>CM076974.1:27017703-27295203 GCA_039105355.1 Benthosema pterotum | reverse complement strand
TAGATATTTTGTATTCATTGCATCGGTGGATCACGGATACTACTAGTAGGGCGGGGCGAAGGAAGTTTTACTGAAGTTATGGTTAGGGTTAGGTTAGGTTTAGGCATAAGTTTACTGAGGTTAAGTTTAGGGTTGGGGTTAGGTGTAGGCATAGCCTAGTTTTACTGGGGTTATGTTTAGGGTTTAGGATTAGGCTAGGGTTAGGGTTAGACGGTGCTTTATGCGGAAACTAACCCTAAACAAAACTTCAGTAAAACTATGCTTCGCCCCGCCCTACTAGTAGTATCCGTGATCCACCGATGCAATGAATACAAAATATCTACTTGCCCGGCGGGTATCTGAATATCTGCTATACCGGCACGATTGGATCGTAACATTTCTGTTGATAAGTGTCTGATCACCTTCAAGACAAATATATCTTGTCTTGTGTTATAGTGCACTAAGTTGCACACTTGCCCGATCAGGCAACCAGGTAGCAGTCTTCACTTGCCCGACTTGCCCGGCAAGTGTTAGTGTCAAGCCCTGGCTCTTTTTGATTGGCTGAGTGCTTAAAAAATGAACACTGAGAAGTGAGAATGGCAAAAGGGACTGGCAGGAATGTGATGATGTATGATGCTAAGAGCACTCATCACTTCACACAAGTGTGTGTGTTTTTGTATACTGAGATGAAGAAGAGAATAAACATTTTGTTAATATGGACGTGTTTAGACATAAGGCACCTGTCTAACAATCAATCTCACCAACAACAGTATTGGTCATGGACGTTGGTGCACTACACCAGAATAGAGATGCAACTTGTTGTACGCTATTTAGTATTTGTCACACTTGGTCAACTGGTGCATCTAGCCTTTATCCAAGGCACTGCTCAGATATTGTGCATTACTTTCTGATTCACCCATTCACACAAACACACCAAGGATATACCGGAGGAAACCATGCAAGGCACTAACCTGCACATCAGGTTCAGACAGAGTCTTTCTCAAGGACAATTGAGAACATTGCAATTCCATTTGGTCACTCTACATCTGCACCACAGCCACCCCACCTTTTATCTGTAATAGTTTAACCACACCAAGTAATTGTTTTGTTTTTTTGTTGCATGCTATTAAAGGTAGGTGCAATGTCTGTGGCAAAAATAACTATATTCAAATATAAAAGGAAATGAACACTGAATGGATATCAAATACATCCACACACTGGCTCACCCACAGTAGGTGATAGATTGTGAGAACAGGGCGAGCTTGGGGGTAGCTTCCAAAATAAGAATTAAGTCTCAAAGGATGTTGATTGCCTCTGGGAACAACAAGTGTTGGCACTATGACAAGTAGAATATTTTTTGGAATAACCTAGAATGTTTTATCTTTCCATCTATTTTGACTGTTTATAAGTGAACAGTGTATCCAGTTTCAGTGACGCACTGGTTTGCATGGTTATCTCGGCTCACAGCAAGAAAGTTAGGGTTCTTACCCTGGCATGGGGAGGGTCCTTAATTCCTTTCTAGAAGGAGTTTGCGTGCTCTCCCTCTGTTTGCATTGGGATTCTTCCAGGTACTCTGGTTTCTTCAAAAGCTATCTACCTACCCAGATTGTCACAACAATTTCTTTGGCGGCTTAGAAAACATGGCGAACAACACTCAAAAAACACCATAAGAAAGAAAGAAAGAAAGAAAGGTTTGCAGGTTTCTCTCTGCATTAAGTATGAATGTAGTGAAGTATTGCCGGTGCTGCTTGCAACATTAATGCAGTAGCCTACTGCTTGTCTCATGTTGTCCATACGTGCGCATAATATGCACATTTTCAGTGCTAAAACTATCAAGTCGTGTCAAAACGGTCCCAGCTGAGATTCAATAGGCCTCCGTTGCAAGCTAAGTCTTCACTTGTCCACTAGATGTCACCCATGTACCATATAATGTGAGAGGTACGCTTTTGATTAGGCTACTACCATTAGGCTATATCTTGCAATTTTAACGTAATTATTCAATAGCAACCTGGAATGAAAATAATACGAGAAGGCAAATTAACACTAAAAATCAATCAAAGTGAACTTTGGAACTTACATCCAAATACTTATGAAAAGGTTAGCAAACAAATATAATTTATTTAGGCTATATAAAATATAGCCTAAATGGATGTTTTGATTTATATTATTTTGGCCTACCCTTGTTTTTCTTCGAAATTCCAATATAAAGTTTCCGAAATAGGCTACTTTGCCATCTACTAGGCTTATGTGTTTAGAGAATGTACAGATGCAATGGGGGAGGGGGTGAAACATATGTGTGTGTATGTATGTATGTATGATACATAATGAAGATGAATGTTTAAAAATATGTTTTCAAAGTTAAACTATAAATAAACTACAGAAAATCCCAGAGAGGGATCAATCATCGCTGGGAGCCAGGCCAAGTCTGAGCCTGAGTATAGAGTTACGCAAACTCCGCTCACTTCATGGGACCAGTCTAATGGAGGCTCTTCTACGTAGAGTTTAATTGAGAATGGGGACAACAAATATGGACTAGTCGAGGACCGGAAGAGAGGGAAAATGCAATGGACCCAGGCAACATCTCAGCTATAATGATCTTAAATCCCTTTAGTTTAGATCGTTTTGCAGTAATCGGGCAACATAAACGTTACCGAGACTTTAGTCGTAACTGTACAATACTTTAAAAAGAGTTGTCGTGTTGCACACATGCCTACAATAGCTCTTGTTTTTCGCCGCCCTCCTTGAAACCAACGTATTTCCAGCTCCATTTTGTCCCTGTTCAGGCTCCACGACCAGCGCTCGGCTGACGCCCTCAACGTCGCAACTCTTCCATTAAATGGCTCTGGCCCAGGCCTAGCAGGATGTGAGTGTGGCATGTGTGTATGACGTCATCTGCCCATGTACTGTGTGTGAGTGCAGCCATTTTGGAAGGAAGGAGGAGAGAGGGAGAGGAGGAGAGAGAGGGAAAAAAAGAAAAAGAAAATCACGGTGGTGGATAATTTCCGTGGGTCTCTCTCTCGGTTCTTGACAGATCTCTGACTCGCAGCGCCAGGCAGGCCCATACTAGTAGGCACAGGCAGCGGCCGGGGGGAGTCCTGCTGTCCTCTCTCTCTCAACATTATACACTGGAGGTGTGTTGGATGGATGTGCGTCTCTAGTGCTCCTCCACTACCAACACGCACCGTACCGCACGCGGCGTTCCAAGCACGACCTGCTAAATGAGGCAATGGCGGGTAAGCTTGCTACTTTTGAAGCCCACACATACATACACAGGAAAAAAAAGGATCCACCTCACTTGGCTGGCGGCGCGCGCGTGTGTGTATGTGTTTATGACTGTGTGTGTATGAGTGAGTGAGAGATATGGCCTGAATGTTGGGCACGTTAGCCTTTAGCCAGCCGTTTATAGCTCATCCACCCGCCGATCTACAAGTCCACAGCGCGTCGCTGATGCGACGCGCTGTGGACTTGTAGATCGGCGGTGCTCAGCACCGCGCTACTGGCGAATCGAGGCGTTTAGTTAGCGCTGCTGCTTTGACGGGAGTAAAATGTGTGTATAATACTTTTGGAGGGGGGCTCGCGTGAGCTTGTGCACTCAAACACACTCGCGCACAAATAAACAGTGTCGACGTGTGTTATCCCCTCTTGGAGAACGCGTCACGTATGTTGAAAACACGTCATTTATTTGTTTTCTTGTGTCAGAGAGAGCGAAAGGGCTCGCGCGAGGAAGTGTCTAGCTTTGAACCCTGTTAGCCTAGTGTCCAGAGACGGCTAGTACAAGAGTTGCGACACTGAGGGGTCAGAAACCGAGCGCTGCCCATGCAGGCATGAGTTGTGACAAACTGGAGCTTGACATAAGAGCTATTTGCCTATTTTAGACGCATGAATGCAACATGTCAGATTTTTCTTTACAATATTGCCATCAACAACTAACGTCTGTAATGTCTATGTTGTACTAAAAATATATCTAAAATAAATGTGTTCAAACTTTCAAAGCTGGACTGTTGCTTGAGTCCAGTGCAATTCTACCGACTTCCGGCCCAGGACTTGTCCCTATTTGTTGTCCCCATTCTCAATGGAAGTCTCGCTAGAAGAGCCGCTTGGACTGGCCCTGTGAAGGGAACGGAGTTTGCGTAACAGTCTCTGAGCGTGCCTCGCCGAGGTGCTAGCAGGGTCAATTTAGTTGACTATCAAGATAGAAAAAATCTGATGTGTATATAGTCGACCAAGAGTAAGCAGTGTCAGATGACTGAAATGGAACTAAAAGTACATCCCTTGTTATTCAAAAAACTAAATCAGAATTGCTTGTCAACTCTGGGGGCTAGTTGTCAAGAACCTGTCACTATAGGTCATGTTTTGGTGTTTATGTTGCTGCTTGTTTTAGTTAGTGGTGGAGGCGCACAGCTGACTGACACACTGCCATGTTGTTGTTCTCCCTGCAGGAGTTGCAGGTGGAAATGATTTTCAGTGGTGTTTCTCGCAAGTGAAAGGAGCCATAGATGAAGATGTGGCTGAAGGTAAGTGTGGGCTAACGTCTAGCTAGCTTGTTGTGAGGCTAGGCTACGAATGCTAGGTGTTGTTGGGGCAGCTAGCTTAGAGAACCTAGTGGTGATGATGCTGTGTATGTGTGGGTTGGGGGGAAGGGGGGGTATCCTATGATGACAGGCCAACTGGCCTCATACTTATTAATGTTGGATAAAAGGAAGGGAGTCGACTCCAGGGTCACAGTAGATGAATGAATGAATAAGCTCTGTATTTTGATGCCACCACCACTAAGCTAGCCTAGAAGCTATCAAAAGGGGAGCGTCCACTAGGGTACGTGACGTCAATGTGCCGCGTCCTTAAATTGTCAAGTGATGGGGCTGACATCGTGTTGTTTTTGTGTAGTTTTTCTCAGATTGTCATAGCATGTGATTTCACGTTCGACAAGGTTAGATTGGATTCATTCTATTGCTCCAGCAATCATGTATGCATGATTTGTATGCAGAGTCATCTCTCCCCCCCAAGCCACACGAACTTCACTACGTTAGTTAACGAAGCACAATGTCATTGGCTGGAGCCAGTGGAAGCTGCTACAGGAGGTTAGTTCTAGGTCATCCTCATGGTTTGGCTAAATCTGGAGTTTATTCTGCTTTTCAGCGGACATTATCTCAACGGTTGAATTCAACTATTCTGGAGAATTGCTTGCTACGGGAGATAAAGGAGGCAGAGTAGTGATTTTTCAACATGAACAGGAGGTATGTTTTTCATAGCTGAAGAGTGACGGTCTTCATTGTTAGTGAATATTTTGATGATCAAGTTTTTTTTTATTGTGCCTCACATTTGCAAATCTTTCTTTCAGTCCAAAAATCGTCCACATCTGCGTGGGGAGTACAACGTCTATAGCACTTTTCAGAGTCATGAGCCAGAATTTGACTATTTGAAAAGTTTAGAAATTGAGGAAAAGATCAATAAAATAAGATGGCTACCCCAACAAAACGCTGCTCACTTTCTACTTTCAACAAATGGTAAGAACTTGTATCCCCGCCAGTGGAAATGGCAATATTAACACATTCTTTGAAGTGTCATGCCATTGTTTCATATCCTAATAATAAAAACATCATTATCCCTGACCTATTTTCTTTTCAGATAAAACTATCAAATTGTGGAAAATCAGTGAAAGGGATAAACGAGCAGAGGGTTACAACCTGAAAGATGAAGACGGGCGACTCAGAGACCCTTTTAGAATCACTTCTTTACGGGTTTGTTTAACAGGACCTTTCAGATTTTTCTACATTAATTATCCAAGTCATGGGGATATTTCCTTTTTAAAACCATGTTTTGTATTTTTAGGTACCCGTGCTGATGCCAATGGATCTTATGGTAGAAGCAAGCCCACGGAGGATCTTTGCAAACGCACACACCTATCACATTAATTCCATTTCTGTAAATAGTGATCATGAAACGTACCTCTCCGCAGATGACCTAAGAATAAATCTATGGCACTTGGAAATCACAGACAGAAGTTTTAGTATCCTTTTATTCTGCAATAGATATTCTTCAGGTTTGTTGATTAGTGGTTGCTGACACCATGCCATGTTGGAAACTTGTAGATCGGATTGCGATTTGTGATACAAGCACAAAAAGTATAAATCAGGTCTGAGTTCAAGTAGTTCCATTTCATCCCCCCCAGACCACCAGCGAAGCACTATTCAATGCTTAAAGCACCGCCTCTGGCGCTCATTCGGGATTCTTAGAACTGTAGTTACATACATAACTTTCGGTTTATAGCTTGTGCCATTTTCAAAATCATTCCTTAATAGTGTTTTTCCAGACATTGTAGACATCAAGCCCGCCAACATGGAGGAACTGACGGAAGTAATCACAGCTGCTGAGTGCCATCCTCACCAATGCAATGTATTTGTGTACAGCAGTAGCAAAGGCACCATTCGCCTGTGTGATATGCGAGCAGCAGCCCTCTGCGATAGGCAGTCCAAGTGTAAGTACACGTATAATTTTAATTTCGGTGAAGAGTATGTCTTGCACTACGTCAGTTACCGAAACTCGTACGTCTATGTCCGCATGCAAATTAATATAACCTAATAATTTTATTACATTGCAATTATGTTTCTGATTTCAGTCTTTGAGGAACCTGAAGATCCAAGCAGCAGGTCCTTCTTTTCTGAGATCATCTCTTCCATCTCAGACGTGAAGTTCAGTCACAGCGGACGCTATATGATGACACGTGACTACCTCTCCGTCAAAGTGTGGGACCTCAACATGGAGAATAGGCCAGTGGAGACATACCAGGTGCCTTATCTTTGTTTTATTAATTTCCCATATTGGGCAAATCAGGTCATTTTAGCAGTCAGGAATTGTAGGCAATTAACTGTAAATAAACAGGGTAAATGATATCCTGTCATTAGGTTATAATAAAACACTGTGGTAATCGTGGAATATTACGAAGTCTGATATCGCACATTTGGAAGTCAGTATGGAGGTACAATAATAAAACTTCATACAAAGTATGGGATACTATTGGGTTCAAGGCGTGCATTCAAATCACCCAGGTTGGCATACAATGAAAGGGTGCCAATTGTTTATGTTCTCTTTGTACATGTCTGCTAAAAGTCATATACTAAAGCAAACAATGAGTCACATTGAAACCTATTTAACCTTTCTTTTCAGGTCCACGAATACCTTCGCAGTAAGCTCTGCTCATTGTATGAAAATGACTGCATCTTCGACAAATTTGAGTGCTGCTGGAATGGCAGCGATAGGTGAGATCCAAAACATTCCTTTTTCTATAGAGAATAGCAGTTAATTTAATGGTGCACTAGTTTTAAGTATGGATATTTTTGTTTTCCTGTCGTCTTCAGTGCCATCATGACTGGCTCCTACAACAACTTCTTCCGAATGTTCGACCGCAACACAAGGCGGGATATCACACTGGAGGCCTCCAGAGAGAGCAGCAAGCCACGGGCCACACTCAAACCACGCAAGGTGTCCACCGGTGGCAAGAGGAAGAAGGACGAGATCAGCGTGGACAGCTTGGACTTCAACAAGAAGATCCTCCACACTGCCTGGCACCCCAAAGATAACGTGATTGCAGTGGCGGCCACCAACAACCTGTACATTTTCCAGGACAAAATCAACTAGAGAAGAAGGTTCTGGGGCTCCAGAGGATAGGGCTTTTACCATACCTGTGTAGTTAAGCCTACTACTTGTCTATCTGTATAAGAAGAAACAGCCTCGTCCTCCTGGTGAAGAGTTTCGAAAGCACGCGTCTACTTTTTTTGCCACAGGAGGTTGATCCATAGGCCTGTTTTATTTTGAAATCTGCGCTTAGGTTGTTTTTTGCCTTTGGCACCAGGGCAATCGACATGCCCCCCCGACCCAGAAAGGCCATTTTTTGGGGGTCTAATTGATGGAATGGCACTCCCTAGAGGTCAAACTTCTCGAGCGTTGGTGTTTGTGTTGACATTTTAAGCCTTCATTTCATGATTTAACGACTGAACTCTTGGAAGCTAAAACACGACGTCTTGTCAAAGTTGTAACACCATTGCAAAGATCTGGGCCCAACCGAAATATGGATTGATGGTCAATAAGCCTAACTGTAACATTCCCCCATTGGCCATCTATTCAGGCCAAAGTACTGGTGGCAGAGATCATGAATTGGGAAAGTGGACTTATTTGTTTTCTCCTCCTCCCTCTTATTACTTTACCCCCAGTCAATACAGTGACATTATTTCACTGACTGTATCTACTCAAGTACACCTTGTCATCCACATAATAAAAGAAACTAAAACTACAGATGTGTTTTTAAATTTAGAACTATGTATTAAAACATGTTGTTCTTTATTGCTTTGCATGTTTTTATGTTGTAGAGAGGTGGAAAAATGTCCAGTCACACCACTGTCTTTTGAGAAGATCTCAAGCAATCTTAAGGAAATACTATCTGGGGCTATAAGTAACAGAAACCACTGTTGGAGGTGACCGAACATGTGTTTGTGTCAAGACATTTATTTCTAGTAGACCATGTTGTAGGATGCAGGCTGGAAAAACTACATGGCACGAAATGGGGCCACTGGACAAAGGGAATCTGCAGCCTTAATACCTACTTCTAACAGTGACAGCTACAAGTTATGTCCCCCCAGGCGTTTTACAAACCTCATGTGCATTATTTTTAAATCCTATTTTATAGAGTTATGTCCTCATATACTGCTGCTATGTTGTGGCTGTCTATGAAAACACATATAAAGGAGGAAAATTGCACACCATACAGTTGATGTAATAGTGCCTCCAACTCATGTAATAAAGTAGGAAATTCAGACAGGCCTCATACATGTGCTCTCATTCATTTGTTAGGGATGTCACTCAAATTTGAGCTGCGTATTGCAAATGTGGATCTTATCTTTCTAGTTGTGAATGCAAACATGAAGGTTAACTACATAAAACATGTACTGATGACATTAAAACACACAATGCATTGTCTTTGTCCATTGATTCCTAACATGGTGGCAATGTATTCACTTGTTTATTATTTTGACCAAAGTTAAATAAAATCTAATTGTGTTCATCTGCATATGATCCTGCTCATTTTAGGTAGGGGTGTACAAATCCAGTAGAGCTTTAAAGATTTGGCTAATTACAGAACATGCATATACCTGTATATTTTCATTCTTTATTTTTGCCTTTGAGAAGAAAACAGCTTACTAAAAATGGACCATGATTGTGCTGAATAAGCTCCCATATTTGAATACCTGTATCCATATGCCTCTTGGACTCTTGGAAATTGAGCAATAATAAATCAAGGCAATCGCTTTTTACTGCAAATATCACAATTTGTTGTGCGTAGAAAAATCTACAAGCAAATAAAAATAAGCAACTATAACATGATATGCCAGAGAATCAACAAGCAGCAACGTCAATTTAAAGCAACTGAATTTTTCATAATGAGGAACAAGGCATTTATCATGCAGCGTTTAAAGGAGCAGGAAGCAGTGAAAGTCATCACCAGGCCAGGGTGGGGTACTACAGTGAGGAATGGGGGACTGGTCATTGTGGACAGATAAGAGAGACGACATGACAGTAGACAGAGCAATGATCGCCAGTGACTCTTGGTTGCAGAGCGTGGGTGGGGAGCACAGGGCAATCGGCCAAAATAAAGCATGTCACACAGCCACATATCCCTTATTTCTCGAAGGTCCCATTTTAAGGCTTGCCACAAGCTGGATGAGTTACATCAATGTTGCACATCATCACCTGCTCAGCAGGTATTGTGTGAGGTCAGACGTCTCCCGATGTATATTCTAGAAACACAATCCAGAACAAAAGAAGTAGTCAAGACAGTGCGACAAATCAATCGACAATTTTCCCTAAAAACATGCATGCTAACAAATTGTGTTGTGCCACAGATTTGCCATAGCTTTCAGCTATGACTCGCTATGATTCCGAATGCTTTAATAACGGCATAGCTCTGTTAGTGACAACAAGTTGAAACACCTTTCCTTACCCAAGGCCAACAGCAAGTATGTGAGAAATGATTAAGGAAGGGAGGAAAAGCTTGAGGAAGTCGGCTGAGAGGACACCCCCCTTCTTCATGACACTGGTTTTTCGGATGCTGAGAGAGGCAGCGCGCCTGGGGTGCTTCAACAGGAACTCCCTACGGTGGAGCACATCAATGTTTCATAGACGTGAATTCATTAAAACAAATGAGCATTCAGCATAATGCCATAGTATGAAGCCATTTGGCTCCTGCACACAGAACTCATAATGAAAATACTCAATACTGAAACCGGGGTCAAGTTTAGCTAAGAGATTTCTTTAATTCTTCGGCTCAGCTTTTTAATCACGCCCATGCTGGGTTTGAAGCTGAACTGTATTACAAATAATCCCCTCTTTGCCCTCCTTGTAGTCTCTCTTGACTGTGCCAGTGTCTAATGAAAGCAGATGATTAAATTGCCTTAAGAATAACAATAAAATAATGTATGTGCAATTGTACATATACAGTAATCTAGCCGTCTACCATAGTAATGATTATTGAAGCTACTAAGTTGCCTTCACATGATGTTGCACACAGATTAATAATTAATAAGTTAGTAGGGCAGTGCCTAATGAGTTACAGGTTAAATGCATGAGTGTGCTAAAAGGTTATTGTCTAAGACCATACAATATTGCAAACAAATCACAAAATCAGCAGAGGCTACAAACTTTGGTGGATTGTTCTCAGGTCTACTGGTCCAGTCCCAGATCCAGTCGGCATTCTTCTTCATAAGGTTCTCTACTTCTCGTCTTCTCTCCTGGAAGTCTTCCTCTGACTAAAACAGATCAACAAAGGGCACAATTGGAAGCTGATTTTGGAGCCGACAATTATTGCTACCACTGTCCCAATTACACCTTGAAGTGGTACAATGTACGGTGTATTACAAATGCTGTTGTAAAACACGTGGCCTGTTTCAGTTCACATGTTGTCTGTCAGGTTATTCTTGCCTTTAGGAGTTCAAATCAGGACATCTATAAGCATGTGCCCTAGAGTCATATCAACTGCAGGCTATAAAGTGACAAAGTCCTTGAGGTCACTCACTCATCCCTCTGGTTTGCGGAAGTAATTTCTCAATGGAGAATAACATTAGGTTATCTTAAATAAAATAAGTTTTTATTTTGGTCCAAAAATAAACAAACTATTGCTGCAGTATAGGGGCAAGTGTCTCTGTATCGTTCACAATAATCTGTCACTCATAGTATATTCCTAGTGGAAATGTAACTAATTCGGCAGCAGTAGGCTAACATTTGGGCCCTTGCACTCAGTTGATTCTTCACATATGGCCAAACATGAAACCGCCAGGGTGATTTGTTTATATTTCTAATGCAGTCTGAAGCAGTATATGTGGCGATCTAAGAAATGGGGATTATAAAACAAATACAAAAAATACACACAAAAAATACACAAACCCATCGAATAGTGACATCAGACGTTGGTGCTCTATAGCAGTGGTTTTCAAGTTTTTTCATACCACTATTTATTCAGAATTTGAGCCACGGACCACCATCTGATGACATTGTAGGCCCCAGATCCCGAAACTAAAGATTTATTTTGCTTTTGACCACAAATCCAGGCTGGATTTCAGAGTAAACAAAACAGGCAAACATACAGATCAAAATTTCCATCAATCTTCTACATTCTCTAGTTGTGTAGCCTTGGGCAAATTCAGATGGTGAATATTATACCTCTTGAGAGTGTAAGCATGAAACCAAATGGACCCGCAAGGGTTCATTTGGTTTCATTTTTACGCTCTCAAAGAGTTACATCTGGTTAACCAACTTTCTATCATTTTTAGCCAGGGGATCACCTGGGGGAGCACCTGTTGAAAACCCCAGCTCTATAGAAGTGAAGTGGCTCCCAAATCTTCTCATGTTAAGGACGCCCAAATTGGATCAGCATGATTAGAGGACATGCACGACATGATGTGCCTCCAAGTATAACTGGAGGCTTGAACCTACCTGTGAGCTGTTTCCCTCTGACGAGCCTCGCCATACGAGCAGAGGGGTCTGTGCTCTGAGTGGGCTGTTGGAAGGCACACACCAACAAAGAAAAGAAAATCATTGTTGAGGCTAGTGTCATATGTCGGAGATAACAGATAATGGAACCTATAAATTCACAATCTTCAAAACATCATATAGCCTACTAAATATACCTATTTTACCTAATTAGGTAGGTATTTTACCTACCTAATATACCTATTTTTCTGAGAGCGTGCAAATGGAACCAAATGGACCCGTTGGGGTTCATTTGGCTCCATCTGTACGCTCTCAGGAAAATCTTGAAAATGCGTGGAATTTCCCTTTAACTGTACAGTGTGTATCATTGAAATTTTTGGGATAGGAATAATAATAAAGTTTCTGTAACAGATGCAACAAGTTAATAGCATATGAATGCAAGTTAATAAGATATGAATTCTCACTGTTGTTTTTTTTATTATTATTATTGTTGACTGATGACTAATCATTTGTTAACATAACAGCATTTACAAAATATGTAAACATGAAGTTACTGAACTAGTAGAATCAATATTTTAGCTAAGCATGAGTCTCTGCCCATGGTCCATCTCATTAAAAGGAAGAAGACGCCCCATTTTTATGGACCATACGTCTGAGCAGTGGGCAATAAATATACCAACTGTCTCACACACACCCTCTGTCCACAAACCTGTTGCACTGTGAACTGCCCCTGGAGCTGCTCCTTCCAGACTCGTGCTGTGCATCCAGCAGCATCTTCTCCATGTCTCCCTCCAGACTGGCCACGGCGATCTGTTCCTGGCTGCCACGATGACTGGTGGTCTGAGAATGAGTTCCAGAGGAGCCACTGAAGTGGAGCTCGACCCAGGAACCTGAGGCACACATACGCACATGCACGCACAAACATACACACCCAGACACACCCAGACACACACACACACACACACACACACACACACACACACACACACACACACACACACACACACACTGTGAGTTTGAAACTATGACCAATGGAATACAACCACCCTAAGGTCCACTGGGCCTTGCACATGTAACAGAGCTGCTAAACGGATACGGCTCTTCTGTATACTATTGTATACTATCCTGTTATAACATGTATAACATGTTATAACAGGATTGCAAAATACTGAACTGTACTCATTTTCTGTAGTATTGTATTTTTGACACTTGGTTTAGTGATGTGAACGTCTGTTTCCTCATGCCAATAAAGCTCATTTTAATTGAATTGAATTGATTGAATTGAATCGGAATTAAACCCACAAACCCCATTTTTGTATATCCACGTCACGCAAGTTCAATGTCAATTAATGCGCAGCCGTAGATACAGTGTTGTTACAACAGAACAGCATTACTCATCAGTCATCACAGGCTTTGTTTCGCAACGTCAACCAAAACATGTTGACTTGATTTCTCACACGTTTGATTAACAGCCTTATTCTATTGCAGTTTATTAGCTTAGCAAAACCCGGGGATATCACGCCATGCCCTCGCACTAACACGTCTGCTTAGATCGTCTGTAACTGCTACCGTTATAAGGCTATTAAGGGTCATCTGATGTCATGCCATCTATATTCTATTCTGTCTTGTCTTTAGCGTCATTTAAATAGATTTTTACCTTGCAAACTCTCCTCCGAGGCGGGGACGTCCTTTTGAAGCGACATGGCGTTGTGGATACTACAGGGAGCTTCGTATTAACGTCGTTAACATAAAAATAATGCTTAATTTCCAATGAAATGTGGGTCAGATGTGAACAGCAACACGTCCAGGCACAGCACAATAACAATGACGCAACACAGCCCTTCTGTTTATCTCAACCCTGATTGGTTCGTGCGAGAAGGCACGTAGAGAGCACGTGTGCCGCACGCGCACACACGCCCGCGCGCGCCCGCGCACGCCACGTACACGCGCCACACTGATTTTTGCTTTGCTTTGCTTTGCTTCGCTTTACAGATGAGGAAAATGAGGATCGATTCGAAAAGGACTACTTTATTTGTAAGGGGTTTCCGTTCCACCCAGCCCTTTTAGTTGTTCATATGGATTTCCATGTTTTATCATGAGAGTGAGAAGTTTAATAGGTTACCTAACAACCTTGTTTTCCTGCTATTGTAAGGCCACTGACCTGACTGCAGATGGCAGTGATCACTCACGTCTCTCTCTCTCTCTCTCTCTCTCTCTCTCTCTCTCTCTCTCTCTCTCTCTCTCTCTCTCTCTCTCTCTCTGTTCATGTCCATGCTACTATGGCATCTTTGTGGGATCATATGACATTCTGACATCGTTGTGTAATTTTGACCCAGTACTCCCATTGATGCATCCTCTACTGGCTTTTGCAATACCCTGTTTATGTTGAGAAACACGTCCTCCTCACTGGTCTGTTGAACCATCTCAGTCAGTGGCACTCTACCACCAGTCAGAAGAGGAACCGAGATTGTTCATAACGACTTTCAACTGACCATGTACAATCTGTCAATCTGGGAAGGGGGTGACTCATCATGATCATTTATTTATTTATTACCTCTCGTACCATTTGATACATATACCTGTAGTCTACATGCTGCGACCCCCATCTTTACTCTCTGCCAAGGATGCAAGGGTGGGAACATGGGAGATGTAATGTGGGCCTACAACGCACCTGGCCTGTACTGAGGTAGCCCTGAAACATGAGCGTCTTAAAGGGACATCCCACTTTCAAAAAAGGTTTTGATAATTTTATGGTCTACTGTGTGAACACACCAGACAGTTTATGAGTTACTGCATTCATTATTTAGATATTTCATGTTCATTTAGTGTTTCCACCTCCTTCCTATACAAACCCATTATAACTTAAAAGTCCATTTTAACCATGACAGACTATTCGAAAACAACCCATCTTTTTCCTGGTGACTGGTATTGTCCTTTCAGTCAATTCAGTCAAAGTTTGAGTATCAATACAATACCCCTCCGTTGGTTTCACTTGGTACGTTCCAACTCCAAGTTCCCATTGTCAATCGTTGTGATTGGTCCAGAGGCATTAGTGTCACAGTTGCGACATTGACGGGTCAGAAACTTAGTGCCCGAGCGCTGTTCATGCAGTCAGAAGAAGGACAGTACGGGAGTTGGAAATACATTGTTTTCAACGAGGCAAGGGAGAGGAAGTCTGTCTCGCGTGTAACATGCAGTTGTCATGAGAGTTCCAGTGACTAAACAGAAGATGTACATGGAATAAAACACAACATGTTTGTAGCCAAAGTTCATAAAACCAGTCTTTGACTTTTAAACAGTCTTTGACTTAAACAATGTAGACTACACACTTTTGGAATTACATTAAATATGGGATATCCTTGGTGGCTGCGTCATTAGGTGAGTAGCCTAGTTTAATTGTATAATTTACAAGCCGGGTATTCATAACAACAGTTGTCAAACTGCCCTTTGTGTTGGTTCCATCTGGGATGCTCCACAAAATAACACCTGCGTGAAGTTAGCTCCCCATGATTTTTTCAAATTTCGAAAAAAAAAAAAAATATATATATGAATGGTGTCATTCTTTAGTGCTCTATTTGTGCTGAATTTTGCCGTAAATCTCAGAATTTGTGCTGCTACCATTCTGGAGATAATTGAAGTTATAGGTCCTGACTTTGAGCTTTGTCAGTCTGCACCCCGCACTTGGGGTGCAGACTTTTTATTGATTTTATATGAATATTTATATACAATGAGCTGTTATGACCACTATGAGCGCCAGGGGCCGTGGTGAAAATATAAATATTTCTCTCTAAATAATTCTAGGAATGTGTGTCTGTCTGTCTGTTACCTGCGCAAATGCACTATGCAATGGGGATCGCCCACACATGCCACGGCGCACGGACAGCCTCGATGAACCTCGCGTAGCACAGCCCTGTTAACCAGCACCAATGTGCACTATGTACAAACACCAAATATTTTACCAATCAGTTTAATTTAATAGATTTGCATTAAAAGCTCATCGCCGCGCAGATCACGTGACACGGACACACATTTATTTGTGGTCACAGTTTGTCGTGCAACACGGGATCAGCTCCCCTTGCGTTCTCTGTCCTCGCTGCTCCGCCTGACACACGGCGTGATGACATAACAACCTACTGCGGTCAGCTACGAGGCTACGACTTTTTTCTACTACCACTGAAATCTACCCGTTTGGATATTCATTACGCACGGCGAACATGGCATCTACTACTCTCCAAACTTTTACACAGAAAAGTTACAGGACCACACAGTACAGTGCTTAGCCGTTAGCCATCGCCTAGCTTGACACAGCTGTGACTCAATCATGCCTTCCACACCGGCCAGCGAACCCCGTCTCCAGCGTACGCGCTACTACGGTCACCTACAAGGCTACCACTTATTTCTTCTACCACTGAAATCTACACGTCTGGATATTCATTACGCACGGCGGCCATGGCATCTACTTCTCTAAACCTTTACACAGAAAAGTTAGGGGACCACAGTACAGTGCTTAGCCATAGCCTAGCGTCTTAGCTCACATCAATTGCATTGCTTTTTATTGAACGGGAGCCAATTGCATTGCTTTTTATTGAACGGGAGCGCTCAAGACATAGCTTTGACGCAATCATGCCACCGGCCAACCCCGTCTCCAGCGTAGGGTTGCTCAGTGCGTGCACCAAACACAACACTGTGGATAAACGAACGAGGAGCACCAAATGCCCCAAATACACCACGTATAAATGAAACGCAACAGGGCACACCAGTGCATTAGGGCGCAGTTCTGAAGTTCCGAACACGCCCCAAATAGCCTGTCTACAAGCTCACATCAACGGTTGCTTGAGCCATGCGTTTCCCCAGCCAGAGCTAAAACACACACACACACACACACACACACACACACACACACACACACACACACACACACACATTGTGCACACAATTTACCCTAGCCTTTCATCTGTGCGACTCACAAAATATATTACGGAGTAGCCTACCAGGCTGTGTGACTGAGCACAGGCTACTTTATATGTAGGTATGTAGGCCTATAGGTCTATACCATTACTTTTGTGCCCAAGTTCAACCCAACTTTCCAACATCAACAATTCCCTCCCAATCAATCTACACATCATTTCCAGATCATATATTTCACAACGGGTATAGGGCTAGTTAATATAAAATCAATAAAAACAGCACAAATGCCAATTTCAGCGGCACAAATTCTAGCACACTGAGCACTAAAAGATGAGCCAATTTTGTGTGTGTGTGTGTGTGTGTGTGTGTATATATATATATATATATATATATATAGATAGATAGATAGATAGATAGATAGATAGATAGATAGATCATGGGGTGCTAACTTCACGCAGGTTATAAACGAAGAAAACACTAGTTTCAAAATTGTGCGCACAGTCCACAGTGGTGTGTGACATTGTGTGCACTGGCTTGTTTTATTGCATGGCTTAATACTGCCTGTACTCTTATCTGTCTCGTCTGTTCATTTCATCGCAACATGGAGATGTGTCTTCCCCTTTATTGTTGAAAAGCTAAGCTTTTCAACTACCTGATCTACATGGACACATTGTGATTGATTGATTGATATTTATTAACAACTTGGAGATTTACAGTGCAATTCAAGTACAACTCAATACAAGACTGATAACTGTGAGTGCACAATAAAGCATTACACGCCATGTATAGTGGCCACCATGTTCATGGAAATCATACTGGGGGCAAGAGCTTGGGGGGTTGTAGATGGGTTATTTGAACAGTTTTAAATGTTGATGGGGAAAAAGAAATGTCGTGCTAAAATGCTTAAATCTAAATGCAATATTTAAGCTCTTATTGTGTAAGAAATCTTGCCTTAAGTCTGTTTATTTAACAAATCTATTGAAGACAGTTGCATTTTACAAAGCTGTGTGTTCTAGGGTAAACTATAACGTCTTTTATAGGCGTGAAATCTACCCTAGGGGCGCTGGATTTTGGCAGGGCAAAACATATTCAATTATTGTAAATGAGTTCTGTATTTTGAAGTGATACGAATTTAGAAGCTATCAAAATGAACTACGTTTGTGTGTGTTCTTCTGTGAAGCTTATGGCATTATCATTATTATGCTTCTTGTTATTGTGATCACAAATCACATCTCCAGCCATGAAGAAGCAAATCATTTCCCCAGGCTATCACCTCCTTTTACTAGCATGTGGGATGTGATGCTCCCAGCATTTCACAGATGGAAATAATTACTTTTTTTTTTCATGGGATTTGCAAAACATTTTGCTGCAGTTAATTGTCTCATTCTGAACGAACTGAAATCCCTCGAGATTTATATTTTGCCATTGTTAATTAAATCAAAGTTTTCTTATTTGGAATAAGCAATCCCTCCTAACCAAGCTAAAAATTGAGAACCATATGTGTTCTTTTCTCTTCAGCATTGAAGAATTAAGAATTTGTCGCACTGCACCACACAATATTCATCATTGAACCAAATGAGATGGCATTGAGCGTTCATAATCACTATGCATTAATGGTATGCTGAGGATGTAAGAAAACAGATCCGGCTTCATGGTTTTTGTTTGTTAAAGTTAAACTTTCCCAGAGTGATCATTGCTATAGACTAGCTTGTTTGGCCATTTCTCCAGCTGTTTAGTAAACAGGAAATACATTTCAGGCCACTGTAATAATGTTATCCAATCACTTGAAGCATATTCATCAATATTTGATGTTTCCAGGGTAGAGCACCGAGAGAAGGCTCTCTTACATGGATGTGTTGATTCCATTACAGTATGTATAACAAATGCAATTGCAGTTATGTGGCACTTGTAAAAAACAACAACAAAACGAACAGTAAAACAACAAAAATCCCAGGTGCAGACAGCTACTTGAAGCAGGTGCACATCCTATATGGAATGAATGCATTGCTACTCACTCCATAGTGATCAACATACTGTAGCATGTTGATCACTATGGAGACAGATGATCCAGTTTCAGAGGGTACTGAAACTTAGAGGAGCATAAATGGGTTAGGGTTTGAAATGAACCCTAAGTGTTCATTTCACAAATTACAAATAGAAGTTTTCAATGTGTGTTAGAAAGAAAATGTGTGTGCTGTGTAACCCATATGGAAAAAAATACTGTATATATGCAAACTCTAGAAGTGGCAACTTTCATATAATATATAATATATAAGACGTTCAAAAATAGTATAAAATTCATAGTATTTTTCTGAAAGTGAAGTAAAGTGGCTTGCATGAAAGGTGCCACTTTAAAAGTTTTTCAGATTGGAATGTGTGTGTGTCTGATACATCATATAGCACTGAAACTTCAAAGTTTATACAAATACATTGGGAGTTTGTTACACAAAGGCCTTATGAATAAATAAAAGCCAACCTAGTTTTCCATTTGTAATACAATGATGAGACCCATCACCAGTAATAAACCACAGAGGGTTGTGATTAACTGCGTCAACAGACTTCAGTGTGGAAGGTGAACCGTGAATATACACCGTATGTTGTACATAATCGACAATGCAACACATAATGAAAGACAGTCTGCAGTAATAGTTCTGACTGCCAAACACCCACCCGAGATTTTCCCTTGCCTTTTACCTCATATGATCTCCTGCTTCTGACTTTACAGAAGTGAATATTTGTCTTTCATGGAATTCTAGTTGTAAACAAAGGTAAGCTTTATTGGTTTGTCCACCCATGGTTATCAGTCTTGCATTGAGTTGCGGATGAATTGTACTGCAAATCTAATCTAATCAAATCAATCAAAAAAATCATGGAATGAGAGGGACTGTTTAACGATTTGTGGAAAGAATCTGGAGTAGTAATTAAATGTCCTCTTGGTGGCAATATAACAGGTTGTTCTGGAAACTTTGGGGCAGAGATTCATTGTTGGCATTGTTGAGTATATGTATGTGAGAATATGTATCTCAATGTAACCTGTGAACAGACAAACGGAATGCAAACATACTACCCCCTTGTCTTAGGCTGGTTGAAACAAATATCAGACTAATTTACATCTGGAACATTATAAAATCCTATGAAAAATGTTATCCTGATTGGATAACAGTTTCATAGCAGCCTAATGGACCAACATTATAGTAATGATTATTAACGGAATATAGAGCTTTACCTTTTTAGCAAAAACGCATCACTCAACTTAATACATTATGCTCTGCTGTTTATATCGTTAACGTTAACATGGGTCATTAAAGGAAGCATATGTGTGAGAATAAACATATTACGTTATCAACCCAAGATGGAGATCATGAAAGCTTTGTAAACATTCCCTCATTAACAGTTACATTTCAGCAGTAAAATACAGTATGTAGTAGCACCTGTTAAATCCTTGTGTGAAATTCTAATGCGCTTATTCCTCGCTAGTCGCTAGCACAAATGTCAGGACCTTGATGTCACTGTGAAATAATATATTTTAAGATATGAAATGTCCCGTCTATGGACCTGAATGAATGTTATTGCGAAGGATAAAGAATGTTGCGCATCACTCATTCAAATATTTCAGGCTTCCAGACAGTTGTTGCATTTGTTTGTAAGGATAAGATTATAGAAATAAGTTTAGTGTTAGGAATACCAGTAGTTTTACAGAGGTTACGTTGGGTAGAAGCCGTTCAGAATTTGCTGGAATTGCTTTTAACTGTTTGCCATTTCACATGACATGAAGTCCTCCATGCGTCTTAGTCCCCTAATTTTTTAATGTATGAAAAGAACCAGTACTTGGCATAACGTGTAAGTGAGAGAAGCCAAAGCTGTTGTAAATATTCTGAGTATTGGGAGTCAAATCTGACAATAGGCCTAAATCAGGGGTTTTCATGGTGGTCCGCAGGCTAAAATGATGGAAAGTTGGTTAACCAGGTGTAACACTTGAGAGTGTAAAATTGAAACCAAATTGCGGGTTCATTTGGTTTCATGTTTACGTTGAATAAATATTGGGCCATGGACTGGTATGAAAAAGGTTGAAAACCACTGTCCTAAATTATTGGCTGTGAAAATATTTGAGCAACTTGTCAGCGCCTCTTAGAGTCCACTTGAGCTGAGGGCATGGGTCACCCGCCCTTAATTGTTGTCCTTGGCACGAGGGAAAGAAAGAATGATTGAATCTGTAACACTGTAAGGTGTTGCTGCTATTAAACCACTGGCATGTCTCGCTCCAGTAATCACATCTATCAGCGTGAGACGACAGTACTCTTCCCCGTTAGAAACATTGCTCCTTATAGACTTTGCACTCTGTCCAGCAAATCCTCATTGTTAGCAATCCGAGCTCTTCTGACAAATCTCCCATTACAGAGACACCACAATTCTTCCTTAGCCTGCTCACCCTGTCCAGGCTATCGATCGTATCCAATTTCAGTCTGGTCTTCTCATATACTCCCCTTCACTTGTGCACAAGAAGACCCCCGACCCCCTAACATCAACCCCAACCCCTCACATCCTGCCAGTCTGGACCATAGCCACAGTTTCTTAGGAGACTGGTGTACATTCATTACCTTCACAACGTATATATAAGTATTTATAATATACACACACACACGCACACACACAAACACACATATATGCATACATACACAGCACGCATATACCCCCCCCCCCCCGCGTGCCCATACAGACATGCACATAAAAGATCAAGCTCCCAATCTGCACTTTATCACTGTCCACAGCACACAGTTTGACAGACCTCCTTTTATCTGTCAGTATGGCAGTTACCACGTAGAAACACACACGCAGTCACGCACATTCGCGCACACACACACACCAGGGGCGGATCTAGGCATGGGCATGGGGGGGCAATGCCCCCATACCCAGTCTGCCCCCCCAAACACGATGCCATGCAAAACAACCCAAGATATTTCAAATTAAAGTGCTTATATTTAAAATGATTTGAAACACTACTACTGCTACTAACGAACTACAGCTGTGTCGCCACTAAACCAACAGCATTTCATCATTGAAAACAGAAAACTCTCTGAGTCAGACCTTTATGCATGCTGCGTGTCTGTTGCAACTTCAACAACAACTGATGTTATTATTGCTTTACTTGACTAATAAAAGTCCCGTAACCGGAAATGGTATGGGTGCGGTTTCATCAAGCCATGAAGCCACCCCCATAACATTTTCTCTTGCCCCCCCCCCCCCCCCCCCCCCCCCCCCCCCCCCCCCCAAATGGGACATGTTACATCTGCCCCTGGCACACACGCACACACACGCACGCACGCACGCACACACGCACGCACGCACGCACACACACACACACACACACTCAGAAGGCGGTGTATCACACTACTGAGTGGTCGTAAATCACCTCTCAATGTGTTTCTCTGCTGTTTATGTTCAGTCTAGCTGTCAGCATCCTTTCTTATCTCCTTGCACGTTCTTCCTGAGTGAGCCGAATGTTGAAATTGATTTATCAATTTTCTACATGCTTCAGGTGAATTCTAGGAGCTTAAGCTGTCACTGAACCATCAATTATATATTTGACAGAATAGTTCTAGGCGATTATTTGCAAATACTCAACAGAGGAATAATGTAAATATGTCAATGCGAGCATTTTGGAATGCTGTGTTCTATGAATAAGTTACGTGACTAGAGGAGCATACTGCATAGGTAAGCTATACAACCCTACAGACCTATAAGACTTTGGACCTCATTCAATCATACACTGTCTGACTAAAATACATACACAGCTTGGCTGTCAAGAGACCTTTTACAGTCTACTTACTAGATCAGCGGGGTAGGCAACCTTAGGCACTGGTGCCAACCAGGGGTGTAGAATATTAGAATATTAGGGTCTAAAATATTTTTGGGGCAAAAGTAGGCCTGTGTTTTTGTCTTGTCATTTACTTTTATGGATACAATTAGGCATTGTAAACAATCTTTCTCAATATGCTATACTGTTTTAATAGCATGTCTGTGTGTGTTGCGCAGGTGCACGCAAATGTGCAATATTTTCAATATTTTACTATGTCATTAATACACCTTAGAGGTGTTATGTGGATGTGATAAAAAAGTTCCCCCATTCTGTGCTTCCTAGAAATGGAGGTCTGAAAAAATCATTAGCATGGTGAAATACATCTGATGACATCATGAAGAGGTATTTCACCATGTTAATTAGTTTCTTTTTAGGACCCTTTTTTTCTGAGAGTGTACAAACAAATGGAAGAAAAAAATTGAAAATGGGTGAAATTCCCCTTTAAGAGGCGTCCCCCCACTTCTAAAAGTCCCACTACAACACTGGTGCCAACATTGGCACTTCAGAGGCTGATCACTGGCACATGAGAGAGAGGATTTTTCTTTTAAAGTAATCAGTGATTTGGCTGATTTGGGAAAACCCTCCAGTCCCCCATGTAATAAGATGTGTGCACATGCACACACTCTACAGTGGAGGGAAGTGTGACAGGCTTTCAGCACATACACCAAGGCCCACCCCGCCATCATGATTCCTCCACCCTGTTTGGACAGAAGGCTTTTCTCCCAAAGCCCAAAATGAAACTGAAGAATGGCCAAAAAAGAAGAAAAACAAAACAAAAACAAAAACAGTATTTGAATTAACTGATATCACCTTTAAATATACAATATACAATGTACATAAAAAGGTATACAAAATTCTACATTCATTCAAACTCATTCATTCATTCTGACTGACAAAACAGTGGTAATATTAATAATTATAATAATGAGTTGGTGGTGATTTTTATCCCAATATACACAGGGAAAAAGCACTATTCTATAGTGCTTTGAGTTTCCAGGTGTACTATAACTACATTGTGCAAACCATTGACACACTCAACTCATAATTCATAACTGTGCACTCATTAAATACGGTTAACGCTTATTTTAATGCATATCACAACAGTCAAACAATGGACATATTTTGGGCCTGATGGAGGCCAGAGGGCCGTAACGTGTACTGTATGTTCGTTTTTACTGCTGCTAGTCAGATGTTCCCTTTTTTGCACTATGAATGTTCTCATGTGCTTTTTGTCCCTTGTGCCTGTCACTTGTTTTTTTGTCCCTGTTCAAAGCGGTTCAATAGGCATCTATGCTGCTAGGCTCTGTGCTGTGGGTTGGCTCCTGTCAGGGGTCCCTCCTCCGTCTCACCGCTCCACTCCTGCTCTCACCAGGTGCAAACACTCCCGTCAGGGGCGGATATAACATGTTCCATTTGGGGGGGGGGGGGGGGGGGGGGGGGGGGGGGGGGGGGCAAGAGAACATGTTTAGGCCATGTGCTGAAGGCTTAGAAAATGAATTCCGTTCCCATGTCAGGGGGACTACAAATGCAATGCATTTTTGCATAGACCATACCCTTCTGAACATTGGGTTAAAAGTTCTACTCATAATATCCTGCAGTATTTTGTCAGGAGCCAGATATGTACAACAAGTCTGTAACTAAAAAACGAAAATCGTATGTTGCTCTTTTTGCTTGTAAAATGTGATCTATTGATTTTGGCAACCCCAAATCTTTCCCAAATGTCATAAATACATATACCTAACATCTAAAACAATTATTGGTGCTATAGTTTACTCATATGTGAATTTAGATCATTAAATATAGCAAATTTGTTAAAAAAAACGCTTCACCTTAAGTGATTGTCATCCAGCACAATGTAACATGCACATAGTAAATTTAGCCAAAAACTTATGTTTCATACATAAAAATGTTCTCAACCTACTGTGTAATGAAATGCATTAAAGAACATCAACACATCCAGGGCCGTTGCTAGCCATTTGGGTGCCCTAAGCACAAATGCTTTCTGGTGCCCCCCCTCCCCCCCCCCCCCCCCCACTCCCCCCCCCCCCTACCCAGCCCCCAATCCCCACTCCCAACAAAAAAGACAAAAATGTTGTATTTCTCACAGGGCCACCGTTTCACATAAGCAGTGATGGGCCATTAGCCATCCTGTTGTTTTCAGAACGATCCAACACCTCCTGTCTCCAGAACCAGTTAAATAGGTTTTGACTCATTTGATAACAAAAGGCTGAATTAATGAAGTCTAACACCTTGGAACAACCTTCCTAATGCCATTGTAATGTATAGTTCCCCGAATCCCCCACCACTACTCATTGTTTCTCAGTTGCAAGGGCGATTTTTTTCATGGGTTGACACCAACACTTGCCTGCTTGCCCAGGGAAAGTAAAAAAAAAATGGTCGGGCAAGTGAAGACTGCTACCTGGTTGCCCGATCGGGCAAGTGTGCAACTTAGTGCACTATAACACAACACAAGATAAATTTGTCTTGAAGGCAGTCATTGCACTCTGCCTCTGTGTCTTTCCCTGCTTTCTAGCTATAGGCCTACACAATTCCAGGCTGGGTTTGGGAAACAAAACAGGCAAATTAACATACAGATCAAAATGACCTAATCTTCATTCTCTAGTTGTGTAGACCTGGGCTAATTAAGATGATGAATTTTAACTCTTGAGAGTGTAAAATGAAACCAAATGGACCCGCAAGGGTCCATTTGGTTTCATTTTTACGTTCCGATGGCAAGTGCCTCCGAGACCTTAGTGTCAACCCCTGTTTTTCCTTCCCTGAATTCCTGGCCCAAGCTATAGCCTGGACCAGCAAATTAACCACAGCCCCTGTGAAATCCTACTGAAATTTTCATGTAGGCTGCACCCTTGCAGCCTACACAGAGAGGTGGGGGCGTGTGTAGGGTGAGGTGGTGGTGGGGGGCATCCCTGACCAGTTATACTTAGGGCCTCCAAAACCTAGTAGTGGCGCTGCGGCCCTGAATAAGCCCGCAGCCTGGCTGAGTATTTTAGTTCGTATTTTCAAACAATTACAGTTCGGTCAATTCTCGATCATTTCTTACCATTCAACATGTTATGTTGAAAAAACATGTTCCATGTTTTTTGCTGTATGTGGCGAGCATTTATCCCAAGTCTGCAAAACGTTATTAAACTAAACATTAGTAAATTGCAAAAAAAAAAGTCGTGAAATTCGCGGCAAAACAGACATCTTTTTGATCATTCATATCTCCTTCAATTCTGGACCATTTTGTACATTTCAAAATGCAGCGTGACGGGCAAAAATCATTCTCTCAGATGCTGTATAGGATATGCAGGTAGGTCTTCTCTCCGAAGCGGAATCAAGACAAATGTAACCGTCGGGATTCCAGTGGAAACGTGAAAGCAGCAGCATTGTCACAAGTTAATTAATGTATTTAATTATATCATATGCCTTACCTAAACACAAGCAAGTGACCGACAGCAGGCAGCTGTCTAGAGCTGTTTATAGGACAATCCATAAATAAGGAGATGAATTGAACTGGCGGTTCTGTGGACATCTCCAATGCTGCGCAGTGCGCACAGTCTGTGCCCGCACGTGGCTTTGAAATCCCCTTATCTATTTCCCAAATCTATTTGACGAAATTAGCTTAAGGGACTGCGTGACAAACGGGGGGCACCATGTCTCTGGAGAGGGGCACAAAGCAGATTCAACAGTTTTCTCGGGAAAATGCATATTTATAGATTTTTATTTTTATTTTTAATTGTGCCCTGCCGGTCACGTGGGGCCCAACGCACTGCGCGTTATGCGCGTTGCCCTCCCTACGGCCCTGAACACATCCTACCCCAAAATGGATGATAATCTATGAAAATGTTACCACGCCCCTAAATTGGAATATGGCAAAAATGCACATGACTACAAATGAATGCACTGAAAGTCAGAATTATTGCAGCAAATGGTATGAAACATTTATTAAAGTGTCACAGCATCTGTCATGTGTGTGTGTGTGTGTGTGTGTGTGTGTGTGTGTGTGTGTGTGTGTGTGTGTGTGTGTGTGTGTGTGTGTGTGTGTTTGGTGGAGGGCTGTAAATAACAGTGAACAAAGGCGTCTTGATGGCAAGCTGAAAGGTGTGACCTCCCAGCATTCCTACCTAAAACTTATTGTTATTAGTTTGTCTCATAATGCGCGCGCGTGTGTGTGCGTGTGCGTGTGTGCGTGTGTGTGTGTGTGTGTGTGTGTGTGTGTGTGTGTGAGAGAGAGAGAGGGGGAGGGGGCTTACCTGCAGACAGTGTTTCTGCTCGAGAAAGTTGATCCTTCGTCCGTTTGCCTCCCATAGTAATATATTTGTCCACTTTTTTACAAAGTATGCAGATGGCTGGAAGCACAGGGCCAGCAGAGCGGACGGGAAGACCCGTCCGAGACCGAAGTTTTTTTCGGGGGGTTTCAGAAGTGGTTACGTCGGGGGTGCTGCTCTCGGGCGGACCAGCGACTGCTTCTGGCTCTTCTCTCTCCTCCGTCTGTGCACAGCGTTTCTCGGCCAAACCCAATCGTCTTTTGCAAATAAAACGACGGTAACACATTGCGTGAAAACCAGCATCCTCGGGAACATTATTAAACTCCACGTCCACGCAGTGTTTAAAAGTTTCGGCGATAGCTTTACTTTCGCCGTCCAGACAAAGCCATTGTTTGACGACGGACCTGTAAGTGTCCCACCTTGTTTTAGTAAAATCCTCAACGTCCTCATTCTGTACGGTCAAAAAGTGCATATAGCATCGTTTTGAGTCGCTTGACTGCTTTTTACGTACTTTTCTTCTTTGTTTTGGTTTGTTTTGCTCTGTTTCACTACTCGAATTGCTCGTCGCCATGTTTCTAAACTTATTATGGCCCAGAGAATAAACCTAGTCACCTATTGGTCCCCGTGACCAAAACCGCAGCACTCCCCTCGCAGAGATTACTCCGCGCTGAGTGCGCCTTGAAAAAAACAGTGCCGTCTTTGACGACCGATTATAAGAATACTGCAGGATAAAACGAGTAGAACTTTTTTATCTGCACTTTCTACCTATAGATCTATTTTATGAGGTGAACATTATTTAGTCCGCCTGCTGTGGAAATGGGATTAAACGAAAATCCATATCACAATATGGTCTACATTCTACTGTAATGTATTCCACCTTACACCAACTGTCTTTTCTCAAAAGAGTGACATCTGTTGAGATAATTATGGCACACATAATAATTATAACACAATATCAAAGTTCAGTGAGCAGAGCGCGTGCAAGTTAAGCGATTGGTGTGTGTTCGGCGGTCCCTTGGAGTACTCTGATTGGTCGGCTTAGATGGTGACATAATGGTGATGTAAGTACGAAACCTTAATAACTAATGTCATGAGTATTGGCTCGCTCTGCTTACACACGAGTAGGCCATCGCCGGCTACTTGTGTGCAACGCTCAAGTTTGCACTCTACTGAGTGCTGATCTAGTGTTATTAGTGGGGTTGCTTGAAGGGGAACCCCACTATTGTTATTGTGATGAGTTTTTTCTGTAACATTTTTTATCTTTTTTCACCTTGTGATGACAATAGCCTATACGTTGTATAATCGAAATGATTTGATTGGCTGAGCGAGGAAGGTGATGTATGATGATGTAAAACTTTATTTTACTACGTCACCATGTTTGCTCTGTACCATATAAATCCATGTATGATGGATGTCACCCACATGGTGAGTTTATGATCACTGATGTTGTAATGTTGAGATACATCATACATCACGTTCTTTGCTCAGCCAATCGAATCATTTCGATGTTACATCCAGGAAATAATGGTAACCATTACAATATCATCGGGGCAACCCCACTTTGCAATTGCATAATTCTATTTCTAGTTTTTACATACGGCCTAGCCTAGTTCATGTTTGACAAAGCTGCTGTCAGAGACTACAGTTCATTATTTCCTGCTATGGATATAGGCCAAATAACAGAACCTTATAGCCATTATGCCTCTCCTCAGACACTCTCTTCTACAGTATATGGCCCCTGTTCTATTAATTAAATATTTTCCTTATTGGGCAAAGGGTAGCCTGGTCTAGCCCTCAATGATTTTGGCCTTGGGGGGCGGGGGTGTCGTGGGATCCCCACGGCGGAAGTGCTGCGCTCTGATTTGATCTCACTAACGTGTCGTCATCTCCGGCCCCTCCCCCTCCCGTCCACTGCTGTTCTACGTCACATCATTTAGAGCGACGCCCACCCCGGAAGGTTGACACTCCCCTCAAGGCCACTTTCCAACGTGCGTTAGTCCAGGCTTTCCGTTTTCGCGCAAGGCGGACGAAAATGAAAGCCTGGGTGTCGAGGCTAGGCAAAGGGTGATGCAAATGAATGGGCTGCATGAATACATTCCCCTTGATTTAATAGACAATATATATTCTTTATTCATTGGATAGGCTGTGTCTCGCCATACACACATGCATAATTGCTATTCCTCATGCAGCATAATATCGGAGAGTAAATTGTAAATTCAGTTAGGGCCTTACACAATGAATCCACACTTTTTCTTTTGATAGCCTTCCGTATCTTGTTTAATTTTCTGTCCTAGGAATTGTAGGTCTACTAATGAATCATGGGTATGGGGAGGAGTGGTGTGGTGCTTGTAATGGTGAAGAAATTGGGAGACTGATAGACCATATTGTGATATGGATTTTCGTTTAATCCCATTTCCACGGCAGGCGGACTAAATAATTTTCACCTCATAAAATGGATCTATAGGTAGAAAGTGCAGATAAAAAAAGTTCTACTCGTTTTATCCTGCAGTATTTTTATAATCGGTCGTCAAAGACGGCACTGTTTTTTTCAAGGCGCACTCAGCGCGGAGTAATCTCTGCGAGGGGAGTGCTGCGGTTTTGGTCACGGGGACCAATAGGTGACTAGGTTTATTCTCTGGGCCATAATAAGTTTAGAAACATGGCGACGAGCAGTTCGAGTAGCGAAACAGAGCAAAACAAACCAAAACAAAGAAGAAAAGTACGTAAAAAGCAGTCAAGCGACTCAAAACGATGCTATATGCACTTTTTGACCGTACAGAATGAGGACGTTGAGGATTTTACTAAAACAAGGTGGGACACTTACAGGTCCGTTGTCAAACAATGGCTTTGTCTGGACGGCGAAAGTAAAGCTATCGCCGAAACTTTTAAACACTGCGTGGACGTGGAGTTTAATAATGTTCCCGAGGATGCTGGTTTTCACGCAATGTGTTACCGTCGTTTTATTTGCAAAAGACGATTGGGTTTGGCCGAGAAACGCTGGGCACAGACGGAGGAGAGAGAAGAGCCAGAAGCAGTCGCTGGTCCGCCCGAGAGCAGCACCCCCGACGTAACCACTTCTGAAACCCCCCGAAAAAAACTTCGGTCTCGGACGGGTCTTCCCGTCCGCTCTGCTGGCCCTGTGCTTCCAGCCATCTGCATACTTTGTAAAAAAGTGGACAAATATATTACTATGGGAGGCAAACGGACGAAGGATCAACTTTCTCGAGCAGAAACACTGTCTGCAGGTAAGCCCCCTCCCCCTCTCTCTCTCTCTCTCTCACACACACACACACACACACACACACGCACGCGCATTATGAGACAAAATAACAATAAGTTTTAGGTAGGAATGCTGGGAGGTCACACCTTTCAGCTTGCCATCAAGACGCCTTTGTTCACTGTTATTTACAGCCCTCCACCAAACACACACACACACACACACACACACACACACACACACACACACACACACACACACACACACACACACACACACACACACACACACACACACACACACACATGACAGATGCTGTGACACTTTAATAAATGTTTCATACCATTTGCTGCAATAATTCTGACTTTCAGTGCATTCATTTGTAGTCATGTGCATTTTTGCCATATTCCAATTTAGGGGCGTGGTAACATTTTCATAGATTATCATCCATTTTGGGGTAGGATGTGTTGATGTTCTTTAATGCAATTCATTACACAGTAGGTTGAGAACATTTTTATGTATGAAACATAAGTTTTTGGCTAAATTTACTATGTGCATGTTACATTGTGCTGGATGACAATCACTTAAGGTGAAGCGTTTTTTTTTTACAAATTTGCTATATTTCATGATCTAAATTCACATATGAGTAAACTATAGCACCAATAATTGTTTTAGATGTTAGGTATATGTATTTATGACATTTGGGAAAGATTTGGGGTTGCCAAAATCAATAGATCACATTTTACAAGCAAAAAAAGCAACATACGATTTTCGTTTTTTAGTTACAGACTTGTTGTACATATCTGGCTCCTGACAAAATACTGCAGGATATTATGAGTAGAACTTTTAACCCAATGTTCAGAAGGGTATGGTCTATGCCAAAATGCATTGCATTTGTAGTCCCCCTGACATGGGAACGGAATTCATTTTCTAAGCCTTAATCTGGAATCAGCACACGGCCTAGTTGGAGGGGCAAGAGAAAATGGTATGGGGCAAAAGTGCTTCATGATGAAGCCGCACAATGAAGCCGTATAAGCATCAATAATAACATCAGCTGTTGTTGAATTTGCAACAGCAGACACGCAGCATGCATAAAGCTAAAGGTCTGATTTCAATGATGAAATGCTGTTGGTTTAGTGGTGACACAGCTGTAGTTAGTAGCAGTAGTAGTGTTTCACATCATTTTAAATATAATAAGCACTTCAATTTGAAATGTCTTGGGTTGTTTTGCATGGCATCGTGTTTGGGGGGCAGACTGGGTATTTAGGGGGCATTGCCCCCCATGTCCAATGCCTAGATCCGCCCCTGACTCCCGTTGACTCCCATGTTAACAGTGGAACGTGCACGTGCGCGTTCCTAATCTTAATGGCATGGTTCCAATTGTGGTCTGAATGTTTGGAACCTATAGCCTATTTAAGCAGCCCATAGGTGTGTCGCCACTCTCGTTTTTGCTACCCTAGGTCCACTATTTATTTAGAATTTGAGTCACAGACCACCATTTGAGGACATTTTAGCCCCACAGACCCCAAAACTAAAGATGCTTCTTTTGCTTTTCTCCACAATTCCAGGCTGGATTTGGGAAACAAATCCGTCAAACATACAGATCAAAATGATCATTAATCTTCTACTTTCTCTCGTTGTGTAGACTTGGACTAATTCACATGATGAATATTTTAACTCTTGAGAGTGTAGACATGAAACCAAATGGACCCACAAGGGTCCTTTTGGTTTCATTTTTACCCTCTAAAAGAGTTACCTCCTGGAACTCTCTCACTGGTGGTCTCACTGATGGTCCCCGGACCACTGCCCTAGATGAAGGAGTTCAAATATCTCAGGGTCTTGTTCATGTGTAAAGGAGGACAGAGAAGGAGATCAGCCAGAGGATCAGAGCGGCAGGGCAGTATTTCATTCGCTGCACTGCAGTGCTCGGTAGACAGGCAAAACTCTGTCTAGTCTCGATCTGTTCAAATATAACTCCTGCCATTTTCACTATCCTCATATATAACCTTTATGCTATGTAAACATGGGAGGACAATTTGATGTGGTTTCATTTAGACACAGTTACAGGAAGAACAGAACATATTCTCAAGAATAGTGACTAAAACTATACGCTGACTGACTGTCCCAGAGTAGCCTTACGTAGCCATGTAGTACAGGCATTATAAGGGAAAAAAGGGGTCAACCTGCACGTAATTGCAAAAAAAACAAACTCAACTGATTTTGAATCTTTAATATGCCCAGAATAACATACAAAAAGTTGCCTGGAATTGTCTGCGGGGAAAGTTGTGAAAATAGCCTGTAAAGTATGAGACTACAAAAAACGTTTTTTGTCCCTTTCTGTTAGATTTCACCATGCTAAACCATATAACAATTTGATTGAATGGTTTACCAAACATTTCTCAGTTGTCCCATATGTATTTCATGCTGTAGAATCCAGTTCTGCAATGTATATTTTTTTTATTGTGCATAATTATTGAATTTATCAGCATATTCACACATGGGCGGAAATGACAGGAAAAATCCTATAACAATTTGTTAAACGGGTTTATCAAACTCTGCTCGGTTGATCAGTATGTATCTTTTCCTGTAGATTCATATTCTGTAATGCACAGTACATTTTTGTATTGTGCATAATTAATGACAATTAGTACATTTGACACATAGGCGGAATTAATTTGATATGTTGATGTGTATGTATAATTAGATTGTTTCAGTCCAGTAATAATGTCATTTGACCTTGGACTAATTGCAACTAAAAAAAAAACTCAACTGATTTTGAATCTAGATTCACCATGTCAAACCCTGTAAGATTTTGATTAAATTGTTTACCCAACTTTTCTCAGTTGATTGTTATTTAGTCCTGTAGAATCAATTTCTGTAATGGCCATTTTTGTATTGTGTATAATTAATAAGATAATTTGCATATTTGACATGGGTGGAAATAACAGGGAAAACCCTATAGCAATTTGACAGTTTTGATATTGGGAAATTTGATTTACCAAACTTTTCTCAGGTAATCTCTGTGTATTCTTCCCTATAGAATGCAATTCTGCAATATATCTTGAGCATATATAATTTGATAATTAGCATATTTGTCACATGGGCAGAAACAATTTGATAATCTACTGTATATGGATAATTTGATATTTGATTTGAGATCAACTGACAAGTGTTATTAAAAGTCATTTGTCTGATGCATTAGTACAAAATCACTGTCACTCTCTAATAAGGAAGAAGATGTCTGAAAAGGATGTAGGATTTTTTTCTGCTTTGCCTTTTCATCTTGAACTCTTTGACCTCTTCCTGGGAATTCTTAATCATTTTCGTCTTCTCCCTTCATTTCCTGGGAGGTTCTCTGTTCAGGCTTGGTGAAAACTCTGTGGGTGAACCAAACTGGGACAAGACCATTGACTGTTGTCTGTTGCCACTTGCAGGCATTGTCCTCTGGTGTACGATAATGGGGTGGGGATCGTTCACTGTCCAATGCCAATCCATATACTTTAGCAACTGTTGCCATCCAGGTCAGGCTTTCCTTTTCAAGCTTTCCTCTTCCAGCATGCCCATTGGACATGGCCGGATTGGGGAGGGGCTTAGTGAAGAGCTAATTCTCTTTGGCCATGAGATTCTGCCTTGAGTGATGTACTGAATCCTCCTTGCATGAGACCACACCTGACTTTGACCTCTTTGTTCAGTCACCTCAATTATGAAGTCTCCATGAACTGAGTGGAATGTGTCTCCAGAAAACCTTTTTCCATCCTACAGGATTTGTTTGGCGCAAAGTTGCTAGTGTTACATTCAACACATAAAGGTTGTTCTGCCAGTAATTGTTTTCTACTGAATTTATCAATGCAAGCTTTGTTAAATCATCATTCAGATACCCAATCGTTGTTGTTCTGACCAGTGTTGTTTAATAATAGCAAACAATATTCTCAATTCTGGGTTCAAGATTGAGGTTCTTCTGAGCATAGGGCCGGAACGAACCATTTCCATTGACAACAAGCTGGTATCATCTGTCCCAACAGCCAGGAACCTTGGTGTTGGCTGGACAGTCAGCTCTCGTTCAAAGCACACATTACAGCTATCACCCGTTCTTGTAGATTGATACTTCAGACATCACCCTGTGCCTATTCCTAATGTGATCCTGGGCTCTACACACCCTCTGCCACCCTGCTTCCTTCAAAGCATAACTCCCTTGTTACTGTTAACTCCATCCTTACTGGCATACTTAAGCCTCTCCACTGATCCAACATACTACAGCTTCCTTGGTCCCTCCATTGGCTCCTGGCTGCTGTCTGCAGTACGAATATTGGATGTTGGCATTCAAAGCAAATACAATATGGAACTATATATCTTGTCTGATCGCATCCCACAAGCCCTCCAGAGCACTCAGATTAGCCGACACAGAGCCGAATGTGAAACAGAACTGCAGATTCGCTCCCAATCTTCAGCTACAGTCTGAAAACGCTCCTTCAGACTTCATCCTAGCCCATATCAACCTATGCTATGGAAAGGCTCAACTTAGTATCTTATTTTGCAGTTAGCAAACATCCCGTATACCATTTTTGTAAACATGGGGCCATAGTGTTAATATATGCATATAGAATTTCTACATTCCTAGCTTATATTTCATTCATAGTGACTATGTTGTATGTTTATAATGTAATGCCAGAAGCAAACAATCAAATTACACATACACATCAACATATCAAATTAATTCCGCTTATGTGTCAAATATACTAATTGTCATTAATTATGCACAGTACTGTACATTGCAGAAATTGAATCTAGAGGAAAATATACATACTGAACATCCAAGCAAAGTTTGATAAAACTGCTTGACAAATTGTTATAGGATTTTTCCTGTCATTTCCGCCCATGTGTGAATATGCTGATAAATTCAATAATTATGCACAATACAAAAATGTACATTGCAGAACTGGATTCTATAGGAGGAAATACATATGGAACAACTGAGAAATGTTTGGTAAACCATTCAATCAAATTGTTATATAGTTTAGCATGGTGAAATCTAGCAGAAATGGACAAAAAACGTTTTTTGTAGTCTCATACTTTAGAGGCTATTTTCACAACTTTCCCCCCAGACAATTCCAGGCAACTTTTTGTATGTTATTCTGGGCATATTAAAGATTCAAAATCAGTTGAGTTTTTTTTTTTTTTGCAATTACGTGCAGGTCAAGTGATATTATTACTGGAGTAGCCTTACGTAGCCATGCTACTTGTCTAGCAGAGAGCATTTGTTGTTAGGGTTGTATGGTTTTGTTAATTCAACATTCTCTGAGCTTCATGGCTCTCTCATGGGCTTGTGATTCCCATCAAGGTCATGAGTCGCTTTCTAACAAGCTTTTTATTGCTTTTTACTAGTCTTTTGCTTTTTTTGTTTTGATTTCGTAAATCAAAGCACACTGACGCTGTGTTGTCACGTGGAAGAAGAATCCGAACTGCATGACATAACAGCGGCGGATGGTGAAATGAGTCAATTGTTTCATGGACTCCGAAATTGAGTTTGAAAGGGGGTTACTGTATATGAGTCTGCTTACTGCCCTTCAGGCATTGTGCTGCAAATAACTACCATATTTTATGTGTTTTAAGGACATTTGAACAGTTGCAGATGTCCACCCTGAAGTCAACTAACCACGGTTGTAAGAATTCATTCATTCTTTCATTGGTTTCTAGAAAGAGGAGAAACATGCAAGAGAAGATGATGGGCAGGTTCGAACCCGGCTCCTCCATACCTGTAAATATTGATACACAACATAAATAGAATTAGGGAAGACAGAGAGAGAGACAGACAGAGAGAGTGTGTCTAAACTAAATCGGATGCTTATCAGTTTAAGACAGAACAAATAGAGAAAACACAGGCGACACTGTGCTGCCTCAAAACAATTAATGGATTCACCTTTCATCGGTGACTATGACATACTAGTGTAGATGATGCTGTGACTCATCAAAAAGGAGTTCCACTGTGCCTCAAGCCTGTCTTTGTATAATCTGTTGCATATCGGAGGCAGAATCCTTGCCTGAATCTCATTGTGTTCTTGATTCTCCTTTCCAGTTTCATCTTTTTTTCACTGGTATTACAAAGCCATGCGGAGCTTACCAGTTATTTTTAAGATGCAAAATTGCCACTTTAAGACACACTTATTGTGCTGTGGGCGGGTACATTCCACAGTAGTGTCCTATTGTGTTCCTTTAATGCGATGTGAAAATGTTTTTGGTACACTCTGTTGCAGTTGGACCTTACGATATAAGGGTACATTTGCTTCCATTTATATACACTCTTTGGGTTAATGGATACATTCACAGGAAATAGAATTGTAAGGACATAAAGAGGACAGTGAAAGCTATGGGAACTTATGAGGCAGCTTATGAGTTTTATAAGCCATCATCATGTGTGTCACAGACATAAATTGTGACTCTTTGAGATGACCTTTGCAGTGTGAAATAAATCATTGGTGGTCCTTCTTATAGCAGACAGCAAACAAGAATGTGTGTGCTCTCTGGCAATAGCAACAGTCTAAGGCTAAGCAACTGTGCACCAGGTCGGGGATGTGAAATATAATCTCATCAGAGGGAACTTAATGAAGGTTGAATTTAATTATACTTATAAATGCTGCAGACAAATTATAAATGGAACACACAATGCAAACCATCCATTTAACAAGTAGTTCCCTGCAGTGACGAAGAGTGTGCGGGATGGAAGCCTATTGCATTTAACAAACTAATAGTGAAATATTTCAGAATCCGACAGTGATCATTCTTCATGTTTTATATAATTATATAAACAAGGACCTCCACTGTTATACAGATTAAACTGAACTGAATGATATCATAGATAACTTCATAGGCTCCAGGATATAATACATATTTCAAGGTTGTAATGTATTCATGCAGTCAATCAAGCATATGGTGTGCTGATCAAAGTTGCTAATGAATCCATTTAGAAGGAAATCACGATGAATTCTAATCGCTCAATATCCACAGATGTGGGTTAGAAGACATATTTTAACTTCAAGACTTTTATTCAGCAAAGAAAAGGGACAGTGTTCACTGATCATCACTGCTCATGGGTGATGAATACTAACCACTTAAGCCCTATGGCCAAACTGGATGATTTACAGTTTTTGCGACATGTATGAGCTTCATGCTTCATCAGATATTTGGGAAAAAGAAAAATCATGATGTAAACTACAGCGGTTGAAAGCAGTCACTATATTCTGATAGTAATCATTGAGTGTTTGTTCAGTAACAGGGGTCTTGTTGTCTCTAATAATCAGAAAATAACATTTTCAGTTACAGTAGGTGACAGCATTTCGCCAATCTGGAGAGAGTAGCTTACTTGCTATAGCATACCTGGGCATTATGCGGCTCGGGGGCAAATGCGGCCCTTGGCTGACTCTGACCGGTCCCTGAAAGGGTTTTAAACCAGTGGTCCAGGGACCTCAGTGGTCCTTGAGAGAGTTCCAGTTAAATATGGAAAGTTGGATAACCAGATGTAACTCTTTGAGAGCGTAAAAAATGAAACCAAATGGACCCGCAAGGGTCCATTTGGTTTTGGTAAATAAAAGGTCCCTGGTGTCGAAATGGTTGCTCTTACGCTTACTTTTATCTTTAAATAAATATAGTTTAACGCAAACTTTAGTTCAGCCTTTAGTCTTGGCCCTCCACAATATTGTATGTATCTCATTTGGCCCCTTGGGAAAAATAATTGCCCACCCCTGTGCTATAGCGTTCCAGCTCCAGTTTTGTCTGCTATCTGTAGCATTCTCTATCCTGATTTCATTAAAAAAAAAAAAGACATGGAGACTCCTAATGCTGAGCAAACACTCTACTATCACAATAGCTTTTAAAAACATGATTTTTAACCAAAGTGAATCACTTACACTACCTTTAATATAGCAGGAACATTTCTTATATTAAACTGAGTATATGTACATTACAGTAGTAATATCCACATAACATTGATTTACAGTCTTGCATTGCAATTCATTCATTCATTGATCCCCTATCATCCATGACATAAAGTTATCATTCAGTTAACTTCAGCAATCTTACGTCTTATATTGGTAGAGCAGTGAGGACATATTCTATGTACTGTTTTTTTTCTCCCTGTTGTCTAATAGTAAGACAGAAGGGTCAACAGCTTTCCACTGGTCAGCAACATTTTAGCAAGGCTACAAGATTAATTTTTCATATGTCAGATTTGTCGTGGGAACCCGATCAGTAATGGCTCTTTATTTACCATTTGTGGTGAGTAATAGATGTTGTATTTTAAGGCCGGAGACACTGCTGAACCCAAATAGCACAGGAAATTAAAATCTCCAGAATGCAGGGAAGAAAGTCACTGTGCTTATTGCATTCAGTAATTGATACAAGAAAGGTATCTTTGAACTCTTACAATGAACTTAAAGGAACCACAAACATTGCATTTCTAAGGTCTGGGACAAATATTGATATAAGAGCCTAGAATAAAGAGAAAGTATATAAGTATGGGTACTGTATACTATAGACTGAGATTAGGCTGAGATTAGATTAGACATTTCAATTGCTCTATTTGACTTCAGGGAAGGATTTAATGATATCTCCAACTGGACTGTTATAATTTCTGCTAAACATCAGCCAGCAGGATATTGTTGTGCCAACCTCGCCTGCAGGCATAATAACTTTTTATGTATAATCATTTTGTCCTCACAAGCTCAGTTTTATACAAATACAAATATACAAATTTCATCATGGCATGCCTGTTCTCCCTGACACAACTCCTTCACTCTACCCTAAAATGAATCCGTAAAATACTTCACAACCATACAACCCTAGTGTTCATATTCATATTGTGTCATGCTTCTGCACATGGATAATAGGAACAGACGTATATACAGTAGGGATTAAGGTTGGATGTCAAAGTTCCTTGTGATTTAAACTGTCAGATTCCATGTGCTGAGATTCATGTGTCATTTCATAATATACACCCATATAAAAACCTCATGCAGATGATAGATTACAGTATAGATTTGTGTATAATGTAGATTATACTGTATATACAGTGTATTGTGCATACTAGCATGGGTTATGTAGCATTCTAAGTGTTACACATGACATCAAACATTATGAAATAGTTATGTAAACTGATATGGAATTGAAAGGCTAAATATTCTACAGTTTACATGCAGCGCTTTCATTCTCAAATGTATAAATTCATATTTACAAGTGAGCACATACTGTACACATTAAGACCTATAACAACTATTGCCATCCTAAATAATCAAATATACAGTAGTGTCATACTTAAGACGTAAAAACAAATGTCATACACCCCGTCTGTCCCTATTACAGAGTATCTTTTTGAAAGAGCGTCTAAAGTCGTTGTTGAATATGGTGTATATGACAGGATTCAGTGAGCTGTTGCAGTATCCAAGCCAGAAGAACATTTTGAACAGGGTCTCTGGCACACAGCAGAGAGGACACAGAGCGGTGAGTGTGTAGGTGAAGAAAAAGGGGAACCAGCACAGAACAAACACTCCCATGACCACGGCCAGGACAAAGGTGAAGCGCTTCTCCCTGTTCGCCCGGACGCTCCACCTGCTCACTTTGACCGCACCGCCGCCACCTGTCTTTGGGGAGTGCTCTCCCGGCTTCACCTGTGACACCCCTTTGGGCGTCTTCTTGACCTTCAACCTCTTGGGGGAGCACAGGGTGTTTTCGTTCTCGTCTGACGACGAGCCCTCGTCTTCCACGTCCACTCCGTCCACCTCTCCGCCCCCGTCGTCTTCTTCTTCCTCCATCTCTTCTCCCACCTTCTTTTCTCTCCCCTGGGGGTCCTGCTGCAGCGAGCCACGCTGCCTGTCATCTGTCTGTTCCCTCTCTCTTCTCTGCCTCTCACCCGGCAGAGCTCTCGTTCTTTTCTTGGCAATTTGGTAGATTCTCGTGTACACCAGGATCATGATGACACACGGGGCAAAGAAGGAGGCGGTGCTGGAGAATATGACATACCATTTCTCCTCATTGATCTTGCAGACGGGCCCGTCGTCCCTGGCCACTTCCTTTTCCATCGAGATGAGCGGTGGGAATGAAATGATGGCGGCCAGCATCCAGAGGGCAAGGACCACACATTTTATCCTGCGCGGCGTCCTCTTCAGGTTGTACTTGAAGGGCTGCGTGATCGACCAATATCTGTCCAGGCTTATGGCGCACAGATGCACAATGGATGAGGTACAGAACAGCACATCCAAGGCCAGGTAGATTTCGCACCAAATCCGACCAAAGTACCAGTTGCCCATCAACTCGTTGGCCAGAGAGAACGGCATGACCAAAGTGGCCACTAGGATGTCGGCGCAGGCTAGTGAAACTAAGAACAAGTTCTGAGGAGCTCTCAGGGCCCGGCTGGTGCACACGGCAATCACAACCAGCACGTTACCAAACACTGTCAGCAGAATGAGGATGCCCACCAGTATGGTTAGAGGAACGGACGTCTTCAACGTGTAAGAGTGTTTGCTGGGCAAGGTCCCATTTCCACTGGTCAAGTTATTGCAATCCATAGGGATGACTTTTGATGTTTCGAGTCTGTGTGGAACAGTCCCGGATTTCCCCGGCTTTTCATTTATTTATATACCAAGCTGAAATGCTAAAGTACTTTTGTGCAAATAATGACAAGTGAGATTCAGATGAAAAAAAAAACTAACTGCAGGTATTTCCATAATCTTAAAAATGTATATATTTATCCACAGACCTTTGAGACTGAAAGCTTCTTGAATGGTCCAAATGGAAGACTTTTCAATGGTTTCTGAAGAAAAGGCATCCCCTGCGTGCCTCAAACAGCTCTTTTCATCCAGTGTGGCTAAGGTGGAAAATCCGTCTTTTATATGTGCTCTATCGGAGAGGATCTGTGATGCTGGTTCCAGTATATCAGCGAGAACAGCAAGGGGTGGGGTTGAGCTGCTGAGCTCCAGAAGTGGCCAATTTCTGTCACTCCCATGCAGTGATTCCCATTAAAGCTGTTTTAATAATGGTTTGAGCATTGTTTCATATTTACTGAATAAAGTTTTACTTTAATTTGTAACTTTGTGGTGCTGATTCAATGGAATAAATGTCTGGCTGTAGTAGGGAAGCTGTGGGTGAGTGTTATAGTATTTCTATTTATCCAAATGTTTGCTTTGTCTTTTGATAAGAGATTATCTAAATGCGTTTCAAGAGGTGTTTTTTGGTAGCAAAGGTAAACATTTTAACATGCAAGTCCTTTGTAGCATATGGTGTGTCGTTTTGGGCAAATACAAGGCACAAGTTAAAGTAGTTGCCAATTAAAAGCAGCCAGGCAGACATAGACATGTTGTTCAGGTGCACACTGCACATTGCAAACACAATATGGCAAACTGCAGCACAGTGAGTGTATCGAGTGTCAAAGGTAGGCTGATTTATCCTTTATTCAATAAAGAATAAATCACCCTTTAGTGATATGATAGATATATCGGCTATTTTGGTGTGTGACACTGGCATGCAATAAAGTTTATTGCATGCCAGTGTCACACACCAAACTCTACAAGCTCACAACACAATGTGATGTGTTCTGAGTTTATCCTTGGTGCTTGACACGGTTATATATTTCAGTTGTTCACCACACACACACACGCGCGCGCGCATACACACACACACACACACACACACACACACAGACAGACAGACAGACACACACACACACAGACAGACAGACAGACAGACAGACAGACAGACAGACAGACAGACAGACAGACAGACAGGCACGTGTCATGGTAATATCTGCCTATGATGATAATATACTGTGTCTCCCAGGGATGGGATCTTGGTGATTAAATGTTGCTTATACAATTGTAACTAAGCATATCTCCCTACTTGGGTACAATTTGGGGTACTTTGACTTTACTTGAGTATTAATATATTCCTTGATACTCCAGCTTGTAGATCGGCTATTTTAGAATAGCTAAATAATAACATGCATAGCACTTAATTGTCATGATCTATACCAGTGGTTTTCACCCAGTGGTCCGGGGACCACCAGTGGTCCTTCAGAGGGTTCCAGGTGGTCCCCAGCTAAGTTGGTTGACCAGATGTAACTCTTGAGAACATAAAAATGAAACCAAATGGACCCTTGCGGGTCCATTTGGTTTCATTTTTACACTCTCAAGAGTTAAAATATTCATCTGAATTAACCCTAGTCTACACAACTAGAAGATTAATGGTCATAATAATTTATGATCTGTATGTTTGCCTGTTTTGTTTCCCAAATCCAGACTGGATTGTGGACAAAAGCAAAAGAAATATTTAGTTTCTGGTGTCTGGTGGTCTCTGGTGTCAAAAAGGTTGAAAACCCCTGATCTATACTATATCATTTTGAAATTGCTAGTCTTCATATGAGCAACATACTGTAACATATTTTTACTTTGGCTACTTTGAGAATATTTTGAATCCAGAACTCTCACCCTAGCCTGGTACTGAACTGAGTCCAGAAGTCTTCCATTGGTGCTTTCAGCTGCAGCCTGTATTGTGTAACTGTTAGCATGTACTGTAGGTCCATCTGCTGGCAGCTTGTAGATGAAAACCCCAAATATTGACATCTGTCCTCCAGGCGCCAACACTATAGCAGTGGTTTTCAACCTTTTTCATACCAGGGCCAGAGGAGAAATGGAGGTCTGAAAAAAATCATTAGCATGGTGAAATACATCTTGACGACATCATCAAGATGTGTTTCACCATGTTAATGAGTTTCCTTTTTTCTGAGACCCGCTAGGGTCCATTTGGTTCACATTTGTATTTGTTCTAAAAGTCCCACTACAACACTGACCAGGGCCCACTATTCTTTTCAGAATTTGAGTCACAGACCACCGGTTGATGACATTTTAGCCCCACAGACCCCGAAACTAAAGATTTATTTATTATTCCACAATTCCAAGCTGGATTTGGGAAAACAAAACAGTTAAACATACAGATCAAAATGAACCATTCATCTTCTAGTTGTGTATACTTGGGCTAATATAGATGATGAATATTTTAACTCTTGAGAGTGTAAACATGACACCAAATGGACCCGCAAGGATCCATTTGGTTTCACGTTTACACTCTCAAAGAGTTACACCCGGTTAACCAACTGTCCATCATTTAGCTAGGGACCACCTGGAACCCTCTCAAGGACCACTGGTGGTCCCCGGACCACCTGTTGAAAACCCCTGCTCTCTACTGTAGGACCATGCTAATGACCTTGCAGTTAATAATTGCCTATCATCTGTGTGTGGAGGCCATGTATGTCCAACCAAAACCATAACTTTTTTGTTAGGCTATTTTTGTTTGTGTTTAAATGAAGAAAATAGCCGTACACTATTGTTGAAGTAAAAATAAACAAACAAAAAAGGGGAGGTTTATGTTTTACAGCATCAATGTCTGCTGATTACTGCAAATTCCAAATGCTATATCTAGGCACTACACTGTTATGTATGTTTTATAATTACATGATAGTTGCACATTGCTGACCTGATAAGACAAGAAAAAAATCAAGTCATCAAGTTATCAAATTATCAAGTTTGCCAACAACACCACATTCATAGGCTTGATCACAGACAATGATGAATCAGCCTGTGGAGAATGGTAGTTGTGGCACACACTCAGTCTCGACATCAACAAAACAAAAGCTCTGATCTTTAACTACTGGGTGTGCACATCACTGAGGATGGGCAGTAGGGTGCACAGAGTGGATGGCGAACACAGCACAGCCACACCTTTATTGCTTCCTGTGGAGACTAAAAAATGCTGCCATATAAAGTATGGGACCCAAAGTCTTAAAAGCTTTCTACAGGGGCACTAATTTTACCGCGGTTTCATGGTGTCCCACTCAGTTTACAAGAGTCTTGTAGGCCAGTGGTTTTCAACCAGTGTGCCGGGGACCATCAGTGGTCCTTGAGAGGGTTCCAGGTGGTCCCCAGATAAATGATGGAAAGTTGGTTAACCAGGTGTAAGTCTTTGAGAGTGCAAAAATGAAACCAAATGTGGGTCCATTTGGTTTAATTTTACACTCAAGAGTTCAAATATTCATCATCTGAATTGGCCCAAGTCTACAGAACTAGAGAATGTAGAAAAATAATGGTCATTTGGATCTCTATGTTTGACTGTTTTGTTTTACAAATCCAACCTGGGATTGTGGACAAAAGTAAAATAAATGGTTAGTGTTGGGGTGTGTGGGGCTAAAATGTCATCAAATGGTAGTCCGTGGCTAAAATTCTGAATAAACAGTGCGCCCTGGCATCAAAAAGGTTGAAAATAACTGTTGTGGGTTACTAAGTTGTGGTTGAAATCATTGAAACGTACTCCAAATTGTTAATAAAAAAATTAGTCAACTTATTCCAGAGTCCACACTCCGGTTCACTAGGGGGCGCTATGCTCGTATTTGCATTGTGAGACTCCAACAACAACAAAAAAGAAGAATACACATCCGGCTCATTGTCGGTGTTGTGTAAGAAAAGCAGACGGTCGTTGTTCTGTTATGTTCGTCTTCACAGCAAAGTAATTACTTGAAATACTTTAATTAGGAATCTGGATGTTTTCGATATTTATAGATGAAATATAAATCTACTTATATATATAGAAGTAAGGCCCCTGTCTGTATCGTAGGCTATATTACAGCTCTTTGCGATCCAGTAGTAGTAGCTGCTTGCTGCTACTGTTAGCTGTGGATTAGCTTCCATTAGATACTGCTGAAAGGCCTCGTCTGTGTTGCCGGATACAAGTTACAACTACACGATACAATGTAAGTATTGTTTTATTTGTTCGTGTTTTCAACCCGTGGTCATTGAGATGGTTCCAGGTGGTGGTCCCCATAGAGTAGTCCCCAGCTAGCTCGGGTCCAGAGCTCCACTGCTTCCGAGTTTGACCTGCATTAGAGCTCTGCTCTTCTCATTCGGCATTCGGCCATTATTCCACCCGAACAGCCTCTCTTCTGGAGTGGATGTATAAAGAACGTTTTACCTACTCACCAAAATAAACACGTCTTGTGTCATTAGAAAGTCTACTTACCTTAGTGGTGGCACTCTGAGCCCCCCACTACATGGATAAAATGGACCTTTTGGCCAGAACGCGATCGTTTTTCACCGGAAAAACTACCAGGTTTTGCGCCCTCTACCGATATTGCCAATAGAAAACTTCCATAGGACGCATTTTTCCTTCAGTGATCTCCATAGATTTTTGAGAGAAGTTTTGAAGGAGTCAGCTCAAGGGATTCACGCCTATTGGTAGGTGGTTCGACATTTTAGCGACATAAGAGCGTAGCGAATTAATCCCTTGTCTGGACCGTATCTGGGTTGCACATGGTTTGTTGGACTCACTTTGGTGTCGTGAACTTCCTTGGCTTTGTAAAGGAAGTATTTTAGACAGGTACAGGTGCTATATAGTGGTGTAATAATTCTTGTAAAAACCCATTGCAAGATGCTGCATTCTGTAGGGGAAGCTTGAATTATCCTCTTTCAAATAAGCATTTGTAAAATTTCCAATAAAAATGGAAAAAAATGTCATTGCAGTAATAACATTTTGATTAAAATATTATAAATTGTTATTTTGAAAGCACAATATGAAAGTGGATGTATTTATTTCTTTGTCCGGCTCCTCGTTGCAGATGTCAGACGACCTGTTGAAGCAGTTGAGCAGCTATAAAGCACAACTACAGCAAGTAGAGGCTGCCTTATCAACCGACCAAGACAATGAGGACCTCCTCAAACTACAGAAAGACTTACAGGTTTGTCTGCGTTTGTAATTCTAATATACTGCTGAGGTCCACATGTATGTATAGAACAACAATTGTAGAATATGAGGAATTGACGTTGTGGAGACTATTGAAACTGTCAAAAATACTTCTATTTAGAAATAGATTTCGGAAGTTCACAGGTATCTAACGATTAAAAATAGTTAATTAGAATAGTTTGATCAGGATATTTTCGATGGCCTGGTTTTCACATAGCTGTGCACTGTTGTTGAAAAATAGCAGACACGTTGTGGCTGGCTTTAGATGTGCTATTTTTAGGCTTTATCCTATCACTGTTTTTAAAATGTTGTTGCCCTCTCCTCACAAATAGCAATCTGGGTCCGGGAAGCATTGACAGCACTCTACTGTTTTTTCTTTTGATTTTACCTATGGGCGGGTGCTGTGCCAGTGGGGATCTTAACACTCCCAGTGCCAGCCCTTTTTCATATTTTTTGAGGTAGCCAGTGCCAGCGATTTTCATCTAAAAGTCATATTTCATATTTCGGTCCATGTTTCCCCACGGACAAGTTAGTTGGCGGACACACACTTCCGGTTCCGGTTTGGTCCGTCCCTTATTATGGTCTATCAATGGAATATGCGGTCGCTGCACGCTGCTGTTAGCATGGGGATCGTATCAAACCGGCGCCGGTAAGCAACGTAGAAAGGCGTAGCTCAACGGCAGCGGCATCAGTCGTAACTATATTTCATAATGATAACGGGAGACGTAGATCTATTTTAACGGCACGAAATCTGTTAATGTTCTCAACCTTTACCAAATGTTCACTTGTTGTAAATTCCCCTGCTGACAGATTGAGTAGGAGAGATTCAGAGCCCCTTCTACGCATCTCTCCCATACTACAGACGCTTGTACCATTAGTTGATAGATCTATTTTGTACACAGTGTGACTAAAACATGCAGAAGAATAGTCAACAACATTTTTTGGACTGGATTTAATCCTCAGGAAGTCATTGAGTTGACAAAGGACCTCCTGACGACGCAGCCCTCTGATGGTGCCTCCAGTGCCAACAGCTCAGATGCAGCTCCCCTCAAACACAACTGGAAAGTGGGGGACACATGCATGGCTGTGTGGACTCAGGATGGACAGTGAGTATCACTAACCTCTTCTCTCTGGGGGGAAAAACACATCATGCATTGCAGCCAAACTTTTGTATTCATATCTTCCAACGTTCAATGCCAAAAGCACTATTGAATTGTGATTTTTTGTGTGACAATTGGCTCTTCACTAAGTCCCTCCCCAATCCGGCCTTGCCCAATGGGCACGTTGGAATTGGAAAGTTTGACCTGCATAGCAACAGTTGCTAAATTATTTGGATTGTCATTGGACTGTGACTAAACCCTGCCCCAAAGTGTGGGGTTTAGAGATGGGCTCGTTGTCATTACTTGCGTTCTGGCAATTGATCATCAAGTAATATGTCATAATCATGACAGATATTTGTATATTGATATATAGGGCTGGATTCTGTGACTTGTACTCACCTGCTTACAGACGTGATTCTTTAACAGGATGTATGAGGCTGAGATTGAGGAGATAGACGAAGAGAACGGCACAGCAGCCGTCACCTTCAGTGGCTACGGCAACGCTGAGGTGATCCCACTGCAGAACCTCAAGCCACTAGAAGAGGGGAAACGACATGATGACGATGGAAGTGGAAAACCCAAATCCAGGTAAAAACAATGTATACAGTACCATAATTATACACACATTTCAACTGTCTTAAACAGGAACACAAGCGTCATAAACATGCCTTCATGTTTATGTCCGTTTTGTTGTGTAAAGCTATAGTCGTTACACACTAATCTCACCTCATGCTGTCAATAATAATAATGTGATTCTGGCCATCATTATAGATAATTGTCGAGATTGGAGTGCCCCTGACCATTTCCTATATTTGTGCTTTTGCAGGAAAGAGCAAATAGCCGAGCAGAGAGAGTACAAGAAGAAGAAAGCACAGAAAAAAGTGGCAAGAATGAAGGAGTTGGAGGCGGAGAGAGAGGACCAAAAGTCCAAGTGGCAAAGTTTCAACAATAAGGCTTACTCGAAGAACAAGAAAGGACAGGTAACTATTTGTGTGGCTCAATTCGAGTGTTTGATTGATTGAATACTTTGTTGGCAGGAATGTAATCAGTACAGGGTGCATTCAGAAATTAATGAAATCAGTATAGGATACAGTCAGACACACAATCAATGGGACCGCTGATAAAGTCCTTGCTGTCTTGTTTGCATTCAGATCCTGGGTATTCAGTTCATAAATCAGTTCTTGGAAGCCATGTTTTGTGCAAAACACACAAGGTTGATATTATTTGGCATTTCTGTAGCACAATATGAACCGAGGAAACCACTTTTTTCATATATCCAAATAAGGCTATATAACTTGATGGAAAGACAAAGACGGGTCTTAATGCCACATACATTGATCCAATGAACGAATGTTATCAATTGTTGGTGTAGGGCAGGGGTGGCCAACCAGTCAGAGACTAAGATTTTTTACTGTGCTATGGCAAAGAGCCACATCATACGCGCGCACACGCCCACATATGCATGCGCGCGCGCACACACACACACACACACACTTCACTACTTGTTTATGTCCACATAAGCTGAAGTAGACTTGCAAAGGACAAACACAGTCACAAAGAACAGTCATTTACAAGTTGCATAGACAGGCAGCAGGCAGACAGACAGACAGCAGCCATAACTGCCTTATGAAAATGAACCACAGAGAAAAGTACAGCATCTGCTCTACTGTCCCAACATAGGCTACAACACGAGGACGAACGGACGCATGCGCACACGCACACACACACACACACACACACACAGCCTTGCTAGCCTCGATTATACCACATGCTGCACTAAATGAATGGCAGAAGTAACGACTGCATGCCGGGGCTCCGTTCCACAGTAGAATGGCGTGATATACCACCACCACCAAACGACACGGCGGCAACGGCGGTGCGCACCGTGCACCGCACCATTCACCAATCACCACCAACACGAAACAGTACAACGGAGGGCGCTGCGCACCGCTCCATTCACCACCAACACAAAATGTTGCAACGGCGACGCGCGTGCACCATCCCATTCCATCCCGACCACCACCACGAAATAGAGCACGAAACGCTAAAAAACAGCGGGCGCACCGTTTTTCTCCCCCCTACTCCTCCTCGGCCGCGGTGGAATGTTTGGACAGCACTGTAGAGAATGAATAGCTGCGCCAGGCCGAGCGCTTTGAGGCGCGAGCCGCTCAAAGAGACGCGGGTTGGCCACCGTGGGTGTAGGGGAACATTCATTTGCCATCATAATATCAGTGATCATATAGTCCTAATCAGTGATACGTTTGGTATACCAATTTCCAATCAACTGAGCGACAACTGACCAACAATCAACTGATATCAACGATGGTATACAGTTTACGGAGAAGGAAATGATTGAATGTTAAGTCATTTGGAATTACTCTAGGATAGGTTGAGTGCTTTAGACATCTTGGGTGTGTGTAATTATTCTAAAAATAATTACTGCCTCATGGCTCAGCTTTGGGGAGAAAATGCCATGAATCATGAACCGACTGCTTATGTGCATGTTCCTTCCTTTATCTTGGGTTGGAACTTGAGTTAGATTCTTTTCCTCCTTGTCCCTGATATACCACTCTGATATACCACCACTTTTCACCTCCAGTTGTGGTTTGGGCATTACCCTTTAAGTGTATGTAAATAAACCACTTGATAAAATACCAATATTTGTTGGTGTTGTGCAGTTGCCGTTCAGTTTGGCATTACCACACTGCCCTTGTACACAGAAAAATATCACCATCTTATGACGAGCATTAGTAAGGACTGACTATAACAAGATAACTGCTGAAAATATCTTTATTCCCCTCCAGAAGTCCTTGCTTTATTACAGCAAATGGTGTTTTTCTGCTTCCTCTTCTTTTGTTGGGACTAAACTAAGCAAGCAGGTTGGAATGGGAGGAGAAATGTGTTGGTGTGAGATAAGTGTCAGCAAGAATGAAAGTAAAGGTTGTGTGATTTAGTGACACAGTTGCACTGAGGAAAATCCAGGAAGCAGAGCTGAAGGTAGCAGAGACATAAAGATTAGGGATGTTAATCGACACATATTTGGAATGTCGACGTGTCGCGGCCCATTGTCGATAATCAATCGATTTTTTTTATTTATTTTTTTTTGCCCGCGGCGCCGGCGGGACCCAACGCAAAATGTTGCAGCGCGGGCGGCATGAAAATGCCAGCAGGAGGGAGAGGTGCAAGATAAAATAAGCGGGACCGCGAAATCGAGCAATATATAATACCAAAATATTCATATCTGAGGAGAACATTCCATACTGCGCTCCACAATGATCAGGCATGTTCTCAAAGCAAAGCGCATGGCAGAGCAGTGCCAGTGCGCAGAGCGCACCACGCAACAGACAACAGACACGCACCCGCACCTGGCATTCCACATTCATTAGTAGCCTAATCGACTTGATAGAGGAGTTTTCCTCTTTCCTTGCGACGGATTCCCTGCATCTTTGCTTTCCCCTGCGTCTGCACCACCAGCAGCACGCGTCTCTCTCTCTCTCTCTCGCTCTCCCCCCCCATGTGAGACCTCGGTCTTGTGCAGGAGAGATAGCTTTCTCCCATACGTAACGCTCCATTTCGGCCTCGACAGAGGCGCCTGCTCGGCAAAATAAAAGTCAATCATTGCGGCGGGTGCAGGCAGGAGCCCGACTCGCCGGGACAGAACGCAGGGGGAAGGAGGAAGACGCATTTTGGCGAGTGCAGACGAGGGCCGCTGCCGCCGCCTCCTTCTCCTACTCGGGGAAAGCCGGACGGAGGAGGAGGAGGACGGCGCGGTGGCACAGACGCGCGCAGCACAGACATGGTCTCACTACAGTGACTGATAGTAGCCAAATACCCGAAATAAGCAATTCTCTTCCCTTGAAAACAGTAACGTTGTGACGTTTTTGAACAAGAAATTGCAAAGAATACAAAATAAAAATCATTAATATAAAAAAAAGAAAAAAGAGGCGATTTTCGACTCGTACTTTTTTGTGTCGACGTCAGCACGTGTCGACAATCGTGTCGGTTTCCGACTTTTTTTCACATCCCTAATAAAGATGTTGAGATTCTCTGGAAGTAACAAAGATGGATAGGATAAGGAATGAGTACATCAGATGGACAGCAGAGGCCTAGAAGAAAACCTAAGCGAAGATTTATCAATGAAAACGGGGTGAGATGGAGTCACATCTTGAAAGAAAAAGCCAAAAGGAAAATGTGTAACTAAGCAATACATCATAGGAGTGAGCTGAAAACTGTGTCTAATTATTTCAGTTCACTTAATTCATAATGACGTTCCTCTGTCTCCCGCAGGTAAAAAGGAGCATATTTGCATCTCCAGAGAGCGTCAACGGTAAAGTGGGCGTAGGAACATGTGGTATTGCAGACAAGCCTATGACCCAGTATCACGATACGTCAAAATACAATGTCAGGCATCTGATGCCACAGTGACCGAATATATGCTCTGTAAATATAATTATCCCATCTGTATACCAGCTTGCCATTGTGTTTATATATGACATTTGACATCAAGTTGCTCAAGTAAAGAAAATCATTAAAATGGATGGCTTGCAGCTCCATTGGTTGACTTACTTGAGCAGTTTTCTTATATAGATAGAACTGAATTGGCTCCCATCCCAATAGAATGTTCTATAAAAACACCATGTTTAGTCCCAGTAATCCGTCTTGTTCATTCTTTGGTTATCACAGATGACAAATAACCTGCTATGTATTTAACATAAAAAAGTTTGTTAGGAGTTAAATTGATGGCAGGTAGAACTGGTTTTTAAATCTTGTCCAGTTCTGTGAAATTTTAAAACAAAGCTTCATAGTGCTATATTTACGTTTCTTTTTTGTATATTTACCAGTGAAATAAACATTGTTTGAGTTTGCTTTTGAGAATACTTTTGTTCTGCCTCCATCTTTTTTTGCCCATTATGTTAAGTGGAGTAGGTTGGATGCCCTGGCATTAGCAGTACCTGTAGGTGGCAGCAAAGCTTCATAACCCAAACCACTGCCAACAGTTGCCCATCAATATAGGGGGTGAGGTCCACTTTTCTTACATAAATAACCATCAATATAATGGCTGATTTAAGATGCAATGTTTTAACTCAGAATGAATTAAGTGCTGTACAGCGTCAATATAAAATGAAAGTTGCATGGAACATTGACTTTTTATATAAAAATCGCATTGTTTGTCCCATTACATGTTTGTATCCGCTCTCAATTCAAAGGAATTGACTGATGAAACGATCATCTGCACATTGATCCATCTAGCTGTTTAAAAAAAGAAATTGGGGGTGGGGTGCTAATATTTTAATATCAATATAATTTTGATATCATGGAGTATACATTGATGTTTTTAATTGCTTGTGTCAAATTGGACATTATCCATAAATACTTCATGAACAGCATATGTACAGTATAGTATGTGTATATGCACAGGTTTTGAATTTCCAAATATTTAATCACGTTGAACACAATTGTGTGCGTGGGCTAATAATGTTTTGATTGGCTGAGCATGTACAGTATGATGTGATGTATGATAAAAGCGGGGAATTGTGGACTTAATTAACCCAAGAATACCTAACACTGGAAGGTTGTATCTTCATAATGGTCGGATAGGGCTTTTCGGTATTATGATGTTATAGAGGTTACATTTTTCATTGCTTTGTTGAAATTTACCATGTACTGTATTTCCATATTTCAGTATATTTTGAAAAATACATTTTATGCAATACAGATTACATTGTGAAAAATATCCGTTTAGTGTTGGTGACAAAAGCTGTTTACTACAAGTCAGTTAAGCAATTACACAAGACTTTCCTTTGGTTAGCGAGCCGAATATACCTATTGACTGACTTTGTAAAATACTAGAGGTGGCGAATCGCTGCCTTGTGTGCGACTGCGAGGTGTGTGTATGTAATTCTATGCATTGGTCTTGGCGAGTTCTCTCCATCCTCCGAAAGCCTGCTCCAGGTACACTGCTACCGCAAGGCTGAGTCGGTCCTGGTACTTTCCGGCTACTACCTGTACACCCAGGGGTAGACCCTCCTCACTCAGCCCTAATGGAACCTGAGTCACTGGAAGACCCAGGATGTTGAAAATACCTGTGTATGCGAAGTTGAATGGCGTGAACAGTGGCGTGTGATGTCTAGGTGCAAGATGTGGGTGTGGAGGGTAGAACAAAACGCCGTCATCGCCCAACAGATCATCCAGGCAATCCTGTAGAGCCTCTTTCTGCTGTAGCAGGAAAGGAGCGGGCTCTGACCGCTGGAACACCTCAAATGTGGCCAAGCCTATTGCGGCCATGGTGTGAGGCGAAAGGCCCACGGCCGCTTTGGCCAACTCCCATAACGGCCAAACCTTTCCCTGTTGCCCGGACATGTGCTCAGCGAAGGGTGTGGGCCTCTTACCATCCTTGCCTGGTGCTGACATCATGGCTGCCCAGATATCGAAAGAAGACTTGAGCTGAGGTATCATCATCTTCTCAACTCTGACCCCTAGCTTAGTCTCTAGATACTCCACCACCCTGCTCTGCGCCTCTATCAACTGTTTGTCCACGGCGGACACCAGAGGGGAACCGCCGTCGTGAGGAACAGAGAAGAAACGAAGTTTCATTAGGTCCACCTTCGAAGTGAGACACAACCTGTCCGCATTGGGTCCAGCCATTACTTCTAACATGGGCAGCAGATCCTGGGCATATCGACACATGGGGCCTGTACACAGGAAGTCTGGCTGGAGGCCTGATGGCGGAGGGTGCTGCCCATCGTTGCACACTATACCTGAGGTGGGTTTGTGTCCGAAAATGCCGTTGAAGAAGGCCGGCAAACGGATACTGCCCCCCACATCTGCACCCAGGCCGATCACTGAGCCCGCACCGCCCAAAATACTGCCCTCCCCTCCCGAGCTTCCTCCGGGTATTCTGTCTAGGTTGTAGGGGTTCTTGGTGATCCCATAGAGATGGTTGTGGGATTCCAGCCACATACACAGTTCACTGCTGTTGGTAACGCCCAGGGGTATGGCCCCAGCTCTCTTCATCAGGGCCACAGTAGGAGCGTCAGACCCTGACACTACCCGGCTCCTTGACACCAGCCCAGTGGAGTTGGGCATGCCCTGTAGGCAAAAAGCCTCTTTGACCGTGAAAGGGACACCCAGAAACGGCAACCTATCCTTAAGCACGTCCTCGGCTTCTGTTCCATCCTCAATCAACCTATCTGCCTGCGCGGCCTCCTGCAATGCCTGGCTGAACCTGTCTTTGACCATGGCATTGATAAGCGGGTTAATTTCTTGAATGCGGTCGATATAAGCGCTCACCACCTCCACGCTGCTCACCTCTCTCCGGCGAATCATTCTGGCCAGGCAGACAGCCGGGGTCTTTAGCAGGGGGTTGGTGATGGGGGGCAGCGTGGCTGCCGGAGTGCTTCGACATGCTGTCAGGAGGCTGAAGATGGTTAGTAAGGCGGTTGATAATTGACGTAAAAAACATGCCTGAAGCCACTCCAACCTGCCTGGTGGTACCATCATTATTATGGCTGTGGCTACTTAGTTCCTTCAGTCCATTATAGTATATTGAGTTCAGTCTGACAACAACAGAGCTATATTATCAGAGATCTCCATATTTGGCATGGCAGATACATTGACAACTACATACTGATCCAAAGCCAGTAAGCACGGTCAGGACTGGAACAAATTAGTGACGTCTTGATTGTGGCCAGATCAAGACAAACCTGTCAGATCTGGCCAAAATTATCACTTGATTTCAACCGACATAAATTCTGCCCTTGGATGAATCAGATATAGTCAGATCTGGCCCAGAATAACATATATTTTTTCGGCTGGTGAAGATGTCCTCATATGGGCTGCGATCTGGCCTAGTCCTGAACGTCACCATTGTCTTCACAGTGCCAACATACTCATTTGGCTTGCTGGGTAGCTCCTAAGATCTGTCCCATAGCCTGTGGCCATGGTAGGCCTGGGGTTTAAATCAACATTGTTCACTGATCTGTTTGAGAAAGAGTTGAAAATTGATTCCGATGCTGGCAGCATACAAGCAATATGACACTGGTTGTTCTTGCCATTTGTAAGATTAGCTGACAGACAAGCAGACATGGCCCGGGGAGAAATACAAATAACAAAAGTCAGTATGGCAGAGCTTTATTTTAAGATCCCAGGGACACAATAATTAGGAATCAAAGTACTAGCAGGGAACCAGCAGCATGTTTTGCAAAAGTCAACCATGTTTGCTAATTAAAGCTTCATTGTACAATATTTTCAATAATACAAGGCCCAAAAACAATGCTGTATGAACATTTTATTGAGTCAAAGCACTACCGACCAATATGTGCATGGCATGTCAATTCCGTCCTGATTATGCTCTTCCTAAGAGTTTGGACTCCCCTTTTGGAGATCTTTATGAGATTAGTTGAAACACCTTGCACCTCCTTTGATCTTTAACATCTAAATGCTAATGGTTTTATGGAAAACCTATGTTGCAAATGCTATATTGTTGTTGAGCAGAATTTTTCATTATTTCCATATACTAACTTTTTGTGTTTTTTGCAAATGAATGACTTCATACTACAGCGCCAGTATCAAAAATCCTAATAATATAATTTCAATCCTGACAAGTAACAGTTTTGAACATGAGGTTTCCAACCAGAGACGATATAGCTAAAATCTCAAATGATAGAGATGCTTTCCCGTTTTAATGGGTCTGCTCACCCCTTCCCTTATCAATGCTTCCCACAATTCGGTTGTAGCAGATTTTCCAGCAGTTATAACTTCCTACGCCATTCGCACAAGATTTGTGACAGCCGGCTGGAGTTGCATTTGTCTCGCTGTTGTTGACGTGGGATATATATGAATAAACTTCACAGAGCACCTATCAAAATCAAGTTTTAACACAGGGGAAAGGGTGTCAAGGTGAGGTGCAAAGGGGTGTGGGAGAGCTGCCTTGCTTTGACACATATTGGCTTGTTCATTGTCGGTAGGGGCCGCATGTCGCACAATGCAGCTTTAAGTACCAGAGATAATTCTGGGATGTGCTTAGACATACTTCCTTGCCAAGTCTTTGTCATAGTGCATTTTAGAGTTTCACAAAAAAGATGTTGAAAAAAAGACTTGTGACTAGGAACTTTGTGCAATAGTCAATTTGGCCATGTTAAGACACATTTGGTGGTTAATGATGTAATTAGAACTGGTACCAGAAAACAATTTTCGATAAATCAGCTGTCTCATTTGGTTTTCTTTGTGTAGAGCGGCAAAATTGATTTGACTAGTGCATGGGTAGTCTCAAAAGGATTAAAATTATTATTCTTTACCGTAGAATGCTTTTCAACTATAGAAAGAGACTAAACGGTGGACTCTAAACCAAAATTGCTATACTTTAAACTGTGTCCATGTTGTTCATGCTACAGACATATTTTAAAGACATTGTCAATCCAAAGCACATTACAACATAATTAGGAAGGCTACATTCAATACACATGCACCATAGCTTTGTTTCTACCATTACAATCATGTTCTGTACTGCTGATTACTAATAATGGTTGATATACTGTGTAGAAAACTACCAATTTCATCTTGGTGTTGGACGGACACAATTTTGCAGCAAAACCAACCAACATTGAGGAGTTGACAAAACTGTGTTATTGCTTATGCCTTGTGCTTGGACAGCTTATTACTTTTAAAATTATTTAAATTGTATTAAAGTGGTTTCATTGTATTTGCTTACACTTTAAATGGCGGTGAGAGTGATTATTTAAACAAAAAGTAATATCAAGCCTTTTAGCAATCTTTTAGCACAGCATAAACCTCAAATGGGGGAATATATTGTCCAGAAATGCTGGTAAACACATACTGAAAACAAAATAAGAAAATAAAATTAAATTATTTTTTAGTCTCTTTCTCTCTCTCATTTAAGCATGACCACATTTTAACAACAGTACAATTAAATATAACAAAAAAATAAATACTACGCATATGCTAATCATATGCAAAATAAATTAGAATCAAGTTGGCAGACTGAACCGCCTGTTTGGATAAGACTGTATTCCAGTCATGGAAGAGGGATGGCTGTGGGCGGGGGTCCTAGAGCAGACGTCTAAATGTGCAATAAATCATCTTGGAATGCAGACAAAGTAGCCCTTGCCACTAGCTTGTTGACTGACAAGAAGTGCCATTTCCGATTGAATATCTCTTGGGGGTTTTCAAAGACAAGCGGTAGTTTCACAAGGCAAATGAAGCAACCTTTTCACTGGTGAACATTTAGCTGGTTTCGAGAAGGTTCCTCCCCCACCGCTGGTTTCAGAAGATTAACTTGGGATGGAGGTACAGTTGCCTATTCTGGTGTAACCACAGGTCTCCTAGAGAGGCTTAGAATAGAGAACTGGCCGCAGGCACTGTTGAATCAAGCTGGTTATGGGGGGGGGGGGATCATTTAACTTGGAAATTTGAAAAGTTCTATACTGCAAGAGCAGGTTAAACGTGGGCCTCTGTATTTAAATCACGACAGGCTCTTGGTTGACCATATAAATGTTTGGACTGAGTTGAGACTTGGAGATTAAGGCTGGTTCTTGGGTGAAGGGAAGATGTTCCACACTTCCAACAGAGATGAGATTCAGGCTGGTTCTTCATTGAGGACATGAGCAGATTAGCTTAAACTGTGAGGACAAACGGGAGCTGTAGGCTGGTTCTTTAAAGGTGTAAAGCCATGTACGACTGCAGCTGAAGTTGAGAGGATAGGCTGGTGCTTTAAGCAGAGAAGGCCAGTTTTAGACTGCAGGTGGAGTAGCCCTCGTCACTGGCCGAGCTCTGCCGACTGCTGTGGTCATCCAGGTCGCTACCACCACTGGTGCTAACATTGTCCAATTCTCCATGGGAGAACTCAGTGCTTTCGACATCCACTTCAATCTCTTCTGTTCAACAAACAAAGAACAACACAAACTCGATTAGTTAGAATCCTAAAAAAGTATCCTGAATAATCTCTATCTAGTGTTATAACCACATAGTTGTATCATATCGTTTGTGATTTCAGGCTATTTCGCTGTTGCTTTGATCTGGTGCCCCTTGTTTGTTTTAGCCTCACTGGTTGCTATGATTTGGAATAAAAGATGGATGTACCAAACAAACTATTTCAAGAAGTACCCTTGAAGAAACATGTCAGTTTCATATGCTGCTGGGATTGCAGGGAATTTTGGTTACTTATGACATCGGTTTGAGGTTTCCTGCCTGATGACTATAGAGCTGAGAAGTGCTGCCCCTTTCATGACGTCGCCTGTGGTCCAGAAATGAATTCCAAGCAGAGCTGCCGGAGCAGACAACCCGCAACACTCCAGGTTAAAAAATATTCTTCCAGGTGCAAGGCTCAAAGATATACGTAGAAATGAATTCCTCCATTAGAAATGATTTCCCCGTTCATTTTCCTCATAGACGTTATCATCTATTATAAGTTATCTATATAAAGATGACCCACACAATGTTTTGGGACAAACAAATAATTTCTAAGAAGAAAAACGACACAAAAAGTGTCCTGCCGCTTGCTAGTCTGCTTGCTAATTAGATATTGTATGATAATATTTTGTGTGTTGTCATAATTTGTCACTACCCGAGTTGGCTTTGTCTGTGGCATAATCGTCTTTATATAAATCATTTTCTAAAAGCCTCTGAAAGGAAATTGAATGGCGAATCCATTTCTGGACGATTCATGAAACAGGCGGGACTGCACAGGTCTATACAAAACAGTGACATCATGTCAGTTTCCACCCGCTCTCGACCGCGTCATACACTTGGCCTGTGTTTAAACCTACCTCTGTCAGACTCGGAGCGATCTGAGTCCACACGGGAGCCCAGGCTGTCTGTGCGGATCCTCTCTCCAGGGGTCTGCAGGTGGGATAGCTGCCTCTGCAGGTGTCTCTGCTCCCTCTCCAGAATCTCCAGCTGGTGCTGACTCCTCCGGTCCATCTCTTCAAGTTTCTGACAACAGAGAGACATTTATCAAGTTATTGTCTCGCCTCATTGCAATAAATATGATAGGAAAGGCATTGGTGAGCAGACCATGTATTTTGGCTGTCCTTATAGGTTTTGGACTTTTGTCCCTGTCTGTTACTGAAACATTTACTTGAGAGTTTCTCCATGTTTTGAAAGTCTTATGTAGTTCATGAAATGTGGGTAGTGCCTACCCCATAGCCCCAGTTTACTTTAAACTGGTGCACTTTAAGCGTCAATAATTAAATAGAAACCCATCTGCCTTTGACTGTGCTATAAATATAAACTCATCCACATAGCTGTAGTAATTCCATGCATGCCGGCCAATTGTGGAGGAGGGCTTACTGTTGGTGACAAAACAAGGACAACTGTTTATGTCCACTCAAATTACAAGACTAATATCCTTAGTCATTGAAGAACTGATGTTACACTGAGTAGTGACAGCTTCCCCAGATTCTACACTATGCCAATCACTATTTTTAGGGTTGAGTACTTTAAAAAACTAATGTAATATCCCTTGGTTTTGTGAAAGCATTTCATTGGTTATTTATACTTTTACATTAATTATATTATAGAGCTTTTAGAGTATGCTCCTTTCCTAGGTTTATGCGACAGGGAAAAAAACATCTCCCATTGTATTGTATTGTTTGAGAAAACTTGTATTGTTTGAGAAAACAGTGATAACTCCAGGTCTGTTCTGAATGGTATTATGCAGCATTGGTCCTCTGAGGAGGGAAATAAGAGTCAATAGCATGTTGCTTTGAAATAAACAGTCCTCACTTTTCTCCCAAGGAATATATACAGTAACTTTTGTTTCTTATCTGCCGACACACATCTCAAAATATGTTTTGTCCCAGCACAGGGACCACCAAACATTTTAGTTAAAAAGGTTTGCCTCTATAGATTTAAGATAAGAGCATTTTCAAAGGACAAATAAAAAAATCCCTCTGGTAATAAGTCCACCCCAGGTTTGCATAGCAGCACGACACAAGTGCATGCGTTTACCAAGATGGTACTCCAGTCCAGAGATATGGAGTACAGTGTAGCATCACACAATTTGAAATGGGTGTTAATATTCTGGGAACTGTGGGCCAGTCAGTGCTACAAAAAACATTTGCTAAATGGCCTTGGCTATACATCAGTCACTATATCAAGAAAAGTGTTTTAGTGCTGTGCTGCCCTTTACTAACAATTGAGAAATCAGGAGAAGAAAGACCAAGTGATTCACAGCAAGTCTTGAATCAAATACATTTCAAATACATGACACTGCTGCACCCCCTGACCCTGCAACTGGTTCTGACTAACCCACCTTAATATGCACTTTGGCCTTATTGAGCAGTCCCAGTGTAGTGTGTCGATTGCAGTCGGGTCCCAGAGGTATGAGGGACTTCAACCTCTCCAAACACCGGCGGAGATGTGCTCGTCTATGGGAGGAAAGAAACAATCACTTATCTGCAGGATGCTTCCCACTGTATGCAATGAGTGAGCTACAATGCCTCTCTTTGTATGTTTTGTTTTATTTTATCTTTTATTTTTTGACCTGATCCATTGTGGTCAATATTGTAATTATCCACTTTTAGCTTTATGTATAATGAGATCAATGTACACCGGCTTGTTATGTATCTTTCTGTCCATTCTGACTGGTGTTAACTACATAAGCTGACGAATGCTTCTCCAGAAATTACTTATGGATCTGTCTGGCCACAGTTTTCAAAAAATCTGCTGAGATCAGCCAGACTGTCCTGGTTTGATCCACCAAGGTCTCTGTGTCTGTGGTCTGAAAGAACGCTTGTAATGGCATTGAAAAGAAAACCTCTTTCCTTTCAAATAATGGAATAAAATGTAGGTCAAGTTGTGACATCATCACCTCTCTCTACACTGGCTGCCATTTTGTAGTAGGAAAACATTTTTTGCGCATGAAGTATTGTTTAATTTCCCTGGACACAGGATTTTGAGCTTTCATCTCTGATAGCCTGTACACCTCAACTCTTGCACGCAATGTGGGCTCTTTGGAGATTAAGTGATCATTTATTTTTAGGAGAAATGCGCCCTGGTGCTAGTTTCCTTTTTTTCTTTTTCAGAGAAAAGGCCCAGCTTGGCCCTGCAGCAAAACAAACAAGCTGCTTTTAGATGTGTAGTTGAGAAGCTCCCAGGAAGGAGAGCTATGGTGTCTGGAAACAGAAGGTTACCGTTTGCTGAGTGTAGAAATGTCATAATGTCCTCCAGGAACAGTGCCACTACAGAAGGCTGAGTTACACCTCCCTCTCATTTGCCTTGCAAAACAGACACCTCTATCCTATGCAGTAGGTGGATAATAAAGCCCTTGTTTGAAGAGCATGTGCTGATAGTGAATTGCCTCACGGTGCTGTGTGTTGTTCATTACACAAAGCATCTTTCACATATAGCACCAGAGAGAAATTACTTCAAAGCAGAACGCCTGCAACGCTCCAGATAAAATAAAGGTCCTAAGGTGCACAGCAGCACAACAATTTCGTGAAAGTAAGGAAATATCCAGCATACAATGAATGTCGTTTTCACAGACAGAGATAATGGATGCATTTCAGCAAAATAGGTCTTCCTCTGCGTCACAAGTTAACAGTGCGCTAAATAAATAACTAGTCTCTGTGAAATTGACGCAAACTGTAGCACCAGGACATGCGAAAGAAGCACATAACATTGATTGTTTTTTGGATTATGTAAGCTTGATTCTCCATTTTGAGGCAGCTAGTAGCTAAGACCCTGGGAACTGCACAACTACTGTAAACCAGTTTTAGGGACTTCCCCCTTTCCATGAAACTTATGTTCAACTGCACTATAAACCTAGTACATCATTCAGCCGTAGGCTACATATTGAAACAATTGATTGAGGCATAATGACTGAGTTATAGATCTGAAGGTGTTTGATCAGCACAAGACATCTCAGTATGCCCTCATTTTACCTTTAATTCCTTTCCTCATTTTTATTATGCTTTGAATAATGCTTGTTTTTCATTAAACAACTCTTTATTTTACTCACCTATTCTTTTCAAGTTCGTTGTGTGCTGATCTGGATAAAATATAGACATAACATACAATAGTCTGTTACTCTACCACACTTAATAATAGCATTAGCATAACCATGTAATAGCAATTGCTATGACACAATCACTGATCAATGACAACAATATCAGTATTATAGTAATTATTGATTATTATTGATAGCTTATTAATTATCTAACAATCTGACTTTGTAATGTGATACACAAAACAATCGGCAAACGATGCAAGGCTTTCAGTATACTTATATGAAGGTAATAACACTCATCTCATATTATATGTATGACCTACCTATTGTGAATATTATCCAATTTCTTGTTCTTGAATTTTCGTTGTTTCTGATGTGTGATCTCACTTTCCGGGTAGGTTGAAGCATACCCATGTTCACATTCTGTTGACAAAAAAGAAACAGAATGAATTGAAAGGGAAAGGAAAGATTGTGAAGTTATATAATAGGCTATAAATAACTGTTAGGGTTGACCAATGACCATATTCGAATCCCATTAGATATTTGACATTCATTTTGAGCCAGGTGGCAGATTCATAATTCAAAACTTGAGCTGTCTATAGCTTTTAGTGTAGGTACATATAAAAAGAAATGTACAGATCAATGTCAGTTTATGCCAGGGTGATACATAATAAAATAAACAATAACATGCAATTTAATCAAATGTACTGTAATGTAATTGAACTATGTTGGATTAAACTACAAATCCCATAATGCCCCTGAGCCAGCCCCATGAGTCCGACCCAGTAACATGCGACGTGAGACATGAACCCAACTGTGATTGGTCGTCTGCAGTGACTCTACAGCTGGAGCATGATTCTGGTCCAATCAAAACGCCCGAATTTGTTCCATGTGGAATGCCATGTACAGATACAAGGAAGCGCAGGCTGCTGCCTCTGAAAATGATAGCTGGGCTTTGAATTGACATACTGTATTTCAATTGGGGAAAGATTCTAGTACATGTTAACTTTATTTTATGATTTTCTAGCAGCCTTCGCAATAATGCAACATATTGCTCCAACATACAAGGAATGCAAGGAGAATTGCATACCTTTTACGAAACAGAAGGAGTAAACGACACCATGAAATTACAGTTGCATTAAGAGAAACTTAATTTGAGCCTCGAAATAGCTTACATTTAGACACGCATGTGTTCCGTGCAATGTAGGAATTAGCACGCATAATAGAATAGGCCACTATCTGCAAACTCATATCGGTCATTTCATAGTAATATTTAAAATAGTAGCCGAGATGATGTTATTGTGTTGTTAGGCACGCAATGGCCTAGTCCTTGGCTTAAAATGATATATCCATAAAATTGGCATCGGCCTTAAGTTTCGCTCAAATTACGTTTGATTTAGGTTTAAAATGAGGTTCCATGTTGCGTTTCCACAATCCCCAACAGATGCAGTAGCAATAGGCCATTTCATCTCTCTTATGCGCGTCTTTTGTCGTCTTCGCCTCTATTGTTGTCTGCCCTGCGCATTACGTGATCATTATTATTCCAACACGGGCCCGTATCGTGTACGCGTTTTACTTACTTCCGTTGTTCTTTTCGACATTTTCAATGTAACTCGCCGCATCGAGCAACACTTGCACGTTTCTCATAAAAGTGCCGATTTGGTCCATTGCGGAACATTTGGAGTACAGTTCGTCGTTGTCAAAAGAATAGTCAGACATCATGTCATTATTAAAATCCTGGGGATCCATAGACGCGTCCGATTCCGAATTAAGGACCACCTCTCCGGATTTCAGCTCGCGGTGGTGGTGCTGTCGCATGTATTTCACCATTTTCGTTTTTTACCAACGATAGCAGACCTGCTCTATGATTGACAAATATAATGAGCGACGCTGAGCGTGCTTCTCCTTGCTGCCGCGGCCGTGCAGTGAGTGGATGAGGAGGATGACTGAAATGAACTAGGCTGGATGGAATTGCAGTCCTTGCTTCAGCCTCTTGCCCTACTTGGTTGGATAATCCCTCCCACTAACGCATGCACATTGCATTCATTGTCATGCCATAATAAATCCTTATTATCAATAGCCTATTGCAGGGAGAGCAGTGGTTTTCAACCCTTTTCTTATCGAGGCCCATTATTTATTGGGTATTTGAGCCACGGACCACCATTTAATTAGATTTAGCCTCTCAGACGTCGAACTTTGCATATTTCGTTGGCAAATGATTAAGCAATTCTTCTATTTCTCTATAATTTGTGTAGGCCTTGGGAGCATAACAATTAAACCAATTTTCTGTAAAGTTAAGGATTTTCATGCTATGGGTCCATAATGCCAACTATTTTTGATGCAATAGGGGACCACATGGAAGTTGGAACCCCCTCAAGGACCACTCCTAGTCCCTGGACATCCGGCTCACCGGCTGAAACCCACTACAGCATGGGGTTTTCAACCAGTGGTCCCTGAGAGGATTCCAGGTGGTGCCCAGCTAAATGATGAAAAGTTGGTTAACCAGATGTAACTCTTTGAGAGTTACATCTGCAAGGGTCCAAATGGACGCAAGGGTCCATTTGGTTTCATGTTTACACAACTAGAGAATGTAGAATATTAATGGTCATTTTGATCTGTATGTTGGACTGTTTCTGTTTCTGGACTGCTTTTCTCCAGATCCAGCCTGGAACTGTGGACAAAAGCAAAAAATGAAATCTTTAGTTTTGGGGTCTGTGGGGCTAAAATGTTATTAAATGGTGGTCCGTGGCTCAAATGCTGAATAAATAGTGGGCCCTGGGATCAAAAAGCTTGAAAACCACTGCATTACAGGAGTGGACTAACAGAACAGCAACAAATCAAATGTTTCACAGACAGTAATGTTAGTGGGTCCCACAATTAAACATGTTATGTCTTATGCAGGCCACAATGGGACCATGGCCCAGGAACCATTGGCTCTCAGGGGCCCTTCAGGGAAATGGAACTGGATGATAGTAGGTTTGACGCCCTGAAAAGGGCACCTGGTCAATGAGGGCCTTCATTGATCATTGATTTTGTTAAATTTAGGTCAAAAGGTTGATAAAAACACAAAAATGTTGCATGCACAAGGCGATACAGGGGGCCCTGCAAAAATGACTGGACTACGGGACTACTGGTTAATCCGTTCCTGGTCTTATATGTCTTAGAAAACAGACATTTGTCAAGAATTATCAATAGTGTGCAACCTCCTTGTCAAGGACAAGTACCAGGGTTCCTCTCAGTTTATGCATTTTGTGTGTGTGTGTGTGTGTGTGTGTGTGTGTGTGTGTGTGTGTGTGTGTGTGGTGTGTGTGTGTGTGTGTGTGTGTGTGTGTGTGTGTGTGTGTGTGTGTGTGTGTGTGTGTGTCCGTGCGTGCGTGCGTGCGTGTGTGTGTGTGTGTGTGTGTGTGTGTGTGTGTGTGTGTGTGCGCGTGCGTGCACTCTTGTCAGTCCCTGACAAAGTGCATTGTCAGGATTCAATCAAGTAATGTGTCTAAGAAGAATACCGTGTGGGACTTTGCGGTGATTGATTACACCCCCACAGAAGTCATAAATGTAAAATATTTCCCCATAGGTGTAATGTAAATGAATCCCAATTCTCTTTCCCACCCTTTTCTTTCGTGTTCTGTATCTGCCACCGCAAGAGAAAGAACAATATAAATCTACATAGAAACAGCACCAATATCCAAGACAGCAAATTGTGCTTGGAATAATGTTGCCATCAATGAGCTACCCTGCTTTTAGTGCAGCATCAGGTTTAAGTTTGTGTGTGTGTGTGTGTGTGTGTGTGTGCGTGTGCGTGTGCGTGTGCGTGTGCGTGCGCGTGCACGTGTGCGTGTGCGTGTGCGTGTGAAATGACCACACATCAATCCCACATTAGAATCCCTGACCTCTAGGTCAGTGATTCTCGATTCTTCCCATCCTGTGATGTGGGCTAGGGATCCCTCCCTGCTGGCCCAGATATCTAGCTATAAAGCCTTGAAAAACAAAAACCTTTGTGACACATAAACAGTACATATGGGAAGTTAAAATATACTGTGTTAATCATTGATCTTAGTCGGAAACACAATTGACTGACTGCGGTCATAAACATGCTGAAATGGGTGGGCTACTAAACTCTTGAGATTTTGCGAGAGGACCCTGACCCAGAAAAAGGTTGAAAACCACTGCACCAGTGTGAACATCAGGCCATATAGCAGAACCAACCTTGAAATTGAATTCACTCCTAGTTGGCCTGACCCTGACCATTATGTCTTTTGACTGATTAAGAAGTCATACCCCCCCCCCCCCCCCCACCCTTCCTCTCTCCACCCGATAGAAAGGGAGGTGGGGGGTTGGGGTGGGTGGAGAGCCTGCCTCTAAAGGTGCAGCCATCCATGTGGGGCTGTGTGTGCGTTGTGCTGTGCCGCTGAGACAATGGGTGCAGATGGCCGGCCTGCTGCAGATGTGGGGCCAGCCCTGTAACGGACGCCTGTGAGAGAGAGAGAACACCCTCCCATGGAGTCTGTTTCAGCTGCCTGCATGGCAAGGCCTAACACACACACACACACACACACACACACACACACACACACACACACACACACACACACACACACACACACACACACACACACACACACACACACACACACACACACACACACACACACACACAGGTCGACTGTTGCATTTTAACATGTGCGTTCGGATAAACAGGAACAGACACAGACAGGCATTACGTTTAACTCCTTAACAGATTTAGCACAACTTTTAGTGATTGAGTGTTGTCTGCTTATCACTCCAAAAGTCATTTGAGGCTTTGTTTTGTTCTTTGATAAGCTCGTTAGCACTGTACACCACCTCATGAAGTCCTTTAAGTGGTGATTGCACTACAGAACCCAGAAAACACCACACACAATTTACAGCTATAATTGATAAATGATAAACGTTGTTATCTCTGAATGAGCCCTGGAAACAGTGAAATGTGAAAATACAGGCTGTTTTGTCAAATGCATTTAAAAAAAAAAACTGAAACACTTCATCAACTCATTTTATCTTTTCGCTTAAAGAAGACACCTTAAGCTGTCTTTGGATATCATTCATTTGCACAAATTCACAACAGAGGATTTTCTATAAATTATTTTCTTACTATTGAGCTTAATGGGAGTAAGCCTAAGTGCTTTTCTGCTAAAGAGTTAATAAATGACAGCATTTGAGGCAGAAACATGGCCGGTGATGTGGTCCCTGTTTGAAAGTGTTAATTTGTAGACTGTGTGTATGCAGTGTGCTGGCACTGGCTGCACAGAAAGCTGACCCACTGCGGGATGGTGTAGAATGTGACCCCAACTGGAGTAATCTGAAAAGCCTGAGGATTACACCGGTGGCTCGGCTGTCACACAGAGGACGTAAAGTCACACGGTGTGCATTTGCCAGTGCTTGTTGCGTGTCTATGTATGCATGTGTGTCTCTGTATGTATGTGAGCAATGTGCCAAACAGCTGTGAAGTGAAAGGCAAGGAAGGCATACATTGTTGATCAGAAAGCAGAGAGGGTTTTTTGGGGGTATTCTTTTTTTTAAACCAAGATCTTACAGAAGTAACATCCGAAAATGTCATTTTCAGTTTTGCTAGTTTATTGATCATCTGGCTGTCCGCAATGTGCTGCTGGTGATCTTCAGAGATCTGATTAGATTGGCATTGTGTCGTCGTGGTGCCCATTGTTTTCACCACAATGAGTGCATTTTGCGTCCCTGAGGTCACAGCAGGACACTGCAGCAGGCCCTCAGAGTGTCACCTGTTCCTTAAGCAAGCCTCAGCCTCTGCCCTGCCGCCAGCCCTCCTCCTCTCATTAACACTGACAGAGACGGAGGAGCTCACACTAAGCTTTGTCATCCCCGCATCGTAAAGGATTGTTCATTCAATAACGGAAGTCCAGGCAGCATGTCAACGTCGTGACACAGACGTTTCAGATGTATCCAATTATTTCAGATTAGAACCGATGCTGCATTTGTTCTAATTAGCAGGCTGCAGTGGTGGTCATGCAGGGAATGTTAAAAATGGAATTCCATTCCCATTTTCAACAAAAAAGTCCTAAAAGACCTCCATTTCTAGGAAACATATAATGGGGGAAACTTTTTATCATGTTCACACAACATATCTATATTAATGACATACTGTAGTAAAATGTTGAAAATGGGTGGAATCACCCTCTTATAAAAATAACTTTGGTTTCTGAGTAGTTATTAGTAGTTAATTCTATATGACGTGTATCCATCATTTTTTGTTTTGGGCGTTTCATATTCTCCATCTTACTGTCACCTCATAGGAAGGGGGATGGGGCCTGCGGCCTGGGAAGGTATGGATCTTAACATGACATGAACACCTGTTGGTGACACCAAATACCCTCTTTGTCTCTATAGGCCCCCCTCTGTGGATTACCATGACAACACCCATTCATGTGATGGCAGAAGACTGATTATACAGCTTCACAGACAATTATCACTAAACAGAGCGCATTGTTTTACAAGGCCACTGCTATTTTGTGTCTCAAGGCTGTTATTAGCTCTGTGGAAAGTTTTAATTCATGCCACGGGTGTTCTTTCTTCTCTAATGACAGGCCATTAGGGTTAGCTGCATTTTATCAACCCAAATTGGCCAGAAATTCAGTATATAGGAGGTGTTTTTGCGTGACATTTACTTGTGTTTGAAACTTGTATAAGGAAATGACAAAAAAAAAAATAGAATAAAACACAGTTAAAAACACATGTCAGTGTTTATTGCCACAGATGGAATGTGATTACATACATATGACATTTGGCAAGACGGCTATAAGGCAAAGCACCATATGCTACACGAATGAATGCCCAGGCAATACAAAAAGCAAGATAAAAGCAGGTCAGTCATGTACAAAAATTACATTAGTACAACAATCTGTAAACATATTATAGTGTATATTCACAAGCTCAGATTAAACAGCATCCCAATAGCAAAACAAGGAATGTGGAAAAAATGTTATTAGGTTGTATTTTCACATAAAAAACATAATGACCTTCATTTTGGTATAGCGTTACAAACAACTTCACAGAAACATACTATATACAAAAGGCAAGGATTCTCTCCCTTTGGGTCAAAGCAAATTATTCACATTGTTGACTGGGATGTTAACATAAAACAGACAGTACAGCTATGATCCTCTAAAAATACTTAATCTAAAACTGAAATTGTGACTCCAAACAATTGCTTTCAAAATATTATTGTAATCCCTGCTATTTTTAGACCAGTTAAAACCTCAATCTCAGCATTCAACTTCAACAGTTAAGCGATGATACTTTTCATTGTCATATGCAACACTGCAAACTCTTACATATAAAATGTGCCAGAGCTCAGTACTTTGCTTGTTTCCTTCGTAGTTATGGCAAAATTATTCTTCATTTCCAACTCTAAATGTTGATATTTTCTTATGAAGTCTAACTCTAAATTAATATTTAGTCACAGTTACTGTATTTCTATATTACAACAGCAGGTATTGGGAAAAGGGCATCACTAGCATTATTGCCATGCCTAATATCAAAACATTTCTGTTATTACCTGTAGCACAATCAAGATCCTTGACTTAACTATGAAACACTATTGTGTTAATCTATCATTTAAACTCACAGATACTCAAAATATAGTTTCAATATTATTGTATTACTATGACTCAAATAATCGCAATTCCTAAGTCTTGACTTCAGATGACGTCAACATGTCTACCATAAAACACTTCTCACGTTCTTAAAATGACCACTTTTTCTGTCTGTTTAATATACATTCAAAGAACTTGGATACTCTACAAATGTACAAAACACTCAATAAACTGAAATTCTGATAAGTTTCAAACCTTTTGCAGTGTCCTATGGCACCCGTTTCATCAAAACCTTAAAACTACAGGTAGTGTCCCTATTCTGAGGGGAAACATTCGCAGAAAAGATTTTCTGAAGAGCAACAAAAGACAAAACTGTAAGTACAGAGCCAACCTCAGTTCACCAAGTATTCATTCACCAAGTATAGTGCAGTAGACTATACTTAGTACCTTTGAGGGTTAAAGTGGGAAATCCACTGAAACGACACGTAGCAAATACTATTCATATGGCTGTATTACACTATGTTCACCATTCACTTCATATTGTGTACCCCCACATAAACAATATCTATTTATATCATGTCTGCTGCTATGCATATCTTTCTTGTAACACATTTTCTCCAAAGCAAGTATACTTTTCCCCCAAAATGACAGTCCAATAATGGAGAAAAAACAATGTTGTCATATTTTCTCAGTCAGTTATTTAACATCACTTCAAAAATCTATTAGTATCCCGAGGAGATAGGCAATTTGTATGTCTCCAATCAAAGGTCACAACTGTCAGTTTATCCATTAGGCTTCCAAATTCTCTTTCTCTCTCTCCTTTTCCAATTTCTCTTTCTTCTTGTTCATTTTCAGGAATGATGGAGTACGGAACTTCTTCTTCTTCTTCTTGGGGGACTTGGTTTGGCTTCCCGGGGTCTGAGCATCCCCCGGCTTCTCTGTGGTCGTTATGGAGATTTCAACCGTTTCTGTAGTGCTCACACTCAGCTTGGACAGATCAATGCTAAGATCCTCATCCGTCTCTGCCAAGTGGTCTTTCCCGTTGAGTATTAGGTCTGTCAACAGATGAAACCCACTCAGTTAACATGGGGTTGGGTACATTCAGTGTCTTAATTAACTGTGGCTAAAATGTACGCATATGTGTCCAATTTGAGATAAATTAATTTGACATGCTTCGCACAGTGTAGAAACAACCACACAGAATATACCGGTATACAGTATGTTTATTAATTTTGTATTTGGAAAGATTGGAAAATAATATATAAGTAATGTAATGTAAAACTAATTACCTTTAGCTGGACTCATGATTGGGGACAGGGAGAGTGAAATAGTGGAACCATCAAACGTGGTCATCTCATCTGCATCAGTGGCATCATCTGCATCTGCAAGAGTTTAATTTAGGAATAGTTCTTTAGGATCTAATGAAATAGAAGGCAATAAATCACTTCACTTTGTCTATTTAGTTAGTTGACTAATCTCTTGAAATGTCCCTGATGCTTTCTCTCTGCCTCGCGGCCATCAGTACAGCGCTGCATGGTGTTCTGGGGTGAGGTGACCTTAGGGGGGGTTATATGTCTGGCAGCTTTGCAAGCACTGTCAGACTGTGACAGTGGGACAACACCTGAGCGCAAAAAGTCCGGCGTCTTTTTCGCCATCTTTGGAGTTTTTGAATGGATGTGGATGGGAAATAAAAATGGCCGTGGCGGAAAAGTGCCGCAAAGAGCAGCTTCTTTCGTGCGCTCGGCCTGACGGAAAAAAGACGCTGCCTACAAATGCGCGTCACCCGGCAGTGATAGACACCAGCCAATGGAACAGAAGCAGCCAGCAGCTTCTCCACCGTACGTCCACAGCCATCTAGTGGAAGAGTTGCGACATTGATGGATTGGAAACTGAGCGCACAAGCTGCTGTCCATGCAGCCTGAATAGGGACAACGTGGAGTTGGAAATACAATTTGTTTTCAACAAGGGCGGCGCAAATAAGAGCTATTTTAGGCACGTGTGAACCATGGCAACTGTTTTAAAGTAGGCTACTGTACAGTAACAACTAAATAGGGTGTACTATAGCTACAAAACGATCTAAAATCAAGGGATTTAAGATCATTAAAGCTGGGCTGTTGCCTGAGTTGAATGCATTCATGCCTAGTTGTTACAGTTCAATAGAGGTCTATGTGGAGCAGTAGCTCAATACACTTTTGGACGGGAGTGTCGTAACTCTGTCCCACTTTGGCTCTGCTGTGCGTCTCCTCTTGGAACCGCCCAAAGCCTCAAAGAGCCGCTCTTTGGAGCGTCAGAAGTCCCGTGTCCATCATCTAGTGTGTCCGCACTGTCAGACTGTGACAGTGTGACAAACCCTGTCACTGTTCACTCATTCACGTGCCTTTCAGTAGCACGCAGTGGGTAGGTATTCAGATTCCAGAAAACACAAGGTGAGATGTAGATTCCTGTGCTGGCACATGCAAAAAACAAGTGTCAAAAAGGCGTTGTGGACAGTACGTTAAAGTGTACGTTCTGTTCCTGTTGCCGTACTAGAGGCTCGCCGTTGTACAGCTTAAAGTCCCAAATAACAAACAACAATCTTCAAGAGTTCTATTGGGCCCTGTGTCTTTAAAATGGGGAGACCCACAGCTGAACACTAATTGGGCCAATTTGGGCCGGACCAATTCCTGTCTGTGGACAGGGAGGATAGTTTGTGTCACAGAGGGACACTCAACTATAAGACTTTGGAAAAGATTTAAGAAAGGACAGATCTACAAGCTCCATGGAGTAAAAATGTATGTAAAATGTGAGCTATTGTGGCATGTTGGATGTGGATTATGTTGACCCCTTTCCATTTGGTCCTGACTTGTGGGTGGAGAAATTGAGGTATATACTGAGCTCAAAATTGCACCTTTCAAGTAATTTGCTGTCAGCTGCAGTTTGCTGCTGGTTGAGTTGTTGAGTTGATGTTTGATTTCTATATTTTAACCATGGTTGCAATGCATTTTTCTATTATAATTAGAGATCAGCAAATGAAGCTTTTATGAACCACTTAACCACTAGAACCAATTAAAAATGGTTCAAAGGTTTGAAGCGTCAGTGATAGGGACATCTGCTGGTGAAATGCTAGAATGCGTTCACTTTAGGTAGTAGAGAGAGTGAAATACTCAATACATGACACGATTTGATAAATATCAAATCTGATACATCTGATGTTGATTGACTAATTTTTCAACTATCTTGGCAACATGTAAGGTTTATCCTAATGGATATTTAATTTTGTGTGTGTGTGTGTGTGTGTGTGTGTGTGTGTGTGTGTGTGTGTGTGTGTGTGTGTGTGTGTGTGTGCGCGCGCGCGCGCTATATTTTTCTTTCAGACTTTTGGTCTCCTGTTTTGCTATGTCATGTTTTGCCACTTGGGGAAAATAAATCATTGTTAAAACAATGCCCAACTGCATGCATTGCCATCTTTGATGTTTATACCTCACCCGAACCAGGGGGGTGACGTTCGATAATAGAATGTGAATATTTCCCATCCAGTCATGGGCCAGTTTCTATTTTTTTTTTTTTGTTTTGAGGAAGGGATCCTTAAACCTGTTTAGTTTAGTTTGTTTAGTTCTGGAAGTGCCAGGATTCAATCTAGCATGTCACCAGACGGTACTCACTGGTGAGCTTTCCAAATGGTGGAATAGCAAATGAAACATGAAGGTATCCTTTTATTAAAGTAAAGTGGCCGTGTCAGCAGGGATAATGGTTTGTTACTTTTATACAAAAAAAGTGTTCTGTGTTCTGTGGTGCCTGTCGAATCAAATGTATACTACTACAGATTGATATAGAAAAATATTAAACGGCTGAAAAACACTGGTAGTACGAGGCTTTAGAGAATACACAGGGGAACTAGCAGAATTCTGCATTTAGTGCTCTGAATTCCCATTAAGTATTCTCTAGACAAGCAAACAGTTATCTGCCGGCCTGGTGCTGATGCTGCAGATCTCCATAACACTTAGAAAACATTTTTCATCTGTACATCTTTGCATGTCAATTTCATCTTTGAGCTCTGCTGACCTCTAGGATTATCTTGACAACTCTGCTACTCACAATCTACACAGGCTGATGCCATGTCTGAGCCCTTGAAAGCCCAAGTAGGATTACAATTAAGTAGGGGGTTTCAGACTTTTTTTTAAGATAAATGGTCCAAAGTGGGACTTTATGACAGCATTACAGCAGAATTACTGTACCTTCAAGGCCTTGCTGTCTTCGTTCTACTACGTTCTTGTATTCCTCCAGCGCCTTCTCCGTAAGCCCACTAAACGGATTTGGGGGAAGAGAACGCGTGTGCTCTTCATCCTCAATGATGAAAGCCTGATAAGACATTATAAACATTTATATACTGTGAGCCGAAGTAGAAAATGGCAAATTTATATCTATACGATGGACAATAAGTTGTAAAGCATCAGTAATAGCTATTTTTGAGATGGTAAATGTACTCACTGGTCCTGGGATGGTGTCCACAACGATGCCTGCCAGTAACTGAGACTTTGGCCCAGGGGTCATCTGGTCACATCTGTTCAGTTCTCTTATCTAGAGGAAAGCATTCAAGATGTGTTTTTCATTCAAATAGGTGATGTTGCATGTTTAGCCCACTGACAGTATTGCACAGTATAATTTACTATACAGACAACTATTTTTCAAATAGTTATATTCATAGCTTTCAGTCACGTGGTTCCTCCGACCCCCTAACTTCTAAATGTAAACCGAACGGGACTCTAACGGGTCCGTTTGGTTCCATCTGTGCACAGTGCACTGTCAAAGTTAAGGAGGGAGTGGGAGACGTTTTGTCGCGTTATGCTAGCTACTGTAGCTACACTTCTGGCTAACATAACGTAACTCACCATCGCTTTGATAATAAGAAGCTCTTCACTTCCACACGACAGCATTTTAACTCAACCTGACTGGAAGTACAAGTAGCTGTCTGTACTTTTATACCAACGCCTTCATCTTGGCAGCGGTGTAGTATGGGGACGGATTCTTCACCAGATAGGAATACATCAAACTCGAGTTCAGGCAGCAAACTCGAGTTTGGTATCCTGTACAGACACAACCCAGGCTTCTCTCCTCGCCGGTTGGCACAGCCTATGGCACAGCAACTATCCGGCATTTTTAAGATTTAGCTAGTTACAACGCAGCCACTCGCTCCCAGCAGTGGAGAAAGTAAACTTCTTGCCCGCCAGTGGGGACGTGGCTAGGGCCCGTGACGTCACATGATAACTATAAATACCCCCCCAGGATGCCACAGTTTCCATGAATTTCAGCACCGTATGAAAATCAACTTACAGAGACTGTATTGAAACTGGCTAGTGATGAGCGCAATAATCAACATATTGAATATCGCTGAGCAATTATTGTTTGCGAAAATTATAACAATGCAGTGTGAGCTAATAAATCTGGCTGAGCTAATAAATCTGGCTAAGACTTTTGGTGTGTAGTGAAGAGAGCAGTTCAGTTGCCAATAATCAATTCAGTCTCACTAAGTGAAGAGGAATTAAGTCAAGTGGGTTCAGAATTTCACAATCATATCTCCCGTATAGTAACAATTTACAGTTTAGGGATTTAGCAGACACTTAATCCAGTCTGTACACCAACGTCTTTTAGAGATCTGTCTCTCTTAGATGAATTCTGAAACTGGCTGGTCAGGTAATGGCATTAGGTCAGTCCAGAGTTTTATGCTTGACTGAATCTGTTCAGTCAAGCACCCCCTCTAGCCAAGCTAGAGGCGTGCTCTTTAGATCATGATCAATATATTCTGTTGGGAAGAAGTTCAACAGCAATACCTCCACATTATAGAGAACAAAATGTTCTGACTAGCCCAATATGTTTTGAGCTCGTCAACATGGGGCTTGACTTGGCTGAGATATAAAAAGCATGTTTCATAGAGCTAAAACAACTCACCCTGTTCCTCTTATCCAAAACATCTGTGGGATTTGTGTTTAGTGGGACAAATTGGTTTGGGTCCTCAATTCTTATTGGGGTACCAATACTGTTGCCTGGCTCTGAAGATTTCATCCACTAAAAAAAAGAAAGAAAGGGAAAAAGATGAGGAATTTGACCAATGCAGCGTCTAAAAGATGCACTTATTATAGTTTCCACAAGAGGGCAGGCAAATACAGAGAAACTGCAGCTTTAGCTACTGGCAAATGCTTTTGTGAAGCCAAAGCTCAGAGTCAAAGTATGTGTATGCAATTCCATCTAGATTTCCTCACCATAGTCTTGGTCCTGGGGCTGCACTCTCCGCTGGGTGAGCGTTCCGGCACATTCACCTTCAGGTAGCTGTTGGGCGAGTTAAGCCAACGGGTTCTCTCCCTCTGTTGTTTCTGTGCCATGAACTTAAATGGGCTACGCAGGCCGAGCTCATCGTCTTCCAGTGGTACTGCAGACACCGTGGCAGGAATCTCCACGTCATTCTTGGATCGAGGTTTTTCACGCACAATGGGGTTCCTGTGAGTGTAACCCGTTCTGTAGCCCTAAAAGTCACAGACGGGATACAGTGTCCAGGTGTTAAAAGAGAACGCAAGAGGCAGAAAACAAGGGAACTTTTACATAATATTCTGTTTCTGTTGCACAATGCCTACAATATGTAATACAATAACTAGTTAAGGGTCTTCAACACAGACCACCCACACCCAGTGTGCTCTAACTAAGCCCCATAGCCTGAGCTAACCTGAAATAACGTTGGGCTAGAGAGGCGGCGCCAGTCAACCCCCGGCCCCTCCTCTTCTAGACCATCGCGGCCAATGATGTAGTCCAGGCTTTTTGCGCAGCACGTACGAAAATAAAAGCCTGGCTGGGTATCGAAGCTAACTAAGCCCTTTTCTCTGAAAGTTCAAAACCTTTCCACAGCGTGTCCATTTGCAAAAGGAGAAGATAAGACTTATCACTTGGTATAATTTAACCAGGAAACATCAAAGGAATGCAGACTCTCACTGAAAGCAATCGGCAGCGCAGTGAGCGCACAGTAAAATGCCCAGTGTTCATTTATCCATTTCTTTGACCAAGACAAGAGTGTACAAATTTAAATGTATCCTCAGAGCTGAATTAACACTGTGAATTTTAGTCTGTCTGTCTTTCTGTCTGTTAAGTCCACTCCACGGTCTCTGTGTGGCCGTGCGGTCTGTGTCCTCTTAACTCCCCACAGCATGTCTTCCCATCTGGAAGCCATGACAGCAGGGGTGGGTTCGCTATGATCACAGAGAGCTGAACAAGCGAACACAGCTGCAGCCTCCTCGAACCCACTTGTTAGCCATAGTGAGTCGTGACCCACTCAAAGGCATGACAAAACATCAGACGTGCTCCGGTCTGACATCTTATGTATAGAGAGACAGATGTTATATTAAGCAGTAAGATAACGGAAGGTGGTCAGACTGACACTCACTCCAAATATATTGCCGGATGACAGTGGACGCAAACATCACACTATCCACAGGTTAAGCATGAATAAAACACTAGCCTTTGTCAGGATGCCAAAAGGCCATCCAAGTCAATATGACAGTATGGCGCAAAAATATTCTCACTTCACAGAATCTGCTGTCAAACAAGAACATCCAATTATATGAATAATCGCAGCGTTGACATACTGTACAGCCCATGTCTAGTTTTATTGTGCGTTCCGTCAAACAGAATCTTGTAATCAGACACTTCCCCAGGAAGTGCGCTGAGAGAGGAAACTCAAAGCATCATGGGTAATTAAGGGGCATGGAGGTCAGGGGTTCACTCACCAGGTTGTCCAGCATCCTCATAAGGGACTCGAACTTCGCCTCGCCCACTTTCCATTTGGCCTCGCCGTCAATCGTCACCCCTGCGGCGGCCACTCCCTGGGTCAGGGGCTTGAATTTGTCCCTGTCCAGGACCACAAGGTTGTCCACTCCGCCAGAACACCTCAGGGCGCTCACCTACAGGAGGAGATTAATTAAATGAACACATTGTTTCAAAGGGGTACTGTTTTAGTTTTATGGTTTTGTTGTCGCCAGCCAAAAATAGCCTGATGGCAAGCTTAGCATGAGTAATGTTAAAAATAAATCAGGAAGTTTCAACAATCGAGGTTTGGCACGCGCCTTCACTTTAAAAAGCTCTTGCAAATATGAAGTCTCATCTAAACAACTACTTCCTTCTAGAGCAGGGGTTTTCAACAGGTGGTGCGGGGACCACCAGTGGTCCTTGAGAGGGTTCCAGGTGGTCCCCAGTTAAGTTGGTTAACCAGATGTAACTCTTGAGAACGTAAAAATGAAACCAAATGGACCCTTGCGGATCCATTTGGTTTCATTTTTACACTCTCAAGAGTTAAAATATTCATCATCATAATTAGCCTACACAACTAGAGAATGTACAGTAGAAGATTAATGGTTGCCTGTTTTGTTTCCCAAATCAAAGCAAAAGAAATCTTTAGTTTTGGGGTCTGTAGGGCTAAAATGTCTTCAAATGGTGGTCCGTGGCTCAAATGCTGAATAAATGGTGAGCCCTGGTCTAGAGCAATTCCTTCCACTATGGACACTCCACAGCCCCACCCACTGTGCCTCTCACCCATTGAGATGCATGTTAAATGACAGGATTTCTGCATGTATATAGAATAGAGGGCATGCACATGCATGAAGTGAATGGGAAATTGAGTGGCAAGGTGACTTGGCAAAGTGAGTTTAATGTTGTTTAACGTCATTTTGCCATCAACAAGAGACTTGTCCTATCAACAGTCATTAAGACATGCAAATCCCTTGACTCCTTCAAAAGCACTCTCAAAGGGTATCTATCAGGGAACTAAATTGTTACCAGGTAATTTGTTGGGGAATATTACTTAGGAAAGTAATATATTACATATTACTTATTACCCCTTTAGAAAAGTAATAATATTACACTACTTATTACTTGGATGCAAAAGTAATATGTAGTATATTACATATTACTTTTTTATATTACTTTTGCACCCAGATCCCTGAAAAAAGGAAATTAGCTACAACTACACAAACTGTCAGCTTCTTTTAGAGCTGAATCTAATGAAGAAGAATAACAAGAGTCACAAATCAGCCAAACATCAATTGGGTGACTGTTGCCCCCACAACCGACTACCGATAAGCAGGTGAAGATGGATGGATGTATTTAGATAAATGTATTTAAATGAATGTATACGGACATCCCACCCTGGAAAAAAATACGAAAATATATTAATATTTATATGCCACACATGATTAACATATAGCCTACCATAGATTACATAGTTGCAGTAGGCTGTTATTTCAGTCAGTGGATTGTTATTTAGTTACAGTTCTGTCTGTCAAATATGTTTTAATGCAAAATTAAAATGTATGATAAACATACATAAGCATAAGATCTTTTTGATTTAATATTGAGTATATGAGGGCTTATAGCTCCAGTGGATTAATTGATGATTAAGCCACTGGCATCGCAAATCAGAACAGCTGTGTAGCCTATGGGAAATCCCCTGACAGACAGCGGCATTCAGACAGGCTTCGAGTGTGGACATTTCCCCCAGCATTGTGTGATAAACTCATATTATAAACGCATGACTTATATGGCAAATGAAAATATCCTTGGATATACTTGGACCACAGTTGGAATTATTGCAATCGGGTGAGAATGGACTGAGATTTTTTCGATTCAAATCTCAACAAAGAATCAACGGAGTTTCAGGTAAGAGCAGCGGCAGAGCATTAGCGCCAACTCCGTTCTCTTTAAGTCTCCAGTCCAAGCGCGGCTCTTCTACATAGACTTCTATTGAGGATCGGGACAATAAATAGGGACAACAAGCTGCACAAACAGCTCTCCAGCGCTACGTTTCTGACGCCTCAATGTCGCAGCCTTGACACCAGATGTCTTTGTACGTCTGCCTAATAAAAATCCGCTGCTCATCTTTTTTCCGATCAAACTAAAGTGACTTTAGCTCATCTCCCTTCACCAACGCAATACTGTTGAACGCAGCAGCATGACAAAAGTAACGAAGTAATATTAGTAGAAGTAACTGTAATATTATTACTATTTTCTAGGAGGTAGTCTCGTTACACTACTCGTTACCTGAAAAAGTAGTAATATTACTCGTTACTCGTTACTCGTTACTCGTTACCCCCAACTCTGGGAACTAAATTGTTACCAAGTAATTTCTTCACCAATGTGTTTCTAATGGTGACTAATAAAATGTACTAAAATGTTGAAATTCAATGCCTGTGGAAAACCTCATAAAAACAGCTCAAAGTCAGGGTTCTAGTCACAACCTACAGTATATATGGCAAAACATGCAAAATTTCATCATGCCTTATGGAGTGCCTTTAGAATGGAATGCTTGGAATGGATTCAGCATCACGAAACCCCCCTAGTTAGACATATCACATGCCACATAAAGCCTCACAATGGTGAAACACAATGGTGAAGAAATCATTTCAGTAGCAACTTGCAAGAGCTTCCAAATGTCTAAAAATAATGGAAATATTTGCATCACAAATGCAGTTTTCATGTAATGCACGGTAAGACTAGTACTATAGCCGTCACGTGGGTGGGTGAGTTTTGTGACTTTCCAGAACGCGACATTCAACAAAATCAAGTGAGTATTCCCACTAGGCTGCTTATTAAGCCGAGTTCCTTAACTAGGCATGTTGGTTGCCAGCCGTCTGACTTGATAAGCGTCCTCAGCCCAGCACCCTGACTGCATTGCGAGTGCTTCACGATACTGTCCGTTTTAACGCACATTTGGCTACTTTATCGCGGGTGTTTTGTCAATATACTCCTCTAACCCTAACTACCAGTCACTAAACTATTTGGACAATCGCTTTTGGAGTGGGGTTTAGCGAAGGGTCACGTGCCTGTATATGTTACTGATTTGTCAACATCTGTTAAATTTTGGTGTAATGACAATATCCTAAGCAAAAAAAAAAATCAAGTCAAGGACATGAAAGTATCCAAAATCTTGTCTCACGCAAACATTGTTTCAGTAACTGTCCAGTGTCCACAAACACCAGGGTTCCACCTGGCACTGGTTGGGAACAATGGTCTCAATCACATGTTTTATTTAACTTTGTTGAAACAGATGTTGGACACATTGCCAACATTTCTTCTCGTGTAGACAATGCAAAAAAATAAAAAATAAAAAAAAAAAAAAAATGCATGGTTAAATGTAAGGTTGGAGGGAGACCAAACTAAATTTGAGTCTATTCCAAAATCAGGGAACAATTGCCCCTTTGAACAAAAAAAGAATATATATATATATATATATATATATATATATATATATATATATATATATATATATATATATATATATATATATATATATATATATATATATAGAGAGAGAGAGAGAGAGAGAGAGAGAGAGAGAGAGAGAGAGAGAGAGAGAGAGAGAGAGAGAGAGAGAGAGAGAGAGAGAGAGAGAGAGAGAGAGAGAGAGAGAGAGAGAGAGAGAGAGAGAGAGAGAGAGAGAGAGAGAGAGAGAGAGAGAGACACACAGATCAAATGCTCACACTACTCTGTGCAACAGTTCAAAGCATTCACTATGCCATTAGCAGTCAGTAACTCTGCAAGGAGAAAAATCAAAAATCAAGTTTGAATTCATGAGTTTACATACCTGGATTTCACATGCCTGTTGTGAGTGAAACACATAATGGAAAGCCTCTTCAACGGTTTCCCCCAGAGCAAGTAATCCATGATTTCTCAAGACCAGAACCTATGAAACATTAATTTTCAAAATTTACACCTTTATTGATAGTTTCAAGTGAAGATAGACAGGATAGAGGGACAGGGAGAAGGGGAGAGACAGGCAGTGAAGGTCTTCATGAGCGGGACTCGAACACGCAACATGCTGTCAGGCCACGGACTATATGTGGCATGAGCCCAGACCAGTTGGCCAGATGACGCCTTAAATATATCATGCTGAAGTTTGCATAGCTTGCATAAACTACCATTTGGATAATGTGTTAACATTTGTTAACAAATGGGGACACAAAACATAAGATGAGAAAACTACATTCTGATATCAAAGAAATGGGTATAGCAGCATGTCAGGTTATTTCAGACCAGCTAGCAAACGATCACTTGTTGTTGTTGTTGTCAACCCAAGCTGGTGGTTTGATTTGTACCTTGGCAGTAGGGCCCAGGGCTTTCTGGAACTCCACCTTCTCCCCTTGATCATCCAGGCTGCCATGGTAACCAAAGTAGGAGACATCGCCTAGAAGCAAAGCCTCCTGGGAAATGGGCAGGATGCCACATTTCATGGAGGACACCTGTTGACATGGGATGAAAGCGAACTGTGACTGTTGTTGTCGACAACTAAAGCCACATTTTTTTGCCATAGGCAAGGCATCAAATAAAAACCTTACCGTGTAAAGTAAATCATGTGCCATGCAATTTACTGTGGAATCTCAAAGGGACTGGTAATGCACATTAAAAGGTGTCTGCCTCCAAAATAAGTAGGCAAGCAGGGGGATGGTTTTACACATTTCTCCCCGAGGCCAAATGTGCATTTAGCTGTAGCTTATTGTGTACGCTCATATAATGCTTATTTATTATACAAGGTTGGGGTATACTTACAGCAGCTGTAGCAGAAGTATGTATATGTATGATACACCTCACGTCAGGCCGCATGGAGTAAATGGCCGCATGGGGACTGAAGCCAAAATGGTCGATACCCAGATCTGTAGTGCCCTGGTCCACGACATCACCAATCATGTTCACTTTGATCTAGGAACCACGCACAAATAAAAACATTAAAATAAAAAAGACAATAAGGGTTGTGATGGGGGTCTAAACAGTTACAAGAAAATTTGATTTTATTGTGTGCTACAACATTGCACTTCTATCTATCTAATGGGACTTATTGCAATGCCTTTGCTGCACAATGCTCACTGCTCAGTTAAAAATGAGTAAATGGAAGGACAAAGAAAGAAAGAATAGCCCATAAAGACCAGGTAAAGCATGGTAGGACCAAGATGAAAATGTGTTAAAATAACACATACTTTCTCCAAGGCTTTTCTAGTGAATATAATGAGCAGTTGTTTCGATTCAGCCTGTAATGGACCCAGGGAACAAACTTTTATTTTGAAAGGCTACTCAGGGAACTGCAGGCTCCAGGAAGTGCATTTAACTCACCAGTGCTACACTGACACATAAGGTTACCCCAGTGTCAGTCAGCTTGAAATGTTTGCTCCTCAACATGCAAGGCTAATGAGAACACAAACTCTATCAACTGGATCACCAAACGAACCAAGTGGATGCAGAGGTAGACGAATGAAATAACGAACAAAACAGAACTTTTAGATTTTAGTTATGGGTTAATTGGTTTTAATAGTGACTTTCTTGGATAGAGAGGGGATACAGAGGGACATCATGCCTTTGGGGAAACCTGGTTAGCACCTAGCTGAAGAAGGATCAAGGTGAGTTTCCCTTTTATTGGTTTGTTATTTACTTTATTGTGCTGGGCTGTTATTATTGTGTGTTCATGTTTTTTCTGATGGTTTTGATATTCACTGATGCTATTTTGCAACTGTATTTGTTTATATGAATGCTTTAAATGGATTGCTTTTGTCCCTTGGTTTCAGTATTCACATTGATTTAATAAAGGAACCATAAAGAAATCATCAGTTTGCTTCAACCTTTTTCACCTAGTGTCAGGTACCAATTGGTGTTCATTGTAGACAGACTTACACTCTTTTGCCTGCCATGTTGTACAATGATGAAATAATCAGAACTGACTATCAGCGTATCGGTATGTAACTTGGACTATTTAGCATGTGCAGAGGGACATCTGTATGACTATAGCATTAATGTTTGTGCTAGAGAAACAAACATTAATAGATATAGTCGACTGTTCTAGAGAAACTGCTAGTTTCTCTAGAACCGTCGACGTCTTCACGCTTTAGCCACTGGCAGTATTTTTTGTTCTATGACCATGTAAAATATCTGATAAAATAAGAGTATCTACTGTCACTGGAAAAGAAAGGTGTGTTTTGGCAATCGAATGAGCTATGTTTTCACCAAAAACACTGTAGGAACAGAAAGCAGAGCAATTGTGAAATCCTGGAACTTTTCTGACTTGGTTTTGTTTTGATCACATTTCTTACTGTTGACCAGGAGCTCAAGATTAAAGGTTGCAGAGGAGCGCACTCTACAGTAAACCACTGAAAACAAACCACTTAGTGCCTGGGATGGCTGAGTTATTATCTGATGTCTTATCCTGTCTAATCAAGTTCAGGGGTTGACACTAAGGTCTCAGAGGCACTTCAGGAAAGTACAGTACAAGTCATTCTCTACTTGCCCTCACGGCCACTTCACTTGGTCCCGAAACATTGTTAATTACCATTCCCTTTAACTTTAATATAATTACTGTTCTGTTTGTGTTTTTACTGGATTAAAAACTGAACTATAACATGAAAGTAGTCTTACAAACTAATGCATGGTAGGGAATCCTTATTATAGCAAGGACCTAGCTCTGGTCCAGAGCTCCACTGCTTCTGAGTCTGACTTGCATTGGAGCTCTGCTTGTCTCCGTTCAATCGGCCATTACTCCACCCGACCAGCCTCTCTTCTCTAGTGGATATATAAAGAACGTTTTACCTACTCACAAAAATAAACACGTCTTGTGTCATTAGAACGCCTACTTACCTTAGTGGAAACACTCTGAGCCCCCCACCACATGGATAAAATGGACTTTTTGGCCAGAACGGGATCGTTTTTTCACCGGAAAAACAACCAGGATTTGCGCCCTCTACGGTTATTGCCAATAGAAAAGTTCCATAGGAAATATTTTTCCTTCAGTGAAAAACGATTGCGTTCTGGCCAAAAAGTCCATTTTATCCGTGTGGTGGGGGGCTCAGAGTGCGACCACTAAGGTAAGTAGGCTTTCTAATGACACAAGACGTGCTTATTTTGATGAGTAGGTAAAACGTTCTTTATATATCCAATAGAGAAGAGAGGCTGGTCGGGTGGAGTAATGGCCGAGACGAGCAGAGCTCCAATGCAAGTCAGACTCAGAAGCAGTGGAGCTCTGGACCAGAGCTAGCAAGACCACATTTTGAAAATATAAGAATTTTAAGGACCCCCAGTTTGACAGGAATTATGGACAGCCGCACAAGTGCTCCAAAACATACTTTTTAGGAACTTTTTTTTTTTTTTTAGGTGTATTTGCAACCAAAATGGTTGCAACAATTTTGAGCCCTGGCTTGAGAAAACCAACGGCTTTTTTGCCAGGAGTGCATGCTGTAACCACTCAGTATGTTCAGTGTGTGAGTCGTGTGGAACCACAATAAAAATGTGCACCTGCCTGGTCGGGCAACCAGGTAGACGTCATCTACCCTACCATTTTCTGCTCTGGGCAGGTGTAAGTGTCCCCTGCAAGGAGCACCTTTTACTATTTTAAATTGTACTGACTTGCACCCAGTTGTCTTACTCTCTCTGCACTGAAAACAGTGATTGACATACATAAAGATCAAAGGCAGTTAAGTGTTTTTAAACAATGTCTGTAACTCTGGTTATTTATTTGCAGCTCTGGTTATTTATTTATTCAGTGCCAATTTCTAATGTGATCCTGGGCTGTACACACCCTCCACCAACCTGGGGAGGCAGCGGACTGGCCTCATGCTTCCTTCAATGCATGAGGAGTCCAAGCTGCCTTCTTTTCACCTGACAGGGGGGAGTTTCCCTGTTTGGACAGGGGGAGGCAGTCTAGAGCCCAGGATCACTGCATGTTTTTGTGGGGGTATCTACCCTAGGGGACACGGGGAGCAAACTCCACACGGAAAGGCCCTTTCGCCAACCCAGCCTCGAGTGTTAACTCTGGTTAAATTAACACATAATATTGTGCAGTGTGCCAACAAACCAAAAGCAACTAGGCATATTCAGAATGAAAATTTATTGTTATAAACAAATGCGCCCATGTTGACATTCTACTCACCAAATTTGCTGCTGTAACTTCAGCAAAAGACAGACCTTGTGGGCTAATGAGAACATGATCTTGCTCTTTGCTCACCCGCACCTGATGAGAAAAGAGTTGCATAAATGTGTAAAAAGGCAACATGATTCAAATGATCCATTAGCAAGGACATGTAATTAAAGCTTAGCCACCAGATTGTGCTGCATACGATAATTAACTTACGCATTTATTATTTTTCCCCCAAAAAAATGTCATCCCGTGGAATGCTTCGTGCATATTAAAATATTTGTTTAGGGATTCACACTCTTATTATTATAGAGATATTTGCAGACAACAATATGTCAAAGGAAACTTGTATTATTTGTACATTAACATGTGTCATATACATCAGTCTCTTCTGGTGCACGTGCACACATCATAATACAGTTGTATCACGGCAATATTGTACAAACTTAAATAAATAATCAGAAGATCACAGTGGCAAATGTGTACAATAAGCACACATAATACAGTATGTATTATTTGGTTTTGCATAGAGCAGAATGCCTGGTGACTATCCACAATAATGGTTGGTGGAAGTTACAGTACGTACATCCATAGCATGTTACATTTTAATGCTAAACTGCTTTGCATTTAAAATGTTCTTTCATGGCTTATTAAAATCAGAATATTTTCCTACATTTCCTAAGTACTGTACCCAAGATAATCACAAATACGACTAGAATCTGGTACATGGAGACACAATCTCAACTTAATTGCGTTTTTTGTTACCTTTTTTTTAGGCTTGTACTAGTGTACACTTCTGAAAGCTGCAAGGCATTGTGGTATAAATTACCACAATGCCTTATAAATCTGTCTGCCATTGTGTATAAATACACAGTGGCCAACGGCACTTTTTAAATAGAAATTACGTTTCTAGATGTCATACGGTCTGGATGTAGGATGAGTAACTGCTCTTATGAGACACTGTGTTGTTAGATTGTAAAAGTGAGGACAATTCAATGAGAATTTTATGTGAACAAATCTAAATTTCGTGTTCAGCATTAAATTGTGGGATAAGTCATAAAATAAAACCAAAAAATATATAGGCTAATAAAATCATCTCATCAATAGTACTGCCTCCACTGCTTTCCTTTTCAGATCGATTTTTTTCCCCCTCTTCAGCTCACCAATTAATTCAAGTCTTGGTCAGCTCTCTGGCTTTGGAAGAGATTAGTTCACTTTGACGAATATGGCATGAGACATTTTTACTTACAAATGCGTGCCTAAGTAGTGAGTAGTACACATGCATAAAATAAATAAATTAGGAGATACTTTGCATTGAAACATGCCACTTACTGTTGCATATGAACTTGTGAATCGAGCCCAGGCAAAGAGATCAACAAGTCGATAGAGGCTGGCCAGCTTGCAGCGGTTCTGTTTCTCCCCTTTGGCAAATGATGGAGACTCAAAGCCATACAAGTCATTGACTGGGGATACCATCCCTAAGCCTGCATCAAGCCATACAAAGCAAAAAGAGAGTTGCATGAGTAAACATGTGCTATCATGTGATACATAATATTAAGTTTGCTTTTATGAATAAAATGTAATTGTTCCCGAATGACAAAATATAACCAATACAAATGGGGTGGTTGCATTTTGTCTCGATTAGATTGTGCCAAAAAGGCCATGCATCACCTCTAACACCAATTCTGATGGTGTTCAAGATTCAATGTATCCCAAGCAAGTCAGGCTCTATTAGCCTGATGAAAAAATGGCAGCATTCGTGCAGAACCATTGGGCGCATGCTCGTAGAATGCAGTACCACGCCATAGTACACAAATAAAAATGGCGTGCACGTGCATGTATGAAACTATGCACACATGTGCGTGCGAAAACACATCCCGGGATTGAAGTACCGTGCCCAAATCATATGGCAACTACTTTGAATAACAGGTTTAACTGTTTACCTGAACACACGTTTTCATACACAGTAAGCAACACAGCACAGTAGTGTGGTTCCAGTAGGCTAATGTTTCTGTGATGTTCTGCAGGCAATAAGATTCAAGAATACCTCCTCCACCATCAAATAAGAGATTCGTCCAAAGCAAACTTTTTAGTTCCACTCTGCAGAGAGGTTCTCTGATGATTATTTTACTACTTTTACGTATGTGTACACAAACTTTTATGTTTGTGTATTTAAAGCTATACTCTATAAACAATTTAGGCTTAGGCTATCACTCAGCTGTTCTGTGCGGTGCATATGCACATGTTCACATGTGTGAGTGTGTGACTGCATGTACGTGTAGTCATTAAAATGCCTAAGTACAGAGAAAACAAAATCACCATTACACCACAGTTCACAGGACACTGGGTTCAAATCTGGAGTAATAGAGGAAAGCTTTAAGCTCACACCTGGCACAGATGTTGTACGTTTACATTTAGTCCTTTAAATCCCCTTTCCTCTTTCATCCATGTTATGCTTATATGTTTCAACATCCAGCTCTGAATGTTTGCTTAAAAAAGGCCTGCATACAGAAATCACATCGTAAAAGCGTCCGCACTCAAAACCTTTTACAAGTCACTGCAGGATATTTTGAGAGCATACTGTATAAGGGCATTCAACCAAACAGGATCCTGTGTTTTATGGCCACTTTTACAGTGATTCTTGTTTTTTACTTTTACAAAGGAGCAGGTCAACCTTAATTACTTCAAAGCCATATGGCGTGGCGGCCATGTTTACATTTCTCAAAAGTTACCAGTTTTGACATTCCAACTTTTTTTGAAAACTGATATTTTGTAGCCCCGGGCATGCCCAGTGACCTCTGTTCAAGCATGGAGGGCAATGTAATAATTGACACTGCATACAGCTGTAGTTCATTATTCAGGCTGGGCAAGGGGGTACTTAATAGAAAACAGTCAGGATAAAGAATGCTGTCAACATCTTTTTTTTTTTTCTTTTTGCCTTACCCATCGTTTAAGTCACAAGAGTCTGACAATTCAGCTTTTGACAACGAAGACGCTCAAGCTGCATAATGCACCCAGACAAAGAGAAGTCATATACCGTGCATGGAATGATAATCAGGCGCGCGCGTGCGCGCGCGCACACACACACACACACACACGCACACACACACACACACACACACACACACACACACAATGCCACTCACTCATGGGGGATGTTAAGGGTCCAGTGCCTCCCAAAGTGCTGGCCATGATTAGGTCAGCTATCTGCCGCAGAACCTGTAGGCCCGTGGGGCTGTTGCCCTTGGTCACCTGATCCTGGATCAGGCCTTCCAGCTCATCTTTAAACACCTGGAAAATAAATTGAACAGGGATTGAAATTGATTGAAGAGGACAGGAAAAGAAGAAGGGAAACATCCTTGCTCCATTTCAAAATACAGTGGACATCCATCTGTACTTTTCCCGTCGATCCCTTCAACCGCACTGTCTTGATGGACGACAACACCTGAGAGACCTGCTTAGCATATTTCTCAAGACACTGCTAGACTTCTATTCTGCTGGAATAGAAAGCTGGCAGTACTCTGTGTCCCTGAGAAAGATAAAAACTGAAATAGACCAGGCTGTCTGCTAGTCTGACAAGAGTGGGCATCATGAGTATGGGTCAGCAGTGATCTTTAAAAAATATATATATACATCTCAAACTGAACATAAACACTGCACCAATATGGTCACCTCCTCATTCACATTATATTATCACCAGAACAAATCGGGACATGAACTCAACCTGGAAGGTCTTCTATATTTATTTCTCAACAGAACTGTTATCCCAATAGTCCCTTTCTGAAACAGTTAAAAGTATTGCTATTGATCAGAGAGACCAGTCGATCTTGAATTGATACAGCTAATGAATGACCAACTGCTACAGTATATACTATAAAAAATATACAGTATATGTGGTCCCTGAACTCTTCTGTAAGGGGATCTACAGCAGTCAAAAGGGTGTCCCTGTTCTACCGCTGGGTCTACTAAGGCATTGAATACACTGCAACCACCCACAATCTGGTTCCATGGACCAGCATTTGAATCTTTTTTTCCTATTAATAAAACTCGCGAGAAGCGATGATGAGATGACACGAGTAGAGAAGGAGAGAGGAGAGGGGAATAGAAAGAAATCACCCATGTTGGCTCAGAGTCATCGTGTGTATATATACAACCTAACCTTGACCCAATTTCCTTTTAGCGCCTCAGCATCTGACGGACAGCAGTGTTCTTTTCCTTATTAAAAGTGTACACAAATCACAAGGGACCATTAAAAACCTCTTTGTACACGTGAAAAGATTTGACTTGGGTGGGGGGGGGGGGGTGGGTCTTTTATTTTTATTAAGCCTGGCTATCAATTTATGCTGGCAGAGTGGCCAATGAATCTTGGGTATGGTTCCCAATGAAACAGCACTATTCTCCTGTGTGCCACAGTGGCAGAGCTCCAGCATTCCGCTTCATCTCAGCACGGTTCCCATGGTGATGAGCCGGGTTCCACTTGTTGAGGTCCGTTATGCAATCACAGACGAGCGTGGGCTCATCTTATTTCCATGCACTTCATGGGTATGCGTGTATACTGCATATCCTTGGAACACATTTTTAGCAAAGCTACATCACTTGATTTTTATGATCCAAGCTCATGTCCTCCTCATACATATAGGCTTTAGCCAGCATCCGTGTGCATATATGCAAAGTGAACTAGTCTTATACAGAAATAAATATTAACACATCAAAGGATGTGCTAAGTTCATTGCTATTTACATTAAGATTTACCTTTTACAAGAGAAGTCTAGCAAGTTAGAGTTTAAACATTGAGGGAGGGAGCTACCTGCCCCCAGACAGTAGAGCCAGTTTGGCTGATGTTGTATGAAAATCCAATACACTAACACCTGGGCTGCTTTAATTAGTCATAAGTTCGAAAGGTTTATGGCAGCTAATATCTCCCTATATATATGATATATAAACCGAGATATATATATATATATATATATCTCCCTATATATAGGATATATAAACCGAGAGAGAGCTTTCGTTTGGGGGCTGCAACATAGAGCATGTCTCCAGCAGTTACAAGTAATTGTCCATTGCATCAAGACTACTGAAAGCTAAAGAGTGTGGGAGGGAGGGGACACTTACCGGACTCTGGAGTATCTGGGTCACTCGCTTCTTCTGTCCCATCATGTTGAAGTCCTGCCTCAGGTCGGGGGACATGTTCCTGTTGCGGAGGTACTCGGGGTCGCTGTCGTCCATGCGGTCGCAGTAGCGCTCCTTGGAGTCGTTGCTGGACAGGGACAGGGTCATGGACCCCGCCGTCTGTCTCACCTCCACCAGACTCATGGTTGACCGCTTGACCTCTCACTGTTGTTTTTATGGAATCTGTAAAAGCGGACAGAGACACAGGTCTCTCTATTAGAGCTCAGTTTTGTCAGGGTCAGGTTGCCCAAGCAGCGTCTGAGTCGAGGGGAACTCAGACTACAACAACAGTTTGTCGCCATGCAGTGATGCACAAGGACGATGAGTCATGTAATTACATGGATGCAACAATGGATAGGGGGATAACACCATTTGCTGAAAAGTTGTGTAGCGGGGTGCTTATGTGTGGGCATTTTTTTGTCTAACAGAGCGACATAATAAATGTACTATTATGTTGAATGACTTAACCCACGCATATCTCTCTCACACACACACACACACACACACACACACACACACACACACACACACACACACACACACACACACACACACACACACACACACACACACCACTGCAGTAGTCATCAAAACTCAAAATTAAACAACATGTATGCAATTGCAAACTGGACTAACACTTGTAACCAGCTGGATACCAACCAGAGTGCAAACAAAGTGGAGCCCAGTGAAACCAACCCAGCAGCAGCAGTTGTTGTTATCCTCCAACTGCAGACATCATGTAACACATGCAAATCAACATGTAAATCACCACCACAGCTAGCGCCTTTGGCATTGAGACGTTACCTGGGGTGAGGCGCGGGTGGGGGGTCAGGGGGATTGTTTGAGCCAACTTTTAGGCCATTTTTAGGCCACACAAGAATACTTTTTTCTTCTTCTATTTGCTTACATGACGCACAACCTGTATCATATTAAATCGTCGTTCTATAGGCAAAGATTTCGGCTGATCTGTCTTGTTGCGTGCGTGCACACATTCACGGTGGAATAACCCTTTATCTAGCACTAGTAGGCTACAGTTTAAAACTCAAATACAGCTGTGAACTTTCAAACGTTATCTATTGAGGCGTGATGAAACGGGCTGTATAAACACCATTCATTCACACGATCAGGCTCCTTTATATGCAACTTTTAAAACTGTTGAGAACTATAAACCAGCCCCAAAAACAAATCCAACAAAAACAAAAGCAAGCAATAACACACAAAAATGTGGGAAATTATTATTTACCTCAACCAAACCGTTCACTTCCCGTTCCCCAGCCCGACTTTATCACGTCCAGATGGTGTTCTTTTGATCGTCTCGTCTCTCCGGAGGGTACAGACTATAGTATAGACTAGTACAGTACAACGTTATAAACTATGCTCGAGTACATCATGGCGAACTTGCGTGTATATTTCCCCCCTAAAAAAAAAAGTAGTGCGGTCTTTTCCAACTAGCTATTCCTAATCCCAGAGGTATATCCAAACAGCGCGCAGTACTGTACATACGGAGCCTATACACTACTGCGTGTGAATAATGTGTGTGAGAACAGAGTGAAAGAGACAAGAGTGAAAAAGAGCGCCCGCCGCATGGAGGAGAGAGTGTGTGTGGGTGTGTTTGTGTTGGAAAAGGAAAAGTGACCATGTGACTTCACTTTATCCACCCACCGGCCAGCCAGCCAGCCAGCCAGCCAGCCAGCCAGCCAGCCAGCCAGGCCAGCCAGCCAGCCAGCCAGCCAGCCAGCCACCCAGCCGGCCAGCCAGCCAGCCAGCCAGCCAGCAGCCACCCAGCCGGGCCAGTCCAGGCCTCATGTCGAGTTGGGTTTCAATGGTTTGTTGGTCGGTGGTGGTGGTTGGTGGTGGAGCCCAGCGCTGGTGTACGTGGGAGTCGTGGGACCGAAGTCATAAAACAAGTGGTTCCCAACGCTTTTCATGTCCTCCAATGTCGCACTAATTATCCCGCGGATTCCCATTTGAAAACATCTATTGACCCACTGCATTCATTTCAAGGACAGCCCATTTTTACAGCCATATAGTCTCAGGTCCCCATTTACTTATTTTCTATATTCCATAATAGGCCCATATTTTATTTTTTTATCATCCGAATTTATATTGTAAAATCAATGGTAAATTTAAATAGAGCATTGCAGTGATTTGAAGGAAAACTCCAATCCATCCCAGATATGCACACACTCTACAGTGGGGGAGACGCAACAGGCTAGCTCCGACGGACCCCCACTCTTGCTCCTTCCGTCCCTCCCTCCGCTCCGAGATGGGGTTCCGTTGCATTACCCGGTTAATTCTTCTGGGCGAGGCGGCCGGTCGGTACAAATGCAAGTCGCATGTACTCACCTTAGGTCCTGTGGAACAACCAACGCGCTTGTCCGGGGCTCTCTGGTGTTTATGTTTTTTCGTCCGCATAAAATCCAACCGATGATGTCGGGAAAGTGTTTTAATCCGCCAATTCTGTCACAAATTTAGGTGGTTTTTGCAATGTTTTGTTACACATTTTGGCCAGAGGGGTAGTAATGTGGCTAAAGTTGATATTGACGATGACGTCATATTAAACATGGCGGCATTGCAAAAACCACCTAAATTTGTGACAGAATTGGCGGATTAAAACACTTTCCCGACATCATCGGTTGGATTTTATGCGGACGAAAAAACATAAACACCAGAGAGCCCCGGACAAGCGCGTTGGTTGTTCCACAGGACCTAAGGTGAGTACATGCGACTTGCATTTGTACCGACCGGCCGCCTCGCCCAGAAGAATTAACCGGGTAATGCAACGGAACCCCATCTCGGAGCGGAGGGAGGGACGGAAGGAGCAAGAGTGGGGGTCCGTCGGAGCTAGCAACAGGCCAACAGCATGTGCACCAAGGCCTTGAGTGGGGCCGCTTAAAGGTAGGGGAAGTGATTTCACTTTTGTCAGATATCACCCAAAAAATATTTTTTTCTGTTAAAGGTAGGGAAAGTGATTTGAAATTCATGGTGTAATACCAGCCTGGTGCACTAGGGGCCCCCCAAGAGTAGCTACACTATGTGAACCTGCTGCTCGATCCTGATTGGAGGAGAATTCACCCACCACCTGGGGAACTTTTATTAGCTCCTCTGCTAACGTGGGGGAGGGGGAAACTCCATTTATGGTCTGCACACCTTATAATAGAGCATTTTAACAGAAAAACATTTTTGGGGGGTGATATCTGACAAAAGTGAAATCACTTCCCCTACCTTTAAAATAGCCTATTATAAGGTGTAGAAACCATATATGGAGTTTCCCCCTCCCCCACGTTAGCAGAGGAGCTAATAAAAGTTCCCCAGGTGGTGGGTGAATTCTCCTCCAATCAGGATCGAGCAGCAGGTTCACATAGTGTAGCTACTGTTGGACGCCCCTAGTGCATCACGCTGGTACTACACGATGAATTTCAAATCACTTACCCTACCTTTAATACTGATTGGAGGAAAGCCCCATCTATCCTTATTGGATGAAGGCTTTGTCATCTATAGCAGTGGTGTCAAAGTCATTTGGGGTGGGGGCCGCATTGGACTTAATGTGACTTCATGGGGGCCGGAGCGCCGCGGTGCAAGCAGTCGCAGACCGCAAGCATGCACGGCACACGCATGTTTATGTACACAGCCGTTACTTCTATACAGTATATCACACAAGTCATATTTATTATTAAGAATAGCTATTAATATATATTAAGGACTTTTCATTATTGGTTTTATCCTTGTAGCCTAGATTAAGACATTTGCTATGAAAGATGCTATTTTTATTTACAGAGCATCAATAAACCATATGAAAATAGCATTTAAATTTCAAATACTAAATTTAAGTATGTATAGTAAGTATATTTCTCGGTTATACACCCTTGTACTGCTGAAGTATAGTTCTCTCGGTTACACACCCTTGTACTGCTGAAGTATAGTTCTCTCGGTTACACACCCTTGTACTGCTGAAGTATAGTTCTCTCGGTTACACACCCTTGTACTGCTGAAGTATAGTTCTCTCGGTTACACACCCTTGTACTGCTGAAGTATAGTTCTCTCGGTTACACACCCTTGTACTGCTGAAGTATAGTTCTCACTTTGCAGTGCCAGCAGCCTAGCCTGGTAAAACGACTCCCCCTGCTGGACAACATGCATTACATGCCGTTCAGAAGAGAGCTCAAAAGCATTTCTTTAAACGACCATAACTTTTGATAGGAACGTGCTAGAGACTTACTTTTTTTTTAATAGACTCAGCCATTTTTGCTCTACAAGCTGGGGCCGGGATAAATCATCTCGCGGGCCCGCGGGCCTTGACTTTGACACGGCCTATAGGCTAAAAGACATTGGCGATACGCCTTGATCTTGTCTCGCGCTTCACGTCTGCACTGGAGTCCTGCTGTCAATGCAAGTGGATGGGCGAGAGTGGTTTGTTTGGAACTGTTTGTTAATGTTAGTTCCACTTCCAAGCATACTTTTTTCAGCCAATAACTGTCTCTGTTCAGTCGCAGCATTGGAAGTCAACGGGGACTGTTGCTACTCTCACTCATTATAGTTACTCTATTCATCCAAAGCCTATTCAATTTGGTTCATTTAGCTGGGGACCCACTGGAACTCTTAAGGACCCCTAAAACCCCACTTTGGGAACCACTGTTCTAAGAGTTTTGCAACCTGCTAGACCAAAGGTTCTTAAAGTGGGCTACACCGAGTTGCCAACCGTGCAAGGACCTTACAAGACCCTCATTGAGGGGGTTCCCAGCGTGGCCAGCGATCTTCAGCAAAAGTAGTTTTTAACGACAAGTGCCGCATCCAAAACGAGGTTCAATTCTCTGTCTGTGTTTGGCCTTGCTGAATGATTATTGATGTTTCACCCTTATCACTGATCTTCCTACGTATATATACAATAGTTGAAGATTTATGAGCGTACTAAATCCAATCTAACAACTAAAATGGCTTGCCCTAATAATAGCCATGAATGTGGACGTCCTTAAATGTGAGAAACTAAACAATAAAATTATAAAAGTGCTGTGAAAATCACAGCAAGTAAGTAAGTCAAGTAGCCTAGTCTAGACTTAAACTTCTGGAGTTGAAGTCAATATCTGATAAATTATAACACTGATTTTTGTTGTTATATTAGGTAGGGGTCAACAACATCAAAGCTGACAACAGAACTTTCTCCTTGACAGATGGCTTTGAGAGGGTGACAAAGTTATCACACGGAAAAACAAAATTAGGTTCCATTATAGAGGCAAATCTTTCCGGTGTTAAAATGACCACCAAAGTATACTATATATATAGTATTGGTAATCAAAAAGGTCTACCAAAATTCCTAAATTCCTGTAGCCTACAGGATCTCCTCACAGGAAGTGAGGAGAAAAAACTATGTGATTTTTGGTGATGCGCTAGTGTCTAGTCTATGCTGTCTAATTCAACTTTGTTTGTGTTTATGTACTAAAAAAGTGACCTTGAGAGCTGTTTTAGTGTAGTGTAACAAAAGTGCTCTTACCATTTAAGTAGTGTTAAATGGTAACTCACAGGTTTTCAGTTTTTTTGTAGTTGTACTTGACTTGTACTCTAAATCATAGGGCCTGCAGTCACACCCCCCGATCAGACTTGGTTTTGGGCTGGTTTCTTCAGCCGGACTGACAATAGTCTGTGCCTCACTATTGACCGATAGTAAGAATTACTTGAAGACTAATAGAGTACTCATACATTGTTTATTCGACTATGTATGAAAGTCTCGGTGTCGAGGCTACCGATATGTCGATGGACATGGCACCATAGTAGCACCACAACAATTTACCAACAGCCTCTAAAAATAATCTGGACAGGCTACTGCTTGGCATCACTACTACAACTCACCTTAGGACTGCTCCTTTTGATAGCTCGGATGGCTTAGGGTAGACAAATTACACTGCAACTTGCAGTGAGCCTGTTCTACAGGACATGTTACACCATGAAGACACCCACCTGTCAAAATACTTTGGAAACAATAACAATAACAGAAGTTACACAAATCCTGTTCAACCCAGATTCGGCCAAACAAGGAGTTAAATAAGTGTTGCTCCTATGGAACAAAAATGTGAAATGCCATTAATGCCAATAGCCGTAAAGAAATCCCAAATCACCTTCACCTTCAATACGGCTCTCAAAGCTTTAAGAGCAGTTACAGGTGGCTGCAATTCCAGTTTTTTTAAGCCAAAGCCCCAGGCTTAGTACTCATATTTTTTCTATTATACAGTATAACCATTTATACAATGCATTTTATTTTATTTTTGCATATACTGTATAATGTTTGCCATTCAGATTCATTGAAAACCATAGACCCTGTGGCTTTCTCTGGCATTTTAATCCTCTAGCAGTCCTTGTATTGAATGTGCTTAACCTACAACTGTTTTATCCCATAAAGTTTCCAATCAATCAATCAATCAATCAATCAATCAATCAATCAATCAATCAATTAATACATCAATCAATCAAATTACAGCAGCAACTTTGACTATAAGTCAGTGTCATTGTTTACAAATACATCTGGGTTTGATGATGAGCCAATAAAAACACTTAGCCACTCTAATGTAATTGTTATAGCCCCCTCTATAATTATACCGTTTTGGCTTAGAGGAGCATTATTCCTGTCCATTCAGATAATGATGTTATTCAAGAGCAACAAACTAATGGAACACCACGCTGGGTTATTTCAGAAACTCTCACAAATTGTTTTTGTTTCAAGCCATTTGAATCGCCTCAGTCTCTGTAAACAGGAGATGAGACCGAAACTTCAGAAAACACAAAGCTGCACAAATTTAAACAAACTTTCAGCCGGCCTCAGTGATTTACTTAAAAAGCCGGGATGCTCAGCAGGTCCCCTTACCTCCCACCCGCACCCCCCTACTGCCTGTCTCTGGCAGCTTTTACTGATATTTAAATCACTTCCACACATTAAATACACCAATGGAATCTCCAGCATTCGCACCGACCAAACTCTTTGCCCTTTCAGCATGCACATGTCACAGATATCCAAGCACACACACGCACGCACGCACACACACGCACGCAGGCACGCACCCACCCACCCACACACACACAAATGTCTAAATTTTGGGGGAGTAAAGAGAGGGATTGGATCACTGACTGACATAACAATTCCAGGAAACGCAGTGGAGTCTGGGAGGCGGTTCAGATACGAGGACATATGGGGTTGATGTAATGAAAAGCAGAACGTTCTCACTCCATAGCTGCGTGACCCTTCAACTCTCCACAGTTACCCTGCAACCCTGCTTACTGCCTACTCTGGCAGGCTTCCCATAGAAACCACCCAAATGCACTAAAGATATATCAATGCAACCCCCCCCCCCCAACACACACACACACACACACACACACACACACACACACACACACACACACACACACACACACACACACACACACACACACACACACACACACACACACACACACACACACACACACACACACACACACACACACACACACACGACATACACACATACACCTTCCTCCTCCCACTCAACCATTCTGCCACGGTGTCTGAACTTTTCAAGCCCCGCAGTCTATCTGGGGAAACATTGAGCAAAATGTCAGGCATTATTAGTAGAATCCCATTTATAAAGATCATTGTTGAGGTTATTGATATTCACAGGCAAATGAACCTCTTTTGTCTTAGTTGTCATTGTCACAATCCCACGCACTCCACTGCCCTCACTGGAAATCTCTTACAAACCTTATATGTAAACCAATTAAAAATGACATTCAAAGAGAAATATATGCAATAACCTAACATTTTCTCTAGTTTGTTGTTAATGCTGATGTCAAATACTCCTAAGATATACCCTAAATATTTACATAATGCCTCAAACAAACTAAGAGGCACTTTGAAGAACTTCATTCCTCCTAAAACGTCCACTCAATTGGACGTAATTATACACAATTCCTCTGGACACTCCAAAGACCACATTGAACTTTTCCAAGACAAAACCACTAAATATCCCTGGAATGACTGCAGGACAAATTGTATAGTTGAAATATAACAGAGCATCAACACATACTGAGATGTAAACACATTCACAAAACCTTATAAAAATCTTTGTCAGCATTGTGCGTTAATTACCGTACAGGATTAATAGGTTCTACAAGGGAGTGTCATTATTCTTTATGCACCAAGTGAATTTTATGAATAGCTCTGGGCAAAAACTCGATCAATTCATTTGATGGTTTTGACCTTTCATTTAAGTCATACGTACATCTAATCACAGATTCGTCGTAACCTTGGGCTATGAAGTATCAGAAGCAGTTCCGATCAAATAATATTTCTTTACAACCCACGCAGTGGGTGGTTCATTAGAAGTTGGGGTTCATTACATGCCATTACATTTCATGGTTGTTATTTTAAGGTCTATTGCTCAGACAGATGGGCTCATAACATGTCCTACAGCTGCTAAAACAGTGAAATGAGGGGGAACTGTGTGTCTGTTCATATGACGCAACACTCCATTTCTTTTGCCAGAAAATACCGGAAGAGAGGGAGGACAGACACAGGGGGAGTGACAAAACAGAGAGGATAGACTGTGTGTGCGCTGACAATGTGTGGTACCACCCAGCCAAATATCCCATATAACATGCTTTTCTGAGCACAGTATGGTGAAAAACATGAGTCACGTTGCCTTTCTGAGTTGATTTTGCCTCCCCCTCGTCTGAGCACAGGGTGAAAGTTCATCGTGGTCCATCAGAGGCCCAACCCGTTTTCCCCAAAGTAATTTGTGGATTACCTTAATGACCAACTTAGTGATGGAGTGTACAACTTTCTTCCTGCCCCGTAGCGAGGGGCTATGAAATATTGACCTAACATTTTCGTTTCTGTCCCCTCCCAGATATCCATTTCTGGCCATTATTCTTTAGCCCTAGAGATAGCAAGAACCATTTATCATCAACCCAATGACCCTTGACCCCAAACCCAGACTAAATGATACCAACTGTTGAAAGACATCATCTGTAGCCAGGCAAAATTTTCTTCTATTTTCACAGAATGTTTGTAGCCTGGGATCCAGCCTCATTTGCCGCTGAAACATTCAATTTCTTAATGTTACCGGCAACTGAGTCTGTACTGGCGAGTGCCTGCTTGACTCGAATTTCTCTGACATCATATGTTGCGTAGTGCTGTTGTTTCTGATTCGACGTTGTTCCAACGAAGGTAAACTGTTGTTTATCTTCGTCGGAACACCTTGACAGTATTTCAACCATAAGCCACGCCCACTTGTGGAGATAGGCTCCTTGCCAGACAGAGTTGCGAATTTGAATTTGAACTTCAACGTAGAAACGGAGTCTGGTACCAGGCTAGTATGTTTGCCTATTTTAGCAACAATGCATTGTCAGCGGATGCTTCCCTTATTATGATATGCCAAGACTGTGGATGACAGGGTTTGTGTAAAACTTAAATTATAGTACAATTTACTTACTCTGTATACTGTCAAGTAAAAAGTGCCTCAACAGCATCTTCGATGTGAATATAACCAGAGGCTGCCACATACAGTACGTAACAGGGTTGAACAATGCCAACCTCAAGCCTCTTCACCTCACTTTACATTGTCAGAATTGACATGTCTTTTTTAAACTCTGCTGTAATGGAAGCTTTCTTTACTCAGAGACAAACTACCCTGATTTATTGCAGGCTTTGAATGTCACCTCTTCCAGTCATTTAGCATTAACATTAAGGCAGGGTTATCCTGATGGAATTAATGCCTTATTATTCAGTGCTTTATAGGTTAGGATTTACATCCTTTCTTATTTCTGGGACTTTTTGACATTTCACAAGATTAATCTGACTGTGAAAGATGTTAAGGATGGCTAATCTTTGAGAGAGTTAAATATATATTAAACATTAAAAGGTACAACGTATCAGGCAAAATCTCATCACACACAATCACACACAATCTCATTACACACAGACAGATGACAGATCTTTTTCCCACAACATTTGGTATTGTTTCAGTATATTCACCCATCATTCCGCATTCTGCTAAAAATGGTGCCTGAAATGATTTGGAACCTGAAACAATCAACACTGTTGCACTTGGAACACTGCCTTCTCCACTCTAGGATGTAATACTGCATACACACACACACACACACACACACACACACACACACACACACACACACACACACACACACACACACACACACACACACACACACACACACACACACACACACACACACACACACACACAATCAAACACGCTTGTGTTTGCAAACACAATGTACTGTGCAAGTGAACATTTGAGTTCACAAGAAAAGCCTCCATATATTAAAGTATCTCTTACAGGTCCACTTGGGTCAGTTTTTACACTCTTATAGTTAAATGAACATTGGTTATTTTCCTGTGTGGTCTGGCAACAGAGGGACCAAGCGTTGTTTATCTAAATGGAGGAGCTGGCTGCAGACTCCACCATAGCTGTCTTTGGACGGGCTCCATGTTGGAATTCTGTCTTGGGTGCGGCCCACTTTAACTCTGGCCTGAGGTATAGGGGTCTGGCCGCTCACATCCTATTCAATTCTAGAAGGGACTATCAAGCTGAAAACTGTGAGAAGTTACACTTTCATTCAAAACTTGTTTTAGGCTGTAAAGGGATCAGGGGACTCAAAGCAGGCTAATTGGACACAACGTTTGCACTCATAGTTAAATTAACACCCAGGACCTGTCCTCCTCCTGTCCCATGCTTAAACCTTTATCAATTTAAATCTAGCAATTTTATTATTTTAGTTTAATGTTTATTGAGTTGGCTCCTTAAAGGGACCTTGAGTACTATATAAATCTAAGGTACTATTATTATTTTCATTCTGCTGATATGAAATATGAAATCAGCGTATAAAGGGTTGGTGATGACATGATAAATCCTAAAAACAACAATATAAAATGGAAGAGGAAAAGTCATTACATGGGTTCAGGTCATGCCCCGTCTAGCCCCCCAAGATGCTTGCAGCTACTAAACTACAAAACATTTTTTTTTTTTTAATATTGAGAAAATTGCATGTCAGTCAATAAATCAAATCTACATACAGTATATATCTTTTCATTTTCACCTATGCCCAAACTTGGGATTCCAGGCATGGTTAAGGGAGCCTATAACTTCTGTCACAGGATATAAAGGATTATGAAATGTTGTGCTGCCCCAAACCGCACATCTAAAATCAACAAATGCTTGTTCTGTGCAACGTTAACGTTTCCAGAGGGTGACGTTAATTGAGAGCAGCTGCTGGAGGGCTCCTGCAGTTGGAGCGGGCAGCAATGCAGTCACAGACAGGCCAGTCAACTTATTATAAGCTATACTGTAAATATCAGCAAAAAGTTGACAATCCTGTACTGTAAAATGGAGACACTGAAATCATAAAATCTGCATACACAGCAAGCTGCTTACTTGAACCAACAAAGTATACAAGAAAATCGACGGCAGAGTTGTGTGTGTGTCAGCAACTGCAAGCATTTGTTACAACACAATAATGCATATACAAATCATTTAGTTAAAACAACAACAGTTGCTCTGGTAGACTGTAAGGACAACTTGTTATCCGGCCTCACTGTTTGCAAAACAAGTTAAGTTTAAGTTGAAGTTTGAAAGTTTGACAGCCAGTTGAAATTGCACAAACTGCAGGATAAATTTGATTGTGGTAACAATACGCCTGAAACTGTATTAGAGTGAAGTAAGTACAGTATATATCAGTAGACAAGAGTATATACAACCACAAACAAAAAGTTTGAGTAGAATTTACCTCCTTTATGTGAGAGAACAAACTTCACTTCACAGGTCACTCTCCCACGGTTCTGGCTTTGTCAGCTGATTTGTTTACATTATCCCATCAGATAGGGTCATCTGGCTCCACAGAAGAGAGGCAAACTGCTGCTTTTTTCTTCTCTTCTCCCACACTCCCTCAGCTCCTCTGCCTGTGTGACAGGGGCTGCCTATTCTCACAGCTCGCACAAAACTTGTCAGCTATGGAGAGAGTGGTCTCCGGCATGGTACTGGACGGCTGGACTGCATACAAAAAATGGGAGGGAGGGGCACACGCACGCACACAGTGTCCCATGAATAGCTTATGTGATATGATCCTCCATATCCCTCCCCTATTTCACACACCAGTGAAGTTGAGTCAACACTCTCCTTAAGTGAGCAGATTCCTGTAATGATAAAAGCAAACGTCGGATTGTTGTGGGTGAATGGCTGGCCATATTATATGTGCAACCCACCACACAAATTGAGGCAAACCATTCAACTTTTATTTAAATCAATCTGTATGTTAGAGTATGCTACAGCATACTATAACATACAGATTGGCTGAGGGTGTTCCCCCTATAACCTATACCATGATATCAGGTAAAAATACCAACTGGTTTACAACTAGGCCTATACTGACCCTCATAAAGCAATATCTGCCCTGTCCAAGTGGGATGGAGTGTTAGAAGTTCCTTCTCCCATGAGACCTCAATTCAAACCCTGGATCTGACATAGAAGTTAAGGATTGCAGACTTAAGAATAGAAGTTATCTTTCATTTTTCTGTTTTTGGACTGTGCAGGTGCAGATCCATGCATGCCCTGTGTTATACTGTGCAGGTCTGCAGGAGAGAATGTGTTTTTATACCGTGCAGGAGAGAATTCTACTAGCAGCGCGCAGAGAATGTTTCTCCCCCTTTCACCTCCTCCCACACGCTTGCGTATGTGTAGGAGAGCGCTGCTCGTCCTCTTCACCGCGCCGTGCCTGCCTGCATGCATCATCCAGGAATAAAGATTCATGTTGTTGCAACTGGGAAGAAGAACCATCAGGGCGATAGATATGGAGATAATGGCATGGGGGTTGTTGCACAAGCATGCACACAGAAATGTAGCTCTGTTTACTGTGCGCAGAAGTGAAGGCAGTGTAAGATAAACTTGAAAAGACGATGGGGAAGGGGTGTAGGGGAGGGCAGGTCGTTGTTTGTTGCTGGAGTTTGTGTGGGACGTCAATGCAAATGCAAGCAGGTGTTCCACCCCTAGACTCCTGGCAACACTATTCATGTCAATCACGTGGTGGGATTTTGGCCTTTGGATCGAATCAGCCGTATCACAGAAGTTAGAAGGGACATTTCACCCCCTTTTTTTTCCAGCCCCAAGGGGTTAAAGGGAAACTTCACCCATTTTCAACATTTTAATGTCATTAATATACCTTAAAGATGTTGTGTGGACATGGTAAAGTTCCCCCAATTCTGTATTTCCTAAAAATGTAGGTCTGAAAAAACCCTTTAACATGGTGAAAGACATCTGATGACATCATCAAGATGTACAGTATTTCACCATGTTAGTGATGTTTCTTTCAGACTTCTTTTTCCTGAGAGGGTACAAAGGGAATATTTGGGGATACATATGTATCCTTTCAGGAAATAATTGAAAATGGGTGGAATTCCCCTTTAATAACATTTAGAAGATTCAGACCACTTGCCTGAGGGTCTTTATGTGCGTGTCTTTATGTGGTTTAGAAGCGAGCCCAGTGTCTCTGATGTCGACAATAATTCCTGAACTACTTTCATGTCTCAGTAAGTCAGCCCTCCTCCCTATCCATGGGGAGGTGCAGTGCAGCATAGATTTGTGGGAAATGTAATCCAGGAAGTAGTGTTGATGACATCAGAGACACTGCTCACTGCTAACATCTAAAATATCTAAAACCACCACACCAGAAAAGTGTTTGAAATCTTCTAATTGTCATTTATATATATATATATATATATATATATATATATATATATATATATATATATATATATATATATATATATATATATATATATATATATATATATATATATATATATATATATATATATATATATATTGCCAAAAAACGTGAAATGTCCATTTAAGAGTGTCATGATCATGCAGGAATTGCAATTTTAGTAGGCTGGTAAACAGAATAGATATATTGCGTTATGTGAGTGTGAGAATTGGGACGGGAAACTGAGCACGAGCAGGAAACTTTCCACTGGTGTTTTTATTTGTGTTGGCCGCAGCTGATGGGTTAAATTTAGGGTCCCTTGCCTTTCTTTCCCACCCACCAAGCTGCTTGTTGTTGTTTTCTCTTTTTTTAAAGGCTGATAAAACATTCATTTCCTGAGCTTATTCCAATAACTGAACCCCGCCCTCAGGATACCCCCCTGCCTCCCAACCAAGTCAAAGAGCACACCCAGTGAGGTCAGATGATCTCTGACTTACTCCACTGAAGTCAGGCTATTAAAATAAACATCCGATGGGTGAAGCCATAGTGAAACTTGACCTTGCCCAGGCTGTTGTTATCAACAATCCTTCTGGTAATTATGGCATAATATTATTGTGGCAATATTATTACATTCACAGATTCACAATGAAGATAACCAGCTTCATGTTTGTGTGTGTGTGTGTGTGTGTGTGTGTGTGTGTGTGTGTGTGTGTGTGTGTGTGTGTGTGTGTGTGTGTGTGTGTGTGTGTGTGTGTGTGTGTGTGTGTGTGTGTGTGTGTGTGTGTGTGTGTGTGTGTGTGTGTGTGTGGGGTACATACATGCACATGTATGTATAAGGACACTGTTATTACTATACTACACTGCCATCTAGTGAAGATTAATGACAGCATAGCAGTGTGCCCTGGTCTCTCTCTCTCACACACACACACACACACACACACACACACACACACACACACACACACACACACACTATGAGATCTGGATTCTGTGGGTGTTAGCAAATGGATTTTTAACAAGCCACTAGTTACATTAACCCCTTTGAACCCGACATCCCTATAGTTTGGGCCTGTCATTATAGGCGTAATTGATCATAAATTGTAAAGTAAAATAACATCTAAACATTAAAAAGAGAAGGCAAATAGCACAACTAGACAATTCAGAGTTTGTGGATCAGTCAGTTTTTGCTATTTGTCAAATGACAAAATAGGCTTAATAATTGGTTCGAGGTTCACTGGGAGGGCGAGACAAGACATCTCTCAACTGGAATACCAATTCAGTCACATAATATACTGAACAGATGAATACATTTTCTCTTTTCTGTGGTGAATCATCTAATGAGCAATTATATCAAAGCTGAGGAAAAGGATGGGTAAACCTGAGGGTAAGGACATTCAAGGGTATCTGCACATGTACATCTCTCTTTATCCGAGATTCTCATCTGCACAGAAAGAGGAGCAGGAACAGTAGCAGTGACACAGCCAAGCTTAGACACACTCAAATCCTTAGTGTCCGTTTAACTCCCCGAATACTGTACAAAGGGAGCCAGATGGACCTGTGCGGGTCCATTTGGTTCCATTTGTTCGCTCTTCATAGTGTTGACTAGGATGTCTCTGTACATTGGAAGAGGGACAGAATGCTGTCAGACCTCATTGCGATGCGCCTGTGTGAAGAGTTTGCCTGGAGCACAAAGCTACTTACTGTTGGTAATGTGACCAAATGGCATGTCTGAGTCCTTTAATTATATATTGTTGTTGTCGTTGTTGTTGTTGTTGTTGCTATTGTTGTTGTTGTTTTGTATTGTCCTGTCCTGTGTTGATTTTACTAGAATATCATAATGATCATTTGTGTGATCGCCACGCAGGTTTATTCCCTCCTTCTCTGTGTGTAAATGAGTTCATTCTCTGCTCAACAAGAACCATGCATCAATAATTTTCTTCTACTAGACAGCTCTACCATTAATATTCAAATGCTGCAGGAGAGAATTGAATGCTGAGGAAAGACTAATGGCCGTGATAGAGGTGCATTATCCCTCTGCCGAACAAGGACAGAAATAGACAATCGTCTTTGAAGCAATTAGGAGCCCTGTCATTTCCAGACAATACCAACGGTCTTGAACATGCTCACTCGACGTGAGCATGTGAGGGAGGCACCGCCACCTTCCCCACCTCCAGCACTACGGCGAAGCTCGACTTTGAACTGCGTAAAAGCTCTCCGTTTCATCATGGCCCTGCTACACCTCAGGAGCTCGCCTCAAAATACCCTCCATCAGCAGGAGTGCTTAGTCCCCTAGTGCGACTGGCCTATAGTGCACGCACACGCACTCTCACACGCACCTACTGTACATAGCGTATGTATACTGTACTGTGTGTGTGTGTGTGTGTGCGTGTGTGTGTGTGTGTGTGTGTGTGTGTGTGTGTGTGTGTGTGTGTGTGTGTGTGTGTGTGTGTGTGTGTGTGTGTGTGTGTGTGTGTGTGTGTGTGTGTGTGTGTGTGTGTGTGTGTGCAATTGCACAAGGCTACACACACAAGCATGCTCTAGGCAAGCAGTAACACAAGGATGCACGTAGGCACGCAGGAGCACCGCTGTACACACACACACACACACACACACACACACACACACACACACACACACACACACACACACACACACACACACACACACACACACACACACACACACACACACACACACACACACACACAGAGCCACTTACATACAGTATATTACCTCCCCACATAATGCACTGCAGATTGTCAGAGCAAGCTAGTTTGAAGAGCTGCAATATGACCCGAGGTGTCTCCAGGCCTTAATTACTGCACGAACAAAGGAATGGATAGCTGTTACGAGGCTGCATCTCGCCAAATAATGTACCCTCCGAATGGCTCTCTAGGGCAAGTATTACTTCTGCTTAGAATCCTGTGGCAGGGAGTGAAGGAGATGGGGCAAGCCTAATTCACATGAAATGTGCATGTTCCCTCCTCCTTTTCATCAATACATTCTTGTCCTGTGGCACCCACCTGGCTAAAAACCCAGATTTATAGTTCAATTCCACTTGTAAGATGCTTGGAACTGAAAAAACAACTTCAAAGCTTTTGCTTTTGAGAATAGGGATGGTAGCAGGTATGCATGTCCGTGGGTCAAGTCTGTGGGTCAATATAAAAACACAAGATTGAAATCAATTTAAAGTAATAACGTGTGTGCGTGTGTGTGTGTGATGCCCGTCTGCTTCTTGATGTTGTTCTGCACGCTGAGTTTGTGTCTTCGTGCGGCTTGTATAGCTACGTGGCATATACAGTATGCTTGAGGCATTTCCGCGGCTGGCGCACTCAGAGCTGCAATCGTTGTGCTGTTACTGAAATGTGTTCACCTATAGAATTGTGGAAGATAAGGCAGCCAATCAGTAATTAGCCGACCCTTTAGTCTAAACGATGGCATAAAAAGACAAGCCAGCGAATCAGTGTGAATCAGCAGAACATGACCGTTTTAGAGGATAGGATGCAACTAAGTCATTAGTCTAGATCGGAAAGGTAATATTGGACACACCCATGTCATTAACATTATACGTCATCTTATTCTGGCCAATCAGCAATCGCATCCTCAATCAGCATTTGCGTCCATCTTCAATGTTTGTGTTAACAGGAAAACACAAAATTGTTTGTAGGTTTGTGTCAGCAGAATACCAACATCTGGATAACGATGATGTACTGTAGGCTATGATGATAAGAGCGCCCTCACTTAACACAATTGCGATCTTATCATCATCATACATCACATTCCGTGATCAGCCATTGATGAAATCATCACATTCCGTGCTACAGACACACAAAAAGCTGTGCATAGGAGGGAGTAGTGCCCTCCTCAACGGCAACCTCATGTAAGCTTCTAATCCAGGGATGTAAAACTCAAATACACAGCGGGCCAAAATAGAAATATTGGTACAAGTCGAGGGCTGGAGCCCTCGACCTGTGTCAATACTCGGGCACCGGTTTACAAGGATGTCCCATGCAGGCAAACAGCAAAGAGGTGAATTTCCATCAAAAATCAATACCCCCGAAAACTGAAAATGCATTTATTCAAGCTCAGTTTTAGGTTCTGTTCAACTGAGATCAATTGAGTTTAGAAAGTAAAACAATAAGTTGTATTAATTTTTTCCCATCGGGCCGAAGATAATTCATTTACGGGTCTGATTTGGCCCCCGGTTCTTGAGTTTGACATGTGTGTTCTAATCTAAAGGGTAATCATATTAGTCAGTGTAATAATGAATAGGGGAAAAATGTCATCTTTGAGTGAAAACGTTGAAACAGTACATACTGTACATGGATCATCGCGGTTGACATGAGGTGCCGGATGCGTGTTGTTGTAAAACTCTCATCATCCATCACCAGAAAGACCAGGGGTTCAACTCCTGGCCATGGTGCCTTATTATTGGTCGTGCTCAGTGAACACAGTTGGCATTCATTGGGGAAGTTGGCGGTCTCTTTCTCTGTGTTCGCAACGCCTGCTGCTTTGTCAGGGTTCATTATAGGGTTTGGTCAGGAGGGATCTGAGGGAGATGGCATGAACCACATCCACCACCACCTGGTGAAACTCCTCATGCAGTAGGTGAAACGTATCCTCACCCTCCCTGGTCAACAGGGAGGCCAGTTGCCTGTGGGGCTAATTAAGAGGAAAGTGTCTTTTATCTTCCACCGAGAAGCAGCATAATTTGCCTCCCTTTACAATGACTTTAAAGGTCTTTTAAATATGAGTTTGATGCGTCTGTGCCTTGTCAAGGTAGCTGCAATAATCACAAACAGCAGTCCTGGTGTGTTCTTCAGTTTTTAATGATCTGCTTGCTGCTAGTCTTTTGTGAGAATAGTGGGAGGAAAAAAGTGAAAATTGTAATTACCTAATTGAACATTACCTTCCTAGACAGCATTCTCACATTAGATGTCTCATTTTTAATGACCTACTTGGATGAATCTAAGATCAGACCTTTATAGGGAGGCTCAACCACAGTAAGAAGGCATGCAATGCCTTGCAAAAGTGTCCGGTGTCTCTGCTAAAATGTAATGGATAACAATTCATACATTCATATTTCTATTACATCTACAGCAACTAATATATTTTTAAAAATATACTGTATATGCCAAAATAATGAGCTGCTTTCACTTTGGTAAAGGTACAAAATCATGCGACGTAATTAATTGGGTCTTTTGCACTATAGCGATGGTTTAGATTTAGAATGAATAATACCACATTTCAATATTAAACACATGAGTCAGAGGACTTCATTTAATTAATAAAATCTGAGACAAAGCCTGGATCATATTATAATGGACATAAAGTGTGCTCATCTGAGCACAGATCTCCCCCAGGCAGGGGCGGATCTAGGCATGGGTATGGGGGGGGCAATTCCCCCCTAAATGCCCAGACTGCCCCACCAAACATGATGGCATGCAAAACAACGCAAGATATGTCAAATTAAAGTGCTCATAATTAAAATAATTTGAAAACTACTACTGCTAATAACTATAACTACAGCTGTGTCACCACTAAACCAACAGCATTTCATCATTGAAAACAGAAAACTCTGAGTCAGACCTTTAGCTTTATGCATGCTGTGTGTCTGTTGCAACTTAAACAACAACTGATGTTAGTATTGATGCTTATACTTGCCTTATAAAAGTCCTGTAACCGAAAATGGTATGGGTGCGACTTCATCGCTTTGCACCACGGGCGATGAAGCCGCCCCCTTACCATTTTCTCCTGCCCCCCCAATTGGGAAAACATGTTACATCCGCCCCTGCCCCCAGGTGACTTGGCTATACCCAGGGCCTGCGATGTTTAGAAGTCAATCAGTGCTGGATTCATTACTAGGTATAGAGGGGTTTGAGCCTTAGGGCTATAATTAATTACAGGTACCATATTAACACAATGACTGCCATTGACAAATGTATTTCCAATTCAACGCACAGATGTCTATAGGGAGTTTCAGTGGTATTGACGCCAAGTGTTGTTTTCAGTGGTTTATGGCAAAGGGTGGTCCTTTCACAACCTGTGAGTCATCCTAGGCTAGAACTGCCAGTATGACTGCTTGTCTCAAAACCCAAGCACAAAGCATTTGTACAGTGAGAGTGCATTTATGAGGGGCGCTAACCCCTCTTATGTCCAGCTGTGAGGGTTTGCGTAAACATGACGCCCGACACAAACATTGAATGCCAGACTTTGACAATGAATTGCCAGTTGAGAGGACAAACATGAGGTTGCATATTGTGATAGGCTGCAATCAGATGGCGTTATGTGTGATGATGCATGATGAGAGTGCCCCTCACTTCACATGGGTGTGACTTTTATATGCTATACATTATGACTCTGTTAGTAAAGGAGATTAAATTACACCCTTAAGTGCATTTATTTTTAGACTTTTTCATAGCACTAATGAGTGTTAGATGTTTGCTCTTACAGTTGACATTTACAAGCTGCAGAAGAAGTCAAACACAATAACACATGATGAGTATGTGTGGGGATGTGCTAAAGAAAGATTGCAATGAAGACAACAAGTTGGCCAACAATCTGTGGTCCCTGATAGGATTCCTGGTGGTCCCCATGCAGCTAAAGGATGGTGACCAAATGACCAAATGGACCCTTATCGATCTGTAACTCTTGAAAGTGTTAAAATGAAACCAAATGGACCCTTACGGGTCCATTTGGTTTCATTTCACGCACTCAAGAGTTAAATTATATTTAAACATCTGAATGACTTAAATTTCAAGAATATACCCAATTAGAAAGTGTAGAAGAATTGTTGTTTTGACCAACTTTTTGCCAGTTTATCTCTCCTAAATTGTAGACCAAAAAATTGCTTGCTTGCTTTAGGGTCTGACAGATTAAACTCAACATCAAATGGTGGTCTGTGCCTAAAATGCTAAATAGATAGTGGGCCCTGGTTTGAAAAAGGTTGGTATACACCAGTGTCAGCACCATGGACAGCGAAGGAGGTCAGAGTTGACAGAGATAAGAGATGTCACTTGAAAGTGAGTTAAGTGGGTAAAAGCACTTTTTTTTGCACACTGGGACAGGTGCAATAAGAAATAATATTTGTTTTTTGAAATCAAATATTTTTTTGAAGATAAACACCTAACAATCGTGTGATTTGTTTGAGTCTGTGTCCTGCAATTCTGGCGTTCTCCGAGGCTAGTGTCATGATAATATGTTTTTTGTTTTTTTTTTAGAATTCATGTCTGCTGTCACAGCCAACAGGACATACAGTATTTAGGTGTTGCTGCAGTGGAGTGGGAACTAATAATTATGTCTGAGTCATAGTGAACTCTATGGTTATGTCTGAGTCTGGTTATGCCTGAGTCATAGTGATGCGCAGAGCCGTGAGGGCATCAACCCATTAGGCAATTTCAATACAGGATGTTATGTGGCGATAACAGCATCAACCCGGAGAGGCTACAGGGCAGGCAGTTCTTCCACGCTCCACATTATTCAGTGGTCTTGAAATGAAATGTTTACCTCTCCTTGCATTAAACCTGAAATGTAGTCCTTCATACAGTTTATGCCAAATGATGTTGTTTTTACACAATCAACGCATAACCCGTACCAAGAGGGCAGGGAAATTGTTGTTGCGTTCATTTATAAACCTGCAAACCACAGCCAACTTTTTGAAATTATATATTTTATTTATGCATTTTCAATTATGTATTTTTACCGTCTGTCACATTAAGAGTATAATTGTCATCACGGCCATTCTTTGTTTTAATATTGTTGTGCTGTTTACAATATTACTGCAAAAACGAAATAAAAACAATCAATTCTACTGTATATAGGTTTAATGGGACGTTATTGACATTTGGAAGATTTAGAGCACTTTCCAGGTGATTGTTATGCATGTAATGTGTAGTTTTATATCTTTTAGATGTTAGCAGTGAGTCCAGTGTCTCTTCCTGGACTACATGTTGTCACAGTAAGACAGCCCACCCCCTATCCACAATAACGCCCAAAAGAACTGTGGGAATTGTAGTCCAGGAAGTAGTGTCCATGACATAAGAGGCACTGGGCTCACTGCTAACATCTGCAAATATCTAAAATCACACCTTACACACATAAAGACCACCAGGAAAGTGTTCTAAATCTTCTAAATGTCATTAACGTTTTTTGTGAAAATGGTAAAATATCCCTTTAACTTAAACATATACGATACGGTATGTCCCCTTCTTGAGGCAAGCTTCTTCATGCTGCATTCATTCACACATGTTAATTAATCTCAGATTATCTTCTTTATCTTAGTGCTCTGTCAAATCACACAGCTGCGGCATCAGCACATGTCCAGATTACAATATTGATCAGAGCATCACCCTGTCATATAGCTGTCGCTCAATAGTTTATGAGGGCACCCCACTGTAAACCACAAGGACGCGTGAAGCCACTGTGGCAAAGTCATTCGCATCTATTACATTTACTGAAGGGGGTCATGAATATAACAGGTTTGTCTGACCTCAATTTGATCTTGTCTGTAGCGTGTCACTCTTGATCAGACTACCACTTACTCAGAAACTCACAATTAAGGCACAGTGTTACAGTACAACATCCAGTCAGTCCACCAGCTTGTCAAGGACGGCCAGCCGTTTGGGGGGGGAAATAGAAAACTTACCAAGGCATGACAGTTTAAAAAAATACAATACAAATCCAGCAAAGTCCCATTGAATTATTGACTCTGCGGAGCGGCCCTAACACCAGAATGAATATATTCACCAGAATGAGTATATCAACCCAGATCCTGTTCCGTCACGCCTGGGACTCTGTATGTGTGTGTGGGTCAGGGGCAGATATAACATGTCCCATTTGGGGGGGCAAGAGAACATTTTGGAGGGGCAAGCGAAAAAGGTATGGGGGGTGGCTTCATTGCCTGTGTCGCTTCGCGCCACGGGTGATGAAGTCGCACCCATACCATTTTCGGTTACAGGAGTCAAGTAAAGCATCAATATTAATATACAGTATGCAATATATATATTACAACAGACACACAGCATTCATAAAACTAAAGGTCTGGCTCAGAGAGTTTTCTGTTTTCAATGATGAAATGGTGGCATTTAGTGGTGACACAGCTGTAGTTAGTTAGTAGCAGTAGTAGTATTTCAAATACTTTTAAATATAAGCACTTGAAATATCTTGGGTTGTTTTGCATGGCATTGTGTTTGGGGGGGGCAGGCTGGGTATTTAGGGGGGCCTTGCACCCCCATGCCCATAGATCTACCCTGTGTGTGTGTGTGTGTGTGTGTGTGTGTGTGTGTGTGTGTGTGTGTGTGTGTGTGTGTGTGTGTGTGTGTGTGTGTGTGTGTGTGTGTGTGTGTGTGTGTGTGTGTGTGTGTGTCTCCTTCTACCCTTACATTCGAGATGTCCATTATAATTTTCAACTTGACTGCAACTGTGTCAGCCCTTAAGAATGTCTCCTGGCACAGTAGGACTCTCCTGGCTAGTAGCAGGCATCTGTTGGTTTGTCTCTCTCCTTTAAGTACAGCTCTATTTATATCTATCTTTTCCCTTTTCATTCAGAGTGAAAGGGATACGGGTAGTGCAGGTTTTGCACTATTTGTCTGGTGAGTTTAGTTTTATTCTTTGTGAAAGCCCTCTACGGGTTTGGCCCAGGCTCATACCCCCCGCGTGCGTTTGTTTTCATTGGCCGTGTATATTATAGTATGCTTGACTTGACATGAATGGGTTGGGGTTTAAGTGGTGTACCTCATGGGTTGCTTCTTTCTTTTCTTTCTTTCTTTCTTTCTTTCTTTCTTTTTCTTTCTTTCTTTCTTTCTTTCTTTCTTTCTTTCTTTCTTTCTTTCTTTCTTTCTTTCTTTCTTTCTTTCTTTCTTTCTTTTCTTTCTTTCTTTCTTTCTTTCTTTCTTTCTTTCTTTCTTTCTCTCTAATGGGACGTTATTGACATTTGGAAGATTTAGAGCACTTTCCAGGTGATTGTTATGCATGTAATGTGTAGTTTTATATCTTTTAGATGTTAGCAGTGAGTCCAGTGTCTCTTCCTGGACTACATGTTGTCACAGTAAGACAGCCCACCCCCTATCCACAAGGAGGTGTAACGCCCAAAAGAACTATGGGAATTGTAGTCCAGGAAGTAGTGTCCATGGCATAAGAGGCACTGGGTTCACTGCTAACATCTGCAAATATCTAAAATCACACCTTACACACATAAAGACCACCATAGTCCAGGCAAAATAGATTTTCAAGTGGAATAAATTGTAACATGGGATTTTTCTTCACAGATCATTTCTTTGAGGTCTCCAGAACAACATATTAAAAGTCCCGAAAAATCCCAGTTGCGCAAATATGTTTAATTTCATAAAGTAATAGAATACATAGGCTCCAATGGAGTGATAGCCCCGCCCCCTCCTATACAAACCCATTATAACTTAAAACTCCATTTTAACCATGATGGATTATTCAAAAACAACCCATCTTTTTTCTGGTGACTGATATTGTCCTCCTAATACGTGAGAGGACCGTGGAATTTCATTCACAGGTTTCAGTTATTTTTAAAATATTGTTTTGGAAAATGTAGCTGCCTCCATATCTGGCTATGCCTATCCAAATGAATATTTAAAAAATAAATAAATGAAACCTGTAAATGAAATTCCACTGCCCTCACCTTTTTCTGGTGACTGATATAGTCCTCCTAATATTTGAGAGGGCCATGGAATTTCATTTACAGGTTTCATTAATTTATTTTTTTAATATTCATTTGGGTGGGCATAGCCAGATATGGAGGCAGCTACATTTTCCAAAACAATATTTTAAAAATAACTGAAACCTGTGAATGAAATTCCACGGTCCTCTCACGTATTAGGAGGACAATATCAGTCACCAGAAAAAAGATGGGTTGTTTTTGAATAATCCATCATGGTTAAAATGGAGTTTTAAGTTATAATGGATTTGTATAGGAGGGGGCGGGGCTATCACTCCATTGGAGCCTATGTATTCTATTACTTTATGAAATTAAACATATTTGCGCAACTGGGATTTTTCGGGACTCTTAACACTCTCCGTGCCAGCCCTTTTTCATATTTTTGGAGGTAGCCAGTGCCAGTTTTTTTCATCAAAAACTCATATTTCATATTTCGGTCCATGTTTCCCCACGGACAAGTTAGTTGGCGACACACACTTCCGGTTCCGGTTTGGTCAGTCCTTTGTTATTGTCTATCAATGGTGGATGCGGTCGCTGCTAGCTGCTGTTAGCATGGGGATCGTATTGAACCGGCGCCGGTAAGTTACGTCACGTACAGTAGCGTTTACGTCAGCGGCATCAGTTGTTACTGTAAATCATAATGATAACGAAAGACGTAGATTCATTTCCATGGCACGAAAACTGTTAATATGTTGTTCTGGAGACCTCAAAGAAATGATCTGTGAAGAAAAATCCCATGTTACAATTTATTCCAATTTTAGGTAAAACATGAGCTAAAATTACTGGCCTACCAGGAAAGTGTTCTAAATCTTCTAAATGTCATTAACGTTTTATGTGAAAATGGTAAAATATCCCTTTAACTTAAAACATATACGGTATGTCCCCTTCTTGAGGCAAGCTTCTTCATGCTGCATTCATTCACACATGTTAATTAATCTCAGATTATCTTCTTTATCTTAGTGCTCTGTCCAGTCACTCTTTCTTTCTTTCTTTCTTTCTTTCTTTCTTTCTTTCTTTCTTTCTTTCTTTCTTTCTTTCTTTCTTTCTTTCTTTCTTTCTTTCTTTCTTTCTTTCTTTCTTTCTTATATTGACCATGTCCATGCAACGCTGAATACAGTAGAGATAGTGTCAGAGAAAGTTGCAGAGTAAAAGGACACACACCTTCCCTCCGGCACCGTTTCGAGACAATGCCCATGGGAGAAACTAGAAAATAGCTTTAATGATTTTTGGACATTGAAGGGAATGTCCGGTCAAGAGTGAAGCCATGCAAAGTGAATGTTCTATCCATTATTCAACAAGCGATTGTTGTCGCAGCTAAATTGTAAGTTGTCCACGGCGTGATGGGCTAGCTGTCCCAGTGGCACAGGGGTTCGATCCCTCTGCAATGCCTTTAGCTTGGGTAGGTGTTCCAGTGAACAGAATTGACCCGGTTTAGGTGTATGAGGCTGGCACTTAAGGGTATTCTCTGTCATGCATGCTGTCTGTACACCAGGGCGGATCTAGGCATGGGCATGGGGGGGCAATGCCCCCCTAAATACCCAGTCTGCCCCACCAAACACGATGCCATGCAAAACAACCCAAGATATTTCAAATTAAAGTGCTTATACTTAAAATGATTTGAAACACTACTAACTAACTACAGTAACTACAGCTGTGTCACCACTAAACCAACAGCATTTCATCATTGAAAACAGAAAACTCTCTGAGTCAGACCTTTAGTTTTATGCATGCTGCGTGTCTGTTGCAACTTCAACAACCACTAATGTTATTATTGATGCTTTACTTGCCTATAAAAGTCCTGTAACCGAAAATGGCATGGGTGTGACTTCATCGCCCGTGGCGCGAAGCGGCACGGGCGATGAAGCCATACCCATACCATTTTCTCTTGCCCCTCCAACATGTTCTCTTGCCCCCCCAAATGGAACATGTTACATCAGCCCCTGCTGTACACTAGGTTGGTTGGAGGCACATTATCAGCAGGGGGAGGAAGTATATGGAGGGATAGGTGTGTTCATACATGCGGTATGTCCTCCCGGTGTAACTGTCAAGGATAAAGACGCTGCCGCATGACCGCATGTGCATCAGAGGAGACACGTGAGTTGTCTACACATTCCTCAGATCAAACAGTAGGGGTTAGCAGTGACAGACACTGTGGGGTGCATTGGCATAACAACCAAAGTTTCAAGTTAATGTAACTTTTTGTGGGTGCTGCAGGGTGGCGTGTCTCAGAGCTCCTCCGTGTCATCAGTGCCCATACCCGAGGCGGGGTTGGCAAAAGGGCCTTTCTGTGTGGAGTTTGCATGTTCTCCCCGTGTCGCCTAGGGTAGATACCCTCACAAAAACATGCAGTAATCCTGGGCTCTAAACTGCCTCCCCCTGGCCAGCCGGGGCGACTGATGGAGGGGACAGGGAACTGGTTGGAATTACGTGTTCCCACGCGCTACGTCCAACCAGGGAAACTCCTCCCTGTCAGGTGAAAAGAAGGCAGCTTGGACTCCTCATGCATTGAAGGAAGCATGAGGCCAGGTTGGCAGAGGGTGAGAGCCCAGGATCATATTAGGAATTGGCACTGGGTGAAAAATGGGTTACAAAATCTTAAATATCTTAGAAAAAAAAAGTCAATGTAACTTTCTCAAATATGCTAGATTAAGTCACTGTAGTGGAGGGGGGACGCGGAGGGACAGCGACGGCGTCCCCTCACTTCTCACATCTAAAATATTTTGGGAGCAAAAGTAGGCCTATGTTTTTTTGTCTTGCCATTTACTTTTATTATGGATACAATTAGGCATTGTAATATGCTATATTGTTTTAATGGCGTGTCTGTGACCCGCTAGGGTCCATTTGGTTCACATTTGTACACTCTCAGAAAATAAAAATGAAAATTGGTGGAATTCCCCTTTAAAGAGGCATCCCCCCACTTCTAAAAGTCCCACTACGGCCACATAAACACAGGGAATCTTGAACATTGGTTGACAGAAGACACCGATCACTAGCTTGTTGTGTTTCGTAGAACAGTAAAGTTAGAAAGCATTTCAGCACCCGCGTGCCGGATTTGCTTTGAGGTAAATCCACTGCCTGGGAAGATGTTACACTGCTTGCAGTCAATATTGACTTCTTTCATATACAATCCACTTCCATGCATAGTACAGCCCACAGATTAAAAAAAGGAAAGGAACTAAAGGAAGTAAAATCCGAGTGAGACTTTTACTGATAACCCGAGGGACTTTCAGCCATAATTCAATACCTGTGAATTTGAGAGATAAAACTGAAAACCCCTTTTGGGCTTTCTGAAATGCTGGGCTTGGTATATTCTACGAGGTGCTTGTCATTATCCTTATCACAGAGGTACATGGCTAAATGAAAAGACTCGGGGTCATATCATTTGAGTGTCCGACGTTTTCATTCATGTCGGCCCCGCTGTCCCGAGATTTGAACCGCGGCTCCCCAAAGGCCGCCGTCAATCATCCTAATGAGTTCATCATACCGGTGCTGACGGAGATGTCCTGGGTTTCAGACTGCAGGGTCCGCATAAAATATAATCCATCCTCGTAATCATTGATTTTTTCTCTTCTATTCACAGCCTGTTTTAATGACCAGACTATCCCTCCATGCTCCACGGTGGCATGAGACATATACAGTAGTCCCCGCGGTACGCAGAGCTGCCATGTACAGTAGATGTCTTATCAGTTGAACACACAGCGCAGCTGAGAGGAGGGTCCCCAACCCCTTTTAGCACGTGACCCAGTGTCAGGGTCAGACATTTCCCATGGTACCAACAAATGTAATGCAAATTAAAAAATCGTCTGATGTAAGGCGAGGCAAGCAATTAATTACAGGGCGCATTGCAATTCAACATGCGTTTTTAACACAGAACGTCAAGCAGGAAAGAAAACACAACATTAGGCATGAAACAAATCAGCCCAGGGAAAAACAAAACAAAACAAAACAACAAACAGTTTGGTGCAACCAGTATGACGCCCTTCAGTTGTTAAGCATGCAGCTTTTCAATTATTTTACTTAAAGATGAGAGGTTTGATATGGGCATTTAATTGTTTAATAGTGACATGTTTTTGTTATTTAATGGTTAATAGTGAAGTGTCTATAACTGATGTTATGGCTAGATGCTGGCTTGATGCTGTTTTATGAGAAAGAAATCTGATTGAAGAGATGTATTGACAATTTATCTGATGCATTTGAGGCCATGCAGTTTGAATTTATTTTTGAAAAGACCTGTTGGCAGAATACTCTGGCAGCAGGAGGAGGGTGTCAGATGCTGTACGCTGCCTTCCAATTTTTCATGATTGAGTCATGGTTTTTGAGTTAGTTTGAAGTGGACATAGCCTACGGTATATGGATGCAACGGTTTGCCTCATTTTATTTTGTCAGTGAAGAAGCAGGCAAAGCCATTGCAGGATCTGGCTCTCTAAAGCATGTGGATTCTTCCTGTTTTTAGCCATGAAAGTCAGAGAAGAATGACTGCACCTTGCACTTTGAAAAAGAAAAATGCCGTAAAGGATGCATATTGCATGTATTTTTTCCATATGGTCTACTACCACTTCATCTTAACAAAATATGTACTGTAGGCTACGTATCTACTCTGCTTAAAATGTTACAAATTCACATTTAAACAATAATGGAGAAGAAGAAATTGTACCAGAAATACTATACACTAAAGGAATATCAAAATGTTTCACACACATTATCTATGGTGTCACACACATTATTAGCACCCCTTTGTCTAAGATCTTTAATTCTGGGTTATGCTATTAATCCAGAATGAGTGTGCCCACGCATATAGTCATTGTTTGATTCTTTAAAGTCAGTGTCTCATAAATATTTGCCTTGATTTGACATTTTAATGTAAATAAGGCTCATTTATGCACTGCATGCCTTAACTATAATGTCTGTTATGACTGTGGCATGTTTATGAGTAGTGTTGTAGTCGAGACCACCTAAATCGAGACCAAGACGAAGACCTAGGGGGGTTGAGACCAAAACGACACCGAGACAACCACAGACTTGGTCAAGACGAGATCAAGACGAGACTAGCAACTAGAGGTGTCGAGAACAAGACCAAGACATAATTGGGTCGAGACCGAGCCAAGACCTAGAGAGGTCGAGGCCAAAAAGCCAATTTTTGATTGTTCCGTAGTAGGGGTCGAGACCGAGGCCGAGACAAGACCTAGACGATTGAAAGCAAGACAAAAACAAGACAACAAGAAAATGGAAATTTGTCTTGAGACTGGTTTTGAGCCGAGACAATGTCTCAAGAACTACAACACTATTTATGAGCTCAATTATCAGCGTACGCAGACTGCCTATGAATGCAGATCAACCATGGGAGTATAATGTAACAAACACAGGGTTCAATCTTGACTGTTTCATGATGCAATTAAACATTAGTCGTCAAATGTACATAAATAATGAGATAGAAACCTTACTTTTAGTGGATTTATTTTACATCCAAGTTGCATCATTTGAATATTTCTCCTCACATTGGTTGTTTAAGCACACACATGTGCGGGTCATATTTAATGTATAAATTCTCAAAAGTATGTCACAAGCCAGGCTTCCTCCGTCATGCGTCAAAAAAAAAGCGTTGGATGGTGCTCATAAAACTTTTAACTTCTTTCAGTATGGAGAGTAAAGACTTCTCTTTGATCATTTCAAGTCATCCTGAAAGCTGGAAAACATCCTCATCCTATTCGAGAAAGTTTGTATTTTATTGTGCTGTTTTAGGCTAAGCCTTTCCAATATGCATTTATAGAACAGAGAGGGAAACTGTTGGCCCATCTACTGTATAACCATTTCTGACTTGCTCCTCTGACAGCCATTGAACAAAACGCCACAATATTGTATTTGCCAACATTTCTTTTTTCTGCTAATTAAATCTAAACTCTTGGTAACGCTCTTTTTTTTAAACCACATTTCATACCAGAGCGAAAAAGAGCAGACCTACAGAGCAGACCCTGGTCAAGTAATTGATTACCAGTATCAGTTTACTTAATATTTAAAGGAAAGTTCATTGATTGGAAAATCCCCTGTTCCGGCTGACGATAAGCCAATAAGATGTGCACAACATACCCCTATGGGAGCTAGCCTCGACCCCCAGGCTTTCATTTTCGTCTGCGCTGTGGAAAAAGTGAACGCTTGGAGTAATTTGGCCTTGGCCAAAGAGAGGCAACCCTTCCGGGTGGGGCGAGCGTTGATTCAAATGATGTGACGTAGCACAGCACGCGGGGTGGAGGAGGAGGCGGGACCGGTCGTGAGATCCAATCAGGGTGTGAGATAATCTGAGTCGCGACCCACCTCTCTAGTATGCAGTGTTCCCAACTGCCAAAACCCAAAATGTACTAGTGGCACTTCCAAAATGCCCTAGAATGCGCTATGCTTGCCTGGGAGGGTACAGTATACAGTATAATCTTCTACATTCTCTAGTTGTGTCGACTTGGGCTAATTCACATGATGAATATTTTAACTCTTGAGAGTGTAAAAATGAAACCAAATGGACCCACAAGGGTCCATTTGGTTTCATTTTTATGTTCTCAAAGAGTTACATCTGGTTAACCAACTGTCCATCATTTAACCTGGGGAAACCACTTGAAAACGACTGTCATAGGAGGAAAAATGCTGAAAAAATGAGGGTTTTATCTCTGGCGCCTGTCAATCAATTTCGTCCCAAGTCACCAGCCAAAGGCACTAGATTTTCCGCAAGGACCCTTTCACAAATTTTTGCGCTAGGCGGGTCTGAAAAAAGCTAAATATAGCGACAAATGCGCCAAGTTGGCAACACTACCAGTATGCAGGCAGGTCGAAAAGCCAAATACACCTGCTCGTTATCATTAGATATAAAGAAGGTCCCTCCCTAATCATCAATGTACCCTTTCTTTTTCAACTACAGTCAGAGCAGCCTAATCTTAGCTAATAGGTCTCTGAGGATTCTCGCAGACCTAAAGATTAACTCCAAGTTTTGATTATTTATCTACATCAAATGGAAATAAATTTGCCCGCTTATCTCAAGTGAGCAGCCATCTCATTTTGGCTCACCTGCAGCTTTCGCTGCAGTTTTAACTTTCCTTGTCTGGGCAGGCCCTGAAATGTGAATCCACTGACATTCACCATTAGCGAGAGTTTGCTTCAAAGGCTCCACCTTTGATATCAGCAATATTTCCAGTGCTGTCACATCAAATGTGTTCCTATATCCGAACTCCTGATTGTCTCTTATGTGAGTTGTTCGTGCCTCCTTTGTGACATTTTTAATTTGATGCTTCTCCGTGAAAACATGCTGCCGTGTAGCTTCAACAATGATGGGTCATATAAAGTCAGAGTGAGTCACCCCTACCACCAGAAAACAATGATGCCTCTATGAATAGATCAGTAGACAGCAGCTTGACATCATCAGCGTACAACTTCCCGTATAATTTCAACCTACACAGAGTTTGATGATACATTTCTACGGGGCATGACAACTTTCTGAATTCTCACAGCGGCGGTGCCACGACTACGCCGAGAAGTGTGCAAACGTCTGCGCATGCTTTTCACAGGCAAATCTCCGAGGATCAGTGCAGTGTTCTTCTGACAGTCAGCGCTGAGATGTTGAAGTCTCCCACTCCATCGTCTTCATCACCCCCGCCCCCCTCTTGTTCCAGAACAAGCAGATCCATTCCAATTAGTGGAAGTCTGAAAGGGTGTTGTGACAGCCCAGGAATACAATTTACATTTGTTACAGCCAAAGCACTACTTATATATTTAGATATTCCTAAGTGTGGTATAAGCCAGAAAGCTGTATGATACTATAAGCACTGAGATAATTGATTGGACACTTCTAGATCAAGGGTGACCTAACCCGTGAGTGTGCTGTGAGCAGGTTGAAATCCACCCTGAAGCTGCTGCCTCTTGCACAACACAAATCCCACCTGCAGTCTCAAATCACACCTGCCATTTAGCGTCAGTACCTACAGTATACTGCTCAGCTCAAGGCCAAACTGTTTACAAACTGTGAGACGAGAATTCCACTGCTTTAATTGATGGGAAGGAGCGTAAATGTTCCCAAACATTAAAAAGTACAAGGAAATGTAAGTACTCTAAAGATCATCCTCATCATCATTATCAATACTTCTCACCATAGGTTGCCTATTCAAAATTCTCTCATTTCACTGAAGTAGCAAAATATGCATCTCACTGCGGAAGCAACAGGGTATCAGATCTGATTGAAAAGGGTCCAAAATGAAAGTGAACTAATCCCTCCTCCCCTCAAAGGCCAAAGCTGTGGGCAGCCTGTATCCGATTTTGCCAGTGGCAACGGAAGAGAAAAGACTCAAAAATATTGATTTCTAATGGAGGCTTTAATCTGAAAGGACAGTGCTCTGTGGGAGCCATTAGGTGAAAGCTGTTCTGACAGACTACATTGATTAATCTCGTCTTCTGAACAAGCAGCTCAGGGTAATGTGAGTGTTTTTCTTTTATACTGAAGCACAGAGTCAATAATGGCCCCCAATGCCATTGTTCCTGGTTGAAAACCCAACCTTTTTTCCCCACACAGAGCGCCATATATCTTGGAAATAATAAGCAGACAAAGCCTGTCTGTCATCAGCATGCACGCCTCACATGTTCTCCACAGAGGAACAACAAACTCTACGGTGTCACCGTATAAAAGTCTTGGCCTCATTTTCCGTCTAGTCTTTTGTCTTTTGTACTGAAACTCGCCCGTTTCATAATGCTGATGATGTCTGGGACGGGGCTTGCAGATTCTGAATGCAAATCACTGGAAATGCAAGCAGCACACAGAGCTGCAGTTACACTTGCTGCAGTGCAGACTAACTCAACTCGCTGTATAATTTAGAGCTGGGAATAGATAGTAAAGAAGATACAGCGGCCAATATGAAAGTGGTCCAGCCTAGTGCTTTTCAGACCTTCAAGCAGGGGCGGATCTAGGCATGGGCATGGGGGGCAATGCCCCCTAAATACCCAGTCTGCCCCCCCAAACACGATGGCATGCAAAACAACCCAAGATATTTCAAATGAAAGTGCTTGTATTTAAAATGATTTGAAACACTACTTGACTACTACTTTAACTAACTACAGCTGTGGCACCACTAAACCAACAGCATTTCATCATTGAAAACAGAAAACTCTCTGAGTCAGACCTTTAGCTTTATACATGCTGCGTGTCTGTTGCAACTTCAACAACAACCAATGTTATTATTGATGCTTTACTTGACTAATAAAAGTCCTGTAACCGAAAATGGTATGGTTGCGACGTCATCGGCCGTGGCGCGAAGCGTCACAGGCAATGAAGCCGCCCCCATACCATTTTCGCTTGCCCCTCCAACATGTTCTCTTGCCCCCCCAAATGGGACATGTTACATCCGCCCCTGCCTTCGAGCCATTAAGTGAAAACCTTCATAAGTGAAGACAGACAGCACAGTGGTTATGTCGCCGGCCGCGCTGCAGTGCAGGGACATAGCGCTGTGGATGGCCACCTGAGCTGGGTGTAAAATGGGCCGTAAATCACAGTGGATACCCGCCAGAATGTCTTGTCTATGTGTGCATGCTTGCGAGCGTATGCATGTGTGTGTGTGTGAGAGAGAGGAAGATAATTCTTCCATGTCTTACACTTTTTTGATGCAGGAGTAAGAAAGCCTGGTGCATTTCTATAATGCATTATTTATAGGAATTCCATTGGCTACAATATGCATGTGTAATCAGGCATGGGTTTAGGTGCAGATCGATCCGTGTGTGTGTGTGTGTGTGTGTGTGTGTGTGTGTGTGTGTGTGTGTGTGTGTGTGTGTGTGTGTGTGTGTGTGTGTGTGTGTGTGTGTGTGTGTGTGTGTGTGTGTGTGTGTGTGTGTGTGTGTGTGTGCGTGCGTGCTTTGAATATTATTATAAAACATACATTAACCATTCCAGCCATCTACATTTTGGCCATTTCAAATTTATATACCGTCGCTGGCAGATCTGCTATTTCCAAAAGATTATTTTAGAAAATTTGTGAAATAGGACGTTTTGTATGGTACTTTTACTTTTACTTCTGATACTTTAAGAAAGTTTTGGCTGGCGTTATTTTAGTACTTTTTACTAAAGTAAATTTTGAGTTCTGAACTCTTGTTCAAAAAGTATTTCTATATTGCAGCATTTATCCAGTCCGCTGCCTCCCCAGGTTGGCGGAGGGTGTGTAGAGCCCAGGATCACATTAGGAATTGGCACTGGGTTGCAAAATTGTGGGATAAAAAATAAGAAAATGTGTGTACTGACACAGTACACAGTGACACTGTGCGTGTGCGTGCGTGCAGGCAGGTAGGTATGTGCATGTGTGCAGGTGCATGTGTGTGTGTCTGTGTGCGTGCGTGAGTGTGGGTGTGTGCAGGTGCATGCATGCTCGTGTGTGTGTGCGTGCGTGTGCTCGTGGGTCACCCTGAAGTGGCCAGACCAGATGTGCAGCAGTCTGTAATGTGTGGAGTGATGAGTGCCTCCCCAGCTGACTCTGCAGAGTTGGAACAATGCACACAGGTCTCTCTACGACTAATGAGCTTTCTATAAAGACAGCATGCAGTGCGGAGCCTCCACTCCGCCTCCTGCTTCAATCATGGCCTTCATCAAAGCATGGGGGCCAAGGCGTTTTTATGCTTTTACTGGCGCCCAACCAAAGGAACCGATCCGAAATGCAAACAAGCTCATGGTACCACAGGTGGTGGCCATTTGTTTTGTTTCACAGCGCAAAGTGACACACTGCAGGTATTTTATGAAGATGAAGCACAAAGCGTGTTCAGTATTCAGCGTCACAAACAGGGTTCTGAGTCGTTCTTGAGACATCTAAGAGCAAAGGTAAAACGTATAAAAGTCACCCACTGTGACATCATGGCGCATGGAAGGAACACGTTATCCCCATCATCAGGCGATCGACTGGCAGGCCAGGGGGAGGCGGTTTAGAGACCAGGATTATTGCATGTTTTTGCGAGGGTATACCTACCAGTTGTGTTTGATTGCTGATTGCCAGTGGTGTTCTGCCCCTCCCATATCACTGATTGAACCATGTGACTCCTATTGGATTTTTTTTAGGAGCAATCAAACAGCAATCAGGACATGGATCGAGCATTTGTTTGGAAAGTGTGTGCCAGACCTAAGGGTGGCCACTAGTGGACATCAAGGATAGTCCAGGCGCAGATTTCTATATATGGTGAGGCAGTTTATGTAAAAAACTAAACCCCCTGAGGCCTGGATATGCTGCTATTATGTCACAAAGACTTGAAATTTCAAAATCAACCCTTGATGCTGAGTGCCAAGTAAGGAGGTAGGCTTTCTGAGGGCTCAACTGGGGATTGAACCCGGAACTTCCCAGTCTGACAGTCTCAGGGCAAACACTCAAACCACAGCATGAAGGTAAACACTGAAAATCCCATGGCAATTCAGCCTGCACTTTAAGAGACATATCTTGATATCTTGTTGGGGGCAAAAGTGTTGGACAGACTGACAGACGGACCAACAGATGGAGCGACAAACAGACAGACATTGCATGTCCTCAGAGCATTGCCGCTGGGCAGGGTCTAAAAATACACACAAGACCCTGTTTAAAATAACTTTTTAATAATGCCACACTGCAATCATTAAAATGTTATGGTGAGGACGGGATGGCTGTATTAAATGCATCAGAGCGCAGTAAGGACGGAACGGTTTTGTTTTGAACTTTGCAAGTTTTTCCAAAATGTTTTTTTGGAGGCTGGTCTCCCCAGCGGTGTGGTCCAAAGCTACTCAACCAAATATAAAAGGATAGGTAACAAGGTCACGCTGAGCGATGCTGCTCCCCCGAGGCAGGTGTCCAGACGTCTTACTGAGAAATAACTCTGCATTATTCAACTCGCTAAGCCCTTTAGGTGTTTCAGCGATGCTTACAGCAGCATCGGACCTCCACCTTCGCTCCTGAACGCTTGGCTGCCTGTGGGCAGCTGCCAAAGACATCAGAGGAAGTTCGCTTGGTGGTGCATTCAGAAATCTAAAAATAGATTTTCTTCATTCACTGGATGTGGACATGTACCGATGTGTTGCATCGCGTCGTCATTAAAAGTACCCACAAGGGGCTTGAATAGTAGTAGTAATCACCACCAACGGAAGGCATGCATATAGTATTCCTATTGCTAACTATATCTCTAATGAGTCAGAGATATATGGAATAGGCTTTATCCAGGGTAAATATTTTTTACCTGCCTCATGGTTTTAAACCTCTGGGGAGACAGGAACAAACCCCAGCCCTGTGCATTAAGATTGTTATGTAAGGTTGATAATGATGAAATTTCTGCACAAGAGGCAGTTTGGAATGCAAATCCAACCCCTATGCTTCCAATCACACCCTGCTAGCAATATCATAAAATATTCATTTTCACAGGAACCCTATTTGTGGTGGTGCAGATTGCTCTGCTTCTGATAGAGAAGTACAAAGATAGACTCAAACATACCCCACAGTGCTCTTCTGCCATATCATGTACCTGTTAGGGAAAATTACAAAGGCTTCGCCCCGCGTGTCAGATTCCAAACATCTAACCTTTCCGTCTCAGATTTGTGTCTTCCTGGCAGTGCTAAACATTATGAGATGCCCTCTGGTATCGTGCGAGCGCACTGTTTTTTGATCTACAACTTTGTGATATAAGCTCTGGTTAATAATTGATGTCTGGGAGGATGTCTCTTCTCTTCTACCCCTTTTTCGTGGGGCACAAATATGACGTTCCTGAAAACGAGAGAGGGGTCTTCTTCGTGCACAAGATGAAATAGTTTTGGCTTTGTGAATTCCTGATGCACTCGCTGTGTGGGAGTTCCCTACTCCTCCCTGCCTTCGTAAATGTACAAAGTTCAGTATTTTTAAAGTCTGTCCTGACATTTACATAAACCAGGAGAGACGGAGATGCCCTCATTAGAGCATATTCACTTGCATATGGAGCTACTGACCTATGACTTGGACGTTCCTGCCTGTGTGCTCTAAACAATACAAATGACCTTCGTCTTGATATTCATCTAGGGCTCTTTAGGGAAAAACAGACTGGAACGCGACAACTTTGCCAGAAGGAACATGACGTTATGTGATGCTATTAAAAATCAGAATGAGGGTGTAAAGCCTTGTCAATGATAAAGAGTTCAATCAGCCTTAGCGAACAAAGATAATGGCAGTATGGCTGGAAGGACAGATGCATGGATTTGTGGTTAGTAAGGCGGTTAGATCCATGGCAGGGGCGGATGTAACATGACCCATTTGGGGGGGGGGGGGCAAGAGAACCTGTTGGAGGGGCAAGAGAAAATGGTATGGGTGCGGCTTCATCTATGAAGCCGCACTCATACCATTTTCTGTTACAGGACTTTTATTACGCAATTAAAGGTAGGGGAAGTGATTTCACTTTTGTCAGATATCACCCCAAAAAAAAAAAATTCTGTTAAAATGCTCTATTATAAGGTGTGGAAACCACATATGGAGTTTCCCCCTCCCCCACGTTAGCAGAGGAGCTAATAAAAGTTCCCCAGGTTGCCACCAATTCTCCTCCAATCAGGAGCGAGCAGCAGGTTCACATAGTGTAGCTACTGTTGGGGGCCCCTAGTGCACCAGGCTGGTACTACACCATGAATTTCAAATCACTTCCCCTACCTTTAAGCATCAATAATAACATCAGTTGTTGTTGAAGTTGCAACAGACACGCAGCATGCATAAAGCTAAAGGTCTGACTCAGAGAGTTTTCTGTTTTCAATGATGAAATGCTGTTGGTTTAGTGGTGACACAGCTGTAGTTAGTTAGTAGCAGTAGTAGTGTTTCAAATCCTTTTAAATATAAGTACTTTAATTTGAAATATCTTGGATTGTTTTGCATGCCATCATGTTTGGTGGGGCAGTCTGGGCATTTAGGGGGGCATTGCCCCCCCATGCCCATGCCTAGATCCACCCCTGGTGCACGGCGCATTATGTAGAGAAAGGTGTGTGTAATGCCAATTGGCCTCCTGCAGAATTCCTTGTATAGAACTAATCATGCATGGAGTTGCTTTTGAGGGGCACTAGCTACAGTACTTTGGCACACACTACTACAATGATCTGATCCTGCAGAAACACATCAAAACACAAGTCTTGCAGCAGAGACAATTGCAGAATAGTTGTTAAAAGACAGTAGAAAAACTGTCACACACTTATGGCATGAAACACACTTTCAGCTTCCCTCTGCTCTGATGCTTTCACGCAGTCACGCTTCACTAAGAAAATCCTCCTACCAATGAAACCACCTCTGAAATCAGCGATGAAATAAAAATCTGCTCTCTCTCACCAAGCAGAAACGTTGAGGTTAATGCGCGACTGATATTCCAACTTTTTTTTTCCACTATGATGAATTCAGCTTGGTAACATTTCATTTCAGCAACAATCACCATCCCTTTTCATTTAGCACAGCTTTGATTTGCGTTTGTGCTCTTATACACACATATATGTTAATTCGTTGCTGTTGGGAGGACCACCTAACTAAATTTTTGAGGATTTTTATTTTGTTTTGTTTTGCATAAATCACGCTAGTGCTATTGAACACCCTTTTCATCTGTGTGTTGTTATGAAAATAGTGAACCAATGAGAATTAAAAAGCGCCTGAGACAATAACTCCACTGGACTCACAAACTGGCTGCTAAAATAGTTCCTTTCTAATGGATATAATTGACAATATATAAAGTCATAACATCAATTATGATGTCATTACTGCTTTTTTCACAATATAAGTTTTTTTTTTCCCTAATTAAAGAACATTTTGGAGTTGGATGATTTCCCGACAGCAGAGATATAAATATAAAACTGTGGCATACAAATGTATGTACAGTGTATATAGCAAGTATATCTAGCACAGTGTACCTCATATTGGAGGTAAAAGGGAAAGCATAAATATACAAAGAGGGGAAAGGGGGTGTCTAAAGTTGAGGTGAACCGTGATAACAATCAATGGTATATTATAACACACAGATGTAGCGATCGATGCAAAACTGCAGACGAGCAAATATCTAGAAAATAGTAGGCAAAACCTCTTTTGCCTGTCTGTCCGTCCATCTGTGTACAGCTTATCTCCGGCACTGATGATCAACAGTGTGTGATACTGTCTACTGTGCACACACACTCCCTAGAGGCAGTGCAGAGCCAGAATTTACAGCCTGTTATAGCGGTACCAATATTATATATGTTAAAAAGACTTAATGACAAACAAACATGCTAATTAATTTCTACACAAATAAGCTCCCTGTTTGATGAATTAGACAAGCATTGTTCATTACAGTCAGGTATGAAAAGTTAGTGTTTCATATTCCCACGACTATATCAATTTGCATATTTCTTTGAGATAGTTGCTATACAGATGATTATATCTCTATATGCCTTCTCCCCATCCTTTAATCACATATTCAATTGGAATAAATGTAATTTAGATTATACTGTTACAGCCTGTAGGTCAAGCTGATTGTGTCTATTGTTTTTAAATGTGAAGCGCCATGAGTTGCCATGAGCAGCATGCACCACCACTGATGTACGCCCAGTACAGAGAGAGGGCATGCCATGGTCCATTTCTCATATCATTGTGTATTGGGTGTGGCTGCAGGATATTCAATTCAAAGGGCTTTATTAGCATGAGAAAACATACATTTACATTGCCAAAGCAAAAAAAAGAAGCACAATACAACAATGCATTAAATTTTAAAACTATAATTATGAGCATTTGAAGGATGGAATCTTCAATATATACTTCACCATGCAGATATGGGAGTTTTTTGTCAATAGTTATGTTTTTGGAATCTCTGTGGGTGATTGTAATCTGTGGGAAGTATGATGTACAATGGAATGCTGGTTAGGAAGTGTAGTTTGGTTTGTGTGCAGTGGGTGCATAGTCTGTCTTCTCTTGGAATACAAGGGGGTCTTTTTCAATCACAAGACTGTGTTCACTGACAGCCACTATGCTCTCACCTTGACAAAGGTATCAGATGGGCTAATTAATCCTCTAATATCTCTTCATCATTATTGACTTGCCGTGGCTATTAAAATGTGGAATTATGAATGCTTAATTACAAGATTTCTGTCTCGCTTTAAGCGTCAAAGCGCTTTTGTCCTTGGCGTGGCAATTAACAGACAGTTACTGTATCTTCGTTTTTGCTTTTGTTTAGTTCAGGCGGACGTTTTGGCACGTCATCCAGTGACTGATTTGTACAATTCACTTAGAGTACACCCACAAATCTATGCAACCACAATCACTAAAGTGCTATGCACAATTTGAATTCTGCTTAAATGTGGTAAGAAATTAATTTCCCACTCTTTTGTTACGGTGTCATGCCGATGTAAGGTAAAAAAAAAAAGGTCCGACCCCAACCTTGATCTCTCCCCATCAATTTGTTTGGCGTGGGTGGCTTGTTGGCGATGGATACTAAATCCCTTTGTTGAAGACAAACATTTTAACAACTTAAAGAAAGTCCCATAAAGTCCAGCACAGTTTCCCAATCTCTCTGGCAATATTAGCCTATATCATGTTGATGGTAACGCTAATAACCAGAATCCTATTGAAACATTACTTTCACAAATTGTATATTATTTTCATTAGTCTAATGATTATTTTCCATAATACGTAATATACACAATCATTACGTATTAATATATTTAAAATTGGTTCCAGGTATTACATTTTGTAATGTGTTACTTTCACAAGACATAACACACATACTAGCAATAGCACTAGATATAAGCGAGTTAAATAGAATAGAGAAGAATTACATATCAACATTGTTATACTGTTTTAGTGTAAATTACAATGTCATGATGAAACATCTCAGACATCTCAGCAGTAGCAGCCTTTACCATATACTGTATGTAATTTATTTTGAAAATCTTAATTTTTATATTATGGGGATCATGTTGCTCAAATTGTTCTACAGATAAGTTGCTGGTTTTGGACAGATTTTAACCAGGACAGAAATGCTGCCAGACATTCGAGTGACACTGTAAGCACCATGGTTTATAGCAATTAAATTATTCTCCTCCTGCTCTGGGCCCTTTAAACATATTTTTATGCACTTTCTCCACATAACCTATCATGAGACATTCAAGTGAGACAGACCTGAAAGGTTATGAGCTATGTAAAGCTGTCTCATGTGAATATCTCCCAAACATATGTGGCTAATTAAATGTGGGATTGGAACTGGCAGGTTAACACCAGTATAGCTTACATTTTCATGAGCTGATTTTACAAGTTTTTTTTATAAGTAGCTTATGTAATGAAGCTGAAGAAGTCATTACATTTACAACTTGCATCAAAATTTGTTCAAATCAAAAATATTAATAATGAATAATGTGCACACAGGAGAGCGATCAACTCAGGATCCGGGACACACCATAAAAATCAACATTTATGAATAATGGCATCGGGGCATGAGCGATGCCTGTGATGTTTGTGTAAGCTGACAGCTACACATCTTTGTTACGTTTATGAAAGTCATCAATTCAGTGGACTGCACTGAACGGCACCAGTATAACACAGTTCCATGATTCGCCTTGGTGGGTACTGAGTGATTTTTAAGAAGCTGCTTCTTTATGCTCCATTTCTTATACAGTAGCTCAGGTAAAAACCATGTTCTGTACAAAGTTACACGTCAATTTCAACTGATACGGCCGATATTTGATGACTGAATGCAGACAACATGAAAGTGCATAGGTTTGGTCTTTGGTCTATTATGTATGGCTTGCCAGTAAAATGGTGGTATACTGTATCTTCAGTTCCCAGGCGGGTATAGTGGGAAATCACACGTCTACTTCTCTCACCCTGAATACAGGAGTCCCTAAATAATAGCCTGCACTCCAAAGTACTTCTGATATTTAATTCATTAAGGCACGGACAAACAAATCTGTATGCTGCCTGTTCTTTAATTAATGAAAATTACACGAAAGACTTTTAAGTACTGATTCTTTGTGAGCTTTTCAGCTTACTGAGTCGCTTGCTATACTCCCTACACCAGGGATGTCAAACTCAAATATACGGCAGGCCAAAATAGAACAATTGGTACAAGTCGAGGACCGGAGTCTCCAGACTGTGTTTCAACACACGGGCACTGGTTTATGAGAAAGTCCCAGGAAAACAGCAAAAGCAAGATAAATGCAAAGATGAAATGGCATGCATTAAAAACTCATTGCATTATTAAAGCTCCGTTTCCTGTAAAATGAGAAAGTAAAACAATTAGTTCCATTCATTGTGTGTGCAATATACCAGAGGGACAGTTCGAATAGTAATTGACATATTGACATTCTGTATGTGCCATAAACCTCGAACAGCTATGGCGTCGCCAGGTATGGTGTAATTCTTCTCATTGGCTGCATGGCAGCAAATCAGTTCTGGGACCTTGTAGTAAACCAAAAGCAATAGGAGAGAATGGGACTTTGTCAACAGAGACAGGGTGAAAGTGGTTTGAAGTTCTTGCCGGGTCTATAGGAAACAGCATCGTGTAATGTGTTCAGGCCGCGGCGCGAAGCGGCGCGGCCGAAAAATTTTTTGGAGGTTCAAACTCCACAGTGTCCCTAAAATGCATAGGAAAATGCTTTTTTGTGGCACTGTAAGCTAACCTAACCTAACCTGGAACATAATATAAAACACAGCAGGTCTGCCTTACACCTGCATTAGGCTCCCTATACTCCATTTTAGCATGATTAAACTGTTTTGTATTTGAGGCATTAGGCTACACAAGAAATAGGTTTCATTTAAGATTTTATTTTGTTACAAACTACTGCAAAACAGCATTATTTCGACCCCCATAATATGCCCTAAAATGAAACCATTTTACTGCTCTCAAGAGTCTCAAGAGTCAAACATCTGAATTATGTAATTTTCAAGAGTCCACACAATTAGAATCTTAAAGGGGAATTCCACTCATTTTTCAATATTTTACTGTCATTAATATACCTTAGAGGTCATGATAAAGTTCCCCCATTCTGTGTTTCCTAGAAATGGAGGTCTGAAAAACAGCACAGCATTTCTTTCTATGTCAGCTTCAGGACTTGTCCCTATTTGCTGTTGCTATTCTAAATAGAAGTCTATGTAGAAGAGCCTCCATTGGACTGACCCCATGAAGTGAACAGAGTTTGCATAACTCTATCTATACTGTATAGATGGCGTAACTGTCGATACTCTGTCTCTGTGGCTCTGGCTGTGCGAACCGACAAGAGGAGACTTCTCTCCGTGCAGTGACAGGTTATTTAACCTAATATTTTATTAGACCCTGCGGGACCCTGCGTGAAATCTTTTACCGGGTCCCAGACCCTGCGGGACCCCCTTCACTTTCACCCCTGACAGAGACAGTGCGACTCTCCACTATGATTCAGTTTGCCTCAGAGTGGGAGGTTCTGTGATGCGCTGTAATTGCGGTCTATACCATCAAACTTGGACCTGGGCCTTGGGCCCAGGCTGCTGTGCGTTCTTAGACGGCAGATGAGCTGATCTGATTTGATCTCACCAACGTGCCGTCATCCCCAGACCCTTCCCCGCCCCTCTACTGCTGTTCTACGTCACATCCTTTGAATACATTATCAAGCATCCTACAAACTGAGACCTGTTCCACATTGTAGCTATATGGTCACCAGTGTTGGGCAGTAACTAATTTTAGATTACATATTACTGTAATATTATTACTTTTGCTCCAAAAAGTAAAGTAACGAGATTACTCTGCAAAAATGGGTAATAAGTAACGCATTACTTTGCAAGTAACGCCAAGTTACTTTTTTAAAATGAGCTTGTTGTTGCATGCAAAAATAGAACAGATGTACAAGCTATTGACAGGTACTGCAACGACAGAGATGTGCAGTAGATTGTAGATCCAGTCCACATGCTGCATCCTGCGCAGTTATGTACACTACAAATCGCTTGCTGCTTTATTTTGTAATAAACAGATTATGTTGTACTTCTCTATTTTTTCAAAAGCGGTGTTGAGAACTTGGGAAAGTAATAACGTAATATGTAATATATTACTCTTCAAATCCAGTAATAAGTAAAGTAATGATATTACTTTGTCTAAGGGGTAACGAGTAAAGTAAAGAAGTTACTTTCCTAAGTAATATAGACCAACACTGTAGCTATATGGTCACACACTATGCAGTTGTTGACTATGAATGACGGATTGACCGACACCATCATCACCATGATGCTGCTGTGAAGAACCGCTGTTGCCACTGCCTGGCCCGGTGGGTCTTTTTGCTGCTTTTGGAGAAGCTGGGTCAAAGAACGAGGTTGGGCCTGTTTCTTTTTTCTGTCTATGACTGACTCTCAGTAGCACTGCTGTGCTACTAGACTGTGCAGTCCCTAGCCAGGTTCAAGGTTTTTTTTTTTTTTTTTATTTGTCACTCCAGTGTATGTCAGGACATATACAGGGATGAAATAGCGTTTCCATTTTCCACAGTGCAATAGACAAGACAGTGTAGTAAGACAAAAGTCAAGACAATAGACAGTGCAATAAGACAAAGTTGAGACAAATAGTGCAATAAGACAAGGTCGAGACAATATATGGACGAGACAACAGTAGTGCAGCAGACCAGTAAAGTGCAAACTGTACACCTAACTTGAGGTGAAGGTGCTTAGCTCACCAGGTGATAAAGTGGCGGTAGTGTGAAGCTAAAACAGACAGGACGTATATACAACTACTAGAAACTACTACTAGAGACTACAGTATACTACAGCTGGAAAACTACAACTAAAAAATCAAAAGCTATATACGAGGTTACATAGCTACAACTAGAACAACTAAACAAACAGCACATAGCTTACTATGAGGTGAGTAGTGAATATCTCCACTTACTGGTAAATGGACATACAGGATGAGGCTGAATTGGCCTCGCAGCTCAACATTATACCACATTCCCAGACACAGAGCCACGGTGGCTCTATAGATCGATTTTTTTTTTTAAATCAGGCCACGAGAGGCCAGAGCCTTATAGCGGGAGAGTTGCGATATTGAGGGGTCAGACACCAGAGTGGAGCAGCCGGTCGCCATGTGACTATACAGAGCCTCTCTGAGTCCTAACTGCAGTTACATTTCTGCAGTTACACAAAATGCAATACATTTTTTTAAGAGAACGGCGCAAATAAGAGCTATTTTAGGTACGTATGCAAACAACAACTGTTTTAAAGGTCTTGTAGGAGGAGAACAATTAAGGATTCTGTGCCGAGTGAGGCAGCTGAAAGATTCAGGTGTCACTGAACAATATTCCTTAACTCCACATCAACGATTCACCAATGATGCCATCATGAGCTTTGTGTGGTTCATTTGCTCATTTGCTGAGCTGTGATTAATGTCGCATTAGGCTGAGCTGTGACTGAGTCTACTTTTGCTGAGAGGGACATACTGTATTAGGGTGACATGTATACTATACAGTATACAGACCAGCACTGCTCTAGACAGATGGCCCATTCAAAGTCATGGTGTTGGGGTCAACTTTATCATATTGTGCAGTCTTAATGATGAGGACCTGTTAAAATGATGCCCCAAAAAATTACCAGTTTTTGAAAAACAAGTTATTCTTTACGTCTATAAAGACATAGAGAAGAAAAGTAACGCAGAGTGTGAAAACATATTTTCATCTTCAATGTCAAGATTCAAAGGAAATATAGATAATGGTCAAAGTCAACACTTCCATCTGCTTTATTAGCAGCCCGATTACAAAGAGAAGAAGTCCACAGTAGACACTTTCTAAGCCCTGATACATGACGGTCGGTATACATCTATACGACCGTCATGGATGCTAAGCCCCTGTAGAGATAGTGGATGATTTCAACGGCAGCGTACGTAATCCCAAACGCCCGTATCTGTGAAACAAAGTGCCGCCTCTGAGGTTGTATGTCTCCTGAGTTTGTACGCTCATCGAAAATCACCCGAAACCTCCTTGTTTTTGAATGAAATGACTTTGTTGCCGACCAACTCCTGATTTTCCTCCGTATTTCTGTCAACTTCCTGGACCAGCGTTCCGTGAAATGACTTCACGGAACAAATCTCTTCAAAATAAGAGTACCCCTTTTAGTTTTTAAAAATGGGTACTCTTATTTTGAAGAAGGAGTTGGTCGGCAACAAAGTCATTTCATTCAAAAACAAGGAGGTTTCGGGTGATTTTCGATGAGCGTACAAACTCAGGAGACATACAACCTCAGAGGCGGCACTTTGTTTCACAGATACGGGCGTTTGGGATTACGTACGCTGCCGTTGAAATCATCCACTATCTCTACAGGGGCTTAGCATCCATGACGGTCGTATAGATGTATACCGACCGTCATGTATCAGGGCTAACACTTTCTATGCACATACTGTACAGTAACCGTAGATTCATGGTGCTATTAGCTCCGTTTCTTTTCTTCTATTCATACAAGAATTGGAAGCTATCACAGGGCCTATTTCACTGTTTAGTTATGGTTGCACACAGTCAATACTTTTTCACCCCATGATAGGATTGAAACGGCAGAGAAAATCTATAATGGCCCTATAGCTTAAGACAGCCCTTGTGATTTCTCATATGAAGGTGTAACATGTGCATGGGGCATTACTCACAACAGGTCCGATATCCTGATTTTTTTTTATGGCCACTCTAGAAGTTTGACAACGGAATGAAGATAGAAAGAATTAGTCCACTGGCCAGGTCAGTGGTGTGGATATTTGTAAGATTCATTTGGGTATAATGATAATAAGGTTAATACTACTAGTCTACTACTACAACTCATTACCTGTATTTGTGCGGAAAGCGGACACTGTTCGCTTCCCATATATGGATTTCAGGGTCAGACATGCGAAATATGTACATGAGTGCATGTGTGACACGTGCAGACACACACAGAGACACACACACACACACACACACACGCAGAGACATTTTTGCCTGGCTTACATAGTAATTATATTCACATGTGTGAAATTTTGGTCTGTGTGTGCATGTGTGTAATGTAGTTCACGTATCAACCTCACAAACTCTCTGTGTTTGCATCAGTGATGATCCAAGGGAGGGCAGTGATGCCCAGCCTCTAGCTAGTCGGATAGGAGGTTGTCTAGAACTGCCAACCAAACCGCCATGCCCATACTGTATATGGGCTGGTCCAACTTCAGACTCGAAGTGTGTGTCAGCAGGGACCAGAGGGAGTGATGCGTCAAGTGCGGAAGTGTGGATCTCTCCGCAAAAATAATATACAAAACCACAATTCCCAAACATACATCACACTGGAAACTAGAAAGGTGCAATTCTGGGAAATTGCAAATGTGGTTGCATTGCATTGACACAAGCTGGGAAATGTACTTGTTTATCTATAGTACTACTTGTAGTGTATATTCCAGGTTTTATCCTAAAAAGTTCTGTTTTGGTGAATTCTGTCATTTTTATATACGTATATAATGTACCATTAAGACATGCAGTGACTCACTCACTCACTCACTCACTCACTCACTCACTCACTCACTCACTCACTCACTCACTCACTCACTCACTCACAGACATTTCTGCATGGCTTTCAAAGTACAGTATATGGCTCACTGCGTTCGCAATAAATGTGTCACATCACTTCATGGTGTCAGGTCAGCCCTCTCTATCTTCAGGTGGGTTTGTGAGGCGAGGTATAAGGCACAGTATACAAGGAGCTGTTCAGATTGTTGTTATCTGTGATGTGAAAAGCATCTCTGCGGGAGGTCAGGGACAGCCGTAGGGGTTCACAGTAATGAAAACTGTAGGGGTCATCTGCTGATGGCATTCAGCTCAGCTTTCTTCGAGCTGCAGGCAGTGTGAAAGCCTGCTTTGGTCTCAGTCAGAGTCATTTGCAGACGTACTAACAACTCCGTGGCGTAAGCGTGTTGTCACACCTTCGAAAGTAGACGACTATATTTGGTCATTTTCGTGCCATTTTCGTGTCACTGTGATTCACTGCCAATGTTTGGTCATGGCAGTGGGGGAGGTGGGGGGTTGGGGGAGGTGATGGGAGAAAATTAACATGGTCATACGGTGCTGATAAACCCATATGGAACATTTTAGATACAACGTGTATGTCATATGTGAACTCTTGAAAAGTTGCAATTTTCATACAAGCCCCATTACTTACAGCATGGGTGTCAAACTCTGGCCTGCAGGCCAAATTTGGCCCACCGTGAATTTCATTTGGCCCTTGAGACATTATCAAATTAAAGGGGAAGACCACCCATTTTCAACATTTTAATATGTCATTAATATACCTTAGATGTGTTGTGTGGCCATGATAAAAAAGTTCCCCCAATTCTGTATTTCCTAAAAATGGAGGTCTGAAAAAAATCATTAACATGGTGAAATACATCGGATGACATCACCAAGATGTATTTCACCATGTTAATGATTTTTCTTTCAGACCCATTTTTCCTGAGAGGGTACAAATGGAACCAAATGGACCTGCTCGGGTCCATTTGGTTCACATGTAAATTGGAATTCCCCTTCAAAAGGTTAGTTTGTTCAAACTTGGCCCGCAGCTGTTTGTTCAGTTTTACATTTTGGCCCACTCTGTATCTGAGTTTGACACCCCTGACTTACAGTATAGCTTCAACCCTGAGTCACCACCTTAAAGGGGTATTTCACTTAAAAAAAAAAAAAAAGGTCATTTTATGGTCCACATGTGAACATCCCAGACAGTTTATAAGTTACTTCATTCAATATTTCGATATTTGATGTTCATTTTAGTGTGTCCGCCTCCTTCCTATACAAACCCATTAGATCTTAAAACTCCATTTTAACCATGACAAATTAATCTAAAACAAACAATCTTTTTCTGCTGGTGACTGATATTGTCCTCCTAATACGCGAGAGGGCTGTGGAATTTCATTTACTGTATTCATTTATTTTTAAAAGACTGAATAATGAAGCGAAACGAAATGATAATTCAGAGTGTGTCAGGCAAAAACACAAAACAAAACAAAAAACACACTTTTGGGGGGTAGATCTTTAGTCAGTGTACAACTGCACTTACAGCCCCACGTTTTGGGGTACATTTTTAGTCGTACAGTATGTCCTCCGTAGGCCTGTTATGTGTCTATATAAGACAAACACGTTATGCTAATCTGTACAAATCTGTTTCTCACATGATCATGTGAGATACTAGCTATGGTGTGTGAATTGTGCTGTAGTACAATCCACACCTTAGAACACATCTCACCAATTTTTAACTTGGCAAATCACTAGTACAAACAGTCTAATGCAAAGCTTGCATCACCCTTCACTGTGAAAGAAGAAAGGGCAAAGACATTTGAACTACCAAATGGATATAGACTGAGGCGCTTCATAGGTCAAATCACTTAAGCTCCTGTCTGTGTATTTCATTCCACTTTATCTCTCAGTGACGTGAATAAAATGTTTAGTTTTCAACAGATGATACTGTATCTCCTTTCAGAGTAGATCTCTGGGATGACTGTTCCACAACAAATGTTTTTCTTTTAGATAAAGTGCCTTCAAGCCAATCAACTGATGTTGATCTAATAGTTGATCTAATCTTGTCTAATATTTTAATAATTGTCTAAATTGACTAAATCATTACCAAGAAATTTCTCCTCCAATGTGTTTCTAATGCTGTCTAAAACATTGAAATTCCTGCAGGAACCTCATAAGAAACAGGTCAAAGTCAGGGTACCATTCACTAATCAATAGAAAACATGAAACATGCAAAATTTCATCATGATTTTTTCATGATGCTGAATCCACTCCAAGGCCAAGCATTAGTTTTTCTCAGAAATCAACACCTTGTGCTAGCTAAAAATAAACATACCCATCATCATAAATGTGCTTCGTCAGGGCATTTGGGCAAGTGTAATGTTTGTATATGGTTGTGTAGGTGTTGTTAAAGATTGAGTGCCATGTTTTTTTCCAACGTATGCCTGGTGTGCCTGTTGGGTGGTGATGGATGAAGATCCACCTGAACTGAAGCCACACCCACAGCTTTAGTTGTATGGTAAAGGAGGAGGAGTTAGGGGAGGAGGATGTGTGATGTCACTATATTACAGCCTTTGTCATTGGCACATTTGACTGGAAAGGTTTTAGCCTCCAGGAAGAAACCCTAAATACAAAGGAAGGCATCATTACACATAAAAAACAGACCAAGGGTTCTAATGAAGTACCATCACCTCTTAAACATGTACAAAATTGAAAGGAAAAAAAAAATCACGACACCCCCTCTTTAAGGCTACTGTCCATAATATCAGTGAATATGGGTTCCTTCCAAATCCATGGATGGTGCAGCAGATGTGCTGTTCGTCCAGACAAAGAAAGGTGAGGGAATGTACTGTGCATAACTAATGTCCTGACTGCCTCCTGTACTCCCTACATCTTCCCCTTTGAGTTTAATGTCTGCGTGAGTTGTATTATATAGGTCCTAATATACCTGCTTTGTTTTCTATCAAGAACACAGCCAAACTCAGGAGATTCCGACAATACAATACTACTATATTCTGTTCTGTCAGTGTATCCCTTTGCCACACAGGTTGAAGAACAAAGTGGGAAATGAAAAAATAAATTAATTTGTTGTCTCCACCAGGACAAAGGCACTGGGGAGAGTGTGTGTGTGTGTGTGTGTGTGTGTGTGTGTGTGTGTGTGTGTGTGTGTGTGTGTGTGTGTGTGTGTGTGTGTGTGTGTGTGTGTGTGTGTGTGTGTGTGTGTGTGTGTGTGTGTGTGTGTGTGACCAGCTAGATACCCAGGCTTTCATTTTTGTCTGCCGTGTGAGCTAGAAGAGGAGGTGCCATGCAGGGTTGATTGACAGATTGGTGAGATCCAATCAGGGCAACCGCCTAGCTGAGCCAGTCCCCGCCTCTCTAGGCCAAAATGCTTTCAGATTAGCTCAGACTAGTTACCAACTAATCAGTCTGCACCATTAGCCCGAGCTAATGCCAAACTTTGCGCGCGCACACACACACACACACACACACACACACACACACACACACACACACACACACACACACACACACACACACACACACACACACACACACACCACACCCACACACACACACACACACACACACACACACTGGATGCTAATGACAAAACTCTGCCACAGCTTTCCCACAATGTCTGTTAAAGCGCCACCATGAGGGCGACTTTTACAAAACTATCTATATCTATATCTACTATCTATATCTATAGTCATATGATCAACGATGACCTGCACACTTCCCCATAATCCCTTCCCATTAGCTAAGATTCCAAAATCTGCAGGATTGGTCTGTTTTGAACAAAACGCCTCAGGTCATGAACACATTGCACACATGGTACTGTAGTGTGTGCAACCATGACATTTTACATGCACATTCCCCCTAGGCAGACGTTTCAGCCTTATGGTGGTCCTACAAGGGGCCCAGCTACAACTTTACCTATAGGGTATAAGTGCACCGTTCTGCGTAACATTTATATGCACACTCCTTAGAGGCAAAACATCTGGACTGCATTTGTCTAATCTGCCATTAACTGTATACTTTATGTGAAACACTTTTTTGCAATTGTTACACATGTTCATAATTGTCATGTGATCAAGAACAATCTGTGCATACTTTATATCGCTGTCTCCATAATAGCCATACAGAAGAGATAAAGCAAATCTACATCTGACTCAAACCTCAAACGGGGGAGTTTGAGGTCTTAGGATTTGAGGTCCTGTCCTTCCTCTTTGATCTTTCTCTTTTGACTGATATCTGTCCAAGTCTAGACAGGCCCGACCCATAGTTCTTACCCAAAGTGCATTAGTTATTATGTTGATCGGAGCCCCTGTGCCAAAGCACCAATGCATGCACAGCAGTCTGCTGTCACCCATGCATGGCAAATGCATACATGCCATCAGTCGTGTTTCTGCTCATATTTGCTCATATCATAAACACCCAGTCCAATTGCTGTGAAACTTTGCACAAACATTCCAGACCTGGTGGAGTCGTGGAGACCTGTGTTCCAAGGAGCACTTTTCCCCCCTATTTTTGTGTTCTCTTCACTGGATTCAGGAGCCCATACCCAGTACAAAACACTTTTACCTTCAGGACATGTATCCAGCCCCACAGCCCCTTAAAAGTTTTCCCCGGGGAAACTCTGCCATTTGCTCTTCACTTTAGTAAGTCACACCGGGTAAGAGCAACTGATAAATGTCTAAACATCGTATTGTTCTACTGATTGGTTGTTACTTTCCCTTCAATTAAATGAAATGGAACAATTCACTGACTTGGAGCGATTTATCTTACCTTTCACACTGCGATTGCCTTCAGATTTTGCAGGTTTCCGTCTGTGTTCTGGGATCTGGGACGTATAGAAGAAAGACAGTTCATATTCAGTTGGTGTGACAACAGACAAAGCAGGATTTTCTGTTTTAGGAAAGACAATGATTCCTCTCTGTCTCTGTTGCCATGGTGTTCACAAAGAACAGTTATTACACCTAGTGTACGTGTATGACTAAAAAAGTGACTGTTGAACTTATGTATTTTATTGAGCAATTAATGCAAAATCAAGGCTGCCGCTCAACACAGTACTTTAGTATATCAATAATTGTTCTATTATTATCTCAAAATAATGTCCCCACCTCCCATAGCTCAAACAAGTGTCCAAAACATGAATAAATGTAGGCAACTGATTCAAAATACATGTGACATTGATACATTAATGATAATACATCAAACACACTGTCAGCCTTCCCACTAAGAGGGCCCACGCCTTGCTCTGATGAGGCTATGCTTTTAGCTCACCTCCTAGTTCAAAGTTGAGCTTTCTAACTCAAGTCCTCCACGATTTAAATTCCCAATCAGCCATCAATCTGCATTATAGACTGGTTTGCTCTTGTCTGGTCAGGGCTAACTGAAACAGATTGAGACAGCTCTCGCACGGCGCTGCATCACTAATGGCCATGCAATGAAAGACGTCTCTGTGCTGTTGACCCTGTGTGTGGAACAGGAGCACGTCCCGGCTCAGAGCAATGGGCCAGGGGAACGGCTCAATACAGAGATACTCTTTGCCATCAGTCACCAGTCAACAGCATCCTCATCCTATTGACTAAATGTTAGCTGGCAGAAACAGAATCTAATCAAACAGTTGCAATTGGCTCTCTAGATCTCTTAATGGCCTACATTAGCTGGCTGGATTAAAGCCCAACATATTGAAATGTGAAGCATATATTCATAGTGCTGTATTAATTTGTTCGCAGTATTTCTGCTCTTGTTCCAATGATTATTTGTCTGTGGTGTTTGTCTGCCTATAAACACTGCGATACTAACTCAAGAAGACAGCGATAGCCTACGATGCTTGATAGCTATGAGCACAGAGTTTTGGAACAATGCAGCTTAAATTAATGTGGTATGTTTTCTACATTTCATGTTAATGACGCATGAGAAGTCATGGAATTTCTTAGACAATTTGTAGCGGAGCTCCTTTCATTATCTACATCTACATAATGACTCACTATGGACAGTGTGTATACAGGGGAGGATTATCCAATGGGCACGTTGGGCCCAGTCCCAGGGACCCTTGAGCTAGGGGGGGGCCCTGAGCTTGTGTGCCAACGTGATAGCTAAGAGGCTCAAGCTCAGGGCCCACCCAAAAAAAGGAGTGACAGGGTATAAAAGTGGCACAGACAGTCCTTTTCACTGTTATTTACGACCAAAAGTCTTAAACCATCATGATACGGTAAATTACTGCAAGTGTTTAAACATTTTGCATTTATTTGGCTTAGTTATTTTCTGTGTTCATTCTTTTCAAGCAATACCGCATGCTGTAAGTGTAAATCCTGCTGAAATGCTGGTGCGCCTTGCCTGGAAGGAAAATGCTCTGGTGTAGGGGGGCCCTTTGGCTGGCGGCGGCCCAGGGGCCCATAATTTCTTAATCCATCTATGTACAGTATAGGGCTGCATAAGGCTGTGTGCCAGCCTGTAAGGTCTGTTATCGGGAATTTCTAAATAATTTCAAGAGGGTGTGTAAAATTATAGTAACTGCATCGAAAAATCGATTTTTAATTTCAATCGAATCGAAGTATATTGAAATGAAAACACCAACAATGACTGTGTACCCTATTGTTTTGGAATGCAAATAATCTGCATCAAATTGTTTCCGTTGCATACAATCGATTTCATTAATACTACATCAAATTTAAGCATTTTTAATATATAATTCCCTATATAATTCAAATGGGTTTTCTTGTTTAATCTCGTATATTGAGCTGTTAAAAACGTTGCGTTTTTATGTGAAGCCGAATGTATTTTCCAATCTTACCTCAGCCCCCCCCCTTGGGTGACCACGGTCTAATTGATTTCATGATCTATCTACTATGCCTAAATTGACATTGTACGCAAACATAATTTAAATGTAAAACTAATCGAGTGCAGTCATTATTTTCCCATCTCGGGCTGAGATAGGCTAAAGACAAGACGGGTGGGGGGAATTGCCCCTATCTCTCCTCTCGTGCAGCATCCAACCTCCAGCCCCTCCAGGGCCGGATCTAGAGGGGGGCAGGGGTGGGCAGAGCCCACCCAAACGTGCATCCTGCCCACCTTGAAAGGTAATATCAGTGGTTTTCAACCAGTGGTCTGGGGACCACCGGTGGTCCTTGAGAGAGTTCCAGGTGGTCCCCAGCTAAATGGTGGAAAGTTGGTTCACCATGGTGTAACTCTTTGAGAGCATAAAAATGAAACCAAATGGACCCTTGCGGGTCCATTTGGTTTCATTTCTACACTCTCAAGAGTTAAAATATTCATCATTTGAATTAGCCCAAGTCTAAACGACTAGAGAATGTAGAAGATTAATGGTCATTTTGATCTGTAAGTTGGATTGTTTTTTCCCCCCAAATCCAGCCTGGTTTTGTGGACAAAAGCAAAAGAAATCTTTAGTTTTGGGATCTGTGGGGCTAAAATGTCATCAAATGGTGGTCCGTGGCTCAAATGCCGAATAACTAGTGGGCCCTGGTGTCAAAAAGGTTGAAAACCACTGCTTCATATAAAAAACTTTGGTGTTGCCCACCCTGCCATTCTTCCAGCCCGCCCTAGTAGGGCTGGCTAAATCCGGCCATGAGCCCCTCCTCTAGTGGATCGTTCACATCACTACTTGGGAACACTTGTCCATCACCCCACAGTGCAATACACACTCTCGACTTTACCAGGCGACATTATAGAGCGGCATTCTAAAAAAAAGAGTAGCAATGATATGTTTTGGGGACATCTGAAAGCGGAATCTATAACGTAGAATGGAGATGAGCTTCGTTTGTTGCCTTTCTAAACTGATTGCTTTAAAGTGGATTTGGCTCTTCTCCTTAACAACTTCCCTACTCGGCACAATAACGGGAGCTGAGATCAGGTGCGTCCCATTCCCGTCGTGCAACCTGCCCACAGTCCAACACTTTCCACGGGAGGAAGAACTCTCGGCGCTGGTGGTGGACGTGGCCGATTATTATGGCGTTAACTCGGCGGAGGAGTTCGCCGGATTCGCCGAAAGGCTAATGGGTCTGAGATCTACGAATAACAACAACAACAGAGACCGAAACGACAACACCATCGCGGAATTTACCGGCAGTGAAGAGGAGGAGGAGGAAAGTTCTCGAGGAAACAACTCCGTTTGCGTTGAGATCGACGACGCGCCCAGCAGCAGCAGCAGCGCCGAAGACAAACTTTCTACTTCTTCTCACGACGACGAGCCTCGTGGATCCGGCGGTCCACGCGCAACGACCGGTGCGGAGGCAACGGTCCTTGCGCGTGGACCGCCTGATCCACGAGACTACAATCTGACCGAGGAAATAAACAAAAACAAAGGAAACGTGACCCAAGGGGGAGGCGAGGAGGATCCTCCCCGGAGCCGCTGCCGGAGACGAAGGCGCAGCGCGCCCACGGCTGCCGAAAGCACGGGGACGTGGTCCGCCGCCGCTGCGTTTCCATGGAGCGGCGGCGATCTGGAGGACCAGCAGGACGACCTCCACCTGACCAGCACGACGTTCGCCCTCGCAGGAGACTCTGCTCATAACCAGGCAGTGGTGCACTGGTCTGGACACAACAGCAGCGTAAGTTTCCCGTGCGTTTTTTGTTGTTCCATTATTACGCACGGCGCGGGCACCGTATAGGAAACTGTTCATTTGAGGGACTTAGATGTAGTGCATGTATGGGACAAGTGGGGAAACGGCCACGTACGGGAGGAACCAAATTATGAATATCTTGATGTCATGTTAAAGAAATCTGGATCTAAATTCAAATATAGCAAAAAAAAGAAGAAAAAAAAAAGCTCTACAAGCTCAAAACGCAGGCGTTTTGAAATTCAGTAGGCTACATCTGCTATTTTGGACGACAGTACATGCAATGTGGCCTTTTGGAGGGACATATAGTGGCCCTCACTTGACCCAGCCATCTCCAACAGGAAAAGAGACCCTGAGCTTTACAACAGAAATTCCTGGCAATTCCCAATGTGGGACACAGCCAGGGTCTCAATATGTGACGCTTGAAAAATATTATGAATTTTGAAATGAGGGGAATGTCCGCAAAGGGATACATCTGGTCACCCTAGGTGACACCACTGCTACCCGCATGTACACTTTTTACTTATTTATTATGTATTTTATTTCTTTTTTTATTATTATTATTTTGTTTTAGACTTGTTGACCGATAGCTGAATACAATTCTCAAAGGCTAACTGAATTAAATATTAGACTGTTTCTGTGGTGGTGGCAGACTGGCAGTGGTGAGACTGAGACATGCATGAGAGATTATTGAGGATCAGGATGCTGAGAAATGAGCTGGAATCTGTTTGTGCGTTGGAATGGATTGCTCTCTTTTCTTCCTCCTCTTGTAAGCCAAACTGTCTAGATTGCTGTCATTAACTATCTCTCCATCTCTCTCCATCACTCCTATCTCCTAGCCCTATCTCCTCTCCTCTCCTCCGCTCCTCTCCTCTCCTCACCACTCCTGCCCTCCTCCCCCTTTCTCTTCCAAATCCTCTTCTCTTCTCTTCTCTTCTCTTCTCTTCTCTTCTCTTCTCTTCTCTTCTCTTCTCTTCTCTTCTCTTCTCTTCTCTTCTCTTCTCTTCTCTCCTCTCCTCTCCTCTCCTCTCCTCTCCTCTCCTCTCTTCTCTCTCTCTCTCTCCTCTCCTCTCCTCTCCTCTCCTCTCCTCTCCTCTCCTCTCTCTTCTCTTCTCTTGTGGCCAATATGTTCTGTACAGTGGCAGTGTGGCTTTAGTTTAAATTTAGTATACTTGCCATTTCACTTGCATTACAACTTGATAATATGTTGCATTGTTTGAAACATAGGTGGGATTCTGTGGCATGTGGTGGCTTGATGTACAAGTACATTGTACATCAGCCAGCCATGACGTACACGTACACCCCCTGGGCCAGGACATGGCACTAGCATGTCGCAAGGAATTACTCCCAATCCAATTGTTGATGCTGAGGGTCAAGCAAGGAGGCATTGGGTCCTATTTTTAGTATTTGGTATGACCCGACTGGGGGTCGAACCTGACCTCCAGATCTCAGAGCAGACACTCACAGTAGATGAGAGATAGGCAGTTATAGGCACAACTTGTACTATCATATTTTATATTTATATTTATAAAGCCCTGCAGATCTTATATGAGTTCAAGAAAGGTCATGTCTTTTGATGTGCAGCATTGATAACCTTTTTGAAAGTCTACCTTGGTCCAATGTTACAAGTGTGTTGTGGTTTGTGGAAGGCACAAATAAACCTCTAATTGAATCTTTCCCCTTTCCTTTACTATGGGAGTGCTGTCTGCTTCAGGCTGGTAAAACATTCTTGCTCATCAGACACAAGTATATTCTCGTTTTGTGCTTGGAGTTGTCGCATAGCCTATAATATATTCCCTGGCACCTCCCATGACGATTTCTTCCACTTGAATAGCAGCTCACCTTATACCTTGACTCGTGTTCTTAGGCTTCTTAGGCTCCCAAACAATCTGTAAAAATACAGAAAATAGGCAAACATTCACCAAAGACTTGCAGCATGATGTGCTTTGAGTCTATTCTCTCCATCTGGCGTTAGCAACAGACAACAAAGAATAGCATTTAAGTGGTTAAGCATCACTGGAGAGACTTGAGCTCCCAAAATATTTTCTCCAATTATCCATCAGCGGAGATGTAATTAATTTGCTGTTGTCAGTTCGTCGACAAACAATTCTGTTGCCTTATCTTACACAGAAGCCCCTAATTTTCAACTGGGACACTGTGAAATGCTGTGCATGCCTTTTGACTGCAGTTTGGGGTTGGAAAAGGCTCAATTTGATGTCTAATCACACTTGATAATGTCTAATCTGGCGGTTGTTGTTCAGACCGCACCCAGCCACCCCCCCAAACATTGATGCTTGTTCTGGATTCAGTAAGCATCCAAAGCCTAGCTGGAGTTCTACTAGGCTGGGCTTCACTTTTACTGAAAGACTAAATGATGGAAAGGCTAAGTGCAAAGAAGCAGCACGCTGTGTCTCAGATGACTTCTCAAGCTAAGCCACATTGGACGGGGATCTCTGCAGAGAGGACGTCAATAACTCAGACGCTGTCTGTTCTGCTTGATAGGTGCTGCTGGAGAGCAGACTCTCTCCGCCGTCTATATTGAAATGCAGAGCATTGCCTGTTCAGGGATCAGAAATTAATTGTCCCAAAGCCGCACAACGGTGCTGATAATTGTAATCTCATGCCGGACAATTAAGAGCAAAGTTCTTATGAATCAAATATATTAGCAACAATTAGGCATCTTAGACAATGATTTGCATGATTATTTGTAATGCCAGGGCGAGTCACATTCACACAGTTACTGGAGTAGAATCCTAAATAGAAAAGGTTTCTCTCTTTCCAAAAAATGCATGCTTTACCGGTGACTCTCTAGACAAGAGAGGCCAGGTAGTGAGTTCAGGACATTAGTGGTTTCTCTTTTGTGATAATGTAGAGTCGCTGCATATTTAATAACCGAGTTGACCTGTTATCCATTGGAGAGCCAGTCATGCTGACTTCAAACAATCCCAACCCAGAGCAACATCTGGTCTGCTGGGAGACATTGCTTTGTTAATGAAGTGATATAAATTGATCTGGCAGACAAAAGCCTCGGTACAATACACATATAATAACTATGATATTATTGATGTATTCCGGCTAGTCCGTTGTGTGCTGCTTCCACATAATAGTCATCCTCACAGAGGTCTGCATGCGCAGTATCTCCATCTCAAAGGCAATAAACAATTGAACAGGAAAGGACAGTTCTTTCTCTTGTTTTTGTTAAAATGATTAGCGATGCGGTTTCATGTGGTGTGTGTGTGTTTGTGCGCGTGCGTGCGTGCGTGCGTGTGTGTTTTTACAAGCGAGAGTTCATGCCTCTCGCTTCACTGGACCCAGGGGGGTCTTCAGATATTTCCAACATCAATGGGAATCTTTTGGAATGAGATTATTTCTTTTGATGAGATAAACTTTATGGTTTTTATGATGAAAGTGAGTCTTAGGCCTACTAGAAGTATACCTCTCCTCTCCCTGTTAGAATCAGAAGCAATTATTTCTCCTTTACCAATGCATCACTCTCTCAGCCCATAAATGGGGCAATAAAGAAAGAATTGGCATCTTAAAAACATATGAACTGATTATAGGGACTGTGATGTGTCTTGGCTTTTCCACGGTGTATGACTAAACCAAATACTGTTTTTGTTATACCGATAAGTGCTGTATCTTGTTCATCTTGACATTGAAATTCTGGTGAGCAACTGCAGTCACAATTATTGTTTTTATGGAGTCATCCATCTGTTTAATTGTGCTCACTAAATATGATGACAGGTTTATTGACGATGTAACTTCACTGATAAGGCTGGATCAAGGGAGGGACTGAATTGCAATGTGTACTCTAGCCTTGCCTTTAATTTGGGCGGATGTAACATGTCCCATTTGGGGGGGCAAGAGAACATGTTGGAGGGGCAAGAGAAAATGGTATGGGGACGGCTTCATCGCCTGCCCGTGATGCTTCGCGCCACAGGCAATGAAGTCGCACCCATACCATTTTCAGGACTTTTATTAGTCAAGTAAAGCATCAATAATAACATCAGTTGTTGTTGAAGTTGCAACAGACACGCAGCATGCATAAAGCTAAAGGTCTGACTCAGAGAGTTTTCTGTTTTCAATGATGAAATGCTGTTGGTTTAGTGGTGCCACAGCTGTAGTTAGTAGCAGTAGTAGTGTTTCAAATCATTTTAAATATAAGCACTTTAATTTGAAATATCTTGGGTTGTTTTGCATGCCATTATGTTTGGGGAGGCAGACTGGGTATTTAGGGGGGCATTGCCCCCCCCCATGCCCATGCCTAGATCTGCCCCTGATTTGTCTCCTTCGCATGTTCTCCCTCAGTGACTCTGTCTTGCCTTTCCTTCCTCTGGTTTCGACCACACTACACAGCGCTCCCCTGCCCTCAGTCGCCCCCTTCTCTTCCCTGATACAACACCTTCATTTCACACCATTAATCTCTCCAACTGAAGCCCTTTAAGTCGCCATTAAACCGCTTTTCATTTTTCAATAATGGTCAGATTCATTCCGAATCATTTAAGGATTTAGGGCTTGAGATTCAATTTGCTTATACACGTGTGTCAGACAATCCCTTTTGGACATAAAGTGTGCTGAAACGTGGGCTACATGTTCAATGCCTGGCTTCAGAAACAGTAGTATGTTTGACTATAGATGCAGATGGGAAGACATAAAAATACCTATGGCATTACTGAATAAATATAATAAATTGACTCAATCTATAGGGCATAGTATTTTGTTCTGCAAAAACGTCCATTCATTTTTCCAATGTAGATTTGCAAATATTTATATAAATTAATTTGTAAGCCTAGAGCACAAGAAACATTTGATTCTGTGAAAAGAAATTATGTATACTAAATTATATTATATTTATTATTCAGTAACTCAATTTCTTATCGCAAATGTGATGGACACTCAGTGATGTAAATAGGTTATCAATGTAATGGGGCTCTCAGGGCCCATTGGTGTTTTAGATGGATCTCAGGGACATTTTAACAGTCATATTTTGTCATTTCTTCAAATTGCAGCATTTAACTCCCATTTCATTTTCTATCATTATGATATGATGATATCAGTACCATATAATAATCAAAACATCACCAAAATAAATAAAGTAAAATAACATAATTAAAGTTACACTTGGTAGTGTAGGTCCTGTGGACCCAGTCATCGAAGATTTAATGGGTCCATTATCAAAAAGTGCAGCCAAAACCAACTATATTTAACACATGTTAACTGCAAAAATGGTATAGGCTACCACAGCAAAGCTGCAATAACTCTTCAGCTTCACCTCATATTGTACACCCAGCTTCTACCAGAATGAAAAAAAAGGTTTTACAGCTGGCACATGACTGGATGCAAATTATATCTGACTCTAACACTGGATGCTTCCCAAGAAAATGCATAAAGCTAATTGCGAGACAGGAGGTAGGAAGTAATTTGTTGCGTTTTTCCAGACTGCAACGGGTTGTTTTATTGTGTATGACAATGTCCAGCAGGCTGTGACTTTTGGATGCTGTAAAGGCTACTTTATTGAAAGTGCATAAATCTCTGCCGCCCATCGCGGACACTTATTTGTCACCACTGGTTTAACAAGCTACACGGATTAGCCCTCTTAATGCATTCCGTACAATTCAGCACAAAATGTGCAGATCACGTCAACTAATCAACTAAAATACCAAGTTATCAATAAACAATAATACTAAAACACATCTCGTTCATTAATGTTGTCACATTTAGGCTTCTCAAACTTGGCTGCCAAACATTGTTTGTGCTGATTGGTTTTTCGGGATTGGACGGGAGTAAAATTGTTAGATATGGCATCAAATGTGTGCTAATTAGTAAGGCCATGTCGGGGCCCAGTTCGGGGCAAGGTAGGACCGGGCCTTAATTGTTAAGCCTGTTGAGAACTGTAGTATTTGCTGGCAGCTTTGGTGTGATTCTAGAGTCTGGAGTCTAGAGTCAAAGGGGAGAGAGTAGGGAATTTCTCTAACGGCAACAGGAACTCGATCAGTGCTTGATAGATAAACCTGCTTGCTTTATAAGCAGGCTTCCTACTACGGCAGAACGGTTCTGCCATAGTAGAAATGGCTGCTTATACAGCTGCTTGTACAAGTGCAGGTTCTGCCAGAACCTACACTTTAAGCTCCTGCATTTTCAGAACGGCACCACTTACCGGAAGTAGGGCTGCTATGACGCAATTGCCATAGCTGTCAAGATTGTGACGCAAACAGCCATCGGGAACAGTGCTGGGTTACCATGTCGTCTATGCAGCGTGTGTCAAACAGGCGCTGTGGACACTACGTTAAAGAGCCTATTGAAGAGGATGGACAGGTGGGGAAGATCAGACTATGCAATGTCATAACAGTTCTGCTCCATATTTTGAGAGCTTTTTTAAAGATTTGTTTTTGGGTTTTTTACCTTTTTGTAGTCTGATAGGAAAAGGAGGGAATGATGGGGAGTGACATGTGGCAAAGGCTAGCGTATGGCTCGGGAGTCGAACCTGCAGCACGCCGTCAGGCTTGGCAGCCTATAGGGTGCCCAGACGGTTGAGCTAACCGAGGTCTAAGACGTTTGAGGTCAGATGTAGATTCATATATAGAAATATATTGCAGATCTGTAGGGCTATCCAGGGTTTATGGGTTTATCCATCTGGAGGGTTTCACGAGGCGTGATGGAATGACGGGGATATATGGAGCGTATCACGAGGTTGCCTATGGGCTATACTGTAGTTCCAAACACTGGAACTATTGCATTGAAATAGAATGAGAACTTCCACAATCCATTGTTACAATGGAAGTTAATGTCAGTATGGCCGATCTCCTTTTATTTTATTCCACTTGGAGAAAAACAAAACCGTTGGACCACGGGGATTCCCCCAACAGAGTGGAGATTAGAAGGAGTAGGTCAAAAACACCACAGGTGCTGAAGGCCCCCGCCATGTAGCGTTTCCACTCTGGGATTTGGTTCAGTTTATCCTCGATAAGCTCCAGTGTCAGTCATGGCAGCATGGCACTTGACCACATCATCCTCATTAACTGTAATGGCTTGAGATTCGTCCATGTTTGACATGGCCACTTCCTCTCCAACAGCGAGTTCGATCGTGGGCGATGCGGCAGTTTGTCCAATTAGTGCGTCATCTCTTTCTGCGCTAGGGCTTTGGCAGTAATACTGTCAAAGGGACGGAAGTAGAGGGAGTCTGTGATTCGCTGTCACACTTTACTCTCACACGTTAATGCTTAAAGTCATGACGCGTACCGATTATTTTAGTAGGCAGGCTTTCTTTTCACGACAACCCTTGTAACACCGTTGTCCTGTGAAAACCTACTTGATCTGGCATGGTTATTGTCAAAAAATACCAGTTAAAGATTACCAAAATGAACTTATTTAATTGGGGTAGTAATTTCACAATTAAGTAAGAACTTGGGTTGAAATGCATATTGCCTTCATTTGCAATACGTATTCCAGCAGTTATCCTCATATCATCGGCCATTTCACAATGTGAAATGCACCAAAATGACCGTTGTGAGCTTGTGGATCTTGTACAGTACACAAGGGGAAAAAGGGGAGGGGAGAGCCTCTACTATGTCGACCACAAACCTGCTGGGTACCAACTGGACCCTGATGACTGACACATCACTTTGTGACTTGCATGCTGTCAGCTCAATAACACCGTTTACTGGTTGTACATCACTGAAACAACCATTTCGCACACAATGGGGTGCTCTGTCATGCTGCGACCTTGTCACTGTGTGGCCCCCAGCCAGTGACAGTGACAGTGACACAACCGTCCTTCTGACCTTTTGACAAAAAAAGTTGATTCTGAGCCCAGACCTGAAAGTAAAGCTCCTCTTTTTAATAACAGTGTTTTGTTTGCACTTGATAGAATAGAGCAGTGGTTTTCAATGTTTTTCATACCAGGGTCCACCATTTATTCTGCTTTTTATCCACGCACCACCGTTTCATGTTGAGTTCAATCTATCTGACCCAAAAGCAAGGATTTTCAAGTTTTTGTTAACAATCTAGGAGAGATAACTGGCAAAGCGTTGGTCAAACTAACAATTCTTCCATATTTTCTAATTGTGTAGATTCTTGAAAATGAAGTCATTCAGATGTTTAAATATAATTTAACTCTTGGACCACGTGAGGGTCCATTTGGTTTCATTTTAACGCTCTCAAGAGTTACAGATCTATAAGGATCCATTTGGTTACCAACTGTCCAACATTTACCATCATTTAGTTGGGGACCACCTGGAACTCTCTCAAGGACCACCCCTGGTATAGAGTTTTAAGTGAACAAAATGCTTTTAAATTGCAAGTATCTCCACTAGAAATAGAGTCATCATTTTTTTTGCAATGTCAGTACCTTGGTATTTTGTACTGTTTTCTGGCCTGTACACAGTTTACTATCTGAGCAAACGCTCATTAGCAGAAGCTTAGTTTATCAACAGCCATCACAACATTCAGTGAAGCAGGTTTCAGGCTCCCTGTAAGCACTCCCAGGAGAGTAGTATCATCTTGGGGTTTTATGACTGCACAGTGTGGGACATTACTCAAACAACTCACTGCCGTAAAAGGGCGAAGGGTGCAAGGTGAAGCACCCTCTTCTGTCTCTCGGAAGGTGCGAAAGACCTTTAAAATTGCATAAAATGCAATGACTCACTTCCGAACTTCTATCATTCTACTGAAGGTATATTCTTCCATACTGTCATCCAGAGGACAAGGGCGGATCTAGGCATGGGCATGGGGAGGGGGCAATGCCCCCCTAAATGCCCTGACTGCCCCACCAAACATGATGACATGCAAAACAACCCATATTTCAAAGATATTTCAAATTAAGTGCTTATAATTAAAATTATTTGAAACACTACTACTGCTACTTACTAACTGCAGTTGTGCAAACCAATAGCATTTCATCATTGAAAACAGAAAACTCTCTGAGTCAGACCTTTAGCTTTATGTATGCTGCGTGTCTGTTGCAACTTGAACAAGAACTGGTGTTATTAATGATGGTTTACTTGCCTAATAAAAGTCTTGTAACCAAAAATGGTATGGGTGCAACTTCATCGCGCCACGGGCGATGAAGCCGCCCCCATACCATTTTCTCCTGCCCCCCTAATTGGGAAATGTTACATCCGCCCTTGCCAGAGGAAATGATACGTTTCAAGATATGTAAACATGAATCCATGGATCAATAACTGAGTTGCATACACAGGCATTGATTTGGCTGACATGCTGTGTACAATCATTTCTGTTTCTTTTTTCTTTTGTTTTTAGAAAAAAAGAAGATGATGAAGGGCGTGTGCAGTGGCCCAGCGATTCATTAACATCTGGAGCAATTTACATAGCTCGGAAATTTATGGCTTTTAATTTGTATTAGTAAAGGCCTGTGTAAGCTCCATATAACTAAGGCTTTCTTTTACGACCCTCTTCAAAACAGATGTCTGCGGTATATTTTACGAGGCGCAGCCATGCCGTTCCTGGCATGAATGATTGATGCATTGTTTACTTATTTATTCATGTATTTATAGAGCAGCATTCGTTGTCTCTTGCTCTGGGACAGACCCGCATGTTTTGAGCGTAATACACGCTCTATGGTTCTTCACCTCTAGGAGAAGAATACATGTCATGCTCAGGTGAACAAACAGAGAGGAGAAGAACACTGACTTACTATCAGCGTTCTGGTGTGGGATTTGTTAAAGCCCCGTCTCTTGGGGTGTTAACAGAAGCTGTCCTAGATGTTTGTTTATTTTCCTATTGTTCGGCATACATCATGTTTAGAGAGTAGCAATTTCACGCCAGGGGATTTCTCAAATGACTAAAATACGCCATTAAAGTGTGTGTGTTTTTTTTTACAGGTGATCCTAATGCTGACAAAATTCTTCGACTTTAATGTTGGCCGAGTGACTGAGAGTTCTTTATGGAGGTAAGAATGACTTCCATCACCCACCAAATCCTCCCTTGTTGAGGGTGATTTGCACTTTATGGATTATTACCTCCCTGATTTGAAAGACACAGTGAGACAAATGCACAAACTCCACATTATGGCTTAGATAATTAACTTTTCACACTGCCTGCATGAATACCAAATGATCATTTTCCCTCTTCTGACAGACAAGATAGAAAACAACAGATGTCTCGAAAAGACATTTTCAAAACGGTTAAACGGGAATCTACAAGTATTTGCTCCGTGAAATACTACGTTTATCCAAATATGTAGCCTACCCAATTTCATGCCTAGTTATTATGCATCATTATGTAAAACAATGAGTAAGATATCTCCGACAAGGTTTTGTTGGCACCAAACAATGAAAACATACAATAACGCTTAATGCCCTTTGTATACTCTCTTATGGCTCCCTCATCAAGCATGTCATATTGGATATTCCTGTTTAGTAATTAAACAAATCTCCATTCATCTAGGAAATTACCTCATGACTTTAGCTGTTGCAATTTTCTGCTTGCTTGAGAGACTTAATGATGCTATCATTGTTCTTGGACACCCTTATTAACTCATTATTTCATGTTAGGTCAACAGACTATGGGACCACATATGAAAAACTCAATGAAAAGGTCGGGCCAAACACGATACTGAGTTACTTATATGTGAGTCCGAACAACAAACGGAAGGTAAGTTACTATTTACTCACTTCAAACGTACATGTACGTTCCTTATATTACTGGCTTCCAGTTTAGGATATTGTGACAACACAAGTTGCTTTTCAACTGCTAAAAGCTAAGTCACATCATGCGTGATGTGACTTAGCTTAAAGGAGAATTCCACACCAAAACACATTTGGCATCCATCTACCTTGATCGCTGTGACATCATATACAGCATATTGCTCTTGATTTTTGTCTTTTCTACATTTCCCCCTTGAGGTCCCCGTCCCTTGCAACAGTTTGCATTGGTGCAGGTTGTCTTTATTCTAATGTGGGCATCTTAGTACTTAATACTTTTTTCATATATCATAATTTTAACAGCATACTGATACTCCTGCATGATTTTTACCCCACTCTGGGTCAAACTGTACGTGTAATCCCAGAGATAATCTATTCCTCATCCTCTCCTCCCCTCAGGTTGAAACTCCTGTCACACAGGTCCCACCTGAGTTTTTTAAAATCATGTAGTGGCCCAATTATCTTGTAGTGTATGGTTTGATGTGATGTGTGAAAAAAAAGTTTGGAGATACTAAAATACCCACATTGGAATAAAAATACAACCTTCAACAATGCAAACTGCAATGGAGGGAGTGGAGCCTCAGGGTGAAATGTAGAAAAATGGGCATCTATGACAAAAATCAAGGGCATTATGTATCATATCATCACAGGAATCAAGGCAGATGCATGCCCAATGTGTTTTGGTGCGTAATTCTCCTTTAAACATATTGCATGTGTTGTTCGACATAACAATATGGACATTGTTCTCATCAATTTTTAGTTCACACTTATCAAGTTATTATAATCGTCTCACAAAAGGATTCTGCAGAGCGTGTGTGTGTATCTCTGTCACTAAATTGCACCAGCATACCTAAGCCCTAGGGGATTTGAAACCATCAAGGCAACATGCTAATGCCCAATTTGGGTCGATGGTGGCGCCTATGTTACGCTTTCACGACAAAAAACGAACGGATCGGGGCTTAATCCCTTGCCATCGTGTCTCATCTCAGATCATGTTGCTGACTGACCCGGAGGTGGAGAGCAGCCTGCTTATTAGCCTTGACGAAGGAGCATCATACCAGAAACACAGTTTAGCCTTCGACATCCTCAGCCTGCTCTTCCACCCCGAGCAGGAGGACTGGATCCTGGCTTACAGCCACGACCAGAAGGTAATGATGTGCCAATCAGGCCTGCGTTGAATGAATGCCGACTGCCGAGCGATGGAAGTACAAATGAATGGATGCTAATGGCCGCTGAAAACGCCTTTTGACTTATTCGATGTGAACCGCTCTGCTCGACATCGTCTAATGGGCCCTCCTCGTCGGAGCCGCTTTTTTAGTTGCCTTGCAACTGGGCTCTGTGGTAAGCCAGTCGCGGGGCGTGATCAAAACAAATATCTTGCGTATATTTTATGTAAGCTAAAGTGTGTGTGGCCGGCGCCCCCCCTTGAAAGGCATCACTCTGCTCGTTTTGTCTCATTATCGGGATGTGGTCTTCACTGGCAGAGGCATCTGTCACTACAGCCAGAGCTGCGGTTGCCACAGTAGAGATGGGCTAATCACCTGTTTCCTTATACGAGAGCCATACGGTCTGGATGCAGGATCTAAATACAGCGCGTCCTAGTTTGAATGATCGTATCCCAGAAGAAACAGGAGACAGTTAACGAGGGAAGCAGCAAGGCACGCATCAAACAATACAAAACCTCACCTCCTACATGTACTGATGCACTCACTGTGTGTACACACTCGCGCACCCCCACAATCGTGCGCGTGTGTACAGATGCATGCATGCACGCACGCTCGCACACACACATCATTAGGCTCAGTGAGAACTTTGCTGTCTGGTCTACTCAACACCAGAGACATCAAACTATGGCACCCCTGCCTGCTTTTGGTAAGACTTGATTTTCGGGGAGAGAAAAATGGTCTAGGTCTGAAAAGTGAGATGGATGGTTCATGGGAGTGAAGACAACCCTTTGAGCTGAGAGTTATCAATGAGCGAGAAAAAAGAAGCAAAAGATGTCAGAGATTTGACATCTGTTATTCTCTTATTCATTCATATTTCATTTGTATCATTCTCTCTTTTTTAAAGCCTTTATTGACAGCAACAATATATTGGTACCTGGCAGGATTCGTGACTATGAGTTTGTGAATGAATGGATGAATGTATCAAACCTTTACATTTTATGTATTACTTAGGAGAGTAATATCTTTACTTTTCTTATGACCCCTTAGAAAACTCATAGTAATACATTACTTATTACTTGAATCAAATAATAATATATTTATTACATATTACAATATTACTTTCCCAAATCACACCCTACCACATGCAAATGAATAGAGACATACAACACAATCTGTTTAGCTGCGTCAACTGCGATTACTTGTAGTGTGCGTCATGTGTGCAGAATGCTGCGGTGGATTAGGATCTACAAACTATATGTAGGATAAGGCAAAGCCACCCCCTATTTTTTTGTGTTTATTTCTTGTTTATTTCTTTATAACCCATTCTAATAATCCTACACAAGTTCATAATGGGAATACAAGTTAAAATAGTTAAAAACACAATAGTTAAAAGGGATAAAAGTTCATGCATATATGTATTTTGTTTTTGTCATTGTTTATGTAATGGTTTATCTCAAATAGTAGATTTCTTGCCTGCTTGCAAATGTAGACAGTGCAGTCGCACTTTTCTGCCGCTAGAGGGCAATACACTCCAGTGAGAGGGGGGTTGCTGACAGTGAGTCAACGGGAAGTCAGTACATTCCTGTTGAGTGAGGGCTGGGCAAAACATGTCGTCTCATTGTGTGTGTATAAATCTATGTTTTGCAGGTGAGATATCAAAGTGGGTTCATGCAGACATATGAAACAGTATATTGGAATAGATGGGCGTATGTTTGGGGTGGGAAGGATGGCCATATGCGACCCCAATATGATGATATGATATGTACTGCATGTTCTGCTTGGTATTCTGGTGGATTAGCTCAGCTAATGCTAATTAGAGGTCAGGCTGCAGTAGGCCCTAAAACAGTTACTATGTGTGCGTCTGTTATGAATGTAATATTTCTAACTCACTGCGATGGTAATATGCCATATTGGAGAGAGACTACTATTTGAAAGACTATAATTTTGTCATGTAAACCTAATTAGTGATATGATTTGTTTATGGATTATGTATTTGTCCAGTCATGTCCAGTCAGTCAGTCGGGGGAAGTCAGTACATTCCTGTTGAGTGAGGGCTGGGCAAAACATGTCGTCTCATTGTGTGTGTGTATAAATCTATGTTTTGCAGAACTGTCCAGTAAAAGCTCAACATCCAACCACACTGATATGGACTGATTAATTCATTGAAGTGTGTAACATATACAGTGCATCTCTGTTATCTGTCGATAGCTTGTAAATCTGTTCTGTTACATGCAACAAGCTCAAAAGTAATAAGTAATGAGGCATGTTTTGGCAGAGTAACAAATAAAATATTACCCATTTTGAGTAATATCATTACACTACTTTTGCTATGTGATATTTAATTAATTACTAAGGACTGATTAAACGTCTTTAGTATTTGCAGTGTGCACAATAAATTTGTTGATCAGTCCTAGGGTTTATCGGACAGGCAGACACAAAGAGGCAAACACAGGACCCTTTCTAGACAACTCTGCCCTTTCAGCAACACGCCATAAAGGAATGTATAATAGCAGCAGATATTAAATATTTACTGATGCACTCGCTGTCATGTATTTTAAACTGTACAAGGATATGCCCAAGTTATGTCAGTAATTTCCCTTAAAGCGGACTGCAAAGATAAATTATGGTTGATAGATTATACCTGGAAAGATGACATATCTTTAGTGCTAAGTCCAACTGTGCAGTAAAAGGCAGACTTTTGCAGACTAATAGCATTATGCAAAAAAGGTTTCACCGACAGTTAAGTGAGGCATTTTAATATCGGCAATTAGGCAGGATTCCTGTTGAGTTACAGTCAGGAGAGAAGGTACCCGTGGAAAGTGAAGCCAAGGTGCCCTATCTGTGAAAAGTACCAACCTACCGCCCCCCTCCCCTTTATATATCCCTCGCTGTCTGTCTCTCTCTCTATATTTATCTTGCTTTCCCATTCTTGTAGCAGAGACAGATTGTTAAGCCCTTGTTCCAAGTATTGTTTATTTTGTATTCCAAAAAACATTATTTGAAGCGCCTGTACCCAAGTTTTGTTTTTTAATTATTGCTTTCTAGAATGCAATTATAATAATACCCTAAAAAAACACACCCATGAGATCCTCTTAATTCAGCACCACTGAGCAAAGGACAGCTGCTTGAGTATATCGTTTTACATTTTTAAATCAAGGAACAGGACATTTCCCAGGTTATTGTATGATGAATGATTTGATTGAAGGGGTAACATGATTTATTTTATTTATTTATTTTTTCAGCTCTATGTCTCTGTTGAATTTGGGAGAAGATGGCAGCTTGTGCATGACAGTGTTGTCCCCAACAGATTCTACTGGTAAGATCAACAATCACTCCTTTTAGAACAACACTGTCAATCTTACTGGGACAGAAATGCTGCAATATCACTTACAATTCCCTGTATTCTAATGTGGATAGAAAAGTGGTTGTGGAGAATTATGCATTAAAAAAAAAAAAAAAACATTTATGTATGTATTAATAAATAAATAAATAATTGTTACAGTACCATCCCATACCCAGTACCATGCTAGATTGGCTGAGAGCATTCCCTCTCTATGCATATTTGCATAGTGTATGCTGTGGCTGCACAACATGCAGCACATGCTTGCAGTCGGGCTAGATATTGCATAGCGATGTTAGGGAAAGATGAAGTAATATTTACCAGGATATTGCCTGATATTGCAGCAACATTTCTTGTCGGCTGATAATATGCAGTGCCCTGAATCCATTTAATGTGACTGGTTAACACTGACCCAGCAAAAACATTTCTAACAGTGTCTGACAATCAAAATCCGCCAAATGGAACGGAGTGAACAAACGTGTCTGTCTGCGGTCACCTACTGTATGTCTATGTATCCGTCTATCGATCCGTCTATTATTGATCTATCCCAGGTTTGTGTCCAAGCCTATTAGGATACCAATCACATTAAGCTTAATAGCCGAGTAATTACATTGCAATTCACCTTTACAAAAAACATCTGGTTGCTTCTTTTTGACTGATTTCACAAACGTGTGCACTTGGGTAATGTGATGACAAAGTGGCTTTTAGAGAAATCACCAGAGCCAAAGAAAGGCGCAGAGGAGGCAGTTTCTCAGCCCAATAAAAATATTATTGGCCCCTTGTTGAAAGCTTCTGATATTTTAATCCTCAAAGGGATGACGGGATATATTAGTGCTCATTTCCTTTGGGTGCTGAGAAGAAAAGTATAACTGCATTTAATGGTGGCTATTGCCTTCAGTTTCACCAGCATACTCACTGCCACTAACTTTACATACAGTTAATGGAGTTTTATAACTTAACAGAACAAATGTAGGCTTGGCTACAGCATGGAGAGCATTACTATGATTTGTCCAATTATACAGTACATATACAGTCTGCTCACAGTAAAATGATCTTTTGCTAATGCATGTTTTATCGTGTTAAACTCCCGAGCCCCGTCTGGGACGATGTTTTATCGAATATAAATTGGAGGAGTTTGTGGTGCTCGGTCATATTTAACATTTTATAGAGAGATGTTTTGAAGATAGGTGGATCAAAAAGCTTGCTATAAAAAGGCACTCAGCTACAATTTGAAGACGGCTACCCCTAGGAACGTGCTTTCACCATACTCTGTGAACATTTTCTCTGACATGTCTTAAGTTAAATCATGGAGGTTACTTTAGCTCTGAAGGTGTACTATAGACGGAACAAAGTCTCAGAGTTAAATGAACACTGAGGATTTCACTGTGTGCGCGTCACGTAACATTGAGGGAGACCTATTCATAAGAGCAATGCCTGCTATTCACTGATAGAATGGAATGAAGGATTTGACAGAGAGACCATTAAAAGAGATGAAGGTGAGAGGCAATTACAAAGTGCTGAGGGAAGCAGAATCACAGCTCGTTTTTTATATATATATATTTTTTTATTATGGTTCGGATGCTGCCATGTTATTGAAGATGAGAAGAAACCCATCTTCAGCCACAGTAGTAGCCATTAATGCAACAAGTGGTCACTTGCATTGAACCTCAGAATCTCTATCAACCATATACAGTACTTGTATTCCGATATATATTCAGGGTCCTGTACACCTTCCAAGTGAGTTATAGGCCAGTTACAGGCAGGCTGGTGTTTGTGGGAGACAGACGCAAAACCTGACAATCAGTCACGCCACCTGTCAGTCAGTCTTTACTCGTGTGAGCAACGCGCGACTATGCACTCTACCGATGCTGATCTAGTTCAGCCGTGCTTTGTGTCACACTGCATTTATGGCCAATGCATAAATCATATGTTGATCGGATTTCATCAAACCCTGTACATTCAAGACACTGCACCCCTGTAACCCTTAGATCTCGATACCGGTATATGGAGCTATTTAAAGGAACCCTGCATAATGAGATAAATATGGATAATACATTATACCTGCCCTCTATAACTAGAATTGAACATTTAAAACACAGAATAAGCTCTTTAGTTTAAAAATAGTTAATGTCTTTATCCCATCGATGTACGTTAAAATAATGGCTGAATCTGATCATGGAATGTTCCATACTATGTTCTATACAACAGATCTCCTGTGACGTCATCACTATGACAGGTCATGTGCAGGCACAGTAAAATGACGGCCCCCATGGGATAAAAACATTAACTATTTTTAAACTAAAGAGCTTATTTCTGTGTTTTAAATGTTCAATGCTAGTCATAGAGGGCAAATATAATATATTATCCATATTTGTGTCATTATGCAGGGTTCCTTTTGAACATTAACTGACCTCCTCTGACCTCATCAAGCGCTGTACAGTCAGACTGTGCAACTGATGCAACTCTTACGTTTCCATATATGGACATTCCATAGGTTGATCTGACCTCATCACATCGTGTACTCTCAGGAGATGCTTCATATATGGCCAGTAGAGAACTTGTACACTAAATAAGATTATTTATTTTATTTTGAAATGTATTTGGGATTATCTATCCCCTTGAGATGCATCATCCTGTTTTTGAGGGGGTCCTCAAAAGATGCTTATTAAAATGTCATTACAGGTCCAAACCTGGTTTAGACAAAGAGCCGGGAATGATCCACTTGGAGACTCGTGTACTTGATGGACGTGAGTATTCACATACATCACCTTGGTCAGACTGCATGTTTGTTTTGGTCTATCTGCTGAGAAAACTTCCATATATATGGCACTGTAAAACAACAAGGGTGCCAATAGCAATAAAGAAGAGAAATTGATTAGAAATTGCCGTAATACTGCAAATAGTATTTTTCAATAAGGTGTAATTTCACCCCCTCGGAAATATAGTGAAAATTGGTTCTAAATCATATAAAGTTCCCTATGGCTTCTCCTTAACGTCCTATTATACTTTAGATTGTGTTGCTTCAAACTGTAGTTCATCATATTTCCCATTGAAATAAAAAGAGACACCAAATCGAATTGCCTCCTGTGCTTGTGCCAAACTTCATTGTAATTCCTGAAGTCTAGTTCCAAAAGATGCACAGAGTAACAGATCTTTCAGTGCACTTACTGTAACTCTTTTAGCCCCCCCATCTGAATTGGCAGCATTGGGACTCTTTTCATACGATTAGGCTAATTCATTTTTCAAGGGACTAGGCTCCAACTCGGCTCTTTTTTTTCTTGGCCACAGTGAAGAGACGGGGCACTTCCATAAGGCCTCCGGTGTTAATGCCCTGTCTCTGGGGAGGCCACCTCATTTGGCTCAAACTAACACAGTGGGACAGCTCTCTCTACTTTATCCGTTAGTGACAACAGAAATTGGCCCTCACAAGTTTTGCCTGCATCAGCATCATAAGAAATGCTAAACCTTAATTGGGGACTGCGGAAGGTTGTTTTGGTTTGTTGTTTCGCCCTTGTTACATTCCTAAGACTAATCCCATGCTTAACTACAGGATCGCAGTACATAACATGCAAACTGCAGAACTGCTCCGACGCGAACAAGGGCAAGCCCTTCCCAGGATTTATCATTCCCGACTCCCTGGTGGTTCAGGATGAGTACGTTTTCATCCAGGTGGGTTTTTTTATTGCTAAGATCCTGGCTCCATTAAAAGACAATTAAAAGCTGTAAAACCACCGCGCTGAGTCGCATCTTAATGTAGAGTCCTGTTTTTCATTAACTAAAAGTGGCCATTATGTTGGAATGTAATGGTATCAAGCTTAATCCCTCAGTGTTAGACATCCCTGCTACCATACGGTGCCCCGTCCTCATTAGCGGTACATCTAAGACTCTTCCTAGCGCTTTGACATTTTTAAATATTTGATACTGTACATATACTGCAAGAGATCAATGAAAACTGTTGGGATTACAATAATAAGACATGCAGATTGAACTTGGTGAATTTCAAATCACTCTGTATTGCTTTTCTAGGTGCCAATGGGTGGTCAAGCGGTTCACTATGTGTCCCATAAAAGAAACACTTTCTACCCAATGAAGCTTCCCAAGTACACATTGCCAAAGGTAGGAAGCCTGAAATGTCACATTGATTGTTTAACATGCACATTTGCTGCGGATTGAATGGAACCAACGACTAGCCTGTGGGCTCTATCCTACGTCCTGCACAAATTATCACTTCACAGCACAATTATCACTGCTATTTTCCAGCCAATGCAGTTGTCTTTTTTTTTTACACCCAGCACCCCTGAATTATAAATAGCAAATGATCTTGCGCCTATTTAACAATTTGGGAACATATTCTAAAATAATTAGGCGTGGTCTAAATTAAGATGTGCTGAGGTGGGTTCACAGTGCGCACGGCCGCACACACACTGATTCAAAATATATCTCTATTTCAACACGATATCACTCATATCAACATAATAGATGACATCTGTCGAGGACTCTGCTCCGCATTGAGAATAATTAATGATCTGTGCCAGTGTGGCCGATATAGTCGATATATTATAACGTACATTGGGTAAGTGTCTGTTTTCTTTGCCTGGAGATGTGACGGTAAGATTAGAAAAGCATACGTTTCATTTAGTACCGATAGCCTATACTATTAATGACAGAACATCTTCCTGTAAGCCTCTCATCCTGAAAGAATGTTGTGAAACCATTATCTCCTGGCTTTCTTTATCTGCCTCTGATTAATGGAGGGCAGCTAACAGTCGTCAATATCCATAGAGCTCCGGCTTGCTAGGAAACACAGCGGATAGCAGCATCTGTCGGGCTTTAATTGGTGCTTTACATTATGAGAATGAGCGAGTGATCACGTTGTGTCTTACATTACTAATACTACTGCTAGGTGGTCCCACACTTCCACTTCCACAGCAGAAAACAGTTTGGGGGGGGGCACGGTGGCACAGTGGTTAGTGCTGTCGCCTCACAGCTAGAAGGTCCTGGGTTTGATTCCCGTTAGGGGCGCTGCTGTGGGTGCTGGCGGCGTGTCTCCTCCAGTGCCCATACCCGAGGCGGGGTTGGCGAAAGGACCTTTCTGTGTGGAGTTTGCATGTTCTCCCCGTGTCCCCTAGGGTACTGTAGATACCCAAAGCATGCTGTAATCCTGGACCCTAGACTGCCTCCCCCTGGCCAGCCGGGGCGCCTGATGGAGGGGACTGGAACTGGTTGGAATAACGTGTTCTTTCCATGCGCTACGTCCAACCAGGTAAACTCCCCCCTGTCAGGTGAAAAGAAGGCAGCTTGGACTCCTCATGCATTGAAGGAAGCATGAGGCCAGTCCGCTGCCTCCCCAGGTTGGTGGAGGGTGTGTAGAGCCTAGGATCACATTAGGAATTGTCACTGGGTGAAAAAATGGGTTACAAAATTGTGGGATAAAAATAATAATAATAAAAAAAAGAAAACATTTTGTGTCACCTCCAAGCCATCATCAATGTGCTGTGTGTTGTTTTTGGTCTGGACTTTTAGACCATGTGCCTATAGATCGTCTAAGTAATCCGGGCACAATATTTATCTCCTGATCTTCTGTTGCTGATAAACTATAGATGACATCTCCGCTGACTCGGGAGTTTTCCAGACCACTAATTATATTAGAATTTGGCTGATTCATCTTTTGAAAGTACGTTCCCTCATTATTATCATCTGAATACTAAAGTATTGTTTGTCAAAGACCAATACATAATGTCTGAAAATAACTGTTGTCCGATGTGTACTCTTATGGCCATGTTTACTTTAATTTAAATACCAATGATTGTCCTGCCAGTACTCTAATCAGATTTCACTTATCACAATGTGCTGTTTTTCCAGTCCACTTGAGAAATGTTTTTTGTGTCCAAAAATATATATACAGTATAGATACAGTATACAGCAGGGCTGCCCAAAACAAAGGTAGATCGTGATCTACCAGTAGATCACACAGTCCCACGACAGATCTGTAACTCTTGAGAGCGTTAAAACGAAACCAAATGGACCCTTACGGGTCCATTTGGTTTCATTTTACACTCTCAAGAGTCTATGCAATTAGAAAATGCAGAGTAATTGTTATTATGACAATGTTTTGCCAGTTCACAAAAATGTGAAAGTTCTTAGTTTTGGGTGCAAGAGATTAAGCTCAACGTCACAAACTGTCAACTCAAACCCCAAATACTGTTTTCAAACATTAGTAAGTAGCATATACAAGAAAAACCTTCCAATTCTCTCCCTCTATTTTTCATTTTAAGCGCATTATTCTTAAACACTATAACAGTAGGTAACACCATCACCAACTATTTCAAAGCTCAAACTTTCTAGGGGGCCTTGGAATGGATTTTCACTAATGGAACTATCACATTTTTGATGTGTAGATCTTGTTGAGACGATCATTTTGAAAGTAGCTCTCAAGTCAAAAAAGTGTGGGCAACCCTGCCCTGGTATACAGTATATTGTCATTCTAAACACAGTTCTCATCTGTCTTCTTTTCCTCAGTGTGTTGACCAATCAGTCTAATATTGTGGATGCAGTGACGGTTGGCAATGCTTTTCCCAACTTTAAGAAATTCATTTGCTTTTTTTTGTCACAAGCTATGGGATTCTGTAATCATGGTCCCTGCAACCTGTGGGATCTCACTGTTGTTGCAGTTTTGGTCTCATATTGCGAAAATTCTTTAAACCACTTGGACCATAGCTTTGTGACAACTGGGACAACAAATAGCAGATATTAAAGCTCACAATGGCCGCTTTTACATGCACATAATGCACACAGAAGAATTGCATGTGTGGGACAAGTGGGGAAACGTGCAAATTATTAACATCTTGAGGTCATATTGATGTGTGGAAATACCATATCTTATTTAATTTGAACACTGACGGTTCAGTCGTCTTGGTAATCAGGGAATGTACCACGCAAAGAGGGACATCTGGTCACCTTACATGCAGAAGCATTCATTCCGAATAGATTCTGTGCATGTAAAAATACCCAATGTGTCACAGCACAAAGCATTGTTGATCCTAGTATAAAGCCCAAAAGGGGACTAATATAAATACAATAGTGTGTATGTAAGCGGTTAAAGATATAGCCACAAGTGTTCCAATCAATAGCGTGTGAGCGATTTAGGTTAGTTTATATGATCATCTTTAAGTTTCAAATACCATTTTAACGACAAAAGGATGCTGTCAGTCAAGTCAATGAATGTTTTATTTTTTACTGTTAGAATGGTGTCTTCTTTCAACCAGGACTTGCAGATAATCAGCACAGATGACAACCAGGTGGTAGCTGCGGTCCAGGACTGGCACCACAACCAGTCCTACAACCTGTACATGTCAGGCTCCAGAGGCCAGTTCTTCACCCTGACCCTGGAGGACATAGTGAGCAGTGGAGGACCCGAGGGCAACGTCATGATAGAACTCTATGAGGTAGCCTGTTTTATTTGTTTCCCAAAACAATGGGTCAGTAGTATATGGCAGGGGTTTTCAACAGGTGCTCCGGGGACCACCAGTGGAGTTAAAGAGTTAAAATATTCATCATGTCGATTAGCCCAAGTCACGACTAGAGAAGGTAGATGAGTAATGGTCATTTTGATCTGTATGTTTGACTCAATTCAAATACAATGAATACAGTGATTTTCGTGGATTATATGTTCGCAGTCACCACAACAGATTTCAGTCAACTGATTTGACACTAACACAATAAGTATTAGTTGTTCGGGAGGGGCTCAGTTCACGCATCGCAGCATCACAAACAACAATAGAGGGTATGTGTGTGATCATATCATCATCATCCTCGGACATTATGCATGATCGCCTACTGAGTGGCAAAAAATAAAAACTACTTTCTGGCCTTGACACATACAGTACATCTAAACAAAAAAGTCATATCTTGTCACAGTAAACAATGTTAAATGACGTTAAACTCACTTTGCCACTCGATTTGCCGCTCAATTTGTCACTCACTTCATTCATGCTGTATAGTCTGTATATAGGACTTGGCATAGGATTTGTATTTATTTATTTGTTGCTTTGTTTGTATTTGTATTTATTTCAGTTGTGAAATTGTCATGTTCTTTCTTGAGGGCGGTGGCTGTTCAACTGTTAAAAGGTTGAGAGAACCACTGTGAAAAAGCATAGAGCAGCGGTGAATAAACAGAGCAGGATTGGAGAGTTATCCATTGTGTCATGCAGGGGCGGATGTAACATTTCCCATTTGGGGGGGGGGGGGGGGGCAGGAGAAAATGGTAAGGGGGCGGCTTCATCGCCCGTGTCGCGATGCGGCACGGGTATGGGTGCGGCTTCATCACGGGTGATGAAGCTGCACCCATACCATTTTTGGTTACTGGACTTTTATCAGGAAATTAAGCATCAATGATAACATCAGTTGTTGTTGAAGTTGCAACAGACACGCAGCATGCATAAAGCTAAAGGTCTGACTCAGAGAGTTTTCTGTTTTCAATGATGAAATGCTGCTGGTTTAGTGGTGCCATAACTGTAGTTATCGTTAGTAGCAGTAGTAGTGTTTCAAATCATTTTAAATATAATCACTTTAATTTAAAATATCGTGGGTTGGTTGTTTTGCATGCCATCGTGTTTGGTGGGGCAGACTGGGCATTTAGGGGCCCCCGCATGCCCATGCCTAGATCCGACCCTGGTGTCATGGAATCATGTCGGCTGCAGCAACATTACAATATGGGCCAATTATTAAGAGGGAAAAAAGACTATAAAATGTTGTTTACTGGACTATGTTATATTGTTGATGTACCTTTAAGGGCTTTGTTTGCCTTGAGCATGGCTCAACAGTTAAACAATTAATTATCATGATTATTGAAAATGTTTGTCAAATCAAGGAAGGAAGTCATTTTAATGGCTATTATAAGCCATGATGTTTACAGTGTTCAGTGCCAGAAAATAATGGCAACAACCTTGAAGAGAGACGTCGTGATCATCCAACCAGTGTTTCACAGTAAATGGACAAATGAACCCTTGTTTTATAATGAGGATAGGGATGTGCAAGTGGATAGATTCTACCAAGAGATAAAACCATAGAGTTGACATGTCATAAATAATCCCTGTTTCACGTGACTCACCGAGTAAGTGCAGTGTTTCCAGAGAAATACGTAACCAGATCTGAGAGAAATAAGTAAACAAAGAGAAATAAGTAACCAGATCTTGGAAAAAAAACATCTATTACTCCCAGGGGTCCTTTGTCCTTGGCCAAATGATGGTTAGGAACCAAATGGGACCCTGGTCTGTAACTCTGTGAGTGTAATTGATTTTACAATATAAATTGTGGGTACCAGCAATAGAAATGCAAACTATTGTACTGTATGTCAAACTGGGGATCCTTGAAATGAAACAGATTGTGAATCATTGCTAGATCTGTAAAAATCTTCTCTTATGGGGGTCTGTGGGCTAATTAGTGTCAAAAACAAGGAAACAGCAGACTCAAAGCAAAAACTATTTAGAAACAAGGCTAAAATCCCACACCGAGCCACAACTGCCAATATTTCCAACTTACGTTGTACTTACAGTACAAAGGTACTTGTCATAAGCAGACATGGCAACACTAGGTAGGCTATGACCACATACCACATAAATACAGTACCTACTAGCTGCAGTCTTACTAAAATGTTCTAAAATTAATCGTTTGACTTTGTATTATGTCGACTTAAAGAATTGGTATCGAATTTGTATCTAATTGCTACCAATACTGCATTGTATTTAGCAATTCACACTGTTTTCACTTATTTATATACTATACATTGTAATACATTTTCCCTTAAAAACCTGCAGTATCTACAGTACATGTTTCACACATATTAAATGTATTTGCTAAATAGTTACTGTATCAAATGTAGATTATTGAATCAAATTGTATCGTATCACCCAAGGAACCAATGTCATCCATGTATCATATCGTCAACAATGTATCGAGATACGCATTGAATCACTGTTAAAATGTATCGTTACAGCCCTGGGGCTCCATTTTCGTTACATGCTAAACCCCAAATCCCAAATCCCTTATTTCGTTTTTACTATTTTGATTTTTTTTTTTTTTTTTGAATATTTCAACATGCCAATCTGAACTACTGAAAAATGTTTTTTTTTTATAGTTTAAATAGGCAAAGAAGGGGTTTAGCGGTAACGAAAATGGAGCCCCAGCCTGGTGTTTTGCAAAGCATCAGTTTCTTATTCAGGCTGGCCAAGGATGTCTTCCACTAATTAAGGCTACCTGCTTGGCGCTGACATTAGATGTGTTCATGTGAATGCTTGTTTTTTTTGCCTGAGGGAACACATGCACTTAATTGTGGCAGCTTGAAGGGATACATCCCAAGTTAATTGTTAGTCCAGGAGCTATAGTGAATTATCCATCGAGTCTACAGTAAATGGGAAACCGCTTCTCACTTCCCATCCCTCCCTGGGGCCATTGTAAATAAGAATTTGTTCTTAAGTGAACTTGCCCGGTTAAATAAGGGTGAAATAAAAATAAAAGCAATGTCACGGAAAAGAGGAACGGGGCGACGCAAGCTAATGTCCTCTGATCTCAGAGTTTTTTGCCGGCTCTATGAGTAGTTTGGTGAGAACTTGCCCTGACCTTAAAGAAACAGATGGTCTACTTTAGCCCGTAGCGTCTGAGTGGCTGGCTGCGTCACATCCAAGACGAATCTGCTTTTTTCCCCCACTCTTTTGCCCTTCTGTTATGTTAAGAGTCCCCTCAAATGAATAAGTTAGCAGTCTCCCTTGTGGAAGACGATCCCACAGACCAACGCTGTAACCGTACTGCTATGGTGCGGTATGGAAGTACAGCCTTAACTTGCCAGTTATGCATGTCAGATCATAAACAGCGACTAAACGGCTACAGAAATATACTCCAGTATATATGCGTGTTGACAGACTTGCTATATGAGCTAACATTATTAAGCCCCAGAAAGTGGTTAATGCAAATGCGTCTTTCATTCTACATTAGCCTCATCCTCAGCTAGCAATCTTGGAATTCAGCTCAGATTGCCGTCAGCAGTGATTACTCATACTGCTCACTGACCTCCATCTGTGCAGACTCTATGCCCCCGAATATTCTGCTTCACTGGCCGACCAGCTGATGATATTAAAAGGTCACTCTCACTTTGACAAACATTCGTGCTCTTCGGACAGAAAAGCATCGCGAGCCGAGGTTATAGTGACATTACCGCCTACCGTCTCCCCTGCTCCTGCAAAATACAAAAGAAATTTGTCTCAGGGCTGTGCCATATGTTGTTTGGATTCGGCGTAATCCTGCAGATGGTTCAAAATAGCGCTCTCTCTGTCAGAGAAGGAAAGCATACACACATCGCTCTTTCTCAGAACAAGGCCTTGAGCTTTACTTAACTTTGAATAATTTATGGTTCTCTCTCTCTCTCTCCTCTGTGTCTCTCACGTTCGTAGGTAGCTGGGATTAAAGGCGTGTTCCTATCGAATAAAGTCGTCGAGGACCAAGTTAAAACCTATATCACCTATAACAAGGGGAGAGACTGGCGGCTGTTGCAGGCTCCCGTGACAGATCTCCGGGGAAACATGGTTGATTGCGAACAGGTATGGTGGATCCTCCCAAGGGACTGCACTGATCGACTCACTGGATGCCTTTTATCACACTTATTATCACACATCGATATTGCCAAAATCATACGTCGTGATACTTGTTCATTGGCATTCCCACCATTTTTATCAGTCGTGCTCATTGGCTAGCTCTGAAACAGCTACTGTAGTGTGAGTAGTGTATTTATTTCAGCAGTTTGTCAATTAATTTATTTATTCATTCGAATAAAATGGAATGCAGCCCAGTCCACACCCATACTTATACCCATAAGTACTCCCTCCCTGCCAAAACATTAGTCATGGAGTTCATATACTATAATAAATAATAGGTCACTTTATTGTTTTATGAAATTAGGCCTATAAATATGTGATTGGCTAAAACGCTGCCTCACCCCACACAGCCCCTCTTCTGTCTCACTAATTAGCACCGCCTTTCTTGAGCCCGACGAATATTTTGTTTTCATGATTTGTTGACAACAACAAAGTTCTGGACCAGCTGCAGGACGAATCGGGTGTCTGTCTGCAGGATCAGAAACAGCTGCAGCATCAAAGTAGAAGTAACATAGAGGGGAAAAGGGCAAAAAATATAACTATATATCTATTTTGGCTAAAAGTTGACTCTATTACCTTTAAGGGATGTGACTACACTGGTCTGTGAGTGGAACCTATTCTTCCCCATTGCAATCAAAATAAATATATTATGTATAAAAGTTTCAAGCTTTCTGAGCCGGGGAGACGTCTGCAATTGTTTTTTTCATGATTTCTTATGGTTTTGGTCACTTGCTGTTATTTATGTGCGATTTCTGTCATATATTTCCATGTTTGGTCCAGCCTGTCTATGAAATGTAGGGTATGCACGTCTGAAACAAGCATGCGCTTAACAAAATACTTTCTAACTTTAATATGAGCACATAAGCAATAGTTTCATTAACACATTTTATTAGCACAATCCATAGGCTCCCTTAGAAATGGTTAATCCTTCACGGATTAACCATCTCTAAGATAAATGAAATATTTCATGTGTATTATAAAGGGCAGGCATAATGTGGTAAAGGTAAATAAGTCCTATTAGCCAAGTATCCATTTAAGAAGAAAGAATTGCGTTTGACGGGCATAAACAATTTCTTATAAAAATGTTTTTGTTTTTGCTTTAAGCCTCATTAAGCATTAACATCCCCATGAAGGCAGCTCTCCCCACTTCTGTCAGAACCAGCAAGGAATGAAAAATGAAAAATGCTCTTTTTTGGCTGCAGGAGAGAAAATAACTTAAGCTACAAAGAAAATTCTGACACGCAAATATGACATGAGGCATATTTAATTTCTACAATGCTTTATCCATCCATTTCATACACAATGTGTGAATACTGTAAAAGTATTCATGCATAAACCTCATTATGCATGTTGTCTCTGAACATATCAAAATATAACAATTTAAATTCTGCATTAGATTTATTTAGGAGAAGTTGCACAAGCACCTAAGTTCACCCAAGTTCTCCCTAATGTCACAGATTTAGATTTTATTTGTAAATAATAAAAATCAAATGTTCTAGCTAGAACTGAGTCTGACAGGCAAACTATTTAAAAATGTCTCCCTAAATTTGGCCGGTTAAGAGATGTTCTTTATGATGTTGTTTATATTTAAGACTAAAATAGCACAACCAATTTCATAATACAATATGATGAGACGGTACGTGTTTTGGCTGTCTTTGACGACCAGCAGCATGTCTTCCATGCTGAATTTACACAATGCACGATAGTGTCACTCCCTGAAGGACCATATATACTTGTGCAGTAGATCTGTTATTTTGGGCAAGCGATGCCGCTGTTTCATGGATTATAAATGAAGCTTTACTGTTTCTCAGCCATACTGTTCGCTGCACCTGCATCTCCACGTGTCTGAAAATCCTTACACCTCGGGAAACATCATCAGCAAAGAGTCTGCGCCTGGAATCATTGTAGCATCAGGTAAGGCTGTTGTTTGATCAGTGCAACCGACGTCTTTGTTTACTCCTCTTTCTCATTAGCGTCTATAGCACACAGGGCCTGCTGGTCTCCCTCTGCTTCATTTCCAGAAGTCACACAGTTGCCTCTTCATAGAGCTCATTTTAGTCTCTGCTCTCGTGTAAAGAACATTCTTCTAATTTGAAGCAGAGCCGGTGTGCATTTCCATTGCAACTTGTCCCGTTACTTTGTTTTTGTTGTCAGACTAATTTAACTTGAAAGAGCAATTGTTTTCATGGAATGCGTACAGGGGATGAGTAGATGTTTGAATAAATATATGCGTTCTCTCTGCATTCAGGTGTGATTGGACCTGAATTGACCAACAATAACGTCAGCATTTTCATCACTTCTGATGCTGGGAATACGTGGAGAGAGGTACATTATGCTGACTGCAAGAGCCGTGCATTTATAACCCGTAAAACTATATCAAAGGGAGCATATTGATTTTTCTCATAGGCGTACGAGTCCATAAATTCACTAGATGTAGCAAACTTTTGATGAATGATGCATAACAGCATTGACTGACTTGGGGAGGCATTAGCTTTTGGGAATGCAGCTTCTGATATTGTGGCTGTATCGATTTGTGTACTTTTAACTTATTTAGCGTGTATGTACGCTCATTGAGCAGTACAACACATACACTTAGTGTACTGTACATTTAACCATGAAGTCCTTTTTTGTTCCTTTTCATCTCTGTAGGTGTTTGAGGAAGAGCACAGTGTTTTATTCTTGAACCAGGGAGGAGCTCTGGTAGCCATCCGACACACGCCTCTGCCAATTAGGCACATCTGGTAGGTCTCCCTCCCCCTAATGACTATATGCTATTGAATATTTCAAAACACGTGAGTAAGCTGAATGTTTCACTGCCACGAGGTCCCTGAATTCATTCCCACTCTGTTTGTTCATGCCAACTTAACAAAATGCTCTTTGATAATTAGTGTGCTCATTGGCTCATTGAGAAAAGTAAAGCCATGATGGCCGCATAGGCCGAAATGTTGCTGCTCCCTTTACTAAAGATTTTTTCCACTGCATTTGAAGACAGGGTGCGGGTGTTTTTCTTTGTGCACCATGACATACAATGAACACAAAAATCATGATGCCTACAATTTTGGCTACTGATTTAAAGTCTGAGACTAAAGAGCTGATCTTAATAATCAGCTCAGTGGCCTTGTGGTTAGAGTGTTCGATCCCCGGCTAGGACCAAAGTCCCCAAAAATGAGACCCAATGCCTCCCTGCTTGGCTGATGCTCAGCATCAAGGGTTAGATTGGGAGTAAACTCCTAGGCATACTAGCGTCATGTCCGGGGGGTACTTGTACATCAAGCTGCCTCATGCAGGGGCACGGTGGCATAGTGGTTAGTGCTGTCGCCTAACAGCTAGAAGGTCCTGGGCTCGATTCCCGCTAGGGGCGCCGCTGTGGGTGCTGCTGGCGTGTCTCCTCCTCTGTGTCATCAATGCCCATGCCCGAGGCGGGGTTGGTGAAAGGGCCTTTCTGTGTGGAGTTTGCATGTTCTCCCTCACAAAAACATGCAGTAATCCTGGACTCTGAACTACCTCCCCCTGGCCAGCCGGGGCGCCTGATGGAGGGGACTGAAACTGGTTGGAATAACGTGTTCCTTCCACACACGCTACGTCCAACCAGGGAAACTCCCCCCTGTCAGGTGAAAAGAAGGCAGCTTGGACTCTTCATGCATTGAAGGAAGCATGAGGCAAGTCCGCTGCCTCCCCAGGTTGGTGGAGGGTGTGTAGAGCCCAGGATCACATTAGTAATTGGCACTGGGTGAAAAAATGGGGTTACAAAAATCATGGGATAAAAAAAAAAGCTGCCCCATGCCACAGAAACAGGAGATAGGCTCCTGACCTGTATAACATCATGGCCTGGCGAGGCTACTTACTTAATGCAGAGCAACTTACATTAAACTAGTACAAAAAAGCATGGCAATACTACACATACATAAGAATTATTTGCGGTTAAGGTTAGTGCTATGTCTACATAAATGCTAGTCTAGTGCTATGTCTTCATAAAAATGCTCTCTAAGTTACATAAGTTAAGTGTTGGCATATGCTTTAAGGTCACCAGGGCTAGGGCAAGTGCTATGGGCCATGAGGGAGTCTGAAGAGGTGGGTTTTCAGATTATTGTCAATTTGTTTTTGCGCAACGTGGCCAACGCGCTTCCAGGGGGTCCCAGGACTAAAACAGTGAGAACCTCTGCTGTAGAGTATTTTATTTGCATTTCATGCTTTGGTAGGAGCTTTCCAAATCCAATGTCTAAGCATCCAACAACCTGTCAGAGCCCATATGGTGCACACGATTATGAGAGTGCACATGGTGCTGTTAATAAATATGAATATAATAATGTATTACAGCTGTGTTTGTGGAAACATTCCTAATAAAGTACCCTTTGAGTGCGAGAACGATTCACTGCAGCATGAAATCACAGGTTTCCAACAGAATATCTGTAGTCAACATGTGCCGTCTGGCTGCAACAGATGGAAACAGAAGGCACATTGTAAAATGATACAGTATGAACTGTCTTTTTGTAGGAGACTTCTGTTGAACAATATGTGTGTGGATATTGGATAATAGATATATGTTTTATATAACCAGTGTTGGTCAATATTACTTAGGAAAGTAACTTCTTTACTTTACTTGTTACCCCTTAGACAAAGTAATATCATTATTTTACTTATTACTGGAATTGAAGAGTATATACATATTACGTTACTTGTTACCCCTTAGACAAAGTTTCCCAAGTTCTCAATTCCCACCTTTGAAAGATTGACATTTACAACATAATCTGTTTAGCTAGCTCATTTTAGAACTGAATCCAATTTATTGGAATAATAATAGTCTCCAATCCCACAAACTGCACCTGAAAACAAAGCCAACAAAATCCGACATTGTAAATGTCTTTCTTAGATTAAAAAAATAAAAATAAAAGGAGAAGAGAGAAGCAATGGGAACAAAACCAGATTTTGAAATTTGTCTCTTTGACTTTTTAAACTTTTTCACAATTGTTTTCAAAGACAGTTGAGGTCTTGTCTTTAAACTTGGAAGAAACAACATAAAATCGACTTACCTTTGAGTTACACATTAATATAAATACAGCCAGATTCAGAGAGAATCAATTGAATGCACAGCGTTAGGGTATTTATTTACTATATCTGTGCCGTGATACGTCAGGTGCACACAATAGCACAACAGACAAAATGTTTAAACAACCAATTGTCACACTAAGACATAGGTCTTATTGTAATGAAAGTGCACAACTTAGTACAGTACATCAGATGCCATCCGGTGCTTAAACAGGCAGCACTACTAGACTGTAACAACACAAGTCAAACCAATGGGTGTTTGTAACAGTAAGGAATAATTTATGACAGTTTGTTGGACCAAGGTGTAGGCAACAGTGTGCTAACAGGAGCTTCAGCCTACATCTTAAAATCTTATTTGAAAACATTTCTTTCGTCTTACTACACTGGCCAAAAGACCACAACCACCAATATTTACTGTAGCCTACAAGCGACTTTACAGAAAATCAAGCACAATGTCACTTATAAGAAGTGTACTTGGCAACACAGGGAGGGCTGCAGCCTGCAGCCATAGATTTCTCTAATTTCCTTGGGACAAGCCCTTGTTCTAGTGGCAGGTCCCTTTGTGCGCCATGCGTTAAAAACAAGACTAGATAGAATAGCCTTTCATGAAAGAGACTACCTGAGTGTGTATCGGCTGGTTTATCCTGTGTGAATTTATTTATTAGATCAATGGCAGTCCCTGAGGAAGCTTGATGCAACCGAACTCGGCACACCTCCGGTAGTAGTTAGAGGTGCTCCACGTCTCGGTGTCTCTGAAATGGATGGACTCGTTAAGTGCCTCGAGCTCCGCAGGATTTTGTGGGAAGTTCTTGATCGCCATGGCTTTCCTCCCTTTCTTCCTTTTTACCACTTCTTCCCGTCCTCTGGCACAAAACCACTTTTACCGCTATTTTGTACTTTGACAACATTATAATACTGTATGTGATCGATGACTCAGTGAGACTTGCGTACTTCTTGTTCCCTTGTAATTTCTTCAAAATGGCAAACACCACAAACTTTGGAAGACAATAGAAACACAGTGAATGACTATAGTGACTATGGGGGGGGACTTGGGACTAGGGGCTAGGGGCGCTGCTGTGGGTGCTGGCGGCGTGTCTGCTCCTCCACGTCATCAGTGCCCATACCCGAGGTGGGGTTGGCGAAAGGGCCTTTCTGTGTGGAGTTTGCATGTTCTCCCTGTGTCCCCTAGGGTAGATACCCTCACAAAAACATGCAGTAATCCTGGGCACTGAACTGCCTCCCCCTGGCCAGCTGGGGCGCCTGATGGAGGGAACAGGAACTGTTTGGAATAACGTGTTCCTTCCAGGCGCTGCGTCCAACCAGGGAAACTCCCCCCTGTCAGGTGAAAAAAGGCAGCTTGGACTGGACTCCTCATGCATTGAATGAAGCATGAGGCCAGTCCGCTGCCTCCCCAGGTTGCTGGAGGGTGTGTAGAGCCCAGGATCACATTAGGAATTGGCACTGGGCGAGAAAATGGGTTGCAAAAATTGTGGGATAAAAAATCTCTCTCTCTCTATCTATCTATCTATCTATCTATCTATCTATCTATCTATCTATCTATCTATCTATCTATCTATCTATCTATCTATCTATCTATCTATCTATCTATCTATCTATCTATCTATCTATCTATCTATCTATCTACCTACGAGAGAGACGGCAAGATTATTTTATGTTGTATATGTTACATGTTATATCGGTATTAGTAGCAAAAATGTGTCATGGTGGTGCTATTGGCTGGCCAGTGTGAGAAATTTGTGTATGGGACGTCACACGACGACACACAGCAAAGGTTGTTGGAATCGGGACTTGAACGAACCCACAATACAGCTTGACACAACATGGGATAACCAGCATAGGTGCCCGGCCGGACCGCTAGACAGACAGACAGTTGAGTTTTGGAAGTTTGTGTCGCAAAAATGAGATAGGGAGTGAAAACAGGAGCAAACAGGCTGAATCAGGCTGTTGAAAAAGCCTTGCATTGTAGGGAGGAAGACATTAATCTGTAGAAACCGATGTAAAAAACATTCACATTCACTGTTCCTATACAGTAGGCTGAATGTGAGAGATCGTCTGCCCTAGGGCGGCCACGTGGTGGACTGGCACCTGTCCATTCTCTTCTCCAGCCTTAAGCGTATTGCATGCACCCCCCTCACCCCTCCAGCCCTCCCATCCCCACCATCTCCATTTACCTGAGTTGGATGGAGCAGGTAAAAGAAAACAGAATAGACTCTTTCAAACTTGAAAAAAATCAGACATTGCCTTTTGTTTGATTTGTGATCCGTCTCTCTCTTCTGGGATTTCTGCCCATTCTTTTTTTCCCCCATCAGGCTGAGTTTCGATGAAGGCAGGAGTTGGACCAGATACAGCTTCACCGCCTCCCCCCTCTACGTGGACGGGGTGTTAGGGGAGCCTGGCGAGGACACCCTCATCATGACGTAAGAAAGAACAAAGTCCGACGTAGTTAGTGTGTTTTTTAACATCACAACCCCTGAGAAACTTTTAGACATCAACACAGCATCGAGTCATTTATTATGTATGAAACTTTAAAGCAACAATGTGCAGCAGTTTTTTACTGGCTTATAGCAGTCACTGTGCAAGTAACGCCGACTTTCACAACTTTGTTCTCATTGGCTGTCCTTAAAACCAATGCCTTGCCTTGTGCCTTGTTGCCATACTCTCAGCAGGCGTACTGTAACAGTACCTTTTGAAAGAAGGCGATGGACAAACGTCATCGGCCGTCATCAGCGACGTGGTCGGTCATTACTGTATATTCTAGCTTTGAATGGCATGCAATATGAATACCATAAGCGACGATGTTGTGGTGCACTGAAAAAAGGAGGGTGGAGGAGGAAGTGGGGCGGAACTAGGAACCAAACTGCGCTGAATGGTTCGGGGTCGAGGGGGGGGGGGGGGGCAGCAGGCTTTGATTGCCTATCCCCGGCCAAGCATCGGCCGATTTGGTCGAAAAGCTCAGTGATTCTCATCTTATCGGACGACATTGCCCCATCCACTTTTTGACCATCACCCGTTCTGCTGCTGTCACCAGTCGTTTGTCCATTGCTGGCTGTTAAAACGTACTGTAAGATCTATGGTAATGTTCCAACTTACAGACACATGCTACTCTTAAAAGCAAAAGTTTCAAATGAACACCTTCAGTATTTTTTGACGGGAAAAGAAGTGGACAAAATGGCAACATTCCTGCACTCTTAACATCTATATAACTGTAAACATAAACAAAAATAACTACTAGGTTTCTAATAAAAACTGCATTATTTTATAACATATTCGACTCCTTTTAATACGGTTTCAGAGACATAGTGAATGTCATTCTTATGAATGCATTGATTCTTGCCTAATATAATCCTGACCACATTGCAGCGTTTCTACAATTTGGTTCTTATCTGGAACTTTTTAAGTCTACGTTGGATGTAGTGTAGGCACATTAATTAAGCTCTTCAAGTGTATTATTTCGTTTTCCACACAATGGGGTCCCTGGTACAATATGTTCTATCTCCAAATACATTTTCATTTTGCATGAATACATTTTGGAAGCAATGGTTCATAGGAGTCCTTTTCATGAGTCATTTTCCTTCCTTTTGTGTCTCTACAGAATATTCGGCCACTTCAGTCATCGCTCTGAGTGGCAGCTTGTCAAAATCGACTTTGGTTCTATTCTCAATCGAAGGTGTACGCTCAAAGACTACCAGACGTGGCAGCTAAACAATGAAGTAACGTGACGTCTTCACTTCTGATAATGTTGTGATTCTGTTTGAAAACCAATCATTATTTTCAGAGTTACTATTTTCACACAGAGATGCTCTTAAAACACCATTTAGTTTATTATGTCTTAGAACTTCTGCCTCTGGAGATGTTCATAGGAAAAGGGAATGCTGGGTGATGGTTTTGTTTATGACATACCAATGGCCTTTTTATACAACCCCCCCCCCCCCCACACACACACACACACACACAAAATAGCATTTGATCAACACTTTCACTGAATTAATATCTTTCTGCCAACGAGGCGCAGCCCCGGTAAACAAACTGCTAGTCATCAGTGGGAGGTTGCTGTTTTTGCATATTATTTTGCTGCCTGATCAACCCAGTGTCTCTGTCCTTTGACACATTGGTGCAGTTTGACAACCATGTTTCATCCACACTCCGTGGTGACTAGGGCTGTAGCAATACATTTTAACAGCTATTTGATATGCGTCACGATACATAGTGGACAATATTGGGTCATTCTGGCAATACGATACAATGTTTTAATATCAGTATAGTATATGTAACTATTTAACATACATTGGCATTGTCTTGAACTAAGTAATTAAACAACCATTTTCTTTTTTCGTTTAAAAATGCTAAATTTGATGTAGTATTAATGCAGTACTACATCAAATAATGTAATTAAACTAAGTAACCTAAGTAATTAAACCACTCTTTTTCTTTTTTTCTTAGAAAAAGTATTCATGCAATAAATTATCTGCAAAGAAAAATATTTGAATAGATTATTTGTATTGCAGAATATGGTGGTGACATCTTGTGTTGCCTCATAGTGACACAGTTAAGTGTCTAGTGGCTCGTTTTGCTTTTTCTGATAGGCTTCCCACTGTAACTTTATCATGCTCTCGCCCAGAGCCAAATAAAGCCTGGATATGTGATAAAAATGCAACACATAAAGTCTTGTCGTCTATTTCATATTTTGCGAAGGAAAAAACAACTACAAACAGAGACCTGCATTCTTCATTGCTTTATTGATGCATCATTTATGACAGGATGAAGTTTGGTGAAGTTGTTGCCCTATGTTCTTTGGTTGTTGTTGTTGTTCTTCTACTAGGGTGAAGTTTGTATCATGGGGGTGAAGAGAACCTTCCAAAATCTGAAAGCCGAAGTCCGATGTGTCAAAAGCAGAGATCAGCACATCCCGCACATATCAGACCCCTGCCCGTGCACAGAGGCAGACTTTGAGTGGTGAGTCTATCCGTCTGCAGGCTCCAGTGTTCACTTTATTACATCTAACTGTATTGATCTCCACAGACTGAATTTATGCAGTAAAAGTAGGACAAAGGAAGACACCAGGAAAAAGTTCAGTTCAACCGCACTTTATATAATTTTCCGAAATAAATAACTGAATAAAATAAAATAAAAAAATATCCATTATGTAGAAGAAACCCCATTTCATCAAATGAAAGGGTCTTATTTATAAATAATGAGCAGAATTACTTTTTAAATGTTTTTATAATGCCCATGCAGTATGGCTAAATAAGACTTGGAAGAAGCTGTGTGTATTTTGATAGTTAATGGAAATGAAAAGTTATTACAGAGTATGCTGTTCCTGTCATCACAATCAGATAAATGACCATGAGTGCATTTTCTCAGGGACTGTGCTGGCTTTTACATTTTTATCTGGTGATTTTGATTCGGCTGTTGTGAGTGCGAGTTGGATCATTTCCCCCCTACTGTAGAAGTTTGCTGTTGATGTTGTGCAACATATCCTGAGAGCCAGAATTATTTTTAGCCCCCGCTAGTGGCAGGGCTCTGGGGAGGACCCGCTTGTCAATCACTCGGGTCTGTCCATCTTGCCAAGACTTTCGTCACAAACAATATATCTGGGGAAATTGCTGTTGCCTGATTCTGTGTGGCTCCATGGATCCCGGTGGGCGGCCACACAGCCTCTAGGGGCTGCTATAGCGAGGCTTCTAGAGGCGCTTTTGGACTCCATGCCAAAGCACCTCTTGTACTGTCCCCCGGAGGTGAGCGAGGACTGGCATAAGATCAGCTTTGTGGGTGTTCTACTTTGCCTTACTTTGGCTACATGTTATTTTTGGGACAGCTGCAGAGTTATGTTAGTTTATGCCCTCGACTCGTTGCGGAAAAATCTGCATCGGTTGTAAGTTTGTACACTATAATATAATATTTGTATAACTACATTGGGGTAAATAATTTCAGATACAATGCGGAGTAGTAGACAACAGATCAAGCCAGTGCCATTTTTTTTGTTAGGTTTTCATTAGGTGTTCGGTGATGCTTGTGTGAAGCACAGGTTGAGAGTTAATTAATCAATCAGATTGCTTCCTTGAAACTAGGTTTCCCACCTGTGATATAATGAAAATGATCATGCACATAGTAATATAAGACTAATCTCATTCTTATAACATTCCATCTGGGAGTTAGGCCATTTCACCAAAAGGGATCCAGATCAAGGGCCAAATATTTGAATAGTTCTATTTTGAATTTGGTTTGTTTTTCTGTTCATACTGGACTTTATAGAGCAAATCAAACATGTAGCCAGTGACACGTGGACATGTTAAGCAAACTTAATGCCATTGCTATTGCATTAATTGCATTCATTCTTAATAATTATTTTTATAAGCCAAATACAGCCAGATACTGCAGAGGCAGTGTTTGGACAATATGTGCTTATTGCTACACGCCTTTCTCCTAATAACCTTTATAGGTATTTCCGAATCTGATATGTTCTGTGCATCAATGCTGAACTTATTAACAGTCTGTAAAGTTAGCAGACATGTTATACCTTTAGGTTTATACACCCACTGCTGCCTTTGTCTGTGGTCACAGAATCATTTTGAGTAAATAATACGTTTTGAACATGGAGAATTGGAGTAGGATATAGGCTTGAATCACTGCAGCAAATTAATTTGACCAATTGGTGTCACGGCTTTCGCTATAGTGAGTGATAGAGTGGTAAGTTAATCAGTCCATCATTTCGTACCACCTGTGTAGCTTATTATGTTACTTTATACGGTAAATGGTCTCTCTCTCTCTCTCTCTCTCTCTCTCTCTCTCTCTCTCTCTCTCAAAGTTTATATCACATGTGCTGCGCTGCGCTATAGAATGAGATGAATTTCATTAAATAATTTTGTCTCTGCGTCACACACGCCACGCGTCTTTATTTATGACAGCTTGCCTTGAGATGAAAGAAACCTTTTGCGTTTTGTTACTGCATTACATATCCTTAAAATGAACAGATATACAGTAGGCCTATACAACATGCATACCATATGCCACATGGATAGCTTTTAGAACTACTAATCAAGTTTGGCATGTTTTGGCGGATCATGGTTTGTTTCTTTTGGTCTGCACCAAAGTGTGGAGGCGTGCTCACACCATCCGAACCAAAGGGCTAAGAGGACCAGGCTTGGTTTTAAACAAACCTAACAGTGCCAGTGTGAAAACGTCCCTTAGGCTTCCAGCTGTGAGTTGGACCTCAGAGAGTTCATGATGAAAATAATAGGGACATGCAACGCACATACAGTACAGTACTCTGTCTAGGATCTACCTGTAGATAAAGGCACACAAATCACACAAATCACCTCTAACACCAGGAGATGACGCTTATTTTTTGATGTATATGTTTAATGCACTCAGTCGCCACCGCAGAGGCCCCAGGGTTTGCTTCCTGGCAGCAGTGCCTCCGGCTTGACCGAGCACCTCCAAAGAACACTATTATGGAGTGTTCACTGGCAGCCGGCAGCGGATTGTACTCCTCATCGCTGCACTAGCGACACCTGTTGGTTGCTTCTTGGCAGGGCCGGAGAGATTGTGAATCTCTGTGCCACATACTGTACTGTACGCCCTTGCAGTGAAACTCCTTGCTGTCAAGTGAAACAAAGTAGCTGCTGACTCCATGTGTATCTGAGGAGCTACTGTACGTGGTTTTTCGACACCCTCCTCAAACCGACAGTGCCAACAGTGTGGGTTGGCAGCGACAAGGTCTACAGCACACACAGAAAGAGGAGAAAGGGCTGAGGGATTTGACAAATTGGGAAGAATAAAAAAAAGGTTACAAAACTATATCAAGGAAGTTGTATTGTTTGATTTGCCTGTTTTAAATGGTGACTGCTCTTTATTTAGTGTTTCTTAACGTGTGGGTCAGGACGCCCCAGGAGGGTCCTCCTCACATGCTTTTATGGGGACAAAAAAAGAAGAGACAAAATTGTGTGGATAACTAATCTACAGTATTAGTTATCCAAGCTTGTAAATTGGCTGTTTTCACAATGTTTATCAGTGAAACCGAGTCAATCAAAATGTAGTGCCTCGATGTCTACAAGTGCTTGCCATAGTGTGTGAGTGTTTCTGTGTTTGCATATTCTTTTTGGGAGTTGTCTTGTCACGGCCTGAAGAGGTTGAAAACCAGTGCTTTGTGACGTTGTGCGTCGTGTTTTTTCTGCTCTGATCCACACAGTGACTACGGCTTCCAGAGGCAACCCGACGGGAGCTGCTCCCCAGCGTTCTGGTTCGTTCCATCCACCGCATCCAGAGACTGTGTCACCGGAGACACTTTCCTCAACACCACCGGGTACAACACCAAAACGCATCTGTGTTGACAGAGGGAAGCAAGTAGAAATAGAAGTAGACACAGCGCTTGAATACCAAACAGCACACACTGTGAGGAGCACAGTCTTTCAATTCCAGTCATTCTGTACAGGAACAGGTCAGAATTTTACATTAGACTAGTAATACTCTTGGCCCCCGCAAAAAACAGGCAGCTGTGACTACAAATACATTTTGGAATTTATTATTATTTCCTCATGCATGTATGCACGTGTGCATGCATGCACACATGTGAGAGAGAGGCGGTGTGTGTGTGTGTGTGTGTGTGTGTGTGTGTGTGTGTGTGTGTGTGTGTGTGTGTGTGTGTGTGTGTGTGTGTGTGTGTGTGTGTGTGTGTGTGTGTGTGTGTGTGTGTGTGTGTGTGTGTGTGTGTGTGTGTGTGTGTGCCTCTCAGTGGCATGCACAGCAAATGTAGGACAAGCAGATATTATTGTGCAGTGTCCAGGTGCGAGTGTGTGTGTCGTTTTGCTTGAGTCTGACTCTTCGTGAGTGTGCACTGATCTGTGTTTTTCCGGATCTGTGAGCGTGCAGTGCTTTACCTGTATTTCTCTTCAATGGCGAGTGTCACAGATATCGCAGGGCTTTGTCCAACAACTGCACAGCTGGGACCCTGTGGAGGTACAGCCCCAGGCGACAGAGATGTCCCGTTCAGGCCCCCCGAGGGCTCCAGCTTCTTACCAGCGAGGGAACCATGGTAGCCGCTCTGGGGAAGAATGTCTCTTTCCTGATTTTCCTGGAAGAGGTGCTGCTCTTCTTACCTCAAAATACCCTGTATTGCGTATGTAGTAATTCACATAGAGGCACGTTAATTGTCTCTTGACCAGGCCAAAGGCATTGTGGGGAGTATGTTTTGCACTCCGTCCATCCGTGTGTTCATCCATCCGTCCATCCATCCGTCCGCCTGTTACCAGCTAATCTCACCTGCTTTGACCGTTATCAAGCGATAATTCCCAGGTGGCTGCTTATTAGCCGTTGTTATCGACGAGGCATGTTGTCTGGGCGTCGACTGACACGATTGCCTAAAGGACGAAAACCCGGAAATCATCGATCAGTGTGGCCGGTTGGCCGCCTTGTTTTAAGCCCTGTGTCAGCGTGGTGATGTGCTTGCGGTTATGTTTAGGGTTAGTGTTAGAGGAGGCCAGTATATTGACCAAAACGATTACAGTAAAGTAACGAAATGTGCGTGATATGTGACTGCATCACGATGCGCCAGACCTACTGCAGCTGGCCCATGTGGAGCTGCACCTGCAGGCAGCCGCCACACGGGGGAGACAAACACCATGCAGGGTTTTAGTAGTGGAACAAGCTGGGTCGGCAGGCATGGCCATTCTGAGACGAAACAGTCCTGCTGATGACAACTAATAACTGTGATCTTATCCATTGATAAGGGTCGAATCGGCTGCTAATCTCCGGCACTGTTAACCCGGTCGATGTTAAACTTTGCACATACCCTCCTTAGATGCCAATTATGAATCTCTGCCGAACATTTTCTAGACCGGCCTGTTATAGCGGCACCAGGATGCAGCTTTTCACATTTTTACCTAGAATTGCACTGATCTGCATGAAACGCTGCATGCACCTGCCTGAAGGACAATGACAAACCATTGACTTTTTCTACATCTGCCTTTAATAGTGCCACCAAGACTAGGCTGATCTTTGTAAAACACATTATTTCCTATTACTCCTCCAGATTATTTTCCAAAACCCCGCAAATCGTTACACAGTATCTCTACAGTCATGTGCTCAAGATGGGTCTGTCCAATATATTTCATATTCCTTCCTAATTATCTATAATTGGCAGTTTAAAAGTTTGCAGGATTTGCCTTTTAAACAAAACACAAAAGGCATCTAATTATGAACGCAACATGCAATTTATGTAAAATCTTTAAAACACTTTTCCTAGTAGGTGGTGAAAAAATATAACCACACCCTTTTCACATTGGCTTGTTATTGCCATTGACCACCAACAGGTGACAAATGCCTCAAATCATCCAATTACCGTTAAAGGGGATTTCCACCCATTTTCAAGATTTTTTTCTGAAAGCAAAAGAAAAAAAGACCCTAAAAGAAAAATCATTAACATGGTGGACTTTTTTCAGACCTCCATTTATAGGAAACACAGAATGGGGGTCAACTTATATATTATATTAATGACATGGTAAAATGTTGAAAATCTGTGAAATTCCCATTAAAGGCATAAGAGGAAATGGAACTCTTTTCACATTGGCTTATAGCACCACCAGGAGGCCAGTGTTTCTCGTTTAACTCTGTCACTCACCTTCACTATATGTGTATATATATATTAATGCTGGACCTACCATATACACCTGCTCGCAATTTTGTGTGAGGGGATTTTCTCACTTGAACTGAGTCAAGGGGTCCCTAGAGATGAAAAATCACCGAGGTGCTTGTCCGCCATAGTGCCACGAATGGCGCAATGGCCAAATCAAATATGGCCGCCATCGGATATGATGAAAATCCAACTTTTGTGTATATACACATGCAATACCTCTATTCTGACTAATTGGGGGGTGGGGAATCCATTTCTGATATTGCTATGACCATTTTGGTTGATTTTGACCTTGAAAGGTCATGGTCAAGGCCATTTTGCTATTCCGAAGACCATAACTAACCATTGTTAGGTGAAAAAACGGGTGCAATGGGTCTATTTCTACTAATTCTGACATTTATTAATTAATTGAATTAATAATCAATCATATAAATCACTTGTTTTTTTTAGTAGGCCTACATGTGCATAAGACATATAACAAATATAATCACCCCCTTTAAAATGTATTTCATTGCATGTTAAATCAAATCAAATTGAAGGAATAAAAGTGATGCAAAATCAAACAGCAACTTCATTCAAAGTGAACTCAACAGATGGCTCTGGCCTTGGCCCAAGTGAACCATTTTATTGCCATGGCCAGAGTGTTGACAACCAAATCAGGTATCGATGGCCATATGGTGTGACGAAGGCATGTTTGCTCCAGCAGTAGATATTCATCTGCACAAGACAGAACATTCAAGAATCTCTTCCTTTGCATGGGCCCTTTCCACTGGACATGTGTTGTGCTCAGATGCCAAGGAAAACTGCTTAGAGTTTCTGGACCTGGTGATGCAATAGTTGAGTGTGCCATGTTTGGACCTGGTCTGATAGAGTTGGTGTTAAACGGCAGCCATTATGTCCGGGCTCTCACTGGGATGCCGATGGTAGAGGATGTGATCAGGTCGCTCCAGTGGAATATGTTCTGGCAGAGCTGCATATCCAGTGCTAGCACAGGTACAGGCATTGCACACTGTGCTGGCTGCAAATCAACATTCCTCAGAGCAGTTTGAGGCCCCCATAGGACAAGTAGAGAAATTGAATCAGGATTTTGAGAAGGAATGTAAGGCTGTCAGAGCTCTGCCATATCTTTGGAGGTTGGCTGTATTTGGTGGCTGTAATGAAAAAAGCTGTGGGATACTATGGTGATCTATGGTGATCTTTGCATAAACTACCTGTGTCATGGCTCATATATCTTGTGCGAATCAAGGTGCTAGAGTTTACACATCCTGAGTTCTACTGGCACTTCTCAATCGGTCAGTGGGTTGTTCAGGTCAATGCTGGATCAGTACTGCAGTAGGTAACCTGAAGGTCGAGCAGAGCATTCAGTGAGAGATGAAGCAGGGCTTGACACTAACACTTGCCCGCTTGCCCGGGGCAAGTAAAAAAAAATGGTGGGGCAAGTGAAGACTGCTACCTGGTTGCCCGATCGGGCAAGTGTGCAACTTGCACAAGATAACACAAGATAAATTTGTCTTGAAGGCAGTCATTGCACTCTGCCTCTGTGTCTTTCCCTGCTTTCCACAATTCCACAATTTCAGGCTGGATTTGGGAAACAAAACAGGCAAATTAACATACACATCAATGATCACATGATCTTCTACATTCTCTAGTTGTGTAGACCTGGGCTAATTAAGATGATGAATATTAACTCTTGAGAGTGTAAAAATGAAACCAAATGGACCCGCAAGGGTCCATTTGGTTTCATTTTTACGTTCTCGAGAGTTACATCTGGTTAGTAAACTTAAATGCAAAATTTACAATATATTTTTGGGGGGCAAGTGACCGTGGCCTGAGGGCAAGTAGAACCTGACTTGCACTTGCCCGATGGGCAAGTGCCTCGGAGACCTGAGTGTCAACCCCTGTGAAGGGTCCTGAAGGTCACTATGTAGTAGGAGCCACACACACAATGCAAAAGCAGATGCAGAGTTTGAGCTCTTGTTTCATGAGATTCATGAAAATGTCCTCAACCTCCTCACCAACAACTACCCCCAAAAAATCCATCTCGAGCATGCACTGAGCACCACTTGTCACCTTACATTCAAAGTGGTGAAGCTGTTTGACTCTGTGCTAGAGCACGAGATTCCATACTCATTGACTGTCAATCTGCAAAGCAGGTTGTATACAGAGAATTCACTCTGCGCCTGCTCAACTGTCTAAAAACGGGGAGTGCCTGTAGTACCCATACAGACAAGAGAGGCTAGACTGAGACTAAGAAAATTAGCTGAACCATACCAAAGAGGAAGCCTCACTTCAAAGAGCAACCACAGAAGGCACCAAACACCATTTTGAAGAAGCAGAACTTAGTTTTACCCAAAGACATGGCTGAAGCATATAGGAGCTATGGACATTGCTAAGGAGCAGGGCATAAACATCCAGCAAATACTTTCTCATGACGTGCTCTCAACATCTTTGATGGTCAAAAAAAAGAGATTGAGCCTGGACTTGATCTCACCCAATGGAGTCTGCATCTAGTCATCTACTCTTGCCACTTATATTGTGTTAGACTTCATGTCGAAAATGCGGCAGATACCACTGGGATGGTTCTCAACGGTCAACACCCTCATCAGTGCTTCATCCTCCTTCTGCCGAGAGTCAGAATTCATTCTCCTCATACTTGATACGTACATTGAGAGGTCTCAAAATGAAGGGGAGCTCCTGCAACGTACAGACTCAACAGCAAGCATTGGCATGAACAGCAACACACCCATTCCGCAGCAACTTCACAAGTTCTGGGTGTCTGAGAACAAGCAAAATATCTATCTGTTAGTTTGGGATATGGTGTGCAGTCAGGTCTGTGGCAATACTATCACTGTCAGGTCTGTCGTCCATGACAATGGCTGGTGGCAAGGACATTCCCACTATTTTTTGTCTTCTCTATTGCAATGTAAAGCATTTGAGCTGCATTTTATGTCATGAAAGGTGCTATACAAATAAAGATTATTACAAATAAAGATTATTATTATTATCCATGACCTCTTGAACTGGATTGAGGAAGCTGACACGAGGCTAGTGGACTGGTGCATATGGAGTGGGCTATTTGTGTTAAACAGTGTAAGAGAGTTGTGATAGTTTTTAATGATACACCTGTGCATTACTTCTACATTGCATCCCGTACTTCCAAGCACTGGGGATGAAGAAAGTCTGGCAGCAGTATGGCACTGGTGAAAAGCGACACATGCTATCACTGCATCAAGCAGTCTCTTATCTTGGAACAACCCTAGCCAAGACCGTGATCAAGGCACATATCTTGACTGGACAGGGCCGCTGGATGATGTGGGAGGGAGTCGAGAAGAAGAAGCTGACATGGAGCGAAGTCTGGGGCTTGGAATCCAACAGGCTGAGTTTCATCGTTCAAGCAACGTTGTGCTACCATCTCCCATAAACCTGCAACTATGGTTGGGAAGGACCCAGCATGTCTAGCCGATAAGCTTGAGCAGAAGAGGATTTCCATCAACGCCCTACCCACCAGCAGCCAGGGCATGCGCCATCACCCACCAACGTTCCTCCGGGAGGGGGGATCCTACCATCTAGTCTTTTAATTGATCCTGGAGATCACTGCATGAGCAAGTTGTGGAAAAATACTTGATTTTGTTTTATATTAGTTGTATATCACTTTGTCACTCTTAATTAATCATTTCAGAACCCATATAGCAATGTATATGTATACTTGCATATGTGTTGTATATATCTTTTGTTCTAAATAATAACGTAATTGAGTAAAAATGATAACAGGGGACAAATTTGTTACTTTTAAATTATAGTTAAATATCAATATAAAAGATATCACACAGGAATCATTGCCACAATTATATGAATTAGACCTATTGCACCAGTTGTTAATGTCATGGCCAAATCATGTCTTTGGAATAGCAAAACGGCCTTGACCATGACCTTTCAAGGTCAAAATCAACCAAAATTGTCATAACAATGTCAGAAATGGATTCCTCACCCCCCAATTAGTCAGAATAGAGGTATTGCATGTGTTTATACACAAAAGTTGGATTTTCATCATATCCGATGGCGGCCATATTTGATTCGGCCATTGCGCCATTCGTGGCACTATGGCGGACAAGCACCTCGGTGATTTTTCATCTCTAGGGACCCCTTGACTCAGTTCAAGTGAGAAAATCCCCTCACACAAAATTGCGAGCAGGCGTATATGGTAGGTCCAGGATTATATATATATATATATATATATATATATATATATATATATATATATATATATATATATATATATATATATATATATATATATTTATTTATTTAAATTAATTATTTATTTATTTTATGTTTTTTTTGCACGTCCAAACAGAACACGGAGCAAACACTACATCTGTGTCTCTCTCCGTGTGACCAGACATGGTCAAACATGTGGTGCAATTCGCGGACCTCACCACTCCAACCCATTTTAATGAAACCCGCTCCATGCCCAATTCAAAATCCTGACGCTCAGCTCGCACTCATCCTCTGATCACAAGCTCTGTTTTGTAGTGAAAGCTATGTTCACTACACTTTGAGAGTCTTGTGTTAGGCATGCTAGAGAAATGCTGGTGTTCCATAGCCGTAATTGGCAAAACATGAATAAGTAAGACAAGACTAAAAGCCCCACTAGCAGTCCCTAGAGGCTGGAGCTCCTTACATCCACCGAACCTGCCTGGTTCATACTGTAGCCGAGACGAGTGGCCATGGTTCACATTTTCATACTGGTCATGTCGGTTTGATGTCCTTATATTGATAATTATCCTTTCACCACTTCACCCCCGTAGAGACTTAGTAAATCGCTTGGCTCTGTCATTTATTTCACAGTTTGCCAGAAGTAGCTGAGCTACAAGTCTACTTGTAGATCTGCCGGCCTTGGATTCAAGTGCCTAACCAAATTCTCAGGCTTTTATTGTATAGGGAAAAAAGGAGTGTTTAATTCCACCTCATACATTTTTGGCATTTCAACAAAGGAAGAAGAGTTGTTGATTTTGCAAACTATTATTATTGGCTTACACAAAAGCAACATCATTAATGATCTTTGCTTGTGCCTTAGGTGCATGGACTAGATGAAGACATGCGTTGCCATACTCTTGGATGTCTGCTAATCGCTTTGGTGATTAGCGCTGCATGGCATTACATCCTTTGCAAGTTAAAGAGCGTGCACTAGGCTACTCATGTTCCTTCTGGTAATTTCCTTTACCGGGTGGGTGCACAGACTCCAAAAGTTCTTCCTACTACAGAGGGATTACCGGGGCTCACGGAAATGTCCTTCAGGCACTTTGTACTTGGTTGGCACGGTTCAGCTCCCAGAATGGCGAAACACAAAGCCTTGTTCAATGCCGAAGAAGGCTGTGTGCCGAAATGTGTTTGTTGTTCAGCATGGAGGCCCGTGCCAAATAAATACAAAGTGCCTGAAGGACTTTTCTGTGCTGGTACATGTAATCCCTCTGATTAATGCTTTTGTTTCACACACAAATACACACATGGTACGAATAATGAACACAATAATTAGCCTAAACATATTATATTTTGCAGAATTAAAAGTTCTAATTCTAATAGTTTTAGAACTTCGCTTGGATAATTTGCGATTGTGTAACACAAAATGGTAATGCATGTGATTTTTGTCGCATAAATGACATGAAATTCACAGTGGGCAGACCATAATATGCTAATGCCCAGGTATAGCAGCTGTTCACTTAAACAGCTGTTTAGCCACAAGGCATTTCCCCAACTTTCTCCATTTCCAAATAAACCCAGTGACCAAACACAACCACAATGTTTACTGTATCTTTCCTTCCAGTGCCAAGTCAAGTCAGGGCCGCTTTGTTGAGCCATCTACTCATGTGGCGTGTTGATGTCACTGAGTACCCGATTCGGGTAAAATTACAGTTAACCTAGGGCAAATCTCGCTCAAATTGCTCAACACTACTATGACAATTTATGATGGCTGATTTTTTTTTGTATATACAGAATTTTGTCCTAAATATACCTGTAGACCTATCTCCGTGTTGTCAGACTAATATCTAACTGCATATTCTCGTACTGTGAAACTCAGCCATTGTGTGAAGTTGTGCGGGGAGGCAATAGCAAACACAAAGTAATGAGTTCTCACATCTGCTGTGCGAGAATGACACGCAGGCTACAGCATTCTATTCACTAAGCACACAGTGCACTTACAGTAAAAGCATTTACATAGTGATTAACACTAATGGCATACACTCTCAACTCTAATCACTACGTTCACATGTCATGCAGTACAGCTTGATGCATATATAATGTTCCCTAATTCGCTTTTTCTTGCTGACCTCACCAGTGGCGGTCAATCAAAGGCAGTAACTGAGGACCTGCATTGTCATGCATTTTTCAACTCGAAATGCTTTTTAGCAGAAAATGTGTGTGTGTGGGGGGAAAGGTTAAATACTGACAAACCGCTTAAACTCTCTACCCAGATAGGATGCCAAAAGACTCCCTGCTGTTTTTTTTTCTACACAAACTACAACAAATATATCCACCCAAGAACAGAGATTGTAGGGCCAAAGTGATTAAGTACCAACATTATGACTTGCAAGCATTCTTTTTGGTCATGTATTCATTTTGTGTTTTTTTCTCTCTCTCTCTCTCTCTCTCTCTCTCTCTCTCTCTCTCTCTCTCTCTCTCTCTCTCTCTCTCTCTCTCTCTCTCTCTCTCTCTCTCTCTTTTAAACTGTACAAACATGTTTCAAACATTGAGGAATTGAAATATATTCTCTTTCAAATAGTGTTTATCATGAAACACAACAAGAATTACAACAAAGCACGACAAAACAACGATAAGATAAATCAATAAGATCCAAACAGCAGGCCTCACTGGAAGCAGAAGAAATTGGGCAGGACAAGAAAGATGCCAAGAGAAAATGCTCCAGGACTCCATCTGCTGGTTTCCAGGAGGTGGCTCTTTTCAGGGCTGTTCTCCCTTATACTGGGTAGTAGTAGCACATGTCACTCGATGACAATAGCACATCTTTTCAAAGCTTGAAGGTGTATTCTTGTGAGCAAGCTGCAGTACCATCGTGCAAGCATAAATTAAGCGTTATGCTTACTGCCTCCGAGCGTGATTGGAACAATGGCCAGGTTGTGTAGCAGTGTCAGAGGCAATAACAACATCAGACAGACATGTTATTGCCCGAAGATATTATCTTTAGGTGTACATTCCCCGGCTTAATTGCCATGGAGATAAATGAGACTCCCACACAGGGGCAGATGTAACATTTCCCAATTGGGGGGGCAGGAGAAAATGGTATGGGGACACCCATACCATTTTCGGTTACAGGACTTACAGTATATTAGGCAAGTAAAGCATCACATTAGTTGTTAGCTAAAGGTCTGACTCAGAGAGTTTTATGTTTCCGAATGATGAAATCCTGTTGGTTTAGTGGCGCCACAGCTGTAGTTAGTTAGTAGCAGTAGTAGTGTTTCAAATAATTTTAATTATAAGCACTTTAATTTGAACTATTTTGGGTTGTTCTGCATACCATCGTGTTTGGTGAGGCAGACTGGGCATTTAGGGGGGGCATTGCCCCCCCCATGCCCATGCGTAGATCCGCCCCTGCTCCCACACTTTCTTTTGGCACTTGAAAACGACAAGCAGTGTAACATTGTGTCGTGTTACATTCTGTTCTTCCAGGGCCTCGGCTCGTCGACCAGCATAACGGTGGACTTTGGCGACGGAACGACCGTATCCTACGCCAACATCAGCTCTATCGAGGACGGCATTGAGCACGTCTACAGCAGAGTGGGCATCTACCAGGTGTCTGCGACAGCACGGAACATCCTGGGGTCCGACCGGGCGCTCCTCTACCTCCACGTCACCTGTGAGTCCCGAAAAAACAAAAAAACAAAAAATGGACCCTCGGGTCCATTTGGTTCCATTTGTACACTCTCAGAAAAAAAGGAAACTCATTAACATGGTGAAACACATCTTGATGATGTCATCAAGATGTATTTCACCATGCTAATGATTTTTTTCAGACCTCCATATCTAGGAAACTCGGAATGGGAAAACTTTTTTACCATGTCCACACAACATCTCTAAGGTATATTAATGACATATTCCACTCATTTTGAAAATGAGTGGAATTCCCCTTTAAGACACGGGCATGCACACTTGCATTTGCATGCACATTTGCGTGCACCTGCGCAACACACACAGACAGGCTATTGAAACAAGTATAGCATAATAATAGAGAAAGATTGTTTACAATGCCTAATCCATAAAAGTAAATGACGAGACAAAAAACATAGGCCTACTTTTGCCCCAAAAATATTTTAGATGTGAGAAGTGGGGGGACACTGTCCCCCCGCGTCCTCCCTCCACTACACCCCTGGTAATCAGCATTCAGCAGTCACTAGTGTGAAATACTGCATAGTGGTTTTAAAGGTTTAGTAAGTGATTTCACTAAATTCAAATATCGTTACTTTTTTCTTCTTTTTTTAGGTAATCCTCCCTACTATAGATTGTGGTGACCATATAAGGAGTTCCTCTCTGCCTCCAGTGATAGCCCCTAGGGTCAATAAACCCTAGTTTCAATTTGGGCTTTGGGATAAAAGCCTTTCATCCAATCAGAACAAGAGGAGCATTACTTCAATCAGGATCGAGTGGGGGTGGCCCTCGGTGTATCTGTTGTACTTCCCCTCACTGTAGAGCATGTGATGTGCACGTCATACTACCAAGGGGGAACGAAGGGTTTTCCAAATCGCCCAAATCACGTACTATACCTTTAATATTCCTTGTGGAAATACTTCCACATATTCCTACATGTGAAAGTATTTCCACTTGTTTATATTTAAACAACCACGGCTACTGATGTAACGCAACGTTATCGCATGCATACTTATAATATCATAATCTAACGATCATCATCATCACACGATTATCATAACACTAATGTAATGCTACATGCAGAAGAGGAGAGATTAACCTATTGTTGAAGGTACAGTATGATTGCCGCATGAATGACCAAGGTTGAAATTGATTGTCCGACTCAGTTGTTTTCGAACGTTTTAGATAACTCGCTCTCAAAGAGTTACATCTGGTTAACCAGCTTTCCATCGTCTACACGGGGACCACCTGGAACCCTCTCAAAAACCACTCGTGGTCCCTGGACCACTGGGTTGAAAACCACTGCTTCAATAAATGTGCCTTTCATTGGAGTCACCGTTGCTGTTTTTGTGCTTTGCTTGTGAAGGTGGCCTGGAGCAGGTTCAGCTCTTGGCTCCCTCGGTGGTGGTCAGGAACAAACCGGTGAACCTCAGCACGGTGCTGCATCCCAGCAATGCAGGGACGGTCACCTATTACTGGTGGTTCAACAACAGAACTGAGGTCAGTCCTGTGCTTTCTCTCGCTTTTTAACGGTTTAATGGCATAATTGGCTTCACACCGTGCCCACCCAGGGCAGTGGTAAAGGTGCTCATTTATTACTTATGTAAAAGTAGTAATGCTGCCATATAGAAATACTGTGTTACAAGTAGAAGTCTGGCATGTAAATGAGTATTGTTATCAATTCAAAATATATATAACAATCTACAAATTCACTAGTGTTGCATTGCGACAGATTGTGAGTTTTATAGATCTGCTTTTTTATTTTCAAAGGGTCAACATATCGGGATGAAGTACATGTTTAGTATATTTTGTAATAATAATCACATTTTACAATATAACCAGTAACTAATGTTTTCAAATAAAGATAGTAAAGTAAAACACAATATTTAACATTTGCCTTTTGAGATGTAGAAGTACTGGAAAAGTACAAGTACCTCAAAATGGTATGTGCTTTGTTACAGTGCAGTGTGATGTGAGCTTGTAGGTGCTGCTATACTGTACCGACGTTATAGTCCACTATACTGTACCGACTTTATAGTCACACGACGACGTCGACATTCCACGTGAGCTATATTCATCAAATCCATTTTATTCTGTGTTTCTCTCATCTCTCTGTCAGCCTGTGGTGTCTTTGGAGGGAGGGATGTCCTTCACTTTCCGCACAGAGGGAGTTCACACAGTCACTGTTCAGGCGTCGCTCGGCAGCACTGTCCTTCAGGACAAAGGGACTGTAATTGTCTATGGTGAGGCCCTGTTTTTCTGTGTACTACAACAAGCCCAGCAGTGGTGATCTAATATAGGCTGGCGTCAAACTGCCTACCGCTCCTCAGATGGGCTTATTCTGAAGGTCCTTTCACACTGGGAGTGTTTCTAATTCAATCAGCCTTATGAGTAGTTGTCTCCACGGGGCTGAAAGCATCCGAGGGATTATGTTTTTCGCCTCTATCCGTCCTTATGTCCATCCGTCCGTGTGTGCATCCATCCCTACACACCTGTCTGTGTACAGCAGATCTCCAGAACCTTTGGCCCTATACTCACATACTCCCCGGAGAGATTCCAACTCATTCTGATTGGCATGTTATAGCGCCACAAGAAGGCAGATTTTTGCCAAGCATAAGTTTTGAGATTTATTTATTTATTTATTTATTTATTTATTTATTTATTTATTCATTCATTTATTTATTTATTTATTTATTTATTTATTTATTTATTTATTTATTTATTTATTTATTTATTTATTTATTCATTCATTCATTCATATTACCCCTACCAATGTTCTCATCATGCACAATATCTCCAGTGACGTGATCAAGTTGGCTCTGCCTGTTATATTTGTCATATTCCATCCTGGTTGGTTGTTAGCCTATACCAGGGCTGCCCAAAAGATAGATTGTGATCTACCAGTAGATCACACAGGCTGTACAGGTAGATCACAACAGTCCCCATAGATCTGTAACTCTTGAGAGTGTTAAAACGAAACCAAATGGACCATTATGGGTCCATTTGGTTTCATTTTACACTCTCAAGAGTCCACGCAATTAGAAAATGGAAAATAATTTTCATTTTGACCAACGTTTTGCCAGTTCTCTTTCCCAATTGTGGACAAAAACGTGAAAGTTCTTAGTTTTGGGTGCAAGAGACTAAATTCAGCATCAAAAACTCAACTAAAACCCCAAATACTGTTTTCAGATGTCAGTAATAGCATATACAGGAAAACCTTCCAATTCTCCCCCTCTCTTTTTCATTAAAAGTGCATTATTCTTAAACACTATAACAGTAAGTAACACCATCACCAACTATTTCAAAGCTCAAACTTTCTAGGAGGACTTGAAATGGATTTTCAGTTATGGAACAATCACATTTTTGATGTGTGGATCTTGTTGAGCCGGCCATTTTGAAAGTAGCTCTCGAGTCAAAAAAGTGTGGGCAGCCCTGGCCCATACGCTGCAGCTATGGCCACAACCAAGGCATCCCTCTGTGGATTCTTCTGTAGAGCACTGAAGCATGACATCTCAACCACCCAGGGGTTCTGCGCCTCTGAGTCACAGCACTTCTCTTGAAAATCCCACAGGGCAATCTTAGATTGCATCATATAAGAACTACTAAGGGATAAGGGACATTTTGTGAAGGATCTTTATATGAAAGAATGTGTAGTTGTGATTATTATACTCTCAATAACACTGTTATTGAGAGAGTTCATTGTTTTTCATTATCCTGCACATTGCGTATGAAGACCAACTTGTCTTGTCAAAAATATACAAATGGAATATTGATGTATAAGAATCACAGACTCGCTGACGCTAACAATGATTGGCTGAGAAGAAAGCACTAAAACCTATTAATGGATCTAATGATGTGTAGCAATTATGAAATGTACTGTGATGCCCAAAACATGACCCGAAAAAAAAAAAAAAAAAACCTTTCTCATTATCGGTGCACAAATGACTTTCTTTTTCCAAGGGCCAACATATAAGGGTCATAAGGCTCAAACTCAGAGATAAAGTTCAATTATTTTACGCTAAATGCGGTCAAATGAATTTCTGTCTCTGTTTCACTGCAGAATATTTCCAGTCACACATTTTGGCGTTCTCCTCTAATCTGGATGAGCTGAACCCTGGGGTGCCTGAGTGGAGACAAGACATCGGCCGAGTTGTCAAGAACTCCATGGTTCAGGTCAGCTGTAACCGATAACCAGGGGTGTAGTGGAGGGGGGGCGCAGGGGGCGGCGTCCCTTCACTTCTCACATCTAAAATATTTTTGGGGCAAAAGTAGGCCTATGTTTTTTGTCTTGTCATTTACTTTTATGGATACAATTAGGCATTGTAAACAATCTTTTTCAATATGCTATACTTGTTCTAATAGCGTGTCTGTGTGTGTTGGGCAGGTGCACGCAAATGCAAGTGTGCATGCATGTGTCTTAAAGGGGAATTCCACTCATTTTCAATATTTTACTATGTCATTAATATACCCTAGAGATGTTGTGTGGACATGGTAAAAAAGTTCCCCCCATTCTGTGTTTCCTAGAAATGGAGGTCTGAAAAAAATCATTAGCATGGTGCAATACATCTTGATGACATCATCAAGATGTGTTTCACTATGTTAATGAGTTTTCTTTTTTTCTGAGTGTTCACATTTGTACTCTCAGAAAAAAAAATGAAAATGGGTGGAATTCCCCTTTAAGAGGTGCCCCCCCCCCCCCCCCCCCCCCACACACACACACACATCTAAAAGCCCCACTACAACACTGCCGATAACTGCTATAATGAGTGTTTAAGCCCGACTGATAGATCAGCATATATTTCACTTTTTTGTTGCTAGGCAATTTAGAAACGTATTTGCCCTCAAAATATAAAGTTGGTGGTGGCGAGCAGCAACTAAAGTTGTCACATCCGTCTCTCTTTGGCATGGATTATGAGACTTAAAGAAAGTTAATATGTTAGTATTCGGAGGTCGGAGTTTGGGTCCTGTGGAAGCCAAACTAGTAAAAACAGCAGATCTAAAAGTTGAAAAGTTATAGATCTGCCTTTTCACTGTCGGCCTTAGAGCCAGATATCTGGCATCGGTGGGGCTCTAACAAGCGTGTTGTTCTGCTTAGAGTCTACCGTACTTGTATTGGACATGGAGTCCTTATGCACTTCTGCTCTGTAAGCTAGCCTGGAGTGTAAAACTTTCTTTTCCTTGTTTCTTTATTTCTACTACTACTGCTACTCTGTACTGTATCTATCTATACTAATACATCATTGCCTGATGCCTGCGGTGATGGAAAAGGTACTCAATAGTACAGTTTGGAATAAAGTAAAAGTGTGGTATTCAAAATGTACTTAAGAAATCAATCAAGTATACTTGATTGAAGTATACAACATACAATCAAGTATACTTTATTGAAGTATACAACGTACAATCAAGTATACTTGATTGTATCAAAATTAAAGTACTCATAGAGTACAGTATACAGTATAGTGGGGTGCGGGGGGAGGCGATGTTAGAAGTTAAAAAGTATTGAAATTTGGAAATATTCCAGTAAAGTAAAAGCGGTTAAATTTGCAAATATGTTTTTTTAATGGCTTAGGGAGAAAATATAAACCTCTGAGCTCTTATCCAGAAGGCACAGAAATGCTCATCAGTATTACATGGTTTCAAGTAAACTTGTCAAACACTGAAGGCCAATAAATGCACGCCCACACACAATGGTTGCCACTTGCCCACCAAGCCGAAGTAAAGCCGCGAGGCTTCAGCCTTGAGAAAACATCAAATCCTCGTGTCATGGACATGGAGAGTGAATTTCGTGGTAGAGTGCCAAAGTGCCTCAAGTATTCCTATCTGCATCGATGTCAAAAAAGCAGCAGGTTACGTAAAAGACCTGGATACAGAGTTATATATATATATATATATAACTCACAGTGGCCCTCGGTATGAAACATTCACTCTGACCTTCTGTCTTGTCATATACTACCGCGGTTTACACCAGGATGTTGACAGCAGACCTCTGGTTGTGGCGTGGAACGATGCACTTAAAAGCTCTGCCCTTTACCATAGACTGTCAAATTGAACATGCATGTTTAAATTGATCTGTGCGCTCCATCCTGGCACTGACATGTACTTTGTACACTCTGTGCGTAGACGACATCTGAGGCAGAATACTGAAGACGTTCATATGTTTAGTGCCAACCAATCCCATTTGAGTGCTAGACAATACCAATGCCAATGTATGCCACCATGCATTCAGTACAAAGAAATGCATACTAACATTGTACCTACAGTACGTTAATGTTAAGTTAACTCTGGTCTGGTATCAAAACTGTACCCTGTTATCCAGTGGCATAAAATTTCCAGGCTATAAAGGCAATTATTGCACCGAGCATATTATTCTGACAAGTTCAACATGTCTTTTCTAAAGGTCACAGAAATTCACTGAGTCCTTTGACCTTTACAAAACGAACGCATATAGTCTTTGCTAGTCTTCACTACGGCTAAATGGTGCATTGATATTGTGCCTTCATCCAAGGCAATTTAAATCACCCTCATATATTCACACACTGATGGCGGCGAAAACCATGCAAGGCACGACCAGCACATTGGGAGCAATTCGGGGGTTCAGTGTCTTTCCCAAGGGCAAGACACTGAAGACACTGTCTTGCCAAGGGCAAGACACTGAACGGCCGACCCAAGGATCATTGGATCACAAATCAAAAGTGTGCACTCAAACTTGGATTTTTCTTTCTCTGTGTGTTGTTTTGTTTTCCTAAAGGTCACAGGAATCAGTGCAGAGCGGCTGTTGGTCTCAGTGCTTCCTGGTTTACCCACGGCAGCAGAGTTTTTCATTCTTCCCGACAAGAGATCACACAACGATTCACCACATGGCAAGTGGGAAAACTTAGATCAGGTACTGTCACCACCACGTCTATTTAACAGACCACCGCAGAAACTCGAAATGTACTTGAGTGTCAATTTAGCCACATTAACCCAGCTGGTATTCCTCTTTTTTGGACATGTCATTAGATTTGACTATGGTGTAGAGTAGATGAAGGAATATAAAATACATACTCCCTTCATTTCAAGTAGGGATGTCCCAATACTGTATCGGTATCGGGAAAAGTATCCGATCGGCCCTTTTTTGTCATGTCGGTATCAGCAAATACTATATGGGTATGGGATAAGTATCAGTATATGCCCTTATTTGCCATTATGGGGTCATATATTGGCAAATGTGCTAGTCTAACCACATACACAGGGGTAAGGGGTTAACAGTATGGCCATTAAATAAAAATGTTGCCCAAGTGTTAATTTGAGTTAGAAGTCTGCTATTCCTGGTTGTTGTTGTTTTTTTTTTTTTTTTATTATTGTATATATTATTCTCTGGTATCGGTATTTGGTATCAGTATCGGCTAACACAGAAATTGTGGTATCGGATCGGAAATGATTCCAAGCCTATAGATTTTTCTCCATTCGAAATAACAAGTACATATACAGTACATGTATAGGGCTCTAGTGGTGAATATGAGATTGTACCCAGTCAGAGTTACAAGTGGATAAATGAACACTCAAGGGTTTACCAAGTGGTGCTGTTTTGCATATTTGGCAAAATAGCGTACAGATATATAGGCACTCACAGCCCTCATAAGATGCTCTACTTCATCAGCTGGATTACAAAGTAAGTGCTATGAATTTACATATGTGTACATGTGTTATGGATGCCTAGTCCTCACTTTACTGCTTTACTGCTTTCCTGCGAAGGTGCCTTTGTCTTTTCTCCCAGAAAAAGCTAAACCCAGCTAATGTTGTCACCAGCAGCGCCTTTTCATTATCCTTTATAAAGACTCCATGAGAGTAACAAAGTGATGAAGAGACACAGAGGACAAGAGGACATTGTTTACTATGCTCCCGTTTTAGGAGCAAACAGTAGGCAGACTGCATGGTGCATAATCATGGACAGCATCTCAAAACTAAAGACTGAATTGAACTCTTCCAAGGTTATTATTGCTATTTTGTTATTTTATTACGTATTTAGTTTAATGAATTAGGGACCTAGTTACTTAGTAGCAAAAAGGGACATTTTTATTTTATATTATTTATTTATTTAAAGGTAATAGAGGCTATTTTTAGCCAAAAATCAAAATAAATATAGAACTATATTTTTTGCATTTTCCCCTCTACATCACTTCTACTTTTTTGCTGCAGCTGTTTCCCTGCAGACAGACACTTGCTTCGTCATGCAGGCGGTCCAGAACTTTGTTGTTGTCAACAAATCATGAAAACAAAACATTCGTCAGGCTCAGGAAAGGTGGTGCTAATTTGTGAGTGAGAGGGGGGTTGTGTGGAGTGAGGCAGCGTTTTAGCCAATCACAGCACAGCAGTCTCCAGCAGATTCATAATGATTTAGTTTTTTTTAACAAATCTGTTTACAAACACAGTGTTTGTACACATCGCCTCTATTACCTTTAACTTTCTTTATCTTTGTTATTATTATTATAACATACAGTATTGACTACAGCCAGTCAGCCACCTTCTGATGCAGCCTATAGTTTGACGCACCAGCCCCAGTAGAAGGTGTTTGAATCAAGTGAGAAAATGTTACCTATTAGAATGCTGTTCTCATTATAGCTCCAGAAATTATAATTGCATCCGCAGCACTGCCATGGTGTAATCATGCAATGGTAACGCAAATCGTTTAGATTTGTTTATTTAGCCACATAACAAGAAAACACAGTTCCCTTGATAATACCCATTATGTCAGTGGTTCCATGGGTCTTTTTTAATGAGATCTTTTCCCTATTCATTGCTGTAATCACACATGCGTAGAGAATTGATGTTCTTTTATTCAAGATACACGTGCATTATTTCATTCACTAGCGATGTAACATACAACTTGAGCACTAGAGGGCAATCTTTTCCCACCCACACACAACTAGGTGCTGTACTGCAGTATCCCTCACATCAGTGGAAATGACTTTCATTCTTAAATCTCAGTAAGGTATACCTCACAACTTCACTGTCATCTCTGTGAGACTTGTATGAATTTTTACTCATTTATATGGGGCCCATAAACATTTCAAATCATCATGCTTTATGGTCATTACAGCGCTCTTACATTTTTTTTTGCAACACGGGGCTTTGACTCACTGATATTCTGCTGTGCTGTTTATTGCTTTGGTTGCCTTGGAAAGCTATGAAATATGTATGTGAAACAATAAACCGGAGCTGTTGTCGAACTTCTGTGCAGGCACAAGGCTCGTTTGTGCATCATAACAGATAGAAGCTCCATATATTAGCAGTGTACTCTATTCCTCTGGCTCAGAGTTAGACTTGAACTAAGTTAATAGGTATTTAATTACATTGATGCATCATATAATTGGCTCCTTTCGAGAAAGGAGACAAACGGTGGAGCATGCAACCTGTGTTTGGAATTAGAAGGGATGTATTTATCCAAACGCCTGTCCGATTACCTGGCAGAGCCTCACAGACAATAGGGTAATAAATCTTCAATTCACTGATGTTCTTCTTCAATGAACGAGTTAGTGTGCATTGCATACGCGTGGCAAGTGCAACCGTGCGGACGTGCGCGTGTGTGTGTGTGTGTGTCTGTGTGTGTGCGTGCGCGCAGGGGTTTGTGTGCGCGTACGCTCACGTGCATGTGTTTGTGTTGGCATGTGCGTGTGACGTGATGTCTGGAGCAGCTTATTAAAATGTGTAATAGATTTACTGACCCTGATATGCCACTAGAATAAAAAGTAATTATTCATACTGTGTAGAGCAGTCTAATTTTAACCAGTGGAAAGATTTTAGAAATGAGCGAGATGGAATTACCGGTGCATGGCTAAGGACTCAAATGGGCTCTGGGAAGGCATTTTGGTCTCCTGTTAAATGACTGCTTCATTTAGGTGTGAAGAGCAGGGGAACTCAGGGGCAAATAAGAAAAAAAAAAAAAACTTAAACAGGAATTTTCATATTACGTAGAACATGACTTGATTTCTAATTTTCCCCGAGTCATTGAGCTTTAAAATCACCTAATGGGTAGATTGATTTTTTTCAACAAGTATACAAACACACCGTACATACCTGAACTGTAGATCAAGGAGTCTGTGTTGTCATTGGAAACGGGGGAAAAAATAATAATAATAGCAGTGATCTCACCACCGCTAAGCAGAGCCGAATGCTTCACAAAAGACACCATTGTTGTCTTAAGGCCAAGCCAGGCCAAGGTATAAGATGACGTTCGATGCAGCTTAAAGTTGACTTATGGTTTTAGTCCTCTGTGACATGTCGCATGGACGCTTGCTCCTCTTTAGCGGCAAGTAAAAATTATGATTCATAATTCACACTGCTGGGTGAAATGACTTGAGGTTAAAATATTGATGACCATGTAATGGCGCTGCCAGTGCTGCTAACAGAGACGCTTGTCTTTTCCCCTCCTCCTCCTCCTCCTCCTCCTCCTCCACTCCTCAAGCTTTCCCAGGTCTTGTTAAGTGCCCTCAACCAAGACCTTATTTGGTTCACAGTCAGGCCAGGGGTAAAGGTGAACGTCTACGCAGCTCGCCTGTCTCCAGGTGAGTAACACCGCTTCAGGCTTAAACCTTTACCTTCCTCATACAATGCCTGTTTGCTTTTTCAAGGGAGCATGAAATAGAGAAATCTTAGTATAGGATATGTGTTATGTTCAACACTGTTGGTGGTAACCTTGTCAGTCCAACCATTACATTTCAGGAAATGGAAAAAAAAGAAAAATAAATACATTAAACATTGATCTAATTAGTTATTTAGTCAGTGTGATGCATTGTGACCTTGTATTGGCTATTTTCATTTAATTTTGCCCACAATAAAGTGTAACGGGGCATTTATTTATGAAAAACGCAAAAATGTCAAACATGGAGATACAAGGTTTCTGCCCGGAAAGTGTAGATATGCATCTCTTTCCACCCAAGAAATGAATGTAGGTAACGTTTTTAACCTTTTGCGGTTGTTGCCAGAGGAGAACAGCTTATAGCTGCAGTTATATTGTGGCGTACCATCTCTGCATGGCTTGACAAATCTTCACATTTTGCTTGACTACGGTATGTGTTCTCTCCTACGTTTGACCAGCATTTGCACTCTGTTTCTGTATTTGTCAAAGCCCCGCTTGTGGACAGCAGTGATGGCCGCCACAGTGGTGCCGCAGTCATCATGCTGGTCTCGGTCGTGCTGATGGGCTTGGCCATATTTGTAATATACAAGTTTAAAAGGTACAGTATCCTCCCGAATGTAACACACAGTGACACTAAACAGCAAAGTCAAACAGATAACCGAACAAGGATGAAGTCGAAAGCAGTCAGGAGTCTCAGGCTCTCCTCTCGCTGGAGTAAATATCCGAACGATAATATAGATTCCCTTGCATAATGGCCCAAGTTATAGTCAGTCACTCCCATTATCCCCGGAGTAAGCACCTCGGTTCCCGGCTCCTAAAACTTTCCGAAACGGTTTCAGACTCGATATAATTCTGAGTTATGGACATCAGCGACACAATAATAGCCCGAGGAATAAGACAATTCTCCTCTGTCTCAATCTGCAGAATATTACTACGAATGACAGTCTAATCAATTCTCCCGGAGACCTGAATGAGTGCCAGAGTCCTGCAGTTATCAATATTCATCTATCTGACAATGTGAGGGTTGACCTTTAGGAAATGCTAAACACAGTCATTCAGGGTGAGTCGCACACTGCAGAATGGCAGGAAAGGTTGAAGAGATAAGTCCTGAGACAACATATATTATACAGCATCGAGGGGGGGTTTTGTGTGTGTGTGTGTGTGTGTGTGTGTGTGTGTGTGTGTGTGTGTGTGTGTGTGTGTGTGTGTGTGTGTGTGTGTGTGTGTGTGTGTGTGTGTGTGTGTGTGTGTGTGGGGGGGGGGGGGGGGGGGGGGGGTGATTTGCGTGGTATAAACATCATCCTTTAACAGCCCTCTGCAAAGGAAAATGCTCTGGTCTCATAGTAGTCAGCATCCTTGAATTATCTTAACCTCTTTCCACCTGGGTCCCTACATTTTTTTTTATAAAAATAAAGAACCACACACAAACAGAATCGCACAGAAACACAGTGCAACACAAAATATTGAGTGCTTATTAACAGATGGGCTAGCGGGCTATTTTCCCTGTTTTTGTACAACATCACTGCGATTCAATATAGTAAACACGGCTTTCGTTAGTGGTGGATTTATGCTTCGCTGACAAAGTTTCATCTGTTCACTTGACAACAATAATGCATGTAAGGACAAATGTTATTTTTATTGGTAGTCAAGCGTGACACTTGGTAAACTGCAATATATCCGTGGAACGGGAGCAGAAACCCTGAGCTGTAAAACAACATCATCGAAGCAGCATCAGAAATTGCCAATGAAAGGTTGTATGTCAAAAGTAGAAAACAAAAGAAGAATGAAAAACAGTTTAAGAATGGAGCCGGTGCACCGTGTCAAAAGTGAGAGTGCACTGCCCTTTGGAACACAAAAAAACACAATGGCTTTTCAGCAATGCTCTGCTCTCCACACCAGTCGAAAATAGAATATTACACTTTTCATGCTTAGTGAATGGGCCTAAGTGAAACAGAGTTGTTTTCTTGCCTCTCCTCCATTACCCTGCCTTCTCAGCTCCAAGCAGTTTGGGTTTTTTCTTTCTCTTTTCCTCTCCACTGCAGGAAGATTCCTGGCATCAATACATACACAACAGAGCAGCCAGAAAAAGAACAAGAGGTCATCCCGGCAGTGACCTCTATAGCCATCCCAAGCCCTGGGGGAGCTGTTATGACCTCACAAGATCATGTGAACATCAAGTTGGACTCACAAAGTATAGGTACAAGAAGTCTCCAATTTATTTCCAGATTTTTTAAAGCCTGTTTTATACTTATTTGTACGATGGTGCACTTCATAAAAAAAATTGCCCACAACGAATCGCAAAGCAATGTGTTCACAACCTAATTGTATCGCGATTCATTGTGAGTTATTTTTCGATCTATTCTAGAACTTTTAGATATTCTTTTTGTTGACCCAGACACTGTCGTAAAACAGAGGATAATACAGGGTGATAATAAAAAGTTGAAAAGTTTGTTGTAATTGTATTGTGCTGTACATACTGTATATGTTGTACGTATTGTATATTAGGGATACCACAGTGACATTTTACAGTACAGTGCAGTTTGCAGTATTGGAAGCCTATACCTCAGTATTTCCCCGCCCCCTCGATTGGAAATATGGAATATTCAATTGGTTCTATTATCTGGGCTGCTTTCAGCAACACATTGACTCAAAGGTAGGCAATCTGCTGTGTCTGTGTGGTGATGGTGATGGCGAGTGTCACGGCACCGCACATGCACATGCATCATGCAGCGGTGCCGACCGACAACACTGTGGCTTTTAGTATCTTAGTAATACCAAAGTACAGTATATCGCGGCATGCCTTTATCATTATATTGATATTTTTTATGAATAGACTATACTGACCTGCTTTTTCCAATGGTACGTGCTTTTAGAAATCACTGATCCCTGTAAGTCAACAATTCACGAGCGCCAGGCAGGGCACAGCGCGAGAACATCAGAAGCAGTTCTTTGGTTCGACCGATAAATTAATTAGTGCTTCAGGAAGGTAGCGGAGTGTTGAAAGCATTTTCATCAAAGGAAATATTGATTGATTTATACTTTTACTCCACACAGCTAAACAATATAGCTGTGCCGTTGCTACAGTTCGAGATAGATGTGTTGTTTGCATGTGAACACGGCCCGTATGCAAATGGTGCTACATAAAATCCCCCACTGTCTGTTCTCTCTCTCTTTTCCCTCGCCAGGCTACCTGCCATCTCACACAGACATCAAGCTCTCTGATGAAGCGCCCCATGTGTTTTAATGTTGGGAGTCTATGGCCGACTCGAAAGCAATACATCTTCTTTGGCAGTTACTTCCAGCAAGCTATGAAACCATGGTCTCAGTGAATGGTCTCGAGTGTTTTCCTGCCCATGCATGGATGGGCCAGTTCACACTGTGCAGCCCAAAGCCTCCGAGGAGAGTGTACAGATTTATACTTGCTCCTTGAGAAAAAAAGGGGGACAATTTTTTTGACTTGAAATACATGTATTTTTGCAAGGACATTGATCTATTCCTGTAAATATTGTACAAACTGAAAATGAGGGAGCCGGAGAGGCTATTTGTCTTAGCTGGTCACAGCAATATGTCTTCTCCAAGAGAGATAACAACACAGATTTATCGTAATATTTCGAGCTATCTGTTTCTGGTCTCAATTTTGTGATGTGGAGATATTTTAACTACGTACACACACCTTATCTGGTGTGAGAGGACAGGAATGAGCCGGATTCTTCTATGGTTGGTAAAATCAGGTACTCTTATCAGAAGTTTGTAATAGGAAACCAAGGAGGACTCTGCCCTTGTCCCTCTGTATTTCATTGCCCCATTGTAACATAAAAATTGGATGTACTATGTCAAAACAAACACAAGAGCAGTAAATTAAAGTGATATAGGGAAGATGCCAGGCCTGATTTACTGGAGCAACTTTGATGGAATTACATAAAATCACACTGCATAATCCAGGCTATTAATTTAATAGGTAAAATGGAACCATAAGGGTCAGAGGAAAATTAACACTTTTTGCCCTGTACTACACATTAATGTACACATAATGTATGGTAACAGAGTCTCTTGGATGTATTGTATATGATACATATTCGAAGAAGTGGTACTATACTGTATTATAGGAACCCATAATCATCAAACAAGTTTCATGTTTAAATAATCTGTATCAGTGCTGCACTGACATAGATTATTTCCTTGACTGATGCAGAGCCAAATGGAGTAGAAACAAAGGAGGTTGTCTTGAATGTATGGATGCACCTGAAAGGAGAACACAATTTGAATCCTATTTGAATAAGAAGCTGCAATGCAGCAAACACTTGCTCTAGTGCAGCAAACGTTAAAAATTGGAAAGTCTGCAATGGATGTAATATTTTGCCACAAACAAAAGCCCAAACTTAAAGTATATTCTTCTTTGCTATGGCTTCCTCAAACCGACCTGCAGTGCAAGGTTGCAGAAGAATCCTTGAAGTTTTCTCAAGAGTGCATTGAAAATGTATTTGACATCTATTTGTAGTCAAATACATTTTATTCAACAACAAAGAGATGCACCTGTAGACTATACAAGCATGTCTCTCCTCTCAAGTCGTTTTCTATGCTAGAGTTAGAGGGCCCCTGTATCTATTGTGACAATAACAATGTCCTGTAGATGTCTACTTTCTGAGGTTACAGTGATGCAGGAGAGGTTACGCTTGGGTTTGAATGAGGTTTTTACTGTATAGCCAAGGAAAACAATCAAAAAGGCTGATGATCTGCTTGTCTCCTTTCCTGCGAGAGAGAGAGAGGCAGACAACAAGGCTCTACCTACGCACAGAGCGATGGCTGCCTTTGATTGGTCAGCCGCCGTCGCTTAGGGAGAAAGCACTGAAGTTATTGTTCATCAAACTTTCCTTTTTAAGTGTTGTCAACATCAGCCGTGAGGAAGACAAATTGACTGGAAGCTCCCTCATGCTTCTTTAGTGTGAATGAGACAGAGGCATAAACAGGCATAACGTCCTCCATCAGGCAGAATCTATTATGGTCTCTACAGACAGATTACCAGAAGATGTGTTTTATTCTGTGCTTGTTGTTTAGAGCTTTTTTTTATTTTTAATAGGACTGGACTCTGTACATATTTATTTGCATGATGTTTTCCTTCAAAAATACTTGAGGCAGGTGTTAATTGGGAGAAATTACTTGTTTAATATGTGAACTGCGGCATTTTTATAATTGCCGAAAGGCTGGGAAACTCATTCATTATGCGTATTGTGAATATTCGGTGGCTTGTTATTTTGTGACTTGATATTCTTTGTTTGTATCTTGCACCAGATAATAAAAGTTGACAATTTAAGCAAAGCATCCATAGATTGTGAAGTAGAGGCCACTGTTTTTCATAAGCCACGTTCCGGTAAGACCATTAAATTCTCGAGTTCAGCTGTGTTTGACATTTGACTTAGCAAATCAACAGACTTGATGAAGTACCAGCTACTGAATGCCGCGTGGACACAATAGTTAGCTGCTCGACTAAATGAGATGAAAAATAAATAAATAAAAATGCAAGGCTTTTGATTGATACAGACATTTTCAATTTGTCCAATCCATTGCCTTTCCTACTTTATCTGTAGCATGTGTTGCTTAGCATAACCTCAGAAGTTTCCTTGCAACCATTTGCATAATGCCATGGGGCCCACTGAGAGGACAATGGAAAGTAGCCTGGAGTGATTCTAATGGAATAGTTCCATAGCTCTCCCACTGTGCAACAAATTAATTATCCCCTCCCTACTAGGAAATCAGCATACAGACATGCACGCACAGGCACACACACACAAACACAGAGACGCACACATACGGCCGTGCACGTACACCCACTTGCACTCGGGGAGGCTTTCGTAGACAGGGTAACACCTTGAATGAAAAATGTCCCACAACAATTATAGCCCACAGCAATATTGTGTTAGCTGCAGTGTGAAATTGATGAGCATGTTTTTTTTTCCTTTCATTGAGTGTAGCATTAGCGTGCAACGAATCATCCATTAGCGATTGTCACTGTTCGATTTGATTGTGGGACCGCATGCAATCCCTGGACAGCTATTGGAAGGTCCTAGTGTTAATTTACAATGAGTGTGGGCGAAAGTCTCTCTCTGGGTAGTCAGAGAGAATGATGAACTTTGGATTTGGTATGCCCCATTGACACGTCAAAGTGGCCCGACCAGAATACGTAAAAATCGAGAAACAAAAGGCCATTTTGCTGTGGCAAAGCTGAGGGGCACTGCCTTGTTATGTTTCACACAAAACAATCAGTCTCTCCTGACCTTCCATGTGACTTTGCTATTGCCGATTCCACTCCCCTCCCCTCCCACCAGTATGCATATATAGTCCTTGTCACTGTCAATCCCTTGGTCTTGAGGAGGGTGTTGACAGCCACATGTCCCCCCTCATACACATGGAGTTGCCAGCTGCTTCTTTCCACCTGACAAAGGATTTTTTTTTCGGGGACTTGGTGCCTCACAGGGCTAAAGCCTGCTTCTGACAGCGAACCTTCCTTGTCAGTGTTTTAATGGCAACATTAGCATGTTTTTGATGGCGAGCGAGTATACAGGACACGGTCCTCATTTCATGCGCACATGCCTCCGGTGTCTATTTCAGACGTTTTAGTGTACTTACTGGCGTCCTCTGGCATGTAAACATGACGTTAGAGGGCATTCTCTGCATTGGAAAGGGCCGCTTTGGCTGGGACATGTGACCAAGTTAGTGGCCTCGACATAGGCCTGTTTGATGAGTGGGGTATGAGAATGTGGTGATAAATGTATGCATGGGTTTGGTTAGACACGGTTTTGGTAAGCGTATAGGTCCTTTTATTGGATGTTATAGACAGCACAATTTCAACATTGTTAAAAACATTAGTGCTTTGTGTGTGGATGTGTATGTATTTTTTGTATCACTTGGCTATTCTTTGTCACCACTGGTGTTTGACCATCTATAGCCAAAGTCCTGGCATCAAAACCATGGCCCCTGCCGTGACCTGAAAGCAAACATTTCTTTGTCAGTACAGCTAGCCTATCACCCAGGTGTGTTTCATGTTGCGTTCTGCATTTAGCTATTGGTTTTCTTTGTCCAGGCAGCCTGTCAGCATGAGAGAGAGAAGAGAGAGTGTTGCAGACTTGGAAAACAAAAACAGGGGCGCTGCTTACTGTTTGCAGTGGACTCAATCATTTTTAGACTAATGTAACGTTCTGAGGGAGGTTTTGGTGCGAAGGTTGGCATGGTTTTGGAACTAGAGTGGACCAGAGCAGTGCCTGTTGGGCACTGGCCTAAGTGGAACGATAGAAGTTGGAAATGTATGCCCCATCCAGTTATTATAGTATGCCCTTTTCCCTGTTTGTTGTCGAGTCTATGCAGATGTCAAACCAGCATGTCTATCTCCAGATACCGGTAGGGTATAGGATAGGGATGATCAGGTCCAGAGCCTGGGTAGAGGCTTTTGAGCTACTTCTGGACAACTGGATATACAGTATGACATTTCTTTATGTCAAGGTTAAAGGGGAACTCCACCCATTTTCAACATTTTAATATGTCATTAATATACCTTAGAGATGTTGTGTGGACATGATAAAAAAGTTTCCCAATTCTGTATTTCCTAAAAATGGAGGTCTGAAAAAATCATTAACATGGTGAAATACATCTGATGACATCATCAAGATGTACTGTATTTCACCTGACTTTTCTTTCAGACCCCTTTTTCCTGAGAGGGTACAAATGGAACCAAATGGACCCGCTAGGGTCCATTTGGTTCACATTTGTATCCTCTCAGGAAAAAATTGTAAATGGGTGGAATTCCCCTTTAATATGTAAATGTACAACCATCAGAAAATATTGTGCGCCTATTTATTAAAATGTTTAAATATTGAAACATATTTTCAGGTATCCTCAATATGTTTTTTCTTTTAAATTACAGATGTACAACCTCGCAATGTGTCAGTGTGAGCTCATAGATCAGCTATTCATTTGTGCTGGTCTTTATAGACCTGGCCACTTGCTTCTCTCGCAAAACTGGCAACACTGCAAGAGGAAGTTCTGTACACACACATGCTACACACAAATGCAAAGACCTATGGGTCCTATAAGAATAGATAGAGATAATTAGATAGCATTTTGTTATTTTTAACTATGGACAGCACCATTCCAGTAGTGTGATATCACACTTGTTTCTAGAATGCAGCGGAATTGTATGTCATCATCCCAGAAACCTGCATCATTGTTTATGAAAGAAATGAAGCCAGCAGTTCCTTTAGAGGAGCTGTCTGTAGCCTACAACAGCTTTACTCCACCACAGCACCTGGCCCTGATTACGGATTACTAGCAGACTGAAGACGTCAAAGGTCAGACATTGTACTTTTTATAAACTGATTGTGCCCATGCTGTCTGCTGCTATGCTATGGGTTGCTAGCTTGCTAATTTGCAGTGTGTGTGTGTGTGTGTGTGTGTGTGTGTGTGTGTGTGTGTGTGTGTGTGTGTGTGTGTGTGTGTGTGTGTGTGTGTGTGTGTGTGTGTGTGTGTGCGTGTGCGTGCGCTGAGCTCACTTTTAACAGTATAATATGGTGCTGGCTTTCTGGGAGAGTGCATAATGCTTGTTGTTGTATGTGTTTGCTGTTGTACTCATTTGAGGATTTATGTAAACACAAACATTGTCTTAAAGGGGAAGTCCACTCATTTTCAGCATTCTAATATGTCATTATACCCTAGAGGTGCTGGGTGGACATGATAAAAATTAAAGTTCCTCCCCATTCTGTGTTCCCAAGAAATGGAGGTCTGAAGAAAACCACTAACATGGTGAAACATCTTGATGACATCATCAAGATGTATTTCCACCATGTTAATGGATTTCTTTAGACGATCCTTCCTTTCTGAGAGCATACAAATGGAACCAGGTTCATTTGGTTGCATTTGTACACTCTTAAATGTTAAATGGGTGGAATTCCCCTTTAACACAGTATAATATGGTGCTGGCTACCTAGGAGAGTGTATAATGCATGTTGCTGTATTGCTGTCCCTACTATAGACTGTGGTGACCATGTAAGAAGGTCCTCCCTGTCCCCAGTGAGCCCCTGAGGGGTCATAAAACCCTAGTTTCAGTTTGGGCTTTGGGAGAAAAGCCTATCGTCCAATCAGGATGAGAGGAGGCCTTCCTCCAATCAGGATCGAGTCCGGGTGGGCCTTGGTGTATCTGTTGTTTGCATGTTGTACTTCTCCACACTGTAGAGTGTGTGCGTGTCCACATCATGCTACCGGGAGGCACTGGAGCATTTTCCAAATCACCCAAATCACTTACTATAGCTTTAACACAAACATTGAATCATTGACAATTAATGGCAGGCTTTTAGCCCCTCTCTGGGCCCCCCACTGTGGTCTGTGAAATAAACATCCCCCCACCAGGGGTAATTTCTTACTTGACGGCGTCATGTGCTGGCAGGGAATCCGCTTTGATTTTGAAAACGATGCACAATGCAGAAGTAGTGTGTGAATTTGCATTAAAGGGAAAGTTCAACAATCTAATATGTCATTAGTTTTCAACAATCTAATATGATTGTTTAAAACAATTTTTAACAATTTTCAACAATCTAATATGTCATTAGTATACCCTAGAGGTGCTGGGTGGACCCAATAAAAAGGTTCCCCCATTCTGTGTTCCCAAGAAATGGAGGTCTGAAGGAAACACTAACATGATGAAACATTCTCACCATGTTAATGGATTTCTTTAGACGCTTCTTTTTTCTGAGAGCATACAAATGGAATCAAATGAACCCGTTAGGGTTCATGTGGTTGCATTTGTACACTGAAAATGGGTGGAATTCCCCTTTAAAAGTATACTAGGCAACTTTATCATTAAAACATATGTTAAATTTGATGTCCATTAGGCCTATGTCTGGCATATTTTCACATAAGCCATTCCCTGATTTTCGCCCTCAAACCCTGTTTGGGACACTGTTTCTTGGAAGAAATGACGTCACACACATCTGATTAGTTCTTGATTACAAGGACCAATCAGATTGCAACTAAGAACGTGCAATGGATCCTAGGGAAATGTAGGACTCGATCTAAAAAAAAAAAAAAAAGTATTTTTATGATTTTTGACAGTATGCTTGCTTGATGCATCCACACTTGTTTGTCTACCGTGAGCCATGTATTTGCTCTCGTGTTTATGATGTAATTTTGCACACTTACAAACAGTCACCTACTTACTGCATTGTGCAATGCTTTCAAGATCAAAGTGGATTTCATGCCGGCTTATGTCACCGCCAAAATGATAGTAAATAACCTCAGCTATTAAATCCTAAACACACAGGATGTGTAGCATAGCATAATGGCACAATATTGACTTGCATCAAGTGACACTGGTTAACACGCCGTGCGGCTGTCAACTTTGCACAGTTTTAGTAAATATGAAATAAAAACACTAACCACACGACAAAGCATGAAAATAGAACACTGGCGTGTGTGATAGGTCTAGCAACACTGAATCGTAATCAAATCGATTGAATTAGTTGTCAACGTCAACTATTTTAATAATCGAATAATCAGATTGACAACTACCAGAGTCATCATGTATGTTTTCCCACTTAACCATAGTTTTTCCAGTGTTAACTGTAACTAAACTAAAGAGCAGTGATAACCTCCCTACCCTTATAATCTGATGATAGTTGCACAGTAGTGACTGCAAAGCAACATATGACACATAACAACGATTAAGAACAAAGCGCAAGGCTCGAATCTTTATTGTTAAATGACTTATTTGAGTTAATTAGAGTACTGTTCCATTTAGGCTGACAAAGGTGTAGCTATGCTTTAATCAAATGTATGCCGTCAGGTTAAACCTAACGACACCCTGAGTTGCTTTAATTCATTTAATGTGTTTGTTTGAATAGCAGCATAATCAGCAGCTACTCAAATGTATTTGTGCTAGTTAGAACATGTCTAAAATATATTTTTTAGGGTGATGGCTAAAAAAGTGTCGTAATCCAATGAATCGATTAGTCTTTATAAATAATTGTCTTATGAATCGATACAATAATAAAAATTAGTTGCAGCCCTTGAAATAATGGAGTCCGTTTTGACGCATGCCGTACACTGTCTGTGTGTGTGCTGTGTGGGGCTTTAGAACGCTGTATGGAAGAAAGCGGGGTCCACTGTGGGCTGTGAATTTTTAATTCATGGCCGCGAAAAAATTCACGGCCCCGAGAGGGGCTATAGCCAGCTTGGAGTGTTTCTGTGTAAACCCAAACATTGAAGACGAAGGTGAGGAGGCAAATTTGTGATTAGCTGGGACAGATGACTGCCACTGGCTGCTGGTTCATTCAACGTTGTATTTGCTTTTACTGGATGTTCTAAGCCAGGGGTGCCCACACTTTTTTGACTTGAGAGCTACTTGCAAAATGACTGGTTCAAAAAAGTGATTGTTCCATTACTGAAAATACATTTCAAGGCCCCCTAGAAAATTTGAGCTTTGAAATAGTGGTGATGGTGTTACCTACTGTTATAGTGCACTTATAATAAGAAATAGATGGGGAGAATTGGAAGGTTTTGCTGTGTATGCTATTGCTGACGTTTGAAAACAGTATTTGAGGTTTGAGTTGACAGTTTGTGATGTTGAGTTTTGTTTCTTGCAAAGCTGGCAAAGCTTTGGTCAAAATAACAATTATTCTTCATTTCCTAAGTGTGTGGACTCTTGAAAATTACGTAATTCAATCAATTGTATAAGTATAATTTAACTTTTGAGAGCGGTAAAATCATTTTAACGCTCTCAAGAGTTACAGATCTATAAGGGTCCAAGTGCTGGGGGGCTGTGATCTACCTGCACGGCCTGTGTGATCTACTGGTAGATCACAATCTACCAAAACATTATTGCTTTGTGTGTGAATGTCGTGCGTGTGTTTTGTGCACTGTATCTATCTCTTTGGTATTGCTTGCAACCTTGCTTGTCATGAGTGGTGTTGAGCCAAAGTCCTGGCATCAAAACCATGGCCCCTGCTGTGACATCAAAGAGAACACTTACGGTATTTGTCAGTATTACACCGCCGGTGTGTTTCATATTGCAATCTGCGTTTAGCTATTGGCTTTCTGATAGAAAGAGAGAGAGAGAGAGAGACCTGTTGTGGTCCTGATGGTGTGTTGTGTTAGGGTCCGTGTCCACCCGAAAAATGTGTGTAGTCATGGCTGCTTTTAGCCATTGCAGTGAACTGTAAATCATTTTGAGTAATGTAATGTTCTGATCACCCCAGGGTGAACGATGCCAATAATGTAGGAGCGAGCAGGGGCGGATGTAACATGTCCCATTTGGGGGGGCAAGAGAACATGTTGGAGGGGCAAGAGAAAATGGTATGGGTGCGACTTCATCGCCCGTGGCGCGAAGCGACACGGGCGATGAAGTCGCACCCATTTTCGGTTACAGGACTTTTATTAGGCAAGTAAAGTATCAATAATAACATCAGCTGTTGTTGAAGTTGCAACAGACACGCAGCATGCATAAAGCTAAAGGTCTGACTCAGAGAGTTTTCTGTTTTCAATGATGAAATGCTGTTGGTTTAGTGGTGCCAAAATTGTAGTTAGTAGGTTTAGGGGGGCAGATTGGGTATTTAGGGGGGCACCCCCCCCCCCCCCCGCCCATGCCTAGATCCGCCCCTGGGAGCGAGAGCTTGTTGGCATGCACCATGCGTGTTGAGCTGTGGAGTGCCTTTTGATTATGGTGAAGTTGAGCCACTTTAAACCTGCTGTCCTTATTTTGGGGCATGTCATTACTGTGAAAAGTTAATACCACTCAACATAATGAAGTGGTTAAGTAGCTAACATCCATTTCATTTTGGTTTGAGAAAGAAAAAAAAAATGAAGATGCTGGCTGCTGCGCATCAACTTCTTCACACAGCACTTTTGCAAGATCATTTTTGTTGGCGTTCCGGCAGAAACCTCATACCTCCATATTTCAACCCTCTAACAAATCTTGCTGTTGAGTGGAAACCTTCTATGTCAAAAATCGTTTGTTTACTTTACTTAATTGGTGTGTGAGCTTGTGGATTTTTTGGTAACTATTTAAGTGTGTTTCAGAAAGGACTTAATTATGCTCATGAATTATTCTGCAGTGGATGGAGCCTAATTTATACTTCATCATTGCAAATGTGCTGAGTGAGATTACTATGTAAGCCAGACAGAAATGTCTGTGTGTGCGTGTGTCACACTGGAGTTTGTGTAAGCCCAAATATGGGAAGGGCTATATTGTTGTGATTGTGCTGGTATTGTTGGTCCGTGTCAGTCACAGACAAAAGCATTTTCTTTGATATTACTACTACTAGTACATTATACCATACGTTTATGTAGGGAATCTATTGTTTTCAGCTAGTGATGCTTTCATGCGACAAAGTATCTGTATATTAGACTTCATAGAGACTTCATAAACATTAAATCTGTGATGGCAGACCAAGAACTTGCTGAACACAGTAACACTAATGCATATTCTCATAGGTAGCCGGTACATACTAGCCATGCACGTGCGTGACAGAGAGAGATACATCCATATAAAAATACATTTATTTCGAACAATTTGAAAATGGCAATTTTCTTCTTTTTTTCCCCACAGTAAGAAATGTGATTCAAACAAAAGCTTTCATAAAGCTAATAGAAAATGAACAATGAAATTGATAGATCATGCTCAATCTCTAACAACGGCACAACTAGACTATAAGACAGAATGTTCATTTATTTAATAGGTTGAGTAAACTTTAAAATCACCATAATAAATACTCGCTTACCGAAGGATTATGTTAGTCTACTGATGGTGACCTGTGGCATGCTGCTCTACAAAAGGTGGACATACATAACCACTATAAATCCTCTAGTCTGAGCAAAAACAGACTTGAGTTATAACTGTACTTGGACCACTGTTTTCCATCTACACCAAGAGCCCCCCAAAAATGCAGATCTGTAAGTTCACAATGAATCACAACATCATGTGAGATTGTAGATCGGATTTTTTGCCCCCCCCCCCCCTCCCCCTCCAGAATATAGATGCTGTGGCTCAAGTGGATAATACAACTATACATTATAGTATAATGAAATGTTATGGAAACATTTTTTTTCTTGGACTGTTCAGTGGATTGGTCTTGCATTCAAATAACATGACTGTATAGCTTTACATTTCATCTTCTATCGTATGTACAGTACATCTTTTCAATATCTTTAATGCTTGATTCGTACTTCCATGGCATAATGGTGTGGCAGGCCCACAAGAACATCTTTCATATGTGTAAAATTAGGCTTAGTGATATTTATGTTAAACCAAAGATTTTTCTTTCTTTGTTAAATGGCTCTACATTCATTCATATAGCTACAGAGTGATTGTTCAGTAACTGGACTCTCCCTGTCAGACCAGCTCTTTACCACACAGAAGGATTCATGCTGTTAGGAGTTCTTTCTTCTGGTTGGATGAAATTGGTATCCTGACCTGAAAATGTTTTAAAGAGCTGGAGATATGTAGCCTCGGTCTCCAGGATTACATCTGCGCTGCGGAATGAAAGCCTGAGGACAACGTAACCCAGAGAGACGGGAAAAGGTGGGACTTCTGGTTTGTTAACGTCCACCGGAAGTTGCCATTCTTCAGCAAATCGCAGCACGGTGCTCCCGAAAATGTATACCGCACCGAAACATTTTAATTCTCCCTTTGTGCTCGCAAAGCCGTTGTAAAGGTTTAAAAGATGGAGTCATGTGCATTTTCCACACTTAATAACTGGTTTGTTTGTTGAAGTCATTTTTTTTGTAATGAAAATAAGAGTGAACAAGAGGACTGAACAGAGTTGTTTCACTGGCGTCTGTAAATACAGTAACTTCCGCAATGACCGTTGCTAGTCTCTAAAGCGTAGCTATAGCACCCAGGTTGACAGATATGGGGAGACCCCGGTTACAGAACAAACACTATTAGCGATGATAAGATGGGGACAATATAAATTATTTGAACAACAAAAATACATCACTTTTCACCACCTAGAACCCTACACTGTGAGTGTTTATTTATCTCCGAGAGGGTCGTTTTTTCACACGTTAAAGAGTTAAATGAACACAATTTCACAGTGTAATGCCTTAAAAGTTTTGCCTATATATGTATACATTTCACAACAGCATCATCTGAGAAAACATTCTTATTTGAAAGCATTGTTCCATCAACCCCCGCTATATCTCTAACACATCTCCATCCACTGTGCAATTCAATGATCCTTTCCAATAAGCATCCATGGATATTATGGATGTATTCTGTATATTTACATGTCAGTCCATTTTTTTGTTTACTTTTTTGTTCGTACAAAGTATTTTAAAATACACATCAGTCTATCTTTTATAGGTGGGTGGATGAAAAACATGACTCTGAATGGTAGCAGCTATCAGCGTTAATTAAACAAGGCCAGCAAAGCAAAAACCATTTTGAGACACAACTTTTACAACCATATAGTCAGTACTTACTGTACTCAGACATTAGTACAGTTGGGGAACTCCCTGGTGATCACTCTCTCCATATTTCTTCCGATTCCTCCTGAGGGGGGTTGTAATACAAACACAATGCGATAAACGAAACAAAGTCAACTCCTTTGAATTAGCATAATCATGGCTTTCAGGTGGATAAACCCCCTATCTCCATCTTTCTTTCCACAAATCAATGCCATTAGTCACCCTTTACACCCGTCTGTGGGTTTGAATAATGAAAATAATTAACGAGAGCATGTGTCGAAATCTCCGAACTTAATTGGATCCATCGAAACACATTTTTTCCACCCTCTTTTTTTTAATTTCCTGAAAAATTACCAGACATAGCAGGTTTCCATGCCGACAGTGACTGGCAATATACTACACACAGAATTTAAACCAGTTCATTTCTAGGGACTATTTCTGCCACACGCACAGTCGAAACCCCTAAGTGTTAATTCATCCGTTTGTACTCCTGCAAACCAAACGGACCCTCACGGATCCATTTGGTTACGCTCGTACAGCCAGCCTCACAGTCACAGTTAAGTGAACTCTGGAGATTTCCACTGTGCACGGCCGGCCGTAGCGATGCCCTTTGTGAATAAACAAGTTTCGAAGGCAACCCAAAAGCGGTTTTTATTTGTTTGAGATCAGCAAGGTCGGGATTAAGGCGAGCAAGGCTGGGAAATGAAGAATGGCCAAAGTGCTGAGCGTCCAGAAATAAAAGGCCGGCGGGCCACGCGTCTATGTCAGGAGGAACACACCGCAGTGCTACCTTTTTTGTTTTTGTCAAACTGCAGTTCACCTGCAGGCAGTGGCTGTAAAGTACATTTACTTTCTGTAAATGTGCTTTGCGTTCTGTACTGAAAAATAGCAAATCGACAAGCTCATAGCACACCACACAGTGGCACGCTATGAGCTTGTAGATCTGCTATTTTTTTTAAAATCGTGGAAATATGGCGCAAATCTTCAGAATATTTCAGAAGCAAACTTTTTTTTAACTCAAATCTTTGCTTCTCGGGAATCTCTAGAACTTGTTTTCAGGGGGTCCGCAGCCAAATATAGATAATGGTCCTTGGCATGAAACATGAATCTTTACAGAGCCTGTCCAGAAGGGTCAAAAAGGGGTTCCTGCCTAAATTGCGTTGGTAGAACTTTGAGGAATTTGTAGTATTTGAGCAAAGTATCCAATTTCATGTACTTTTACTCCTACTCCACCACATCCCGGATCATTATTGTACTTTTCTCCACTACAAATATTTGATAGGTCTAGTTACAAATCAGTTTGTAGGTTTGTGTTACTGTGTTACATACAGTACATTAACATCTTCAACCTGTACACATTTTGCGTTTGAAAACAGCATTTCGGCACTTTCGAAAATAAATCACATTTTGTACATCTGGAATGGCATCTTTAATGAGTACTTTCTACTTTTCGTACTTTTAAATAGATTTTTCATGCCAATACTTTTGTACTTTTACTCAAGTAAATTTTGATCTGTACTGGTAACCGACTATACTGTATTCCAGCATGGCATGGCATTGGCAAGTGTTCAATAAAAACATGTCAGGACTCTTTCCACCACTGCTTGCAGGGCCTAAAACAACGGCTCCAGAAATATGGTTCTCAACCTGTGGGCCCTGGGCTCATATAACATTGAGTGAAAAAATGAAAATTTTCTACAATATCCATTGCTTATTTGTTGTTTTGTTTTGATGTTTGATTGATTGATGTCAGCACCATTGATCCCAGCCCAGAACCACAATCAACTGATTCATTATTAATCCATTTCGACTTGACACTAGATTCTACAAAATGTCTTTGAACAGTTTTTGGAAAAATCTATGTTTTTGTGTCAGCAATGCTAATAATGTTTAATGCCAAGGACGCCGGGATTCAGGATTTTAAACTAAACAATTGTAAAATTATTCCACCTTCATTAAAACAGTGAGCTAGAGAGAGAGTATGCGAGATAGGTGGGTTATTGCTCTGAGTCTAATGATCATTCTACGAAAGAAAACAATTAAAACAAATATGGAAAAAGGTTATATTTGTCGACTGTGCAATCAAAATATGTTGGAATATGATGTGGCTTCATTAAAATAAATGTTGACATGGTGGTGCCATGATGGCAAAGTGCCTAACTATGTAGAAAAACAAATGGCACTCCATTTCCAAAAGGTTGCACATCTCTGCTCTAGAAGACACCACCACCGCGCGCACACACACACATACACAAACAAAACCCCTCGACTGTTCCACCCGAAACTTTTGTGAGAAGCCATATTGCAATAGTGCGAGTCACGAGTACAGCCGCTCTCTGTCTTCTAAACACCAGAAAAATAATTGCATTGATAACAAGGCGAAATGTAGGAACCCCTCGCTGTCCCCCACACCTACTTGAATTTAGATGTCACGTCATTTCAACCACAACGCAAAAACGAAAATCATTCCATTATAATGTATAACCAACCTCATTAGCCTTCTGACACTGGAGAAAACGTAGATAAAACGGGCGAGGTGTAAACCAAATGCCACACAACCAGCGTGTTTATGGCAGTGCAAAATTAATGAGCATGTTTCCCCCTCGGTATCACAGTCCCACAGTGTGACAGCCCTCTTTTATACCCAGCATTAACATATGACTCATATCAAGACGGCCCTGATTTGAAATAAACTCATTTACGCGCAGTATAGACATTTTGAGTATGCATGGAATATACAATACATCCACTACACTTTCCTTTTGGAAAATGTATTCCCTGCTAGCCTCGTCATAGTAATTCCCTTTTATGTTTTAAATGTATTCCTGGATGGCAGATGCACCGACTTTTTCTTCAAAACCTGGAGTAAGCAATTAGCATACTACAAGCATGGCAGTGCTAGAGGATTGGGGCAGAAAATTCGGCTTGGTTATTTTCTCGAGAATTTGGCCCAGACCGGTGCACCACAACCAGTATGCAGATAGCAGACACTCTAACTGCGCAAATAATGAAGCCCTAATACCACCACTTTTACAGAACAACATACATTGTACAAATCAACAGACAACTGTACAACCTTTTGTTGCTCTCACAAGAATGATGCTGGCAAAAGTATTCAAGATATGAGGATTTTGTCACTCACTGATAGTCTGACACAGGCCCGTGGGCCCCTTATGGCCAGTCCGACCCTGCAGGGATGTGCTAATGTTTGTTGTAATTTGGTGCTGTTATTTGGTATACCAGATGCACATGTCACTTATGTAGGCCTACAGTAGGCTACATTACTGTTGCTATTATGCAAAAAAAAAAAAAAAAAAAATACAGCTGAGGCATAAGCCCCATTATTCGATATGTGGACCCCTCTGACAAACGGGGGACTTAGAATAACAAGCTATTGTGTTTCAAAACAAGGCCGCCCTTCCTCTCCCCTGTGGTACGTACCTTCCACTGGCCCAGGCCGCACAACACCACAAAGTTGCTTCAAATTGTTAAACTTGTAGGTGACTCTCAAAATAGCGGCACTAAACAAGCTCCTTGCAGAGTAGAAATCCTAGCGTATGTATGATTTAACTGGGTAAAGATAACGTACCTCTGCTCCGGGCCTCCAGGTCCTTTTCCATGAGATCTTTCGGGGAAGGGAATTCACTGAGTTTGAGCTTGGACATGTTATCGTTGGGTCCCACCGAGCCCATCATCTCTGGTTCCTTCTCCTGGCTGTCCTCAGCCTGAACATGGATCCAAGGGATTTTCCTAACACCAAGCAGAGTGCCAAATGTAAGCCTTCACCAACCATCACGGATTGTAAGATTTACACGAGTTTCCCTCCCCCGAGTGAGAGCTCTACAGTCTACACTTGGCCCTCTCTCTCCTCTTTTCAGTCCACATAGCAAATGCCTATTGTGAAAACAGGCTACAGGATCTACAGGCTCACGACATCTTGCATTTTGGCGAGTTGTGAGCTTGCAGATCCGCTATTTTCACTGAATGCTTGTCCCCAAATAGGGACACGGGTTTGTGTATAAAAATTGCCATAATATCCTAGTAACAGACGATACAGGATAAACTGATGTGATGACAGGAAGAAATGAGCAGACAATATTGGAACACTCAAAGTATAAAATTGAAGCTGGAAAATAGGGACGATCTTGTGATTTAATGAAATTGTAAACTCACTTGAAAATAGAGTATATGGTTTCTGTTTAGTAATACGACTTAGACTGCCTTTAAAGGGTTATTTCACTTTCAAAAAAGCTTTTGGTCATCATATCATCTACTCTAGTTCATGTGAACACCACAGACGTTTTTTATATTACTTGATTAAGTATTTATCTGATATTCATTGTAGCTGCCCGCCTCCTTCTTACACAAACACAATATAACTTCATACTCCTAATAGGTGAAGGCTGTGACTTTCCATTTACAGTTTTAATTCATTTCTAAAATACTGTTTTAAGTACCGTATTTTCCGGACTATAAGGCGCACTTAAAAGCCTTTCATTTTCTCAAAAATCCACAGTGCGCCTTATAATCCAGTGCGCCTTATATATGGATTGTTTGACTGCAGATGCTTCTATTCTATGTTAACTGTATTAGTTTCTTTTATCTGCGCCTTATAATCCAGTGCGCCTTATATATGAAAACAATTTTAAAAGGTGCGCCTTATAATCCGGTGCGCCTTATAATCCAGTGCGCCTTATAGTGCGGAAAATACGGTAATAATGGGTTTGTATGGGAAGGGGGTGGGGCAGTTAAATTTAACATCAAATACCTAATTACTGAATCGAGTAACTTAAAAACTGTCTGTGGTGTTCACATCAGGCTGATCCAATGATAAAATCACAAAACATTTTTTTGAAAGTGAAATATCCATTTAACCCAGGGGTTTTCAACAGGTGTTCCGGGGACCACCAGTGGTCCTTGAGAGGGTTCCAGGTGGTCCCCAGGCTAAATTATGGAAAGTTGGTTAACCAGATGTAACTCTTGAGAATGTAAAAATGAAACCAAATGGACCCTTACGGGTCCATTTGGTTTCATTTTCACACTCTCAATAGTTAAAATATTCATCATCTGAATTAGCACCACTTAATTAAAAAGTTTACACTGTTTTGTTGGAAAAATACAGCCTGGAATTGTGGACAAAACCAGAAGGATTCTTTAATTGTTGGTCTTTGGTGTGAAAATGTAATCAAATGGTGGTCCGTGGCTCAAATTCTGAATAAATGGTGGTCCCTGGAGTCAAAAAGGTTGAAAACCCCTGATTTAACCTAATGCTATACATACCTTTTGAATTTGTAGATGAAGAATGCAGCCAAACCAACAAACACCACAGAAAGGAGCATCAGCATGGCCGAGCCACTATGGATGGGGGTGGAAGCCACCAGTGGTGCTGCAGAATCACACAGACAAGCATTCCTTAAAGGGATACTTCACATTTTTGGAACTTAAGTTGTATGAAATACTTTTAATATATTGGTGTCGTCGACTGTATTAATTGATTGCCAGATTTCTGTGGTGGAAGCTCTACTCTGGCTTTGGTCAATATTAAGTAGTTTTGGCCATTTTGTGGAGGCCACACAATAAAAGTAAATTAGTCCACAAAAGTAACGTAATTTGTATTGTTGAATTATTTCTAAAATATTAGGATCATTCATTCATTTTTGCCCCCCCCCCCCTCCCTGTGATAGAGGGGTCAAAAAATTAATGAAGGACGTGCTAATATTTTAGAAATACTGTAGGTCAACAACAAAAAGGAATTTAGTTTTTTGGATTCATTTACTTTTACCGGAACTACTTCATATTTCACAAAAGCCATAGCAGAACTCGCACCACAGGACTCTGGACATCAACTAATACAGTTGCAACCACTACCGGTATATTAAATGCAAGTATTTCATACAGCTTAACTTCCCTTTAAGAGATACACTACAATCCCAAGTCTGTTTTAACAGTATTAAACAATATCCTAGTTCTTCAACATTTGGAAGATGCAATCACCTTCATTCATTCTCCACATTATGGATTTTCACAGAATACCGCAACATTCACAATGTGATAATTTGCTTTTGGAATATATTACACACCCATAAAAAGGAAATAGTTTTGTCAGGGATTATTAAAAAAGAAAAGAAAAGGAGAATACATTCTGAACCAAATCAATACATTTCTACACCAATCTGCTGGTGGTGTCTAGTAGTAACACATCTCATGAAGATTCAAATGTTATCCCAATTAATGGGGAACCATTAATTTGGCTAAAAAACGACCATAGACACATTTCCAGGACAGGTCATCAATTTGTGCAGCAGGAATTTATTCTCAAATAATTGGACATTTTTCAAATAATATTACTTTAATATTCAATTTAAAAAGGCTTTTGAAATAGGTGTGTTAGAATAATCCATTAAGGCACAAAGACATGGCTCTGCACTGTACCAAGCATATAAAACTGGCACTTTATTAAACAGACAACGTTCCTCGGGATTCCTCTGTGGAATGGGATGTCTGCTTAATAAGATCCTGGGGGTGTGTACTCATGGAACATCTTAAGGCTAAAACTAGCCGCTAATTGTCCGATTTAGGAGTAAATCTTTATAATAATCGGCATGTCATTCTGAATTACACAGCCCCCGCTTGTAAGCTCAAAGCACAGTGTAGAATTCTTTGCTCCATAAAATGTAATTACAGTTGAAAGGTTTGATATTGTGGATATGATTATCATAGTTCATCATTCATTATTTCAGTCCCCGAGAACAGTCATAAAATGAATATTTTGTAGTATAGTATTTTGTGCTCTCCTATATGACTGCGTTAACTCGCCTCCTAGTTTTAAGGGGCTTTCTCTTACTAAACTGTTCACAAAACAGCTGAGATCAAGAGAGGACTGAGGAGAAAGCTTCAAGATCACACATCAAACAACAATACACAAACAATAAAAATCACTCCAACCTACAGCTAGTCCATGTAATATCATGCTCCCATGTCTGTAGAGGCTATTGCACCAATGTGTCCGAATCAAGGAAGAGAACTGGAATCACCACCGGGTGGATTAGTCTAGACATGAGGCTCGCTGCACATCTTTCATCATAGGCAACAAAATTTTTGGATATAAGTGGAATTGTAATAGTAGAGAGTAACATGAAATGACTTTGAGTATGAACATGAACCTGGGAAGTAGGTAATACAGCAGTAATGGGGAGAAATGGTATATGGAGGGGGACAGTTGTAATATATGTCCAGGCAAAGTCTGTGCAACATAAACTATAATAAAGAATAAGACATAGTTGCAACTGTTTGTATAGCAGTGTACTCAAGTGAATATTGTAAACGCCAACATACAAGGAAGAGGGCATTGTGTTTGTGCAGGCAAAACTTTAAACACAGGGCAAAGTGACATACTATGATTGTAAAAATGTGTACATATATCAGTGGATCAAGTTTGTCTTCCTTCCTTTACCATGTCGTAATAGTTGCTCATGCACCTTAGATATGACCAGAGCCTTCTAGTGGGAGAGTTAGGATATTGAGGGGTCAGAAACTAGAGCGGAGCACCGTGCATGTGACTACAGAGATTCGTCTATTAGTGCTGAGTCCTAACTGTCATTGGGAGTACATTGTTTTCAACGAAAACGGGGCAAATAAGAGCTATTTTAGGTACGTATGCAAAAAGACAACTGTTTTAAAGTATTGTTCAGTCACGGCTACCCGTCTTTGTAATGTTTATGTTGTACTATTATTAAAGAATAACTAAAATAAAGTCATTAAAGAGGGATTAAATAACCGAGTCCAACGCCTTTCTGCATACTCCTACCCCCCAATAGGACCTGCTGTTATTGCGAGAATCTTAGCTTTTCAGTGAATTCTCGCGATATCACCTGCTTTGAAACCAGTTTCAATGAGCACTAACACTTTCAAGACGTCAATATAATTATATATCATTTGCAAATCATGTGACAAAATATCCGAAATCAACCTCCAGAAGACATTCTTTAATTTGCCTGCATCGATAGTTTGTTTACGAGGTCACCGCCATTAATACATGATGTTTTCGTGCCATCTTTGCTGGTCCCTGATTAAATCCCATTCATATTCATCGACTTCCGGTTTCAGAGTGCACTCAAACGGCTTCTACATCAGCGCTGCTGCTCCTCCAGCAGCGCCATTGCCCTGGCGCACAGGAGTGAACGGGAATATCGCAACTCTCCCCTAGAAGGCTCTGGATATGGCATGCACAGTCTCACTCATCAATGGTGGCATCCTATTCTGTGTGTAGTTGAGGGAGTTTCAGGGGATAAAAAAATGAGATAGATATTGGAGCCAAATGGAGCATTGGGTCTTTAAGTCAGTGTACAAATGGAACCAAATGGACCTGTTAGAGATGTTGTACACAATCAGTTACATTAACAGTGTTTTGACAATAAAATGAGAGTCAAAGAAAAAGAATTGGCATTAAATGGGGTGTGTGTAGAGTAACAAACTGGGGGTCTTTGCAGTTATAATGAACACTGCAAGAGCTTTAAAATGTTCGTTTTATGGGGTCCATTGGGGGTCCTTGGAATGTAAACGTTTGTATGCTGTCATGAAATGTAGGCTACTATACAAATAAAGTTGTATATTGTTATTACTACTACTATGCATAGATATCCACGTGTGCTTGGAAGATGGAATGTCTAGTATACATTACTGTACATGAAGACGCACACACAGTCACACACCGCGCGTGCTTGGTTAATAACAGAAACATTGTCGTTGTGCAGATGGGCAGTGTAAATGTTAACATGAGCGGGCAGTGCGTATGTGCATGTATGTGCAACATGTTGCATGTGAAGCAAACCCAGATAGCAACATGCATTGATTCAACCAAAATTCAACGTTGAATCAATGCATTTTGCATTGATTCAACCAAAATTCAACGTTGAATCAATTCATTTTGCTATCTGAGGCAAAGTTATTAGTGCGACCACACCAGGCACTAGAGTTCTAACAGTCCTGGGTCCTAAACCATGTTAACTCTCAAAGCCTTAGATCGCCATAATGGAGCTGACCTGTTATGACATACCATGTTGATATGACCTCATCAAACCCTGTGCACTACTCAAGACGCACTCCATAGACAGTATGGTCGGACCACAATAGAAAGAGAGGTCTGTGGCAACGGCAGTCGCCGCTGAACAGCTGCGGCAGTCGGTAGTGTTTCATGTGGCAGGAGCCCTTAAAGGGGAATTCCACCCATTTTCAACATTTTCCTGGGAGAGTACAAATGGAACCAAATGGACTTGCTACGGTACATTTGGTTCACATTTGTACACTCTCAGGAAAAAAAGGTCCTAAAAGAAAACTCATTAACATGGTGAAACACAACTTGATAACGTCATCAAGTTGTGTTTCACCATGTTAAAGTGGGGGTGCCGTGATTTTTGTATTTTTTCCAATTTTGTACATGTTTAAGAGGTGACAGTATGTAAATAGACCCCTTTGTGTGTTTTTTATGTGCAATGATGTCTTCACTTTGTATTTAGGGTTTCTTCCTGGGGGCTGAACCTTTCCAGTCAAACGTGCCAATGAAAAAAACTTCAGTTTAGTGACATCATGTGCTCAGCCCCTCCCCTAACTCCTCCCCCTTTATCATACAACTAAAGCTGTGGGTGTGGCTTCAGTTCAGCTGGATCTACACCCATCACCACCCACCAGGCAAACCAGGCATACTTAATGAACTGGCTGGGTGGAATCATAAAAATGACAGTTTAACAAACACTGTACACTTTTGGGGAAAAAATCTTACTTTTCATATAACATTAATACCTGATGATCATGTTTTAGGGTAGAAAAAAATCACGGCATCAAGTTGTGTTTCTCCATCTTTAATGATTTTTTTCAGACCTCCATTTCTGGGAAACACAGAATGAGGGGGGACTTTTTATCATGTCCGCACAACATCTCTATATCAATAAGACAGCAAAATGTTGATAATGGGTGGAATTCCCCTTCAACCCCCTAACCCGAACCATGAGCACAATGCACAATGATGCTTTACACAATGCAATTCAGAGAAAGAGCTAGAAGGAGAGAGAGAACATCAGTAAACAACACGACAACAAACACTACGCAACTTTGACATGTGCACCTGGCCATCTGCCAGGATACAGACAGAGACACACACGCGCACACACGCACGCGCACACACACACACACATACACACACGTGCACGCACGCACAAACACAGGCCCTGCATCTATTTCACTCTCACATGTACAGTGATTCTCAACTTGTCGAACAGTTGCTGAAATGCTATAATCAACTATAACTAAGAAAAGTAAAAACACTTTTTTGACATAAAACCTTTTTGAAACATCACACTCCCTGACCCAAGCCTGTTTGTCTATCGCTCCTACAACTGCTACAGTATGTTCACCGACACTGAGGCCCCCAAATAGCATCACAACACATTGAATCCATGTGGACTTTAGGAAAAACAACAACACAACGCAAAACCCATTGATATTTTATATAGGGAAATACTGTCAGATGTTTCATGCAAACAATATTGTTCCCATACCCCGGAGGGATGGGTCCATCTGCTGTTTATAAACTCAAACCCCAAAGGGACTGTGCTGGAATTGCTAGTTTGTTGCCTACTGTACGTTCCACAATATAATCTATATACTGTAACATGGAATATCTCCCATATACTGTATGCAGGAGGAAAGACTACAGTCAGGCACTGGAGTTTTGCTATCACTAAAGCCAACCAGACATTATATTTTTGTAATTTCATTGCTAAGGTCTGAGGTGAAATACATCAGTTTGGGGGTCCTTGACATGACAATGTTTGAGGACCAGTGCTATAGATTCGTTAACTTGTCTACCACCTCGACCAGTCTTTATGTTGGTCAGATGCATGTAGTAGTGGAGCTCTGTGGAAATAAACCGATTACTTATCCCCAATGTCCTTTTTTTAACCTCCTATTTCAGTACCAGTGGCGTTTCTGAGCAATTTGGAGCCCTAGGCAAGATTTTCCCTGGAGCCCCCCTTAACAAATGGACCCTTACAGGTCCATTTGGTAAGGGGGGGCTCCAGGGAAAATCTCCTGTAAAATGGCGACCCCCAAGGGATAAAATTATGAACTATTTTTAAACTAAAGAACGTATTATACTGTATGTGTTTTAAATGTTCAATTCTAGTTATAGAGGGCAAGTATTATGTATTTATCCACATGTGGCTTATTAGCCTGGGATCCTTTTAAAGCATATCTGGTGCTCACCCCCTCCCCTCCCCCCTCCCCTCATGGTCGCCCCCTCCCCTCATGGTGCCCTAGGCAACTGCCTAGTCTGCCTAATGGCAAAAACGCCCCTGTACAGTACAGTATGTTAGCTGAAATGAACCAAATCAAAGGGACGAGCTACTTGGAAGCTGTAGTGAGCTCAGGCTGCTGCCACAACTAAAGCTTCACTATACTGTACTTTATGCTGATCTACAGCAAGCAACATGGCAAAAGCAGTTAAATTTACTACTTAACTTTGTTCTAAGTCAGACAGCGCTATCTAAGATATTCATAAAACTGTCAGTCAAACAGATCAGCAGGAAAAACTTTCAGTTCAATTGTTTATTAAACAATAAGCTGAGCTCTCTCTGCTCCAGAACCAATTTGGCAACAAAAACAAAAGGAAAAGTCAAGAGTGTGTTTGATGATGTGTGTGTGTGTGTGTGTGTGTGTGTGTGTGTGTGTGTGTGTGTGTGTGTGTGTGTGTGTGTGTGTGTGTGTGTGTGTGTGTGTGTGTGTGTGTGTGTGTGTGTGTGTGTGTGTGTGTGTGTGTGTGTGTGTGTGTGTGTGTGTGTGTGTGCGTGTGTGTGTGTGTGTGCGTGCGCACGTGTTGCATGTGTGCTAGTTGGCACCTGTGTTTGGATATGCAAAATAAAGACAACTCAGTCAGAACTCAATAGCCAACTCAAATCACAGCAGCAAATACAATGGAATAAAGATCTGCTCCAACAGTTGATAACTGTGTATGTGTGTGCACGTGTGTGTACGGTACGCGCGTGCGTGTATGTGCGTGTGTACGTACGTGCGTGTGTGTGTGTGCTTGCTTGCGTTGTGTTGTGTGTGCAATAGATAGGGGTGGATCTAGGCATGGGCATGGGGGGGGCAATACCCCGCTAAATACCCAGACTGCCCCACCAAACATGATGGCATGCAAAACAATAAAATAAAATAATAAAATAAAAGTCCTACTAATAAAAGTATCTATAAACATCCTGTAACTGAAAATGGTATGGGGGCGGCTTCATCGCCCCGTGGCGCGAAGCGACACGGGCGATGAAGCCGCACCCATACCATTTTCTCTTGCCTGAAAGTTGCCCCTCCAACATGTTCTATTGCCCCCCCCAAATGGGACATGTTACATCCGCCCCTTGCAATAGATAAGAGAGAGAGAGAGAGACATCTATTGTACTGTATCTCTCACATGGAAGCAGGTTTCTCCTGCTGCATATTTCCCCTCACCGGAGGATGAAGCGTCCGCGCTGGACCTTGATCTTTCTCACAAGAGGTGTTCGTTCAAAGGACACCAGAAGCTTTTCAAAATTTGCACGAGAATTTGGTCAGAAATGTTCTTCTTTCTTATAGGCTCACAAGCATTCAAGTATACTCCTGCAGCAGCGCAGACACTTGCCAAGGCTTAGTATGTGATGTATTTCTAGGTCGATATACTTTCATACAATAGGGAGAGAGCCGGGGGTACTCATACAAGATAATGTTATTTTTGTTAGATTACAAAATCGAAGCTAATAGATTCTTCCGGAGTTGTGTAACATTATTTGACTCTTCGCTTGGCCAGTTCACACTTTAGGTATTTTTTACTTTAGTAGTTATTAAAATTAAAGGTACAGTAAGTGATTTCACTTAATTCAAATATTGTTTTTTTTTTCTTCTTTTTTGGCTAATCCTTCCGACTGTAGTTTGGTGACCATATAAGGAGTTCCTCCCTGTACCCAGTGAGCACCTGAGGTAAAAAAAAGAAACAACAACCCTCGTTTCAGTTGGGACTTTGGGAGAAAAGCCTTTCGTCCAATAGGATGAGAGGGGCCTTCCTCCAATCAGTGATCGAGTGGCCCTGTTGCACTTCCCCTCACTCTAGAGTGTGTGCATGTGTATGTCTTGCTACCGGGGGGGGGGGGGGGGGGGGTTAAAAAAAAGTTAATACAATGAATAAAATTCAAATAAATACAACTCAAGACTGACACGGCCATTTGAAAAAAATCATATCTTGCCATTTTCGTCATTACTAAACCCCTTATCCCTTAAATTCTTTGCCTTTTTAAACTATATGAAAAACATAGTTCATATGGGCAGTCTACATTCTCAGAATGTGTCAATAGATTGGCACATTGAACTATTCCTAAAAGTTTTTTAAAATACTAAAAAAGGGATAAGGGGTTTGGGATAAGGGGTTTAGCATGTAACGAAAATGGAGCCCTATGGCCCCAGGAAAGTACAACATTTAAGCTCCTCTATGTCATGATATTACGATAACTGGTATCCCTGACAATATGCCGCGTCTCGCTAGCATGTTAAATGCAGGCCTTTTCATGCCTAGTCAGTCCTTTTTAAGTGCTGAGGTGCATTATTCAATATGTTGCTCGTCACCAACCATGTTTCTTGCCTTTACAAGGAAGCCTCTACACGCTATGACCTTTCCAAGATCCTTCTAAAGGCACCCAGACCTTTGTATGCAGACACAAATGAAGACAGATCAGTCAGAGGATGAAAAGGGTAAAGCCATGCTGGCTTGATCGACACGTTTTTTTTTTTAGCGATATGTTAATATCACACTGACCCTGACCATTTTCCTCGGTGCATACCAAATGCCTACTTTGTCAATCATCTTATCGATCGAATTATTTCAAAGACACCTTTATGCCTTGCTTAGGTTATAAAACCCGGGGGAAGACATTCAAAATCTTGAGGCATACACTATGATTAAAATCAGCACTGCGTAATGCGCTTATCTATCTCATGCATTATTATTTTCACTGTACAGTATGTGCAGAAAAGAACATCAGATCATAACGGATGCCGGCGTTATCTCATGCACCTCGAAACAAGATAAAGCTCTGATGAACTACACTGAACCAAATGAATCCATAAATCTCACGTAAGACTTTGTTGGTCGCATATTTGATACGAGATTCATAATGGAGCTGCCCAAAGTCATCCAACGGAGACTAGTGAGTAATAGGGCGACTTACCCAAAGTCTGCTGCGTGATGTACACGTTAATGCGGATGTCGGCTTTCAAATCAAACTGGATCAAGCCTTGGTTCAGCGCGTTGACAAAGATATCAGATATCTGTTGGAATAAACAACGTGTCACGTTGAGTCAAACAATAACGGCGCACTTTCCGGCGCACAAGTGAATGCAACTTCATAAGCAAACCTTTCCGCATGCCGTTGAACTCAATGTTGCCAGCTTGGCGCATTTGTCGCTATATTTAGCTTATTTTCAGTGCCAAAATTTGTGGAAAAACTCCTGGCGGAAAGTCTAGTGTTTTTTTTGCTGGTGAGTTGGGGCGAAATTGGTTGACAGGCACCAGAGATAAAACCGTCATTTTTCACCATTTTTCATCCTATGATAGAGTCCTCCTTCCTTCCTAGAAAGGACCATTGGTAACCAAATGGACACTTAAAACCAAATGGACACTTGAAACCAAAAGGACCCTTACGCCTACCCCTACAGATTTAGAAAATGTAAAAGAATTGCTATTTTGACCAACATTTTGCCAGTTATTTCTCCTAAAATAGTCCAAGAGACTAAACTCAACATCAAATGGTGGTCATCCGTGGCTAAGATGCAGAATAAATAGTGGGCCCTGGTATGAAAATGGTTGAAAACCACTGCTCTAACGCATTCTAGTGCATTTTGAATTTGGAAGTGCCACTAGACTAGTGCATTTTGGATTCTGGCAGTTGGCAACTGTGGTTGCAATGGATTCTGTGCAAGTAGTACCACAGCAGCGACTCTTACCCTCTCCAGATCCTCCTCGCTCCTCTTCTCGTGTTCAGGCGAGAGCGTGTCGGGCAGAATGAAGAGCTCTGCGACGGTAGGGAGGCCGGGGTACAATGACACCAGCAGCTGCTCCTCTGGGAAGCCTGACACCTGCAATGACACATTACGGGCCTGTATAAACCAAGTACGGGCCATTATTAATGGGCTATTCATGAGCAGATGAATCTCAAACACATTTGTCCCCCAAATTGTATTGTGTAAAGAATAATTTTAGGGGCAGGTGCATACGTGATCGATCGCGCCAGCATGGAAAGGCAAGTTGATGATGATAATGACCCCAGAGCCTGCTGTTCCCACAGATCACGGGAGATGTCTTAAAGTCTAGCAGCCCGCCGGTCACGTAGACTACGTGAACTATTGTTGCACATTCTTTAATCAATCTTTTGATCAGATCGAATTGATAACAGTTTGCTCTTAGCATAGGGGTGTAAAGTGTAACAACTGGCCACAGCCATTTACTTTTATGGCGTTTACTTGCACTCTATGGGCTGCTTTCAGTGGCCTGTCTCTCCCAATTCTTCCCCCTGAATGTCGCTTTTCTGTCATATCAAAGGTTTTTCAATGGCAGGCAGCAATGGTGTACTCTGTACTGGCCATATATGGAGCGTGTCTTGTGTACAGGGTTTGATGAGGTCAGAGCAACATATATGGCATGTCAGAACAGGTCAGCTGCATATATGGAGAGCTAAGGGCGGCAGCAAGGGCAGTTTCTCGAATGAAAAGGGTGTAATGAGGGCGCAGGTAGGATCGGGCATTAATTTTCGGGCCTGTTGCAGTCTAGTTTTTGCTGGCTGCCTGTCATGGCTGCACTAATAACTTTGTCATGAAACCCTCAATAGTTTACATGTGCAGATCAAAAGGGAGACATCGAAGAGGAAAGAGATGGGGGGGGGGGGGTCGGGGAGGGTCGTTGGCTGGCTCCATAGAAGACTGGCTGTGATGAGCCAGTCTTCTCAATGACCCAGGGTTTGAAGAGGTCAGTGTTGTAATCTTCATATACTGTATGGAGATGGCCAAATGGGACATGTATATGGAGCGTGTATATGGAGTGTGTCACAAGGCGTGATGGACTGACTGACTGCCATATATGGCTGCGTGATGTGTAGAGCGGCTATTATATTGTCAGCATGCAACCATGGCGTGAGATCAGGCACTACAACCTCCAACCAAAGTCGACCAAAACTAGATCCAAACTCAAAAAACATTTCAGATCACTAACAAAAAAACAAAAACAAAAACAAAATGAAACTTTATTCAGAAGACTACAACTCCCCCCAAAAAATAAATAAATATATTGCCTCTATCACACTCAATGCTGGAACATGTATTGTGCTCACACGCATGAGAGGACCACGGTATGAAATAGTAATAGACAAGAGTGGAGGCTGACACGCAGCGCTGACTGTTAAGAGCAGTCCCAGTGCGAGGTCTAGCGAGCGTACCTGTGACAGAGCTGTTCGCACCACACGTCCCACGTCATCCCTCCACTCCGGGATGTCTGGGTTGTGCTCGTCAAGGGCTGGCGAAAATGACAGCAGCAGCGACCTGAAGAATTCTGGGGGGGGAGGAAGATAAAAGTTGCGCCCCCTTGGAAATGTCTCTTGTGTCTCTTACATGCATGCATGCATACAGTACATCCTCATGCATGCATGCGTGCGTGTGTGTGTATATATAGCTTATGATTAATATGTAGATTAAAGGTTTTTCCTCTGAGTCTGATAATGTATACAGGCTTGAAAATTAATTGCCCCTCAAGATAATCATGTTCACATACCATGATGTATTTGCTCATTAGATAAGTCCACAGTTGACATTAACGTGGCGGCCGTTTGCAACAGGGACCCAGAGGTAGTACTGTTTGGTGCGTTCTCCCCCGAGATCATATTTGATCTACATTCATTTTGCATGCGTGGTACCAATTAAAGGCCCTTTTGAAAGCTGATTTTTTTCCCCCCACTCACCTTTAATGCTTATGATTTTAGTATCCTGTATTATGGTGCTTCCAGAAGCAACTTGGACGGTGACCTTGTTTGTTCCCTCCTTTAGAAACTTATATGAGATGCTTCCCTCCAAGGTTATGACAGGCTGGTTTTCAAAAAGAGAGAAAAAAAAAAACTTTTGAGAGTAGCACGGAGACAAACGCCTTTTTACCTTTAAATGCAATGCGTGGCCATGGAAATGCTGGATAATAGAAGGAGTTATAGTGGAAAGCACATGGAATCACAACACAGGCAAACTGTGGGCGACATTCTCTATTGAAAACTACAGGCGATCATTTTTTTTTGTTGTGTTCAGTTCCAAACACCGCCAGGGCACAATGGGGAGAGAAATGCAAATGCAAGGAGCTGCAGCAAAAAATAATAATGTAAAAAAGTTTGTGTTGGTATTAACACAGAGAGTAGGAGGGAGGAGGGAGGGGGTGGACCGTGGAAGCATCGCACCTCGGAGCTGTTTTCAAACCACCAGAAAAAGGTCAGTGTTCTGGAGTGTCCGGGCCAAACCACGGCAGTGAGATTAGCTTCCTTTCCTCTGGTGACTACAATAGGCGCGGAGAGATACACACGATCCACCGGACCTAAGGCAAAGAAAGGCCGCGCACACACATTTGCGCATGCAAACACACACACGCGCACGCACACACACACACACACACACACACACACACACACACACACACACACACACACACACACACACACACACACACACACACACACACACACACACACACACAAAACAGGGAGAATCAAATTAACCACAAAAAGACACATAGGTCGCCCCAAGAGAAAAGAGATGCACCTCACAAGGTCTTTCAGCTGCCTGCTGCATAATACTGCCTGGCAAAAGTGTGCGGTTTGGCATTTTTACAAAATCCAATGACAGCTGGCCACAGTTCAAAAGCAATAACGCCGTGATTGAAGAGGACTGACTTAATTCTAGCAAAGGAAGCAACGTTCACTATCTTTGATTTTTTTTTTACCAAGATGCTTTCACGCTGCTTCCATTATGAGTTTTGAATTACGAGTTCCTCGAGATCACCAGAATATGCAATCGCGTGACACCGTGGCATCGCATCGCCCGAGGTGATTGAGATACATTTTTTATGTGCGGTAATATTCTCGGTATCTATATTAAACATCGACACCTACGTACTGTACACAGGTGAGAGCATGGTGTCCCCATAAAGCAGGGGGCATTTTCCATCTTACAAGCACAAGTATCAGGGAATGAGTAATGAGGCACATACTGGTGATATGTAAAAACATTGAGCTGCTGTCAGATCCCTGGCTGTTTTCAGCCAGCGCCGTCACTCTGTAAATCCCCGTGGTCCTGTAGACATGCTGGATTCCGTGATCCGCCCTGCTCAGATTAGAGTATGTGATCTTGATGCCGTCTCCGAAGTCTAGCTGGATATTGGTCCTTGTCGACTCTCCCTGCGGACAGGGAGAGAACGCACGGCATCTGTCAGGGCGGCTTATGCTGGGATACTGATCTCGGACCAAGTGGGACCGAGAGCTATTTGCGCGCAAAAAAAGGCGAGATGAAGCAGTACAAATGGCCGGCCACACCAAGTGCGATAATTTCCAACGACAACAATAATCCTTTGTGAATGGCAGAGTTACAGTTTAAACGGCACATAAATTATGTATAGGTAAAGTTGTCGTGCAGGGTGTGGACGGCCCTTAAGCCGACATCGCTTGAAAGGATGGAAAATCTAAAAGTGACTTCACAGCGAGACGAGAAGGGAGAATATCTTCTTGCAGAGCTAGAGAGAGGAGAGAAAAAAGCAAGAAAGGCTGCGAGTCACGTAAACCGCTGCGCCTTTGTCCCTGCTTCAAATTCTGGGGACATCGTGTCATCTGCTACAGTATTGTTGCCACAAGCACAAGTCACGCCTGAACAAAAACACACACATACTGTATCACCTTTATCAAACAATAAAAAAATAATAATAATGGCCACGATGAAGGCACGTTGTTGTATGACTCACATCATCCAGATAGACCAGGAATGTGACATTGCTCCCAACCATGGCACTGAGCTCCCCGTGACCAGTGGACAGGCGTAGGCCTCGGGGCGGTCTGGGGCGACAGGCCTGTCTCCTGGGGGAGAACACGTTCTTCCCTCCTTCTTTGCAGTTGTTGGACAACACCTTCCTATACCTACATACAGTACAGTACACCGGCCCATGCAGAAACCAACAGCAAATGTTGCACTTAAGTTAAAGTGTCAATACTGCAATGTAGAAATTCTTTGCAAAAGTTCAGAATTAAAAATTGACTTGAGGAAAAGTATTGGCATCAAAATCTACTTGAAAGTACTCGCTAACTGCAGAATGTCCCATTACAGTATAAGTTTCAAATGCATTGCATTGCGACCCATTGTGAGCATGTAAATCAGCTATTTAAAAAAAAAAAAAAAAAAGTTATCCCAACCCATTTTTTCCACCTCGTGCCAATTACCTAATGTGATCCTGGGCTCTACACACCCTTCACCAACCTGGGGAGGCAGTGGACTGGCCTCATGCTTCCTTCAATGAGGAGTCCAAGTGGAGAGTTTCCCTGGTAGTTGTAGCACTCGGAAGGAACGCATAATTTGTTCTCTGATACTTTGGAACAACCATGGGAGAATTAGCCAATGGGCACATTGAGCCCAGGCCCAGGGGCCCCTGAGCTAGGGGGGCCCCTGAGCTTGAGTGGCTGTGTGATCGCTAAGAGCCCCGTCCCCCCCTCCATTTTGTGTCAATTTGTGTTTTTATTTGTCAATAAACTAGCCCCAAAAGCTCTAAACCATCATGATACTGCACAGTTAATCAGTTTATATTTATTTGGCTTAGTTCTTTTGGGCTGTTTATTATTTTTACTTGCTGTAAATCCTGATGAAATGCAGGTGAATATCACAGGACTCCTGGTATGTCATAACAGATATGCATGTGTGCAGACACTATGCTCCGCAATAGAAAGAAAAATGCTCCTGTGCAGGAGGGGTTTCTAGATCCGCTTAAAAGTCCAACAGTCATTTAATAATATCAAAAATACTGAGGATGTATGACTTTACTCGTGTCTTATAATTTATATACAGTATAAGACACATGAGTACTGTAAGACACATAGTTACAGTATCTTATTGTATGAAGATGTACAGATATTTTAGTGTTAGATGATGATAGCTTTATCCTCTATAACTTTTTTATGCATTTCTATGTATTACCACGTGTTGTTTTTGCCTTCAGTATTGTAAATAACTTTGAATTAAGAGCGTCTGCTAAATTGTGAATGTTTTTTTTTTTCTTTTCTACCCCAAGACCCTGCGCCAGACGCTCTAATATAACTGGGACAACATTGTTTTGTGATGTACTGTACACGCAGTACAGGAGAGTAGACATGGAACCAAAAAAAAGGACCGCATACTGTAGTGATTTGCTTTCATTTTGGGGAAGCAAAGAGTCTTGGGGGTAAAATGAAACACTGATGATTTCACAGTGTGCAGTTGATTTGGGTTCCACTTACCCGGTGCTGTTGAGGAAGCTCTGACTGGCACTGCAGGTTTTAGCAGCCGCGTTTGGGTTAAACCAAAAAGCAGCGGCGCACTTTGTGTCCGCCTGTCGCTCGTACCCGTAATCACTGCCGATACAAGGGAGCGCATGAAATGATATCACAGGTGCTTGGAATCCCAAAGTCAGCAGTTTTCTTTTCTTTTTTTTTTGCAGACAGGAAAATTGGTTCACAGACACAAAGACATGACCGTTCTTTTGAAGACACATAGTTTAAACCAGGGGGGTAAAACTCACATACAGAGTGGGCCAAAATTTAAAACTGAACAAAGCCGTGGGCCATGTTTGAACAAACTAACCTTTTAAAGGGGAATTCCCCGCATTTTCAAAATTTTCCTGAGAGGGTACAAATGTGAACTAAATGGACCCTAGCGGGTCCATTTGGTTCACATTTGTACCGTCTCAGGAAAAATGGGTCTGAAAGAAAAAACATTAACATGGTGAAATACATCTTGGTGATGACATCAGATGTATTTCACCATGTTAATGATTTTTTCAGACCTCCATTTTTAGGAAATACAGAATTGGGGGAACTTTTTTTTTATCATGTCCACACAACATCTCTAAGGTATATTAATGACATTATTAAAATGTTGAAAATGGGTGGTCTTCCCCTTTTAATTTGATAATGTCTCAAGGGCCAAATGAAATTACACGGCGGGCCAAATTTGGCCCACCGCCGGCCAGAGTTTGACACCCATGGTTTAAACGATCAATCACGGGAAAGCAGGCTGCCATTACCATTCAAAATCATATGTTCTGCAGAGGCACGGCTCTGAAGAGTATATCCGCGAGTAGTCCTGGGAAAGCATGCAGCGGTTGCCAGGTCTGCGCTTCATGTAGATCTGCTTCTCACCCATAACACACGGCTCACCCTGCGCAAGGAACACAACAGCAAGACAGGGGGAAATAAGAGAGACAAACGGAATGGGGGAAGAGCAGGGGCGGATGTAACATGCCACATTTGGGGCGGGGGCATGTTAGAGGGGCAAGAGAAAATGGTATGGGGGCGGCTGGAAGCCGCACCCATACCATTTTCGGATACAGAACTTTTATCAGTCAAGTAAAGCATCAATAGTAACATCAGTGGTTGTTGAAGTTGCAACAGACACGCAGCATGCATAAAGCTGAAGGTCTGACTCAGAGAGTTTTCTGTTTTCAATGATGAAATGCTGTTATTTTAGTGTAGTGGTGCCAGAATTTTAGTAATAGCAGTAGTAGTGTTTCAAATCATTTTAAATATAAGCACTTTAATTTGAAATATCTTAGGTTGTGTTGCATGTGTTTGGGGGGGGGGCAGACTGGGTATTTAGGGGGGCATTGCCCCCACCCATGCCCATTGCCCATGCCTAGATCCGCCCCTGGGCAAGAGGCAAACGCAATGGGGGAGAGCGAAAGAATAAGTTACTGTGTGTGCACACAAGCATGGAACGGTAACAATAAATCAATAGGGCTCAACATGTCTGCTACCTTGTTGTGTAAGTGCCACGTCTGGTAATCTCCGTCCATGCATCTCCTACTGAAGATGCCCTTATAGTCTATCTTGATGAGCTGCCACTCTGACCGATGGCTGAAGTGTCCAAAGAAACTGTAGGAGTGACCCGGCAGAAGGCAGGAAGATTTATGAAACCATATAATGTAAGAGATGTGGTGCAATAAACTGAAACACACAGTGTTAAGGGTAGGCCCCCGTGACTCAGAAATGTGTGCTCCGTTTGTTTACAGAAGCATTTAGCCTGACGGGGAAGTTTGAGCTCATCTCTCGCTCATATGGGACCAAAACAGAGCCAGAGAGGAAACAAACATTTGTTTTGTTTTTTGTTAAGAAACAATACACCTCGCTTCTTTCTCCGGCTTTATATGTCTGTGTTTGGCCACTACTCCTCCCTCCCCAGACTGTGTTGCTCCTTCTGTACTTACGTGATAATGTGGTTCTCTGTCTCCGGCTCCATTAAAACCCCGTCCACATACAATGGGGCCAGGGAGAAGCTGTGGCGGTCCCACTTCTTACCCTCATCTAGACTAATCCTGTCGCACAGAAACAGACAAATCACCGTCACTGCTTAGGAAATGATTCACAGGGGGGTATGTTTAATTAGTTAAGGACCAGACCATTGTGGCATTCATTGTGTGTGTGGTATTGGTGTTTTTGTGTTTTTGTTTTAGTATTTTTCTTTTACATACAAGTTAAATGATCAACTAATGGAAATGGACTGTTACAAGTACAAATTCCGGTATTCAAAATTTACTTGATAGTACAAATTGGCATCCTGTACTTAAAGCACCAAGACCAACCGCACCAACTACATAGTGGTGAAAAAAGTACAATATTTGCTCTCTGAGAGATTGTGAAATAGTCAAATGCACTTAGTTACTTAGTTGATTCTGACGACACAACTGGGTTGGTTGTATTTGTTTACCTGCTCTTTCTGAAGATCATGTGGGACCACTACTGTTTGACATGCGTAACTGTGTGAAGAGTGAGCAGGAGACCTAGTGCTATTGTGGATCAGTGTTTAAAATTCAAATCCCCATTATGAAAATCAATCCCAGAGTTTGGGATTAAAGGCATTCTAACATTAAGAAAAATATAAAATAAAATTAAAGCCACAATTGTTGTTATTGTTGTCCACCTTTATGCAAAAAAATCCCAAGCCTGTCATTGTTGAAAAGTGAATTACTGCACCTAAAATCAGACTCTTTTCATCACAAAACATTATTTACACAGGAAAATCCCGAGTGGCCATTTAACCACAAGAGTGTAAAAATCTTAAACACTTTTGATAGTGAATTAGCGATGCGCTGCGAAACTTTCCGAGTCTCATACCAACAGCACTCGCCAACCATCTACCACTTTCTTATTTGCATAAAAGCACTCAAAAATACAAAAACGCCAGAACAATCCAGGAACCGCACCGCATTTTTTCCCCCCACTGAAAGTGATTCCGTTTTTGATGTGGCGAGAGGAGAAGAGAGGCCGCGCTGTGCTGGTGCGGTACTCATGCAAACGTATTCCATCAGCATTTCAAAAAGGCACCATAAAGAGGGGATGCATGCATGTAACAGCTCGCAAAACCAGCAAATGGGAGAGAGAAATATACTGTCTCCGGGCAATTTGCAAACTACAAGTTCACTGCGATGTTTTGCACACCTAATTACGGCACCGGCTACGGGGATGCTGCTGTATACCTTACCATAAATGTCGGAGAGGTGCCGTTGCTTGTAAGACGGCCAACAAAGCGCCTCCGTTGTCAAGAAACCAAATGTTGTGCTCCTCCTCGAAAATCTACACACACGCACACACACACACACACACAACAACCCGGAAAACATCAGACACATTTGCTGCACAGCGCACCATCCAATATGAATGCACGTCGGCTGTTAAAATGTTAATGAAGCCAAGTCTCACCTGTCTCCAGCTATTCCCAGCGTCAGATGTTATAAACATTCCAAGGTTGGTGGAAGACAGCTCTCTTCCAACATTCCCTGCGTACGATAGGAAAAAACAATTTGTGTATTTTGTATGCGTCTTTTGGCGCATTAGCACCAACTATAATACGCCTACGATACTGGATATTTACACGCAAATTGACAGTCATTACCCGAATGTGTGGGTCTCCTGTCTAGAGCCCCACAGACCCAAAACTAAAGGTTCATTTTGCTTTTGTCCACAATGCTGCAGGCTGTATTTGGGAAACAGAACAGTCAAACATACCGATCAAAATGACCATTAATCTTCTACGTTGTACATTCTCTAGTTGTGTAGACTTGGGCTAATTCAGATGATGAATATTTTAACTCTTGAGAGTTAAAATACACTCATGAGTTAACATCTGGTTAACCAGCTTTCCATCATTCATCTGGGGACCTCGAGGAACCTTCTCAAGGACCACTGGTGGTCCCCAGACCGCTGGTTGAAAACCACCGGTCTAGAGGATATTATGTTCCCAATCATCACTCAAAATGTACAACGTACCACATGTGTGGAGGTCAAAGTCACTTTGCAACTTAGGTGTGTGTGTGTGTGTGTGTGTGTGTGTGTGTGTGTGTGTGTGTGTGTGTGTGTGTGTGTGTGTGTGTGGGTGTGGGTGTGGGTGTGTGTGTGTGTGTCTTTCAGTGTTTGCATTGCGGCTATTGCCTGAGTAACCATGAAAAGTTCTGGAGAACACAAAGCTGTTCATCAAAGTCTCAAATTGCTGTGCTTCATCACTGTCACTCATTAGTTCTCTTTAATTGGTATTTTCTATGAAAAACAAATTGTCATTGTCCTCCCGGTACCTGTAGCCACGATGATCCCCGGCACAGAGTTTTTGCTGGAGATGCGTCCAGATGTGTAGGGGTTCTCTGACATCTCCAGATGCAGATGTAGCGAACAAAATGGCTGTCAACAACACACAATAGATTCCAATCAAGCGCAGTGTTGAAACAATGTGAGCCAGATCCGATCTTAACAGATGCAATTATAATTGGCTCTGCACTTCAAACTCATTTCCCGTTTGAGCGAAAACTGCCACCAATTTCAGAGACCATTTAGAAATCAAAGATGCTTTCCTCCCTCCCTCATCTCCTCTGCCAGCAAAATGAAAACGGCTGAGAGGACAAGGAGGGCATTTGAACTGTTTCATACTAAAGCAAACAAGGCATGTAATTAAAATTCCCTGAAGATGCATTGATAAATCTGGCAAAATTGATTCAAATCATGGTGGGCTCATCTCGGTATCAAGTACTTTGGAAAACATCAATAAGGAGCTTTCAAACTGCCAAGAGGGGGGTAGTGGACTACAGCATATTGGCTGTTTGTTCTATCCTGACAAAACCCTTGTAGTCTAATATTAGAAGAACCACATCAATTACTGCATATATTGCTCTATGCCAGCAGTTCCTTAAAGAACACACTGGATCAAGTACCGTACACACAGCCCAACACACAGTATCTGTCGTATAACAACACAGGCTATTTACTGGAATTCTGCATATAATCCAACATTCATTATGCAGGTGCCTTCAGTACAGCAGATAATAAATTGAAATCACAGAGGTTAATGGCTTGTCTGATCCCCTGAAACTAAATGTGACAACACTCCAGGCCACACACGAACACACCCCCACCCCTCCCCTAACTTTCAAATAACGCCTGCGCGGCCCCGGGCGTTTCCTCAGCCGTTAATGAAAGTACAGAGGCGAGAGAACGGATGCTAAAGCCAGCCAGCAACCTGGCCTCGCGCAAACGCGTTTCTCAATCAAGGAATCTCCAAAGCACGGCCTGATGGGACCGAATTAGGTGATGAATGATATGTGTCAGAAGCTTCATTTCCCATGTACGAGAGCATTCATTCCGGCCCAATGACTCACCAAGACGCAGTGGAGGCTATTTCCATCCACGTCGGTTGCGGGAGCCGGCAACAGGGCCCACGTTTGTCCCTTGTTGTACGTGATGAACGTCTTGATTTGATGATCCACCAGTTTGTTGGCGAGGTACATGCCATTTATCCCTTCAATCTGGAAAATAGGCGATAAAACGGCAAATCAGGAGCGGAACGGAAATGCAAAACCACGAGTGTTATCAAGTACGTGATGTAAGGACCATTACAGGGCGCCCGGCTATAATGAAAGCAGCGTTTTTAGTCAGACGTCAAGTGTGCTTTGTGCTGTAATGGCTTGGCTCTCAAAAAGCGAGGTTCATTGTCTAAGTCCATGAGCCGTCACATTGCTAAATCCCAGAGTTAATTTAATTCTTTTAAAAAAATAATGAAGAACCGGGGTCCTTTTTAACGCGGAGTGAAATGAACCCGCGTGATTTTTTTCCGGTGGGTAGGGCACCTTATAAAAGTCCACCAATAGGTTTCCTGCTGGTCCTCTGCTAGTTCTCAGATTCTCCAGCGACAGCGTGAAGTAAACCCCAGGGGAGTCTGAGATGTAAAGGCTGTAGGTGTTGTTCTGATTCCACTCCTGTACCGCCGCTAATACCTGCTTTTCATCCGTGCTGATAATATGCATGTCCTGTTAGGGTGCACAAACGGGGAGGGAGAGACACAAGAAGATACGGAGAAAGATGGAGAGCAACAAGTACTGTATGAATAGCAACAGGCAATGGCATTTCCATATAACGACATAACAGTTTAAACACATTTTATTTTTCTCGCCTAGTCAAAAATACCTGAAAATACAAGCTTTTGTGGCACGTTGTAAGCCTGTCGGTATGCTGCTTTGAATGTCTGGCCTTCGAATAGTCAGGGTAGTCGAATTATTCAAATTCAACAAATTATTCGAATTTGACTACCAATCTATGAATCATGCACATTCTTTCCTACTGCATATGTAAGGAATTTGCCATGAAAGGGAGTGGGTTGTTCCAGTGTAGGTAAACAACCCTGGACCAGTGGGTAAATCAGCCAACAACCCACAACCTTTCATGGTAAATTAAACTTCTACCACTTTTTACATATAAATGAAAGTGAACACACTTGTAACTTGCAGTATTCTACCGTAACGCATAACGCGTCTGGGTATTTTGAAGTTCCGAGTGGAATTGTTTTATTTACCACTCATTTAAGCCAATCACAATCCAGTATTTGAACATGTGACACGTGAAAAAGGTGGTAGAATCTTTCTTATAGTCAAATCAGCTGATATTTGACTATATAGGTAAATTCTTAGAGACATGGGGCTCCATTTTCGTAACCATCTAAACCCCTTATCCTGAACCCCATATCATTTTTTACTATTTTGAAAAACTTTTTGGAATAGTTCAACGTGCCAATCTATTGACACATTGTGAGCTTGTAGACTGGCCATTCGAACTGTTGAAAAATGTTTCTTTTTAATAGTTAAAAGGGCAAAGAAGTTAAGGGGTAAGGGGTTTAGCGGTGACGAAAATGGAGCCTTAGGCCTCCACTGTTTTCAAGTACTGATAAATCTAGCTGTTAAGGGGTTCCATCATTCAAGATATTTTCAAATGGGCATCCAATTGGGGATCCTTGTTTGAGCACTACTGGCCTACATACTGAAAAGAATTTACCAGCTCCATTTTTTTCACATTCCCATTCCTACTACAGTATGCACACCTGATGGGGCTCTGAGACGAGTGCGTAGGCACTAGGCAACGATCAAACAGTATATAGAATAAAATAAAATTACCTGCCCGCCATCTGCACTCACACAATAGGGACAATTTTATTTAAGCAACGTTTCAGTCAAATGGACCTTCTTCAGGCATCTCAAAGGCATTCTATTTGACCGACACATTGCTTAGATGAGAATATGTCCAAATTGTGAAAGTGCAGGCGGTGTGAAGGTCATTTTTATTTTATTCTCCACATTCTCATTCTTGCTTTTGGTCTGAAGTGTATTATTATACTATAATAGCAGTATAAGTCTTCATTTGACCTCGGCACTTACCTTGGGCAGACAGTATTTAGGCAATTTCATGCCTTTGAATGATTCTCTCATGTAGGACACATAGTAGGTGGTTCGTCCCGCTGTGGTCACCTAGTAAGTAATGAAATCAGAGAAGCTTATTTTGACCTCGGGAAAGGTACAATACATACAATCTTGCAATGTCAACAAGCTCTCACACCAGTGAGGCATTTTCAGATTGTACAGTGGCATGGTATTTCATATTTTACAGTGTATTCAGGCTTATATGAACCTTGGAAATTCCAAGGTTTTTGTTTGTTTTTTAGAAATATATCAGCATAATGTCCCTCTTGCAGTGTGTCCCTTAGTATTTATTCCATAGTTGAGCCAGGGACCACCATTTGATGAGATTTAGTAGCAGCTGCACCACCACCCCCCTAGGTCTACTGGTGGTCCCCGGACCACTGGTTGAAAATCACTGGCATAATAGTTCAAAATGCATGTTTACTGTACGTTGTATAACATAATATCACTGTCTGTTAGATTTCAGTAGCTTGCACCCACACTGCTTAGGTTGTATACATGCTGAACTATGTCAGCTGTCAAATGGAATAACAAAGAAAACCCTAGGAAAAAATATAACTATAAATAAGTTGGTTAAAGGAATTGTTATTGTTCTACATGTAAGAGTCTCGATATACTTCAAGGAGTCACTGTGATTGACAGCCTATTCCTAGCAACTTAGTAAAACTGTCTTAACTTAACTATAACCTCAGTAAAACTATATCTAAACCTCAGTAAAACTATGTCTAAACCTAACCCTAACCTCAGTAAAACTTTAGCTAGCATTAACCTCAGTAAAATAAATGCAGTGCCTGGGGCTGTTTCCATAACTGGGAGGAATGACCGAAAGCGAGTGCATTTACGTCCCAGCGGGGGAGGAGGAAGAAAGAAGAAGAAAAGAGGAAGAATATCACTATAATCAGTATAATCCAAAAGGTAAAATACACTGTAGAACGTTGTCTTTATCTTTGGTGCCACTTGAAGATCTTAATGCACTATACCACTTTACCCTCCACTCACAGTTTTAGCGTAGATACTTGATTGCTTATTTTCTAATCAACTAGAGGGATGGTGTGTGTCCCACAACACACTACATTAGAGCTCTAATGGAATAATCTATCGAAAATCAATGAGCTGCATTTTCCCTGGCCACATTTCTGAGGATGTTGCACTTGGCTGTTCCCTCTCTCCCGGGAGACTTTGGAGGTGTTGAAGACTGCTTATTTCGTTGTAGCCCAATCGATAACCTCATTATTCTTTGTCAAGTTAAATCCAACTGCCCCAAGCAATGAAAGTCACAAGAAAGTCATCTGTGGTTCGCTCCCCACAGACACGCCAGCTGTGTTCAGTTATTTTCATCGGCATCTTCCTCGTACCCTGCCTCCAGGGTCAATCTCATTCCAAATAAATTCAATTCAGTCATATTATTGAATCACCATTTTTAAATCACAGTGCGGTGGTTATTCCCCCCTTGTATCTTCATTCTTTGGACAGTACTGTACGCGTCGAGTACATGAAACAGACCCGTGGTTCTACAATAGAAGTGTTGATGTCGCATCATCACCAGAACATTTATAAAGACATGGAAAACACACTGCAAATATCTCCACATTAATCACGGCGGAGTGCCGTATCTGTATGACTTATGTCGAACCTTGAGCAGAGAAAACAAAAATCCCTTGTTTAGTTTTCATTCTAATCATGGCATGCAGTGCCAGTATATTTGTTTTATTATCCTTCAAGAGCTGAGTGAGTGGATCAAAGCTGAGCAATATACAGACAGTAAAAAAAAATCCTTGCTGTAGATGGAAATCAATGATGACAGAGGGCACCTGAAATTAAATCTGCAATAATGACACTGACTGCCACTAACAGGAGGAGTCTGCTCCCGGCTGACAAACACATCTTTCAGACAAGGAGTCTGACCTGTGCACAGAGGCAGAGGCAGTACGGAGCGTGCCGTGATATGAATAGAACAAAACGTAATCAAAACCCCACACTATACCCCCACCGACTGGGGAACAGGTGTGCTGGACCAAGCCATCATGTAAGCTTTGATAGCTAGATGCAGAAATTTGACCGAAAGGGAAAAAAAAGGAAAAGAAAAGAGAAAGATGAAATAAAGGTCCCTCCTCCGCCTTGATATGATATGGTCTATATCTGAGAGGAAAGCACGGAACACATGTGCAGGGCTTGACACTAACACTTGCCCGCTTGCCCGGGACAAGTAAAAAAAAATGGTTGGGCAAGTGAAGGCTGCTACCTGGTTGCCCGATTGGGCAAGTGTGCAACTTGCACTATAACACAAGACAAGATAAATTTGTCTTGAAGGCAGTCATTGCACTCTGCCTCTGTGTCTTTCCCTGCTTTCTAGCTATCCACAATTCCAGGCTGGATTTGGGAAACAAAACAGGCAAATTAACATACACATCAAAATGACCTAATCTTCTACATTCTCTAGTTGTGTAGACCTGGGCTAATTAAGATGATGAATTTTAACTCTTGAGAACGTAAAAATGAAACCAAATGGACCCGCAAGGGTCCATTTGGTTTCATTTTTACGTTCTCAAGAGTTACATCTGCAAAATTTACAATATATTTTTGGGGGGCAAGTGACCATGACCTGAGGGCAAGTAGAACCCGACTTGCACTTGCACGATGGGCAAGTGCCTCCGAGACCTTAGTGTCAACCCCCTGCATGTGTGTGCACATACCTGCGTGAAAACATATTCGTCCTGCACGACCAGGGAGTTGGTGTCCACGTGTCCGGGGAAGAGGTATTGTCTGTTGCCCTCCGAACACCTTTGAGCTCTGCACTTTACATACTGGGCGCCTGGAACACAGCGATCGACAAATCACTGCACTTTAAAACAGCACTCTGGGTCAGTGTTGCCAACTTGGCGCATTTGTTACTATATTTAGCTCTTTTGAGACTGAGAGACTGACCAGACCCCCCTAGCGCCAAAATTAGTGGAAAAACTCCTGTCGGAAAATCTAGTGCTTTTTTGCTGGTGAGTTGGTGCGCAATTTGTTGACAGGTGCCAAAAATAAACCCCTCGTTTTTCACCATTTTTCCTCCTATGATGGAGTCCTCCTTCCTTCATAGAAAGGACCATTGGTAACCAAATGGACCCTTATAGATCTGTAACTCTTGAGAGCGTAATTATATGCTCATTATATGCTCTCAAGAGTTAAATTATATTTAAACATCTGAATGACCTAATTTTCAAGAAAATCTAGACATTTAGAAAATGTCCAACATTTTACCAGTTATTAAAATTAGTCCGAGAGACTACACTCTACATCAAAGGGCGGTCCTCTGTGGCTGAAATGCAGAATAAACAGTGGGCCCTGCCATGAAAATGGTTGAAACCCCACTGCTCTAGCGCATTCTAGCGCATTTTGGAAGTGCCAGTAGTGCATTTTTGGATTTTGGCAGTTGGCAACACTGCTCTGGATGCACTTTAGCTGCTAACTTACAGTCTATGTTTGCTAGGGGAATGTGATGCCGGTAACAAAATGGATCATTGTCCAATTAAATGTCAATGGCCTAGATTAAATTATGCCAATGGCCTAAGTCTGCACATTACATGTACGTCCCAAAAGAGTTGACCACATTTCAAAAGGAGTTAGGATTTTTTCCCCCCTGAGCTGGAAGAGAGAACCCTGTAATTGGTTTGAATTTTAGTCTTCTGTTTTGGAGGGGAGACTGGGGGTTCTTCTATGGGAAGCAAGGGAGAGATTAAGGATAAGAAACATCGATCAACCGACTATATCTCTCCCTTTTTTTTCGTTGAAAAGACTCCTACTCTGCTTTACAAGCCTTCTGGGGCCAATCTGAACTGCAGAACAGGTCTCTCCTCTTTCCAACCAGTGACCTCGTTCTAAATGAGAGCCGAGGGGGTCTGGGGCAGGGGCTGAACCCGGAGTCGGGCAAAACTCACGGCCTTTGGAGATACGTGTCTCGATGTGCACCACGTCGGATTCTCTGTCCAGCCCCATTACCGCCCTTGAGAGAAGAGGTAGAAGAGGCAGAGGAGGAGGAGGAGATGAAGACGTGGAATAACACCGTGAGCATGGGAGTAGGAACAAGAGAGGCATGTCAGCAGCACAGCAACGCTTTCTTTCTCCCCCGCCCCTGAATGTCAGCTAATTGGTAAGAAGAGTAGTACAAACTACAAAGACAGATGCAGGTGGTAAAGGTTATGCATTTACAAAACAAATGAAAAACACAAAGTGTTTGGCTACAACCTCTCTCTCAACAAATTCCATTAACATCCTCCACGTCGTCGGAATAGTTATGTATTATCACACACAGACATTTATCATTGCCTGGAGTTTGGTTAAAGGGCAAACATTTGTTTATCACATACCCACAGCCTATATTTACCTAGACTGACAGAGACGTTGATGAAATGTAGCATTTGATCAAAGCTTTAATTGAATAAATAGATTAAAAACAGTGTTGCTAACTTGACGGACTTGTTGCTATATTTAGCTTTTTTCCAGACCCCCCTAGCGCCAAAATTAGTGGAAAAAAAATCTAGTGCTTTTTTGCAGGTGAGTTGGGGTGAAATTGGTTGACAGGTGCCAGAGATAAACCCCTAGTTTTTCACAATTTTATGCTCTCAAGAGTTAAATTATATTTAGACATCTGACTTACCTAATTTTCAAGAATCTACACATTTAGAAAATGTAGAAGAGACCAACATTTTGCCAGTTATTTCTCCTAAATTAGTCTGAATAGAGACTAAACAACATAAAATGGTGGTCCTCCTAAGTGGCTAAAATGCAGAATAAATAGTGGGGCCCTGGTATGAAAATGGTTGAAAACCACTGGACTAGTGCATTCTGGTGCATTCTGGAAGTGCCACTAGTGCATTTTGGATTTCGGCAGCAACACTGTTAAAAAACCTTCAACCTGGCATCTATATTTTCATGTCATATCATTACCGTTGTGTTTCCGTTAGGTATTATAGGCAAATGAATGCCGTTTCCAAAAAAATCCAAAAATAGACAGTCAAGTCCATAAAGTGAATTCTAGTCGATTGGTTATTTCCACTGCACAGTGCTGTCACACTGTCGCACACACTGAGGGATGAAATCTGGCTTAAGTGCTCAACATTACTGTCAACAAGGAACTGCCCAGGCAAATAAAATGGTAGTCATTGGGATTGTGTGCAGTGTGGGGAGAAAAAACAGCAGGGGGCCCAGAATGGCTTGTTGGTACATAGCCATTCTGTGAACCATAGATAGGTCACTTACTGTTTTCCCACTCTGAATTGGTTGGTTCCTTTGCACCAATATATGTTCTCCTCAACCGTGAATGAAAAAGAAACAACAACAAACACCGACCATTTGTGGCAGCTTTGTTTGGGGACTGATCTTAGTACTGAAGTCCCATAGATCAGAACTCCCATTAGTCCGAACATGCGCTGGAAATCCACTATCAGCTGCAACGTGCTTGCGGTTATGGTGAGGATGAGGGTTAGAGAAGGATTTAGGCATGTTTGTAGCAAAACCCTATACCCTTCAACCGTAACCCTAAGAGCCTAAATCCCCGACCCTCAACCACGGTCTGTGAGGTTAGGTTTAGGCTTAGGGTTACGGTTGGAGAAGGGTAGGGTTTTGCATCTCGTTTCGGAACAACGGGAGGTCGCAACAATGGGAGGTCGGAATAATGACATGGCACCCTTTGTTTCTTCTACAGTTCCTCAGCGGCGACAGCTTAGCTTGCACTAATTCGTCAATTGCCACATCAGCCCATATTGCCAGGACTGATGTGTATCATTACAATCTCGGTTAATACTTTAGCTTTTTTGTGTATATATATAGTATTACAAAGCTTTTGGGTTTTCAAGGGCACATACATAATTTGAGCTGTCACCATTCCTGCTATGCTGTCCCTATTTATCAAATGTCCTTTATCAAATGAGCGCATGTCCTTCCAACAATTTCCTTTCTTTCCCAGCTCAAAAAGCACTTGGGCTTGACACAAACCTTGACAAGCAGCGATAAACGGTGCCACATCAATATTAACCATTGCGTGCCTGTGAGCTACGACATTACCAAATGACAGTGACAACCTATTTGTGCTATAGAAAATGGAGCATCTTGTTCTAAAACGGCCTAAATGGAATAGACGGACATAATACGCACATAATGTTTCCTTTAGTTTTTCCTTTTTTTAAGCGTTACACCATCACTAAACATGGGTATATTTTATCCAATGTAAAATATTTACAACGTAATAAAAATATTTCTCATCACAATATCTCAATATAGTACAGCAATACATGGCAACGTGGTAGTCTTATTTAATATTTCATCATGACTTTTCACAAAAACTAGAAAAATATATTTCAGGGGGGGAACCTTTCCTGGGGGTCAAAGGGGGGCGGGGGTAAGTTGGGAACTTCTCCTTTTGGTCCAAATATTCCTGTGAGATTGGTCCAGTGAAGAAATAAAAAAATAAAAATATAAATAATAAATAAACCCAAACCCTTCCTGCCGAGGAAGACATTCTATGATGTCGCAGAGCATCATGAAGCTACTGAAAGACCCACTGACCTCAGACATCATCAGCAACATTATGAAAATTGCAAAAAATATAACTGTCCGGGTGAAAATCAGCCATGTTCAGTGTTTTAGGGTTAATGCCATCCGTAAACGTATAGCCACGGGGTGACGGGGGCACCGTAATTACACCCATTAACTAAATCACAGCATAAACCACAAAAATAGAACCCATAAACATACCAGTAAAATCGCCCAGGCATCACATTGTCGTGAACAAGCAGCCACTTTCTCCCAAAGTCCATTGAACTATACAACTGCAACATAAAATGAAACCAAGTGTCAGCGCTACCAAAAATGATGATAAAACAGCAAAAACAAAGGTGTTTTCAAAGCAATATTTCACCACTTTGTTTCTTTGAACAAAGTAAACATCCATTGTGGGCACACACACACACACACACACACACACACACACACACACACACACACACACACACACACACACACACACACACACACACACAGTCCTGCTACCCAGGGGCGGATATAACATCTCCCATTTGGGGGGGCAAGAGAACATGTTGGAGGGGCGAGAGAAAATGGTAGGGGGGCGGCTTCATCGTCTGTGTCGCTTCGCGCCACGGGCGATGAAGTCGCACCCATACCATTTTCAGTTACAGGACTTATTAGTCAAGTAAAGCATCAATAATAACATCAGTTGTTGAAGTTGCAACAGACACGCAGCATGCATAAAGCTAAAGGTCTGACTCAGAGAGTTTTCTGTTTTCAATGATGAAATGCTGTTGGTTTAGTGGTGACACAGCTGTAGTTAGTTAGTAGAAGTAGTAGTGTTTCAAATCATTTTAAATATAAGCACTTTAATTTAAAATATCTTGGGTTGTTTTGCATGGCATCGTGTTTGGGGGGGGGGCAGACTGGGTATTTGGGTATTGCCCCCCCCCATGCCCATGCCTAGATCCGTCCCTGCTACAGTACCTTGCTGTCGTGGCTGTAAGCCAGGATCCAGTTTTCCTGGGCTGGGTGGAAGAGAAGGCTCTGTATATAGAAGTTAATGGGATGCTTCTCAAAGCTTGCCCCTTCATCGGAACTGATGAGAACAGCGCTCTCTACCTCTGGGTCGCTCAGCATCATTATCTAAAGTACAGATACAGGAGAGAAGGCAAAGTATTAGAGAGCAGGTGAGCTAGACAGAAGCAGAGTCAGAGAGAGAGAGAATAGGAAGCACTCTTCACCCTTTGAAGAACAGGGATGCTGTCATTTTGCAGCACACATAAATACTTCATAAGCCCAGTGAGAACAACAGCAGCATTTTAATGTCAAGTCTATTCGAAGATCAGATATAAAAAAAAGATAGATATAATGATAATGAAGAAAGATGGGACTGGAGAACATACTGACCTTCCTCTTGTTGGTTGGGCAGACATAGAGGTAACTTAACACAGTCCTTGACCCAACTTTATCATTGAGTTTGCTGTAAGTACTTCCATAATCCACTGATCTAGGGAGAAATAAAAAACAGTAAAGGAGTTTGTCGGGTAAAAAATGGTGACATTGCTTTTATCCTGCTAAAGGACGGATCTTCTAGTGCCAACCTGCAACAGGTATAGCCTGTTTACAAACCATCAACTTAATTGGGATAGGCAAACTGTTCATTCTGAGGTTACCCGTCTTGTTTACTATTCAGAAGAAATGGTAGGGAAGACACGTTGTCCTCCTGGCTGTCAAAATCTACCCTTCTGTGACCATTGAAGTCTGTCTCTAAACTTCCCACATAGCGCCCCAATCCCGTGAGAAGACATTTTGTCTTTCTCTTGCCTCCTCATCAAGGAAGACTGAGTGACTGATGACTGACTGACTGACTGACTGACTGACTGACTGACTGACTGACTGACTGACTGGCAGCCTACATTTGCCAAATGCAACAAACAGTGAAAAACAAGTAGGAAAAAAATGAAGGTGACTTGTGTAATGGCTACATGTGTAAGTTGAGTGTGAATCATGTTAGATCTTGCAGCGGAAGTGAGGGAAATAAATGAGGCCTGAGGCCCAGACCTCATTAACTAAACAGCCTTTGTTGGGAGAAAATGGGGGCATTTATGCCTGCATGCTGCCACCAGCATACTGAATTATCCAGCAGGAATAAACAAATGAAGAACATGAAAGGATGCCCGTTCTTCCAAGCATTGTCTGTCCCCTTCCCGTCCCCTGTATTGCATGACAAGGGGGAAATGTGCGTGCGTCTCCATTCTTTATGTTTACATTATCCCATGCCAAAGGGAGCCAATCCTTTTTCGCAGTTCTACCTGAGTGCCTCCAAATGTAATTTCACTGCATAATTGGATAGATACCCAGTGTCTGCTATCATTGCCTGTGCATTAAGCTGCATCATTCCATTTGCTGTTGACATTGTTTTTCAAAGGCTTACCCCCTGCATGCGTTTGTGTTTGCGCTCAAGCATTCTTCTCAGTTGATATATCTCTCCCCAATTGCAGCTGGCTGTGGCAGACAGCCTCTTAAATGAAGTTATTGTAGTGTGAAGTTACCTTAGCTGAGAAGGCACTCATCATTTTGTAAAAACGAAGTAACTTGATGCTTGTTAGAAAGTCTCCGTTAAACACCCGTTGATCTTCGCGTTGTATATTGCCATCGACGGACGCTCGGGGCTATACTCATAAATCATTTATATCGTGTTATCACAGAAATCTTTTCATAATATCAAAACACTGTCCTTTTATAATATCCATACTAAGAGCCTTTGCGCAACCCCCGAGGAACACTCTAATTTACGCGGGGCGCCATTGTTAAGCAGACACCTTGATGATGGAATACCTCCTGTACACAATATGGGATTTCTAAACGTGTCAAGTCGGGTGTAAATCTTGGCAGTGCCTCTAGTGAAACAGAAATTAATTTGAGGCTATATGCTCCATGAACTGATGGTCTCTTTGTCAGGTGTATTTCAAAATGAAATGAGTTTCCTGTGGGGCTTTGGGAAAGGTGAAGAAAAAAAATGAAAAGTGACATACATGCAAGTCTGGATTGCGCGGCTCTGTGGTGTAAATCCTTAACGAATTCCATTCTTATTTATGATCTGACACTATCGTAACTGGGCGGAAAAAAAACAATGGCGATTGATATTGCAATGGCTAGGGCAGCAATTGCACCTCAATTGGTTTGAAACAAATGGCTAAAGGAACTATTAAATCATAACTAACTGTATGTATTGGTCAAAGAAGAAGACAAAATCTATATAACAGAAAAAGAAGAAAAAAAAGGCTTGCATTAACCATTAGATTATTACTTTAAATGCAGTCTTTCAAAATGTGTCCCTCCCTGGGCCTTGTCCACAATGAAGTTGTCCATTTTCCCCTCCCTCTATCCTTGGAATGGTAAAGAGCCAGACAGCAGGGCATTGCGATGTGAACTAAAACTGAACTACCTTTTATTAAAACATATTTCATATTGCTTCCCAGCATAACTTGGTTGTTCACATCCAAGCGGGCGAGAGCGCTATAAATCATACTTACTGTATACTGCACTGCCTATGAATATATTATTGTCCTGTATCTGGGGCTCCGCTTTTGGATTTTTCTACACAATTCCACACATAGCTTAACTTTGTTCTGTCTGGATGGAGATGACTAAACAAACATACCAAAACGTTGAGTTTTAACCCCTTACCTCCACAGAGAGCTCTCGGTCACGGCGCCCAGGTTAAAGTCGTACAGCTTGGTCAGGATCAGTATCACCTAAAACGGCACGACGACAAAGAAGAGACAGACATCTTTAAAGATGGAGTGCCATGAATTTTTTTCTACCCTAAAACATGATCATCAGGTATTAATGTTACGGTATATGAAAAGTAAGATTTTTTCCCCAAAAAGTGTACAGTGTTTGTTAAACTGTCATTTTTATAATTCCACCCTACCAGTTCATTAAGTATGCCTGGTTTGCCTGGTGGGTGGTGATGGGTGGAGATCCAGCTGAACTGAAGCCACACCCACAGCTTTAGTTGCATGATAAAGGGGGAGGAGTTAGGGGAGGGGCTGAGCACGTGATATGCAATATTGAAGATTTTTTCATTGGCACGTTTGACTGGAAAGGTTCAGCCCCCAGGAAGAAACCCTAAATACAAAGGGAAGACATCATTGCACATAAAATAACACACCAAGGGGTCTATTTACATACTGTCACCTCTTAAACAAAATTGGAAAAAATACCAAAATCATGGCATCCTCTCTTTAATCATAATGCAATGCCAAGGACTCCATTAACAGTCCTCTCAGAAATCAGGTGCCTCATCAGCATACATCGCCTGCCCAGGTGTAACCATGTGGAATGAGTAAGGGGAGTGATTGGTGCATTACCGGGCCAATAAATATTACCCACACGTGGCAACCGCGATGACAAGTGTGACAAGTGATCCTCGCCGTGTCACAAGATGCCAGTATGCTGCTGGCAGCGATCTGAAAAAGCCACATGGGCTGTCAAGAACCGCCTATAGCTCATGTGGAATGATATCCACTGAAACAAAAGGTAATGGGTCGCACACAGTATGTGGCAAGAGTGAATTTCAATTCTTTTTTTTTTATTTCCTACATAATATCTGAACAACAGACGTGTTGCCTATCCAGCCTTTATATATTGATAGATTAGTCTGGATTCCAGTCTGATTTGCCGCTTTCTGCACCCCAGACATGTCCTGGGGTGTAGTGGAGGGGCGACACGGGGGGACGCCCCCACTGCTCTCACATCTGAAATATTTCAGGGGGGCAAAAATATGTTTCATTTACTTTTATTGATACAATTAAAGAGGGGGTGCTGTGATTTTTGTATTTTTTCCAATTCTGTGCATGTTTAAGAGGTGACAGTATGTAAATAGACCCCTTTGTCTTCCCTTTTTTGTACTTAGGGTTTCTTTCTGGGGGCTGAACCTTTCCAGTTAAACGTGCCAATGAAAAAACTTCAATATAGTGACATCACATGTTCAGCCCCTCCCCTAACTCCTTCCCCTTTATCATACAACTAAAGCTGTGGGCGTGGCTTCAGTTCAGGTGGATCTCCACCCATCACCACCCACCAGGGCAGGCAAACCAGGCATACTTAATGAACTGGTAGGGTGGAATCATAAAAATGACAGTTTAACAAACACTACACTTTTTTTTGAAAAATCTTACTTTTCTTATAACATTAAAACCTGATGATCATGTTTTAGGGTAGAAAAAATTATGGCACTCTATCTTTAAGCATTGTAAACCCTGTTTCCAAATAGGCTATAGTGTGTCTGTGTGTGGTGTGCACATGCAAGTGAATGTGTGCGTGCAAGTGTCTTTCGGGGCGTCCCCCCACTTCTAGTAGTCCCACTACGACACTGGAAATGTCACTTCACAAATCAGCCTGGCCTATGACAGGGATGTATATGATGAAATGCAGCTGATTATGATTCTGCGTAGAAAAAAACACTATTTCACTTTGGGAAATGCAAGTCAAGCAGGCTCTGGCCAGACTGATTTGCAAAGTGACATTTCAGATGTGCGGAACGCCATGAATCAGGTTGGACCCAGGCTATATATGAATTTATATACTGTATATACCGTATATATGAATGGACAGCACACTGGAATTCAGAGCGCCGTGGATACAAGAAAAGTCAGTTGACGAATGACATAACAGTAAATGATGGAGACATCTGAATGATGTTGTGTACATCTCTATACAGACAAAGCAGTTTCTCTAATTTACTATCCGTGGTGACTAAAACGAACATTGTCATGTCATTATATAGTCTTGAGATTTTTCCCAATTTTTCCTCCAAAATGCATTATGCATTGTGATGATCACCAGTAGGTTGCTTAATAATCACTTGATTGCAATCAGCAGGAGAAGACAGTTGATGTTAGTCATTTATTTGTCTATGGGATCAGGCAAATCTGGCGATAGCAGGCGAACGGGCCAGATTAGCTAGTACTCCGCCAGGTCCTATAGACCAGTGGTTTTCAACCTTTTTGATACCACGGCCCAGCATTTATTCAGCATTTGAGCCACGGACCACCATTTGATGACATTTTAGCCCCAGAGACACCAAATCTAAAGATTTATTTTGCTTTTCTCCACAATTCCAGGCTGGATTTGGGAAACAGTCAAACATAGTCGAACATACAGATCAAAATGACCATTATTCTGGTTGTGTGGACTGGCTAATTCAGATGGTGAATATCTTAACTCTTGAGAACGTAAAAATGAAACCAAATGGACCCACAAGGGTCCATTTGGTTTCATTTTTTACGTTCTCAGGAGTTACATCTGGTTAAACAACTAAGCTGGGGACCACCTGGAACCCTCTCAGGCCAGTCTGATTTGCCGCTTTCTGCACCTCTGACATGTCCGGACTCCATGGGTGTAGTGGTGTAGACCACCTGTTGAAAACCCCTGCTATAGACAAATAATTGCGAATGATAGAGCCACTTACTATGTACTGTAAGCAGTGGTGGACTGGGCGAAAAATCAGCCTGGACATTTTTAGCGTGATTTGGCCTAGACCGGCCCACCACAACAAGCGTGAGATGGACCTGCATGTTCTATAGTAGTTGGGGTAACCTTTGAGAGCGCATGAAACCAAATGGACCCGCAATGTTAACCTCTCAAGAGCTAAAAATATTCATCTAAAGTGCTCAAGATTTGAATGAGATTAATGTGATCTGTATACTGTTTTGTTCCCAAAGCCACCTGGAATTGTGGACCTAAATATTTAGGTCTGTTGGGGCATCAAATGGTAGTCCATGGCTCAAAATGTGAATGAATAGTGGGCCTTGGGATCAAAAAGGTTGAAAACCAGTGATTTTAATCATAGCGTGATACCAGCGGCCCCCTACGGGTTGTGGCCCACTGGGAGACCTCCCTGTACGTCCAACGGTCAATCCGACCCTGACTGTAAGCCAGACAGGAAATGTCTGTGCCATATTTGGACGTGCGTCACACACTCCATCAAAACATTGTCTGTCTATCGCCCGCTGTTAAAATGTATTGAAGCGGAAAGTTTATTCTTTTAAAGATTTGTATTTGGGGCTTTATGGATAGTTGACAGTAGCTTGACAGGAAAGGGGGAGAGAGATGGGGAGTGACACGCGGCAAACGCCGTCGGGAGTCGAACCTGTGGCACGTTGTCAGGTTGCCTTTAGCAGCTCAGAGGTCCAGACGGCTGTGCTACCATTCTGGGCAGAAATGTAATATTTTATAAAGAACCATCATCATAGCACTTTACTACTAACTGCCAGCGTTTTAATGCACGATGACACTACCATTTCACCCTTTTGGTCCTTTAATTATTATACAGGGGTAGGAGGAGGGGGTATATAAAATACTAATTACATTCTCTAATATACAGAATATTCTTAGTTTTATAAAAGTGGGGCCACTGAATGACGTTATTTCCCTATTTCTAATGGCAACATCAGACGCAGTGGATTTACATTCTTCCACTGTGACAACGACTTCTATTACACCAGTTCTGAGAGCTTTTTGTGAAATGCCACAGAAAGTTTATTTTTTTCTGGATGCCATAGCAAATCTATGGTCCATAAAAGCCTGGCCCGTCACAGGGAACGGCGGGGTGAAATGGTTCAGGACATGCACACAGTATTGCCACTCCAATGGCATTATAAACGACTTCCTAGTGTCATGTTTGCAACTCAAGGGGTTAGGCCTCATAGGGGTGGTGGTGGTAGTCTAAGCCAGTGGTTTTCATCCTTTTTCATACCAGGGCCCGCTATTTATTCAGAATTTGAGCCACGGACGTGATGACATTTTAACCTCACAGACCCCAAAACTAAAGATTTATTTTTGCTTTTGTCCATAATTCCAGGCTGCATTTCAGAGAAAACAAAACAGTCAAACATACAGATAAAAATGACTGTTCATCTTCTACATTCTTTAGTTGTGTAGACTTGGGCTAATTCAGATGATGGATATTTTAACTCTTGAGAAAATGAAACCAAATGGACCTGCAAGGGTCCATTGGTTTCATTTTTATGTTCTCAAAGAGTTATATCTGGTTAACAAACTTTCCATCATTTAGCCTGGGGACCACCTGGAATCCTTTGAGGGACCCCCTGGTCTACGCAGAAGTGTCAGATGACTATCAAGTGTCGAACGACATGGCATGGCATGGCATAGCATGGCGTGATATGAATAAAATAAAATAAAGCTTGTGAACAATAGGTCAAAAGCTCAATTACTGTGGGTTTAAAACACATTAACCTTCTGGGACCCATTGGAACGAGTCATTAAACCCCGGGAAAAACACGAGAGAGTTGAAGGCACAATGGCATAGCCCTAAGCCAACTTTGAAAATGCTAAAAACCCAATTGACCCACTATTTAGCCATCAAACGGCTACTGCGCATGCATGGCTCGGACTATCTTGCATTACAGGTTAATTAACCCATCGCGCAGAAAGATAACCATTTGCATAACTAAATTCCCCATGTCTGCAAGGACCAACACCGGCGTCTGAATCAATTTGGTGTATAGACTTAGTTAAATGGCTGTGATGTTAGACCTAATTGCCTACTTTGAAAAACAGACAGAAGGGAAATACTCTGCAAAACCATTGATGATTAGTCTCAATTCCCCTTTGTCATGACAATGGGTCTGTACATTGCCTGGTAAATTAAATCTACAGTGTATTATCTCTGCCAGGAGATTATGTTTTCACCACTGTGCACTGTGTGTGTGTGTGTGTGTGTGTGTGTGTGTGTGTGTGTGTGTGTGTGTGTGTGTGTGTGTGTGTGTGTGTGTGTGTGTGTGTGTGTGTTTGCGCGCGTGAGCTGTTTAAGGTCAGAATCTGACAGATTAACTTACTTTATCCACCCTCGCACAACTTTGCTAGTGTGTTGCTTAGTGATCCGAAACCCGATGTTTAAGCATCGCCTCCACTGCTAGCAACAGTAGGCTATTCCAGGGACGTGCACAAATCGACATCAAAGCGGCAGCGAGGGCAGTACTGTATAGGACATGCATGCATACATATCATATGGGGCTTCAGCCCCTGCCCCTTTAACAGGCTGCATACAAATAATAGGCCTAATACCGTAATAATTAATATTAATAACAGCCAACCTGTGCTCAATTCTCGCCCATATGCTATTTTAAATGTAGAAGTTGTTATTACTGTATGCAATTTAATACAATTAAGTGATTAATCTACTTTTGCTGATAGGATAGCATGGTAAAGTGTAAGCTTTGGTGACTGGTAGGGAACACGTATTAAAGATAGTAGGACATTAACAGCCTTGGTCCTTGAAATGTGTCTAAAAGGTTTAACAGGAAAACATCCACTTCATGAGACTACACCATGCCGGGCCATTTTCTGTGTCTCTGTTTTTTGCATTCTGAAAAAACACACACACACAAAAACACTTCAGATTCCCCCTTTCTGTTCAACCACTGCCCCTTTTAACGACTGAGAGCATATACTAAATTGGACCTGTACGGATCCATTTGCAAAACCACTGATATAGACCCTGTGGTTTCCAAACCTGCTGACCGCAGACTTCCATTTGAAGAGATATGTCTTGGGGACCCAAAATGAGAAGATGTTTACAGCTCCAGCAGTAATTCTAACTTGTTTATAATTTCAAGGAGTGAGGAGTTTTGTCTATAGACCCCAATGTAGACTATTGGCATTTCTATCTCTGGGACCCCCATTTTATGTGTACAAATGGAATGAAATGGGCACATAGGGGTCCGTTTGTACACTTTTCAGTGTCTTCCTGCAGCCTGCCCTGCAGTGAAGGGATCCCCTCTCTCTGTCTGTCAATACCTCCGCTAGATTATTTCATAGTCCATATTTATACCATGTCTGCCTGGCTGGTTCAGGTCTCTTCTTTTTTTAAATAAATCCCCAATGAGGTCAGACTCGGAAGACGTAGTCACAAATCCACTGGGGTTTTTGTTTAACTATTTGGAAATATTTTCGGAACGGGTGGTGTTGGTAACATGTCAAGAGATTAATTTTTGGATTTTGGAGCCGTTCTTTTGGACCGCGAAGAGCTCTAAAGCACGCACACCAAGAGAGCTTGGTTGACATCATGGGTGGAACGCTGCCATCACAAATAAAACTCGTCCACCTGTTTCTCCGTCTATGCCAGTTGGATGACAGCGTAAAGACTTGTGTTGAATGACACGCAGCCAACAACAGAGCGGATTGCTTTGTCTCTGGAAGCCGTTATTATTACTGAAACAACACAATGCAGAGTTGCGATCGGAACGGGGAAGAGGAGATGGGGAGGAGAGGGCTGGTGAGGAGAGAAATATATACGTGGTAAGGGAACACAGGAGAGGAGGAGATGTTTTAGCAGTGTGATATGTACGTCACCACCATCCAGTGTTGTAGTAGGACTTTTAGAAGTGGGGAATGTGAACCAAATGGACCCTGGCGGGTCCCTAGCGGGACCCTGGCGGGTCCATTTGGTTCCATTTGTACACTCTCAGAAAAAAGGAAACTCATTAACATGGTGAAACACATCTTGATGATGTCATCAAGTTGTGTTTCACCATGCTAATGATTTTTTTCAGACCTCCATTTCTAGGAAACACAGAATGGGGGAACTTTTTTACCATGTCGACACAACATCTCTATATTAAGCTATATTGATGACATAGTAAAATATTGAAAATGAGTAGAATTCCCCTGCATGCACACTTGCATTTGAACAAGTATAGCATATTAGGAAAGATTGTTTACAATGCCTATCCATATCCATAAAAGTAAATGACAAGACAAAAAACATAAAGTAGGTCTACTTTTGCCCCAAAAATATTTTAGATGTGAGAAGTGGGGGGGGGGGGGGGGGGGGCGCTGGTGAAAATACTGCGTTGTCACTGCGTTGCGACTCAGTTCAAGCCTTCTCTGTATGGTCACTGTGTGTTGTCTTGCAATTGGCTCATTATCAGCGCTGGCTTGGGTCAGTGACCGTTTCCTTCAGAGACCAGCAATGGATCTGACTTTTTGGGATGATTGGTCCCTGAGTGGATACTCCAGGACTCCATCCCCGGAGAAAATGTGCAACCATGTTCCTCCAAAAATATCGAGAGCTACTCTTGAGTGTTAATTTAACTCAAATGGACCCTTTTGCCTTTGCCTGCCGTTTGATGAAACTGTAGCCTGGTTTCTGACCTAATTTGCTGCGTTCCGCACATCTGAGATGTCGCAAATCAGTCTGGCCAGAGCCTGCATGACTTGCATTTGCACTATTTTTTTCCCTCCTAAAACAATCCACAGACTTATCATAATCCTTGGCTGCATTTCAACCATCATATGCCTCGCATACGATAACGGCAAACTTCAGCCCAAATAATACTCAGCATTGAGTATAGACAGAGTTACGCTGTCGCAAACTCTGTTCACTTCATGGGATCAGTCCAGTGGCGGCGCTACCATCAAGTCGTGTTTCATAATGTTAATGATTTTTCTTTTAGGACCTTTTTTGGAAATTGGAAACGTCCCTCTTTTGTCGCTCTTTCAGGCTGCAACAGCCCTCACAAGAGCTTAGTTTTTTGACCCCTCAATGTCGCAACTTTTCGGCTGGTCCGAGTATTATTTGGGCCGAGCCTTCATGTATTCCCGCATACCTGTGGGGATAGGCTGCACCTGGCCAGACTGATTTGCGTCGTGACATTTCAGATGTGCAGGAACGCAGTGAATCAGACTGGATCCCTTGCTAGTGAAACTGCTCTACATGCAAATGCCAAAACTAAGTACTACGTAGCGGATGACTCGCTGGGTATATGGCTTCCAGTTATAGAGCCTTGTTATTGAAGTTGCATGAGACCCATACTAAATTCTGCAATAGTTTATTTGATGCAGCATCACATTTATGTAAATACCGAAAACAAACAAACAAGAATGGCAGCAGGAATTATTTTGAGCCCTCTAGGTAAATACAATTTCCCATGCATATCATCACTCACTGGTGTACATGAAATTAAGTAAGGACCCTGGAAGGCCAAAAGCAGTGCATTTATTCATGTTTATGTTTTATTGATGCAAGGAAAGAGTGGTTTGCCTCAGGAAAGTCAAGATTTTTTTCTTTCTTTCTTTTTTTAGATTGGCTCTCGCTGATTGAAGTTCACTCATCCCTTTATCCAAATATTTTATTTGTGTTGTTATTATTTTTCTATCCCTTTTTCCCATTCATCTTTTAACCCACCAAGATCCGAGGACAATAATTGTACAAATGCCTTCTAATACTATTCTTAAAAGGGGAATTTTGGCCATTTTCAATGTTTTAGTGTCATAAAGGGCAATTTCACTCATTTTCAAGATCTTTTTCTGAGTATACAAATGAACCAAATGAAACCTAACAGGTCCATTTGGTTTCATTTGTACGCCCTCAGAAAAGGTCCTAAAAGAAAAATCATTAACATGGTGAAACACACTTGATGATGTCATCAAGTTGTGTTTCATCATTTTTTTTCTTCTCAGAACTCCATTTCTAGGAAACACAGAATGGGGGGAATGTTTTGATTGTCCACACAACATCTCTACTCTACTGACATAGTAAAATGTTGAAAATGGGTCGAATTCCCCTTTAATATACCTTAGACGTGTTGTGTGTTGTGTGGCGATAATAAAAAAAGCTCCCCTATCCTGTGTTTCCTAGAAGTGGAGATATGAATAAAAACATTATCATGGTGAAACGCATATTGATGTCATAATATTTATGATGTCATAAAGGTGTGTTTCACCATGTTAATGATTATTTTTTTTTTTTCAAACGTCTTTGCCAGGTTTCGTCATTAACTTTGAAGCGTTACATTTCCATGTAAGGTTTCAAAGGTATTTTAATGACTTAATGAAAATTGGTGAAATTCTCCTTTAAACCTTTTGTTGTATCAATGACCCCCCCAATAATTTGCATTTCACTTCTGACCTCCATCTCAAAAATGTTGTTCCAGGGATGCACATAAGTACCAATTTGAGTAATAAAAAGTTTGCTTCATAAAAATATATATATATTCAAAAAAGAGACCCACAGCTTGTAGATCTGCTATTTTTTTAAACATCCAAAGTATAAAAGGACGTTTAAAGTGGTTAAAATAAAGGTGTGACACAAGTGCTGTCCAGATTTCAACGAGTTAACTGAGTTTCCAATTACCCCCTTTATTTTATTTATTGATGCATTTATTCATTCATTCATTCATCCTCATTTTGAACCCCATACATTTTTCATTATTATCCCCAGCTTGCAGATAGATGGGAAGGAACACATAAAAGGCATATCATGGCGCGCTGTTGTTTTCCCCCACACACAGAGAGAGGGATTTGGGGCTGTTTGAATGGTTGAATAGACAGCCTCCATGGCAACAGCCATATACTTTCATTTGATCAGCTGGACGTACATCTCAACCGCGCACTCCGCTACATGACTTTCAATCACACTGGCTTTCCACGCATGCATGCACATGTTCTCCCCACACATGAACAAGCAGACAGACACACAGACAGACAGGCAGACGAACAAGTAATCCAACAGAGAGGAAGACGGACAGACGGACAGACAGACAGCGAGACAGAGGTGCACGGCAGAACACAAAGACACAGACACAAAGGTTTTATTTATTTATTTGCTAAAGCCCATCCACTTCCCCCTGACTCCCAAGTCCCAACTATCCCAAACCATTGCATTTCTTTTTAAAAAGGTAAACATTACTGTATAAAATGCCTGGTGTGCAGCCCGAGAATCACACCACCACCACCACCACCACCACACTGCCGAGAAGGGAGAAAGGAGGAGTCTGTATATATTTATGGATTTATGCTGTACTTGGTTGCGTTGCACGACAGTGTTGAACCTCTTTAAAATCCTGATTTACATGCTTGCGATGCGCTCCGCTGCCTTTTGTCACCCTGAGCTTGTAGATCTGCCGTGTTGTGTGCATGATGCGTGAACCCCCATCACATTCCCGCCGTAGTCTCAGTTTGCATTACAACAATATGGCCTACTGCTCAGTGAAGCATAATAGAGCCCCCTCAAATATATATTTCTCTAATTGCTTAGGAGGGGGTTGGTGGATATATGACCATATTACTCTAAACTGATTATAAAACACCTCCTGATTTTTTTTTTTTTTGTTTTTTCTTTTATTTTTTTGCTGGTAAGGGCTCGCTCCAGAAATGCACCCAGCGATAAGCCCACTTTTCATGTAAATCTGCCTCTGTTTTTTTGAACCCACCCGGCAGGAAGGGACAACTGCGAGGATCTAAATTAATTTCCAAGGGACCCCCAAGTTTATATCGGCGAATGATCTAAAGGTTCTTTGTAACGGCTCAGCTAGGCGGTTCATGAAATATTTACCCGGAGCCGTATTGACACGTGCCTATAGTACCAGTTACCTTTTGGCATCCTCTGAGAGCTCCGGTGTACAAATGATACACATTTGCATTCTCATGAATACGCATTACATTTGATAAATTGCTGAGAATAAAACTGAACGTAGAGTAAGCCACCCCTTGGGAGAGAACCCCCTCCACCCCCCAACCCCTTACTTACCCTCAATGGAGTATCAAACTGATGAGACTTTTTTTTTCCGTCTATGTGTTTGTGTTTGTGTGTGTGTGGGCTTGAACTTCCAGCACCTCAAACACATGGAATGACTGGCTAAATGATTCCATAAATCTAAAGCATTTATATGCCAGCGTAAACCTATACAGCTTACTACATACTTCTCCCCCGGAACCCTTTGTTAGCTGTAGGGCAGCATTGTCCGAAGGTCAGTTTTTGTGTGATACAATAAACCGCGGCAAAAGATAGGGGTCTGAATCCATCAAATGGCTCAGTGAAACATCATCTCCTCCAGGGCCAGACATTGCCCTTCATTTAATTGGACCCCTGACTCGCGGCGATGTGTGTGTGGACAGAGTGCGAGAGAGACGAGTACCTGGATTGCTTTGCCAACTCATCATGTGAGGACAAATGGAGAGACTAATGGGCACTAAGAGGGCTGCCTTCAACTCTTGATGTCATTTCTTCTCTCTGTGTACCTGCACAACAGAGTCACACCGGCCACTTGCAGTATAGGCTTTTGTGTGTGTGTGTGTGTGTGTGTGTGTGTGTGTGTGTGTGTGTGTGTGTGTGTGTGTGTGTGTGTGTGTGTGTGTGTGTGTGTGTGTGTGTGTGTGTGTGTGTGTGTGCGTGTGCGTGTGCGTGCATCCTGTATCGCACATTTGGGAAAGAGATGGGAGATTGGAGAGAAGCTCTGGGCTTAGACAGAAGGACCGAGCGATGCCAATTTTGTGTTTGTAGTGTGCATGTGCGCGTGTCTGTGCGTGGGTGTGCGTGTGTGTGCAGTGCACACACGTCTTAATGCATTCTAGGCTATTATCAAACATCAGAAGCTGGCAGGTGGCAGGGAGATGGTGCCAGTGGAGTCTGTGTGTGTGTGTGGTAGCATTACACTGCGCTGACCACCCCAGAGCCAACCGTGGGGACATCTGATTTGTTGGTAATACTTTCCCACATTCATTAAGAAAATTAAGACCGAAGCCAAGGGCAATAAAGCAATGTGGTTTGCAACACAATCCGGAGAACTATTTTTTTTTTTTTTTAAAGGAATTGTGTCCATTTGTACACTCGCAGTGTTGAATTGACAATGTGGATTTTACTGTGTGTACTAAAAGTCTGTGTATTCATGGGCCCAGTCAATTAAATACACTGTATAGACATTCCAACCATCCCAGCCAATCCATTCTGCTATACAGCAACAGCACAGATATTGATTTTATATTTATTCAGCAATAAATGGGGAAAACCCTCACCAACCGCGCATGCTACAGTGAACATGATTAGTTTTCTTGCCCTTGAAGCCAAATGTGTTTGAAAATGCAAACCACTCGCCCCAAAAGGACAGCAATCCAGAACTAGCTGAAAACTTAAGAGACTACTAAGTGCAAACTACACACCCTGAAGCCAGGACTCCAATTTGAGACATTTTGCTTTGCCCATATTCATGAGCGGTATATTCATTCATCTTGCATCTATTAGAAATTATTTTTGAAGGAAACACCTGCAGAGAAAAAGTAATTCGAGCTACAATTTGCATTTCTTTAAGGCTTGTCAGACAGGGCAAAATAAAACTGCATTTCAAGTGGGCATACAGAGAAAAAAACATATCTTGATTGTGGATAAGTGATGATTTCTTCAAAGTGGAGCACTTTGGAAGAGGAGGCAACCTTCGTTTTTGATTATTTTCTTTCGGGTGCTCTATCCTCATTTCATCTATGGTCTGAATTGATTGTTGGTGCTTTTTCCGTCTGAAAACATACTCTGGGGAATCAGGGATGCTGTTTTTCATCAAGCAAACGTCTCTTCCCCATTAGTCTGCTCTTTGTCTGTGTGCCTATCCCCTGGACTGCTAAAACCCAGGTCATATACCCCGGATTCTTCAGGCTTAAGAGGTTTCTGCAATCAATTCAGTCCATTTCGTGTCCTGAGAAATGTAAAGAAATGATTGTAGAATGGCTTCACGTCGTTTCAGTAGTGCGGAGGATTGGATAAATGAAGGCTACCTATGTTTGCTACAGTGCCAGTTGGAGATGGCGGTAAAACACACAGATGTGTATCAGATGTGACTTCTCTTTGTTGCTAAAAACATGAAGCCTCATAGCATTAGTACAAAGCAACATTTGACATGGTCTGCCTGATTCTTATAGCAGATGTTTCCAACAAGCAAGTTGTGGTGATAATTTCTACTTTGGCTGATTTTAGGTGGATACAAGATTCAAGATTCAAGAACTTTATTGCCATGTCAACAAGTAGTTGATAGGAATTTGTCTCGGTTCATGCTCAACATATACAGACAATATACTGTACATACAGAGGACTACAAAAGACAGTACAGTGCACAGGCCAGCAGCATGGAAAATACATATGGTTGCTTAAAGTGCTATATGCATTGCATGTTGCTACATAGTACATACATGCAAAGTTACGACTGTAAACTAGCACGACAAGTTCAAATGTCTAATAGCTACAGGGTAAGTGCTATCTCTGAAACGAGATGTTGAGCAACACACAGTCGGAGGAGGGGGGGGGGCATATTCTGCAGAAGTTAAACCTCACTAACTGTACTATTGTTTTAATAAATGATTTAAATATCAGTAGAGGTGTATCCCACTGTATTGGCTGTTGCTGGCGAAATGAGGTCGATAACACTAATTTGACTAACCCTCTATCAGAGTGATGACAACTCCCTTCACTCCAATAGACCTTTTTTTTCACTGCAATTTCCGGATCATGGAGACGCTTTTTTTTTTCCAGTTCGTGAAAGATAGCATCAAACACGAGCGGTGCAATAGAGCTGCACCGGATCAGACTGTGCGTGATGCATTTTTAAAAGCTAAGACGTATTTTAAAAAAAGGAAAGCAGCACATACATATTAATCAAATGTACGCGTGCATGAAGCTAGATTTATGTTAATGCATGCCTTGCATGGTTAACTTACTGTTATTCAGTGCATCGAAGGCATAAGGTAAATTAGATCAATGTTCACAACGGACACCTGATGTCACACACGCACACACACGTGTGTGCGCGCACACACACACACACACACTCACACACACACACACACACACACAAGCACGCACATGCACATGGTACTCTTTTTTTGTATTATGAGTGGGACCACATCCAACACAATGGTGTCAGTTCTTTTGGTCTGTTACATAATGTAATCACCTTTTGTCGCAAAGGTTAGTACACCATGTATTCAGAGTTGAAGAGTTGAGAACCATCTCCATAATAATTCTCCATCATTTGTAGATTATGGATAAAGGGGTCAAGACTTTTTTTTTCAGGGAGGGGTTCAAATAAATTATGGACTTTAATGGTTCTTCTTCGTCTCAACCCTTCTTATTGTTTCAGTCTCTTCTTCGCTTAACATTTCAGTGCAGGTCATTGGACAAACCAGTGAATCTCAGCCTGGTTCTCAGATGATTAGCTTAATGTGCTTAATGTGCTTAACATCGTTTTTTTTTTAACAACAGTTGGCTAGCCAACATGCACTATAAGTATAGAGGGTATTTGCACATTTCTAAAGTTCCAATTTCAACCACATAAAACACATAAAAGAGAAGCAGGTTGTGAAAATAGAGACGGTCGCGAACCACTGGGATAAAGCAAATCTGCTGCTGGTCATTTAACAGTCAGCATCTAATGATCATCATCATCATCATCTTCAGGTCTTTTTGCCCAGCGGCGTGGGCTACGCTACGCCATGCATAGAGCAATCAGCTCCACCAATCTCCTCCGTTCGGGTCGGTCCTACACTATTGGGTTTGGCCTCTGCCTGCAGAGACAAGTCCATTCGGTTCAGATCCTCGTAATGACATCAATCCGTCGTCGAATCCAGGGGCACAGCGGGGCGGCGGGCCATTTCCAGCCAGCGGATTTTTTTGGGTCAAAAAGAGGCATAGCGTGAGTAGAGGGTGTTCAGGAGGGAGTGTGTTTGATGTGGCCGTATAGCAGCACTTAACGCTACTGTGCTGCCAGACGGGACATGCGATGGAGGGGGGGGGGGGGTGCTCGGTGCCCTCCTGCAGAATGATGTCATATAGTGTTGAGTGTAGAGAGTTCTTCATAATTTCAATTTGATGATTACGAAACCGCGTAAAACGTAGCGGTGATTATTAGGCGTGGGACTCAATTAAAAATAAAATCATTCATATGTAGTTTTGTAATTAATTAATCTCAATTAATCACATATCAATATTTGACCCGAGAAGCATTTTCTTGGGGGTCAATTAAAACAGGTTGGTTGGTATATCGTGTGTCAGTGGGTTTAATTTTTTTTAAATCAAAATTTCCCATCATCTACTGGGCCAAGCATAGCTGTCTGGTTGGCAGGGACTGCCCATTGATATGCCCAGACATCCCCTTGTCTGGACTAAGTCCCCTTAGTCCACTCCAAACATGCGCTGGAAATCCAGGAAATCCACCATCAGCATAATGGTTGTCAGGCCTTTGTTTTGAGTCCTGTGTCCACACTGCAACATGTTATGTTGAGGGTGAGGGTTAGTCACTTCGGACGGACAGGAGGAGGACAAAACATTGGGAGGTCAGATCAATGGCAGGTTACCCTGATTGGCTTGGTGCCCATTGTGTGCACCCGTGATCGGTACGCCTGAAATTCATCCAGTGAAAAAGGTTCTGTGGTACAAAATCTACAGTATGTGCGATAAAAATCAGCTATTTTTTATTGCAGCATTGTTTCTGCCATCAATTACTTGCAATGAATTAGTTAAAGTCCCAGCACTAGTAA
>CM076974.1:26985203-27012703 GCA_039105355.1 Benthosema pterotum | reverse complement strand
CTGTGATTAATAATATCTTTCCTCTTCAGTGATTCTCTTAGTTTTAATTGTTCCTATTCCTATGGCATCGCAGGCGTGGATTAAATGGCTAAAACTAACAATACTTTTCATCATTTAATCATAAAAAATAAATAAATATGCCCACTCTATCCCAACGGTAAATCCGGGCCTGGCACAAACACTGTATCCACTCTATATGCAAACTGCAAAGCAAATTGATCTCAGTCTATTAATCCTAGCACAGGGTTTGGACTAAACCATTTTGTGCCTTTTGTAAGGCTAGAGAGAAGCCTCACAGAGCATCCATTATATTTTTCTATGCAAAGTTCAGTCTCTTAAATGGTTTATTTGCTTAATCTTAAATTAGTTATGTTACACTAATTACAAAAAAATAAATCAAACAAGAGAATTTTATTTTCCTTATTAATTCCAAGCCCCCACAGTCCATCCCTGGGCACTCTGACTTACATTAATTTTCAAACTCTCATTCTCACCTTCATCATCTGTGTGTCAAGGATTAAGTAAACGTGAGTTTGCTGTCCAATATAGAAGTTTATTACATACGGCTTGGTTGAATGCTTGATTCTGACTGGTCACATCACTCACATTCAGCGTTATGTTATTTCTTGATAATGACTGCTTGGCTCTACAACAAACCACGGTCTAATCAAAGGCTCAGAGCACCTGCTCATATCAATTTGGAGTTGCTTGAGTCTGTGCTTTATCCATCATGACAGCCCTGTAAACAAACACACCATGTGGTGTGTCATTTACAACTGAACGTTGCTCTCTAAATAATGTTTTTGAAAACGTTTGAAGTAAGATTTTGTCGTAGTACAGGGGTTTTCAACATGTGGTCCGGGGACCACCAGTGGTCCCTGAGAGGATTGCAGGTGGTCCCCAGGCTAAATGATGGAAAGTCTTTGTTAGCGTTCACATATGAAGAGTTAAAATATTCACCGTCTTAATTAGCCCAAGTCTACACAACTAGAGAATGTAAAAGATTAATGGTCATTTTTATCTGTATGTTTGACTGTTTTGTTTTCTCCAAAATCCAGCCTGGAATTGTGGACAAAAGCAATGGAAATCTTTAGTTTTGGGGTCTGTGGGGCTAAAATGTCATCAAAGGTGGTCCATGGATCAAATTCTGAATAAATGGTGGGCCCTGGTATGAAAAATCATTTCCTTGCATGGTTACCTCTGCTGTCGATGTGTGAATGGTTGTGAATAAAATGCCCTGTGCTCACTCCACCTGAGGCCTCGTATGTCGCGTGGCTAATTACAAAAATCACACCTGTGTGAAGCCAAGGACGGTCTTATCATTGTACATCATCATGACGTGTTGATTTGCTAATCCATCTCTGGCGTATCCATTGTCAAGGGGAATGTAATTGTTTTGACAAAATGTTCGATTTGCTCGTCCACGTATGACGCAAATTCTCCATTCATTGTCAATAGGAACTTAAAGGGGTAATAACATGAAATTCAACTTTTTTAGTTGTTTTTTTTGTGTTTTTGGTGCCCCCATGTGTGTTTTCTATCCCTAAAAATTATCTAGTTTGAACAATCACTTTCGCATGGTATAGGAGCTTTAATGTAAATTGCTCTCAGGAACAGCTTGTTTCATTTGGGCCTCATAATGATGTTATCAATGCACCCTACTTTGTCTTCATATCAGTTCCAAGTTTGCATTTAAACTTTGTTTATAATGTCCACCACTGTTGATTTTCCAAGTTGACATGGAATTTAAACACGCCTGGTTTTACCTAGCATCAGTACTATGACTCTGCTATATAATATTCTGCATACCAGCGCCCCCACCACCTCGGGACATTGTGGTACTGCAGCAAAACGGTCCAGAAAGAAATGACAAGGACTGGTTATATCAGTGGTGATTGAGGCTCAAACCATTAGAAATAAGTTTGAGGGACAAATACAATATGATATTAAGTTTTGAGAACAATTTTAGGAATCCATGTGCTTTAATGTTTTTGTAAGACGAAAATCTACAGTAATGGCTGAATGTTTTCTTATTTACAGTGCATACAAGTTTACCCAATGTCAGTGTTATGTTCCAGAGTGTATATATAGCACAGTATATGTGCGTATGGGAGGGACATTTATTAGCTGTATCTGAGTGGGCAGAGAGGCCATCTGATAGTGAGTCCCTGAGGACTTGTACAGTATCTTACTGCTCCCCGACCCTGGACATTATATTAAAGGCACTCACTGGGTTTCTAATAGTTAGGATAGAGTAAAGGCTGAGTACATTTTCAATGTTTGTTCACAATACAGTAACAATTTCAATAAAAAACAGTACATACAGTATATACTAGTTCAGTGCAATTATCTCCTTGGACTGTTGTGGGGACTCAATAGACCTGCACAGTGACGTCACCACCCCTGTTCCAGAAGTGGATTCCCCATAATTTTTTCTCATAGACTTTTCGGAAATAATTTATATAGAGACGATTTCGCCGCGGACAAAGCCAACTCAGGTCGTGACGAATTATGATGACACATACGACCTTTTTGGACAATAATTTCTAAGATGAAAAACGAAACAAAAAGTGTTGTATCCTGCCGTTCTCTACTTCTTGCTAATTAGATATTGCATGATAATATTGTGTGTGTTGTCATGATTTGTCACGACCCGAGTTGGTTTTGTCCGCGGCGCAATCATGTTTTTATTAAGCATTTTCGAAAAGTCTATGAGGAAAATGAATGAGGATTCCATTTCTGGAACAGGGGCAGTGACGTCACTGTGCACGTCTTTAGAGCACAATTCCAAGAATTCTTACATTTCTATCCATAGGCAAATCTGTTGTACAGACTCTATCCCCTGCAGACCACCTGCAACGGACAGTCCTGGTCTGGCAAGCCAGGTCTGATGTGCACTGAGTGCACTTTCCACGTCTTATTATTATTTTAACACTGTTATATATAATTTTACTTCATTAATACCGCGGCTAACCTTTTCACATCTTCTTAAATGTGTTTTAATGTGACTGCAGTGCCGGATAGACATTTTGTGGAAGTCAACATACATACAACCATTTCATTTGAAGTGTAGAGGGGCACTGTACTGTACACTGTACAAGAATGGTGTATCTAAGCAATTTGGAGCCCCAGGCAAGATTTTCCCTGGAGCCCCCCTTACAGATCCATTTGGAAAGGGGTGCTCCTGGGAAAATCTGTGACATCATACTTATGACAGGGACAGTAGAATGACGCCCTTAAGGGATTAAAATATGAACTATTTTTAAACTAAAGAACATATTATCTGTGTTTTAAATGTTCAATTCTAGTTATAGAGGACAAGTATAACATATTTATTAGGGATGTCACTCCCGATGCCACTTTTTCATTTCCGACCTGATCCTGATACCACAATTCTTGTGTTAGCCGATACCAAATACCGATACCAGAGAAGAATATATATATAATAACATACAAAAGAAAAAAAATACCTTTATATGAAGTCACCAACAGGGAATGACATACTCCTCTCAAATGTGCACTTGGGAAACTCCAAAGGAAACTCTACATGACCAAACATTTTACTTAACTGCCATGGTGGTCAACCCCTTACCCCTGTGTCTGATCACTGGTTAGACAGGCATAATTTGCCAATATGTGACCCGATAATGACAAATAAGGCCCAACACTTATACTTTTCCGATACCCATACAGTATTTGCCGATAACGATATGATAAAAAAGGGACAAAAAGAGCCGATACTTTTTGTATAGGGACATCCCTAGTATTTATCCATATGAGGCTTATTAGCCAGTGATCCTTTTAAAGCATGTCTGGCGGTCGTCTCAGTGCCCCCTCCCCTCGTGGTGCCTCCGGCAACTGCCTACTCTGCCTAATGGCAGACTAGGCAGGCTACTAGTAGTCACGCCCCTGACTACTAGTATCTATACTTTGACTTGATTACTGGGCTTCAGTACTCTGTCCACCACCCGCAGTAACACAACAATAATCACACATTGTTGGTAATTACAGATGGGTGTTTGGAATGATATGCAGCCAATTAGTAATAGTCACCAGGTGTGAAATGATTGCATGGCTTGCCTTGAACAGTAAACCTGTGTCCTTGCAGGCAGAGGCACTCACACAGGCTGCAGACAACTTAAAAATATTAACTGCACCCGAATCTTGAGTATATTCTTCTGTTTTCCCTATCCTATTGTTCGTCTTGCCTGCACTTACAAAGAGGTGTACAGTGGTGTGCATGTGTATGTTTTGTGTACTGTTTGGAGGTAATTATATACTTCTTTACTCCAAACTTTAGTTGCTTGTTACCTTGCAGATTTAAATTATTAACATAATTACAAAACATACATTAATGCAAATCCTATTTTGTACTTCATGCGCTCTTGTGAGCTTAATGCAGCACTAAACTAAAATAAAGCTTAGCTTAATTAGTACTTAGGTACTTTTTAAAGCTGATACTTGTGTACTTTTGTTAATGCAAACATAGAAATGTAGACGTTTTAGTCGTACTTTTACTTTAAAGAGTGGCTCCCCCAAAAACATTACACACTCCATGAAGCGTTGAAATTATATTTTCATTTTTGACACTTTTCTGAGCCAATAACTTGATGACTGGCAGAGTAACCGGTAGAAGAGTCTCCATTGAGTGACTCTGGTTCCTCCTCATTGAATAATTGTCTTAGGGATGCGACAAAGACTACAAAAGTCTATGTGAGTTCAAGGCCACATGGGGCGAGTAATTGATGGGAAACAAGTAACTTTTTTGGGTGACCTATCCTTTTAAGAAAACCACGTGAATACGCATTCCACCACTGCACGCACAGACCCAGGCACGCGTACACACTAGGGGCGGATCTAGGCATGGGCATGGGAGGGGGCAATGCCCCCCTAAATACCCAGTCAAATTAAAGTGCTTATATTATATAAATATAAGTGCTTATATTTAAAATGATTTGAAACACTACTACTGCTACTAACTACAGCTGTGTCACCAATAAACCAACAGCATTTCATCATTGAAAACAGAAAACTCTCTGAGTCAGACCTTTAACTTTATGCGTGCTGCGTGTCTGTTGCAACTTCAACAACAACTGATGTTATTTTTGATGCTTTACTTGACTAATAAAAGTCCTGTAACCGAAAATGGTATGGGTGCGGCTTCATTGCCTGTGTCGCTTCGCGCCACGGGCGATGAAGCCGACATGTTACATCCGCCCCTGGTACACACACATGCAGCATGTCTTACACACCAGCAGACAAACATGTGTATGCGCACGTGTGTATGCGCACGCGCACACACACACAAACACACACACACACACACACACACACACACACACACACACACACACACACACACACACACACACACACACACACACACACACACACACCGGGAACTGCCACCTGAGCAGCCACGGTTATCTTTAAACATGATAGTACCCTAAGCCCCTGTGTCGCCCCAGGCAGTATGCTTTAATTCTCAACAACCAGAGAGTGTCATAGCATAATGTCGCCTGCCTCACCTGCTATGTCTCCCCGATGCTTAATGCGCCCATTTGTTTAGATATTGATCCTGAAGGGAGGGACAGATAATGCTGAAGAGTTTAAATTACCTGGCACTGTATGGCATCTTTTTTTCCCTGTAATTACTTCAGTAGCTTCTTTACAAAAACAATGCAGCCGCAGTTGTAAGGTGGGGGCAGCGGGACAACATAAAGCGTGACACTGGGAGGCATCTCTCACATTTACATGTTAATTGTGACTTGATGATTGCCGCCATAAAAATGCATAAATTTCATGACCCAAACCCAGCTATAGTATCTGACCACCATTAACCGTGCTGTGACAGTTATTAAACTAATTAATCACATGCAAACCTGTCAAATTTTATTCTGTGCCTGCTTTATCACTGTGATTAAATACACAACATAAAAGTGTGTGCATGTGTGTGTGTGTGTGGGCAAGTGTAGTGTGCTGTGCGTTCATGTGTATTCGCATGCAAGCAGCACTTATTAAATATGTGCATCACTTGTGCGCGCGCACTCGTGCTGGTGCGCGTGCGTTCCGTGTGCGCGCTGTAGTGTGGTAACGGGGATGAGAAATCAAGGACATGAGTGCGCTTGAACCCACCAATGAGAGGCATTTTCCATACTTAAAATGCACTTTGTGAGGCAAAACTACAGTTGAGTGCTGAAGGAGTGTCGAAAAAGCCCCTGGTGATGTGATGGAAATGGTCCCTGAACACAAATGATTCATGAAAAATGGCACACAGGCATGTCCTTTTGAGAAGTAAGAAGTGGAATTTTCTCTGAATTATTGCTTATAAGCAGCAGTGGGTGCATGCTGGAGAGAGCAGAGAACCAACCAGGAAACTGGCTTTGGCTCCTGGTAGGATCCTGCAGCGTGTCGATCAGCATCCTAGAAATCACAGCACAGAAGGGGTGCAGCCCTAAAGGCATCGGATTAATGAGGGGCACTTACTAGACTAGATTCCTAAGGGGACACTACATTCTAACAATACGCTGGAGACACAAGTTTCTGACACTACAAAGACAGAGTTTGTTTGGTGATAACATTTGTTCACGATGGCTGCACTTGTAGATCCAATAGCCCTCGGATTAATGAACAGGCTTATGGGGTTGGTGCCCCTGGGGCCCTTCAGCCAGCAGGGGACACACACAAACGCCTCGAGATAAAATAAAAAAAAACATCTAGATGTTTATTATTTGCACCGACTAGTGCTAACACCCAACCCGTGTTAAAAGTCTGCCGCCACTTTTTTGCGGTATAGCTTTGCTGTCGGGCAGAAAATCTCCATATTTAAATGTTTATTCATGTTTATTCGTAAACGAATGCCCTACTTCTTCTTCTTCATACATACCCTGTTGCAATAAAGTAGCAAGATTTGTCAATCTACATGTTCAAAAGAGATCACATGTCGAAGAGTTCTGAGATCAGCAAAAAAAAAAGTTTGGGAAATATCAGTATGATTTTTGCACACACGTGTGTGTGTGTGTGTGTGTGTGTGTGTGTGTGTGTGTGTGTGTGTGTGTGTGTGTGTGTGTGTGTGTGTGTGTGTGTGTGTGTGTGTGTGTGTGTGTGTGTGTGTGTGTGTGTGTGTGTGTGTGTGTACTTGCAAGTGTGTTAGCTAGTTTGCTTGTGTGCGGGTTTGCACGTGAGTGTGGAACATGGGTTTGTGCAGTACATGCGTGTACATCAGTACTGTGTCTACAGTAGCTAGAAGCTCACCAGACTCCCACACATCAATTTACAATTTACAGGCCCAATCATCACTGACAGGCTTATTTAGAATTCGGGGACTGGCTGTGAAATAAGGCTAAGCCAAATGGCAGCACATGACGGGCACGAAACATTTGGATCCATCCATTTGCATTGAAATTGTGAACTTGTAAAGCACGACTTTAAATATATCTACGAACTGAATACACTGTCAGAGGCAACGATGTCTATTCATGTTGACAGTAAGCATACAATTATGCTAAGAGGAGTTTACTGTGTACACAATAGGCCTACATACATGACTTGCCATCACTTGAGTTCGCATTAAAGGTAATAGAGGCAACTTTTTAGATAAAAAAATCAAAATAGATATACAGTATATAGCTATATTTTTTGCCTTTTTCCCCTCTACGTTGCTTCTACTTCTGGTTCCCTGCAGACAGACACTTTGCACTGACAACCCAGAACGTTGTTGTTGTGAACAAATCATGAAAACAAAACATTCGTTGGGCTCAGGACAGGCGTGGCTAATGGGTGAGGTGGGGGGTGTGTTGTGTGGGGTGAGGCAGCGTTTTAGCCAATCACAGCACAGCAGTCTCAGATTCATAATGAGCCAATAGAGATGCGCAGTGACGTCACCGCCCCGGTTCCGGAAGTCTTTTCCCCATTCATTTTTCTCATAGACTTTTCGAAAATAATTTATAGCGGCGTAATCGTCTTGATATAAATTATTTTCGAAAAGTCTATGAGAAAAATGAATTGGGAAAAGACTTCCGGAACCGGGGCGGTGACGTCACTGCGCAACTCTATAGAGTGGAGGTGAGGTGGAGTTAGATTCTGTTTACTAATCTGTTTACACAGTGTTTGTACACACTAAAGTTGCCTCTATTGCCTTTAACATTGTGTAATATCAAAATGAGCAGGTCTAACAAACTCAAATCTTTCAAGCTTTAGATCAGCAAGTTTGATATTCATCATACATATGTAATATATGATTTGTGTGGCTTTTAAATACACTTTCCCTGTATTGCAACTTGCAAGTAAAGTTTTTTTTTTTTTTTAAATAGGAGTAATGAGGAAAATGAGCCAAATAAAAGGAATTGTTACTTTCCCCTCAACATCCCATTGAAACCAGACAGGGCCCTTTTCCAGGGACTCTGAACTTCCTTAACTTTTCATCCACTTTTAACACCCACAAACAGCTCTGTGAATTGCCAGCCCACACCACCACTCTCATTTTATGGCTCAAGGAGTTTCCGTGCAAGCGGTCGTGGCATGTGAAGCTGAATGGCTGTCTGCGTAATGAAGCGATTATGAACGCCGGCATCCCCCAGGGCCGCGCCGTCTCCGCTGCCGCCGCTGCTGGCATATTCTCCATTTATTCGGATGAGATTATGTTCCATAATAACTGCCACGTTCTTATTAAGTACGCCTATGACATGACCCAGGTGGCTTCATCTCTGGCAACAAACAAGACAACGTAACAGAGAGCTGACAGGCCACAGGCTGCCTCTATAGCACCTTTGACTTAAACACGACAGAAAAAAAAAAAAACAGATTTATATCTAAGGAAACAGGAGCCGTTGGCCTCCTCCGACCCCACTCCCTCTTCGGACGACCAGGAGCAAGAGTCCAATTTCAGATACCTGACCGCTGAGATTGACCAGAGAATCTCCTCAGCATAATTGTGGACACTGGTTCAGCAGCAATAAGTCACAACAGACAACTCCAAGGGCGGATGTATCCTTTCCCAATTGGGGGGCAGAAGAAAATGGTAAGGGGGCAAGGGGGCAAAGCCGCACCCATACCATTTTCAGTACTGTTTCAAATACTTTTAAATATAAGCACTGAAATATCTTGGGTTGTTTTGCATGCCATCATGTTTAGTGGGGCAGACTGGGCATTTAGGGGGGCACCCCCCCCATACCTATGCCTAGATCCGCCCCTGGACAACTCCTGTACCGCTAAAGAGCCATGGGTGTTTTATCATCAATCGGGACAATTATTAAGTGCCCTAACATTTTAAATTGTAGAACGGTCGTCCGTCACCGAGAAGGAAAACCAAGTCTGTGCAAGTTAAGTTGTACATCACATGCAGCATCTGTAACATCACTGACTGCTGACAAATGCATCACCCCAAACCAGCCCCCACGAAACCAAATCACATGCCACAGGCCTGCCTGCCTGCGTGCGTGCGTGCGTGCGTGCGTGCGTGCGTGCGTGCGTGTGTGTGTGTGTGTGTTGGGAGAGGGAGGGAGGGGGTCCGTGTTCCACATGGCCATATAGATGCAGTTTGAAAATATCAATCATCTGCACAGGCACAGCTCAACTCAACGACCATGCGACAAACTGTACACAGAATATTGATCTGTCAGAGAATGAATTATTAGCCGAAATGCATGTCCTGCTGTTGTTCCTGCATGCCTGATGGCTCAATTTAATGAGCTACTTGTAGATGTCCAACCAAAAAAGTAATGGCCAGAAACATGTTAAAATCAGTATTACGATCATATTGTCAAGACACCTGCCATCATTGAGCACTTAGTTGGAACAAGTAAACTACACACAGCTATTACTTAGAGAGTACATGCAGTATATTGTCTGGCAGTCTGCAGTATAAACAAATATCCCCTGACATGAGATAAGCCAAATCGTTATACCGCTACGCTCAGTCAAACTTTTAATATCAAATACTGCTACTGATGATACTACTACTACTACTACTACTACTAATAATAATAATAATAATGTTTTGAGTTTATTCTAGATTACCAGTTACCAGTTAACTCTCTGCCTTTGGGAATAAGGTTTATACAGTATGTGTGTCAGCCATTTTATCATTTTTCAATGTCATGGTTTTGTGTAAGTGAAGTGACAATGATCGTCAATAATTTAGTATCAGATCTAAATTTCACATCTACTGTAGCCTAGGCCTCCAAATCACTACATTCATTTTGTTTTGACTCCTAGAAATCAAAAACCAATACATGTGGTGTGAAGATTATATTGATCTTTAAAACAATCAATGCTCCACAGGTTAATGTATGAATTATGATCGATGAAACTTTGATGCATTTCAATTGAAACTTTGACACAATATTTCATTACATAGACAGCATAGGGCAATATACTGTATAGCACATGTAAGTGATAAGGATAGATTGTGTGTGTGTGTGTGTGTGTGTGTGTGTGTGTGTGTGTGTGTGTGTGTGTGTGTGTGTGTGTGTGTGTGTGTGTGTGTGTGTGTGTGTGTGTGTGTGTGTGTGTGTGTGTGTGTGTGTGTGTGTGAGAGAGAGAGAGAGAGAGAGTGTGAGAGAGAGAGGGTGGGTGGGTGAGTTTTTTTTTTTTTTTTTTACCCCGGGGCATTCAGTGGTTATATAGCAGCAGTCCATAGCTCTATGGACCAGTAGGCCTACTAGTCTAGGTTAGGCTACTCCCTGTGTGACTCCACTGTTGATCAGAATTCCCCTTTCACTAGTGAAAACTAAAGTAGCATACTTTATGGACGACTAAGATACCTCAACGCGCATTCAAACCGGGCAATTAAACCCACTAAGTGTGTGAGCCAAATGTCAAAGGCAAAGTCATACTTCATTTGCCAAAAGGTCACGCCCAGTGCGTCTCATCAGTGTCAGATCAGTGTCACTTTGGGTGCAATCCCATTTAATTGCGGCAGCTGCACCTTCCTGTGAATACAAGAACTTGATTATTTCATAAATAATTAATGTGTTTTGATTATGGCCTAATGGTATGTTCAAAATGCTCCCACCTCTCCATAACTCAGTGTCGAGTGAATCGACCTGCAGTGGCAAGCTACCGGGTAACTATCAATTAAAAGTTGTGGGGTTGTGACAGCTGTAGGACTACGGTCTTTCATTGTAGCCTCATTGTTGGAGCAAACTAGTGGGCAGAGACAGTAGGCTATCACGCAGTGAAACGGCCAGTCGGCATGAAAAAGGGACTTGTTCAACCAAACAGATGCCGATTAATAAAAAAAAAAAAAATGGGAGTCGTCTATAACGGTTGATTACCCAAGAGTGTTGTCGTGGTGTTGTTGTGCCATTTTAATATTTTTTGGAAACGCTGACTAAAACGAGAATGGGGTTCAATTGGCGGCAGCTGTGCGTAATGATGAAGCCAATAGACTACCCCATGCACCCTGCATGGCCACTCAGACCAGATGGACTTGACAAATTATGTTTTTGAGCAGGTTTTCTGTATGGTTGGAATTTTGAACCCATCGAAACGATCTGCAATTATTGTCAGTTTTGTGTCACCGTTTTTGTGACGACGGCCACGAGGATGATGATGGGTGTGTGTGTGTGTGTGTGTGTGTGTGTGTGTGTGTGTGTGTGTGTGTGTGTGTGTGTGTGTGTGTGTGTGTGTGTGTGTGTGTGTGTGTGTGTGACACAGGGGGTTTTCAACAGGTGGTCCGGGGACCACCAGTGGTCCCTGTGAGGATTCCAGGTGGTCCCCACTCCCAGGCTAAATGATGGAAAGTTCGTGAAACAGATGTAACTCTTGGAGAGCGTAAAAATGAAACCAAATGGACCCGCACGCTTTCAAGAGTTAAAATATTCACTATGCGAATTAGCCCAATCTACACCACTAGAGAATGATTAATGGTCACTTTGATCTGTATGTTTGACTGTTTTGTAATCCAGCCTGGAATTGTGGCCAAAAACAAAAGAAATCTTTAGTTTTGGGGGTCTGTGGGGCAAAAATGCCATCAAATGCTAATCCGTGGCTCAAATTCTGAATAAATAGTGGGCCTTGGTATGAAAAAGGGTTGAAAACCACTGGTGTAACACTAACACATCTGATCCTGACTGAAACTCTCCAACTCACACTGCTGTTGAGCCCGGACCAGTGCACCATCGCCTGGTTGTGCGCGGAGTCTCCGGACAGCGCGAACGTGGAAGTGTCCAGACGCGGCTCTGCGTTCTGCTTCAGGTTGTTGACGTTGCTGTTGGAGTTGGAGGAACCTCGGTATTCGGCTCTGGGGTTGTAACCCCCCTCCTGCGCCGTCTCCAAAATCCCCTCTCCTCTCGCCGGCGCGGCTGCAGCCGTACCCCTCCTGCTATCCAAAATCTCGGTGACCGTAGCGGTGCCAGTGCTCCGCGCTTTCCTCCGTCTCCTGTTCGAGGACGCACGGCTGTCCTCGAACAATGTGTCATACTTTTGACGGGGCGATGATGATGATGCCATAAAACCCTTGGGACCTTCGGCGCGTTTCGCGTGTATCCCATTGTTGTGCGCCTCCGTCCCAACTCTCCTATCCAAGTCTTCTCGCAGTTCTCTGCCGTAGTTTCTCGGCTCCACAAGTCCGGCGGTGGTGGTTACCGATTCCATCTTCTCACCGGTATAAAGAGTTGTTTGGTCGTAGGGTTTTCTGGTGGCCACTTTGACCCACGACGGCGCGCCGCCGCCGCGTCTCCCCAAAGGCATCACCTCCAAACGGTGGATCGTTTTTGGAGAACTTATTTCCGCGCGCGCCTCGAACTTATTGGGACGAAAAGGGTCCAACGCCACAGCCAGAAGACACAGTGACCACAAGCTGAACATTGTTTTTCCCCTCCCCAAAGTGATCTCCTTTAGGTACTTTAAATTAGACAACAGAAGCAACAACAACAACAAAAATGCATTAAAACACGAAAAATTAGATAAACGGTAGCCTATAATAGGCTGTAAACCAATTCAACTGCGCGGGGGCAGTCCGCGTCTGAGAGAGGATGATTTTCCATTAGGACCATGAAGGAACACTTCTTCTAGCAGACCCGCTCGCGTCCAGGACTTTGTCAAAGTGAGGGGACTAGTTGGGGAGGCGCTGCGCTGCGCTCGGCGCGAACGCAAAGCTGACTGCAGGAATTGTCAGAGCTGAGCTCGGTGTTGTGGAGGACAAGCAGGGATTTCCTGGCGCTGTTACGCTCAAACGCATGATCTTATTTCCACTTTCTCTCAAGGTTGAACGGACCCTTGCACTAGTGCCCCAGTGCGGATCCCCCCATCTCTCTCTCTCAATTAACTATTAATGTAAAACTTTATTCCTGAAACTTTATTCTTTATAATAAGCCCAAGGAGTAGAGATAGACCCCTCCAGGATATTGATTCCTTCCTGGGGAGAAATCTTTGCTCCCCAAAAATAGGCTATTCAATTCGGAGCTGCTGTTGAACAATATATTTTTGGGTAGCCTATACTGGGATGCAGCTATACCAAAGTCAATTTGCTGAATGCCTAATGCCTATTATTTCTGTTCTGTGTCCTACTCGCCGTGTATTTTATGGAGTGAAACAGACAGACAGATAGAGGAGGGAGGGTAAATAAAGGACTTCCAGGTGCTATCCTTCAGTATTTTTTTTTACAACAGCCCCAGATTCCTAGTGTACATATGAGAGGTGTGTGTGTGTGTGTGTGTGTGTGTGTGTGTGTGTGTGGTGTGTGTGTGTGTGTGTGTGTGTGTGTGTGTGTGTGTGTGTGTGTGTGTGTGTGTGTGTGTGTGTGTGTGTGGGTGTGGGGGGGGGGGGGGGGGGGGGGGGGGGGGGGGAGGGGGGGGTGGGGAGGCGAATGACAGGCAGACAGACAGATGGATAGAGAGAGGAAAAACAGCACTTTGGTCAGTGTATTGTCCTTTAGCATTCTGGTCCAGATTCCTACTACTGTAGCCTATCCTATGTGTGCTTGGCTGGAGAGGTAGGGACAACTGAGATATGTTAGAGGTAAAACAAGATGCAGTATCATATATTTCAATGAATTCACCCGAGGACGACCATGATAATAAATCATGACATGATCTTGATAACATCTCTCTCTCTCTCTCTCTCTCTCTCTCTCTCTCTCTCTCTCTCTCTCTCTCTCTCTCTCTCTCTCTCTCTCTCTCTCTCTCTCTGTCAAACAAAATGGAACAAATATTAATATTCACAGTTACACAGTTATCATGTTGGTGGAGGAATTAGGCGGCTAAAGGCAAGACATGAAGCAGAAGCACCACCACCATCTCTATCTAAAAAGACCCAAGATAAGAAAGAAATTCTTTGAAGTCATGTTCCCTGTCATCTACCTGATGCCTCATGTGCACCCACGGCAAAAATGTCCTCTGTCAGACGTGTTTTCATCTCATTACAATGTGTACTGGGTTAGAGACGGCAACATCTTTCATTCATTTGCACTGTATGCAATGTTGTTGTTTTCTTCTCTCTGGAAAAAAGTAAACAACAAAGAGAGATTTTTTTTCTTTATCATGCCTTTCCACGTGTTTGAAAAATAGAGTCTTCTTTCAATCAATATGTTATTTGAAAGGTATTACCTTCAATTATCTGACTCAACTGAATCCTGATAGGTAATTTTACTTTCTCTGTTCGTCCTCAGCTGTGAATTTATCTCAGTCTTTCAAAAGAGCCTGCAACATTTATTTTTCGTGTGTGTGTGTGTGTGTGTGTGTGTGTGTGTGTGCGTGTGCGTGTGTGTGCCTGTCTTGGTGTGGAAGGGGTCATCATACTCTTGCATAGGGAGCCAAGTGCATGCTATATTTCCATCAGTTACAGCCACATTCCAGGAGGACACCGAGGAAGGGAGAATTCGATTTTCTTTACGGCTGATTAGCATGTCTTTGGATCACAGGACAGGACAAAGAGCCTATCCAATTACGTCCGTTTAATGTGAGGGCAGATGTGAGGTAGATTAAGTGGGAGCAATAACTTAATTCTGTCAAGGTTACGGTACATCTACTGTATTCAGATCCCTGTGTGTCTTTCAGAGGGAAACCACAAAGAACTTGCAAGAAGAACATGTGAAGCAAGCCTTACCGTTAGTTATTTATGAGGGGGAAGGGGAGAGGAGGGGTAAAAAAAAAAAACCTACCCTGCAACAGAGAAGTGTGAAATATTACTTAGCTGTCAAAACTTCCAAAGTCCTTGAAAGTCAAGCAGGCTACGAACCAAGCGGAAAACAATACAGTGGTGGGTGGATACCATTAAGGCTAGCCTAGGACCCAGCATTGGATGGTTTCTTTGATGAAAAACGCACCCATATATCCACAGACAGACAGCACAGTCAGAGAGGGGAGGGGCGGGGGGGAGGGGAGGGGGCCGCCGGTGGCTCCCACCCTCAGAGGGCGCACTTCTTTTGGCTACTGTCTTGTGTGGCGGCTGTACAAACAAATTGAGATTCATACAACTGCAGGCTTCAGGCAGCAGGTGCCGAGCTACTGTTGTGTGACTCTCTCCCACATCGACAGCTCTCTCTCTATCCATCTCCGCGGGCCAATCCCGCCAGAAGAACGCCTCTGCGGCGAGGGGGTAATTGGACTGATCACACTCTGTTTACCCATTATGCTAGTGAAATGAAGTGGGCTGCTCCCGAGCCCACCATGACATGCCTGAGAGGGAGGAGCTAGGGGCCTCGTCCGTCAATGACACTTCTTTTAATCGGCGCTGAGTCCCAACCCAGAGGCTGTGTGCGTTTGTGTGTGTAAGAGAGAGAGTCTAAGTGTGTGCATGTGTGTGTGGTGTCTGTGTGTCAATGGATTTCCCTTTCATGTAGGCCTATAAATTATACTAAAGTTTCAACAGCAAAGTGGCAGTGGCATCGTGTGTCTGCATGCTTCCATACAGTATGTGTGCACATCCATGATTGTGCCTAATCCTAAACGATTGCATGTCTTCCGGCACATTAGCTGCAGTCTTCTTTTATCTACTTGTGAGACTCGGCTTGTGAAAGAGAGAGTATGAGAAGGGAGGGCCCTGAACACATGGGACTCATTCAGTCCTATACCCCAGAGTATAGATAGATCATTAGCCAGATTATCAGATCTAATCATCTCAATTCTGCCAGCACATAACTTAGACAACTCAGTCTCATTCCAAACTGCCTCTCCTCGGTCTGTCCCGCCTCGCTGAAGGCAGGGGAGCAAACACAGACGCTTTTCAGGACAAAAATCCCATTTGTGCAACCCGGCGCCTGCATCCCGAGCTTGTTAGTTCCAACACTTCAGTGATCCCGGCGGAGCGAAATGCTCAGGCACTAGTTGGATCCATAATGGCCATCACCCAGACAGTTCCTATTCTCGCGCAGCGAGCTCCACAGAAAGGTGCACTCCTCCCCGCCGCCGTCGTAGTAACAGAGTTTAAAAGTAGGAGGGGGTTCTTTTATTGCAGGTGGGAAAACAATTATGTCTTTTTTTAAACTTCTTCATGTAGTCTACATCAGGGGTTTTCAACCATTTTGCTACCAGGACCCACTATTTGTTCAGCATTTGAGCTACAGATCATATTAGCCACATGACATATTAGCCCCACAGACCCCAAAATTAAAGATTTATTTTGTTTTTTTGTCCACAATTCCAGGCTCTAGTTGTGTAGACTTTAGCCTGGTCTAGCCCTCAATGATTTTGGCCTTGGGGGATCCACACGGTGGAAGTGCTGCGCTCTGATTTGATCTCACTAACGTGTCATCATCTCCGGTCCACTGCTGTTCTACGTCACATCATTCAGAGCGATGCCCACCCCGGAAGGTTCACACGCCCCTCAAGGCCACTTTCCAACGTGCGTTAGTCCAGGCTTTCCGTTTTCGCGCAACGCGAATGAAAATGAAAGCGTGTCGAGGCTATGTAGACTTGGACTAATTCAGAGGGCGAATATTTTAACTCTTGAGAGTGTAAACATGAAACCCAATGGACCTGCAAGGGTCCATTGGGTTTCATTCTTACGCTGTCAAAGAGTTACATCTTGGTTAAAGGTAGGGTAAGTGATTTGAAATTCATGGTGTAGTACCAGCCTGGTGCACTAGCGGCGCCCAAGAGTAGCTACACTATGTGAACCTGCTGCTCGATCCTGATTGGAGGACAATTCACCCTCCACATGGGGAACTTTTATTAGCTCCTCTGCTAACGTGGGGGAGGGGGAAACTCCATATATGGTCTGCACACCTTATAATAGAGCATTTTAACAGATTTTTTTTTGGGGGGGTGATATCTGACAAGTGAAATCACTTCCCCTACCTTTAACCAACTGTCCATCATTTAGCCTGGGCCACCTGGAACTCTCTCACGGCCACCGGTTGAAAACCCCTCGTCTACATAAAAACAAAACTGCTTTAAAATGAGGTGAGAGAGGCAATTTCAGGTCCTCACGCAGATAGCAAAGTTCTTTTTATTTGTGAGGCGTATGACATGCCAGTATCACGTTAATGTTCTTTGGTTTAACTTCCCCTGGATCTAAATGGATGGAAAATGCTTGATTACCAGATGGGCAAATCAGTCAGAAATATTGATTTCCTCCACCTGTTGCAGATACTGTGACTTATTGTATTCGCGGAAAGATGTGGAGAAAGTCAAACCGTAATTTTCAAATATCGGCTACCTGGGGAGGTGCACGGCTCAGAGCCTTGCATCAACCCACATCACACAGGAATTTATTGTGACTTGGACACATAAATACACATTAATATAAAGCTGACCTACTCATCTTCAATGAATGCAGTTGATTACAGAAATTAGAGAATAAGTACTATCTGTTGTTAAACTGTCCAGACTGCGTAGAAAACACTATCAGAGCTTCTTACACCCTTTGACTACACCCGTTGACTAGAGTCCCCCAAAGTGAGTCCTGTACACCAAATATCTGTAATGAAAATAGAAGATCTACAAGCTTGTAACTGGTCACAATGTGGCATATTTCATGAGTCGCTGAATATCTCTTACTGTCCTCAATTACAGAATAGTATGTACCGAAAGATGGAAAGGGCAACTGTAGGCTAACCTAAGATATATGTTCCACTTGAAGTGCGTGAGTGGCTGTACGATGAGGTTTGTCTAAAAATAAAACTTGTGAAAAATGATTCTAGGACTAAACCAGGCCAAACAACAGTGCTAAGAAGCTGGAACAACAATTCTCTGCATGCCAACGGCTCCTTGTCAGTCTGGAGTGCACTACGAGAGGTCACCACACCAGCAGCTACTGTAAATAACAAAACAAATCCCCCAACACTGGCAAATGGCATGTACAAGTTAGACTCAGTGAAACTTCGCACATTCCCAGTGGACCTAAGCAGGTCCCTCCACCAAGTAATCCTTAAAATCTGCATCATAGTGCACTAAAACAGGGCACTTTACCTTTTTATCGACTGTGAGGCCTTCACCTATTTTTTTTTCCAACCGTCGGTAGTATAATTCATGACGCCACTCTCCAACTGCCAATGAGCCATGCCCTCCTCCAAAACACTCATTTTGCCACCCTAATGTCCAAAACTCACACACATCAATTCACTATACTGTATTATGTTCTCTGGAGTAATGTGATAATACTTGCATTCAGATTCCATTGCAATTGGCTATTTGTCTCCAATGTCGCAGGCAAGGGCAACTGTTTAGGAAAGAAATTAATCAATCTGGAACCCATGGGTTTTGTAGTTTGAGTGCACACCCAAAAACAGTTCCAATTCTGCCCCACAGGGGATGATGCAACAAATGTGAAGTTCTACCGTAGCTTCCTCTGGGTATAAGGAAGAAGTAGACCTGAGATCCGGAACCATTTTTCCCCTGCTTTTAGATAGCTGACCTTTCGGTCCATGCGTTCATCTACCACTTTACTCCCAAACTACTGTCTTCTGTCTGAAAAAGGAAATTGGAATTTGCTTTGCACCTTCATATACTCATTTGATGGTCACACAGTTTAGTTTAGTTCATTTCAGTTTCCAATACAATTTTAACCACAAAAGGAAGCTGTTAGTAAGTAAGTAAACGTGATCAAAGGGAACAAGGCAGAACATAAAGGTATATCCCGCTTATAGAACAGAATTCACAGAGGATGAACCCCAATGAGCCAAAATGTGTTCATATAACATATTTCTAAATGGGCAGAATGCTACCCCACCTCATGTGTCTATATAGGCTGGTCCTAAAGACTCACTACATCAATGCTGCCCCTCGGAGAATTTTAGCCATCTTACAGCAACAAGGCAAAAGTACTGTAGTTCCTTCTTTTATTTTTTTCAACCATTGAACCAATGTCAATGCTGTCTCGTTCAGTGATGAATACATCTGTCAATCAAACAGATAGGCAGCCAAAGAAGAATTTCAGCACAATTGTTTAATAAACAATATGCTGTGCTCTCTGCTCTCACAGTCTCACATTGCTCCAAAACCAATTTTGCACGCACACGCACGTGTCGTACACACATACACACATACACACACACACATAAAATGGGTGCTCCATATAACAAAAGCAGGTGTCGAGTGTTTGTACGATACAGCATGTTTATCTACTGTGTGTGTGCGTGTGTGTGTGTGAGAGAGTTTATGTAGGCGCATATGTGCATGCGTGTGCCTGCACCTGTGTTTGCATGCATGGGTATGCTCATTTTAGACTTGGGCACATTTGCAAAACAAACGGCACGTTAAACTCAAAATAAAAATAGGCCCTGGATGGCTGGCGTAGCTGTCTGGACGCCTACTGTAGGCTGGTAATCCAGCCTGGCTGCGTCTCATGGGTTGGGGTCCTGATCACCAGCGTTATTTGCTGTGTGTCACCCCGTCATCCCCTTCTCCTTATTTCCCGTCAAACCTCTGTTTACTGTACGTATCAAAAAACACAAGCCCCCTCCTGCCCATTAGGGGTGAGACAATTACCCCACAATAAGATACAATATCGATATTTAGGGTTCTGAATCGATTTATATTGCAATTCTTAGTTATGCTGCGATTCAATTTATCACATTTTTTCTCCACAAATGACTGTGCTTTTATTATACTAGAACAAGGAGGATTTTCAAGATTTTTTCTGAGAGCGTACAAATGGAACCATGTGCACCCTCAGAAAGGAAAAAGAAAAACCTTCAAACAATCACAAACACAACTTGATGATGTCATCATCAAGTAAAATACAGTACTGTAAAATGTTGAAAATGGGTGGAATTCTGAACAATATGGACCATGACAAGTTCAATCAACTAGAACATTTTAAAGCAATTATAAACAATGCTGTATAAATAACAAAAAGTTCAATCATACACATCAGTGCAGCCTGATAACATCAGTCAGTCTTTCTGAAAAAGTTCAACACAAATTAGGCCTACATAAATATATAAAAAAAAATCGATTTTTAACCTGGCGATTCGATATGGATATCATGGCATTAAGAATTGCGATATATTGGCATATCGATTTTTTTTGCCCACCCCTACTGCCCATAGTGTGTGTGTGTGCACGCATGTTTGTGCACACGGGGTGCCCGACTCACTAATAACATCAGATTCTCCTGGACACCCTTTTGTGAGCTGATGGGTCAGATAGCACGTACGTTGTCCATGGAAAAGTTTACTTTCTGTACCCCTGAGGGTCCCTTCTTTCTTGGCCCGCTCCCTTTTACTCTCTACACCAGATCCCACGGCTCTGTCACTATACTGTACTTTCCTATCACTGTTACGACTAAAATGATATTTTTCCTCCCCTCCTGCTGCCACACGCATTGAAGAGCGCGTCACTGCATGTCTGATTGACATCAGAGAGAATATCTTCTCACCATTGCAAACTCAGCGCAGACAAGAGTGAGCTTCTCTCCTTCCCTTAAGCCTTGCCCTCGACAATATCTTTCCGTTTCCATTGACAACACCCTAGGGGCTCCTGTCCCCCACTGCCAAGAACCTGGGAGTGGTGGTGCTGGACATTTAGCTGCCCTTCAAGACAAACTAGCTCTCTGTATACTACAGGATCAGGTGAGCCATTGAGGCCCATATAGGTCAAGAGCCTATCTCCTGTTGCGTGAGGCAGATTGAACCAACCATGTATGCTGACCCTGTATGCTGAGAGCCAAGAAGGTCTTGGTATGACCAGCAGTGTTGTAGTGGTACTTTTAGAAGTGGGGGGACGCCTCTTAAGACACATGCACGCACACATGCATGTGCATTTGTGTGTACCTGCGCAACGCATCCATACACACTTTTAAAAAGACACAGACAATTATAGCATATTGAGAAAGGTGGTTTAGAATGCTAATTGTATCAATAAAAGTAAATGACAAGTCAAAAAACATATTTTTGCCCGAAAAATAATTTAGATGTGACGTGGGGGGACTCCGACCCCCCACGTCCCTCCTCCACTACACCCCTGATGACCAGTCTCCGGGCAGACACTCTACCCACAAGGCCACTGAGCTGTTACTACGTTGTACACACTACACCAGGGGTGGGCAATTATTTTTCCCAAGGGGCCAAATGAGATATATAAAATATTGTGGAGAGCCAAGACTAAAGGCTGAACTAAAGTCTGCGTAATTCATTTAATTTCAAGATAAAAGTAAGACCAATCATTTTGACACCAGGGTCCTCAATTTATTCAGTATTTGAGCCACGGACCAACATTTGATGACCCACAGACCCAAAACCGAAGATTCATTTTGCTTTTGTCCACAATTCCAGGCTGGATTTCACAAACAAAACAGGCAAACATAGATCAATTTTTTTTTTACTCTTTTCTGGCTAATTCAGATGAATATTTTAACTCTTGAGAGTGTAAACATGAAACCAAATGGACCCGCAAGGGTCCATTTGGTTTCATTTTTACGCTCTCAAAGAGTTACATCTGGTTAACCAACTTTCCATATTTAACTGGAACTCTCTTGTGAACCACTGGTGGTCCCTGGGCCACTTGTTGAAAACCGCAGTACCCTTTCACGGGCCGGTCAGATCTACGCTAATGCAACAATTAAGGACTTCATAATTGTCAGGTCAAGTCCAAATCTGTGATTTGTGTTACAAGTTGCAAGTGAGAACAGACCATGTATAAGAGCGCTGCACTAGTTTATATACCCCAGTGTTATGTTTTTGTTTTGTTTTTTCTGACAGCTAACATTCTAACACATTAGTAGAGGAGAACATTTTATCTTTCTTCTGTTGACGGTTCCTCGCTTATTCCCATTACAGATCATCTTCAAAAGTGCATTCTTGTCCTCAGGGCCATTCAGAATAAAGTTATTAACGAGGGGTTGAGCGATAGTAAACGTCAGGTCGTGTTCCACTACAAACATATATATCTGCACTTTACGATTGCACGCCCAACTGATTCCATTTAAGTGCTTGTCACACCAGGAGAGCTGTATGCAGCTTTGAGTCCTGCATCCCACGGGGAACGTTTGGTCGACAGAAAGGCGGCACAACAGTTAAGTTACAGATACAGAGTAACAGAGCAAAACCCCTCACTAAATATTTAACCTTTATTTATTTTCTCTGAAATACATTGATATGAAAATTATATGGTTTGATATACGGAAGCATTCTGAATTATAGATGTTGATTACTTAAGAGTGCTTTATAAATATAGATGCTGTGATGGATTATATGGAGTGGTGTTAGATGGATTATAGAGCAGTGGTCCCCAAACTACCGCCCGCTGGCCAGATACGGCCCACCTCTATGCATTTGATCTGGCCCTGAACAATACCAGAGACACATTATTAATTTGTTTTCCTTGCATTATGTTTTTCTGGCAAATGAAAATGTTGCTACTACAACCTCACTTTGCCCCAGTCATCTAGCGTGAAATTGACCCCCAAAAGGGGGCAAAAGGTTAGTAAAAATGTATATGTAATATGTAACCTGCAGTGGAGAAAAGGCTGTTTGTCTCATGTCAATAAAGAGACGGTGCAGGTATTCAATGTGCGCCGACATTATGAATTCCGTCACAAAGACAATTATGATAGCTTGCAAGGCCAAATGCCAGCAGACAAACTCTCAAAGCTAAAACGTGGAGCGTTGGCTCAGCAGACTACATTTGGACGCCAAGCTCAGCCGAACCAAAACGATAAATGTGTACATTTAGGCACCACTACGATCAAGTCACACTTTTTCTGTTACAAACTGACCCTGGCTAGCCCTCCATCAGAGAAGGGAAAAGTTATGTGACCCTCACTGGAGCACTTTGGGGACCCCTGGCTGCTATAGAGTCTATTTTTCTATCTTCTAAGTTCTCACTTTTCAATGTTTTTTACTATACGAAGACCAGGGCCATTTATTTCTAAAGACAGTTACAACACCCATTTAAGTAACACTTGAAGCACTGTTTAGGATTGTCAATTTAGCTCTGCATGACCTTACGGTCAGTAGTTGGAACATAGCCCGTAACCTTAACAATTGTCAATGCTGAAAACGTAAACATTAGGGATGTGCTGAAATATCGTTATCATGATAATATCGTATACTTCACAATCTCGCAATATATATCGTATATTCCTCAGCAAATATTGTGATATTTGCTGAGTGATAATTCCGGCTGATCCGGCTGAGTGATAATTGACTTCTATAGCTGCTTCATTCCCAAAAAAACAAACACAAAATAAAAACAAAAATCCTGGTATGAAAATCAGTTGAGACAAATAAAAGCTAAGATAAATACCTGAGGATGTACATTAGTAAGTTCTGATGTGTGTCTTTTAGTTTTTTATTGTTTTTGTTCTTCAGCTGCGGTTACAGTATCATGATATATCGTTGATGAATTTCATGCAATATGTTGATATATCGCAAATATCATGATATACAGAGAGGTACCAATATCGTCCCAGCCCTAGTAAACATGCGTACACCGACAAGTCTGTCGTCTGTCCAGCTAATTATCCACTCATCCCTGATCTACTGCAGCTCCCTCTGTAGTGAGCAAACCTGATCCAGAATGCTACAGGACACCTGGGGCTCCATTTTCGTCACATGCTGAACCCCTTATCCAGGGCTTGACACTAACACTTGCCCGCTTGCCCGGGGCAAGTAAAAAAAAAATGGTGGGGCAAGTAAAGCCTGCTACCTGGTTGCCCGATCGGGCAAGTGTGCAACTTAGTGCACTATAACACAACACAAGATAAATTTGTCTTGAAGGCAGTCATTGCCCTCTGTGTCTTTCCCTGCTTTCTAGCTATCCACAATTCCAGGCTGGATTTGGGAAACAAAACAGGCAAATTAACACATCAAAATGACCATTAATCTTCTACAGTGTAGACCTGGGCTAATTAAGATGATGAATTTTAACTCTTGAGAGTGTAAAAATGAAACCAAATGGACCCGCCAGGGTCCATTTGGTTTCATTTTTACGTTCTCAAGAGTTACATCTGGTTAACCAACTTAACTGGGGACGACCTGGAACCTGGGGGGCAAGTGACCATGACCTGAGGGCAAGTAGAACCTGACTTGCACTTGCCCAATGGGCAAGTGCCTCGGAGACCTTAGTGTCAACCCCTGCTTATCCCTTTTTTAGTATTTTGAAAAACCTTTTGGAATAGTTCAATGTGCCAATCTTCTGGCGTGTTGTGAGCTTGTAGACTGGCCATTCTAATTTCTAACTATTGAATATGTTTTTTTTAATAGTTTAAAAAGGCATTTTTTCACATTCTTCCTTATGCGTTCTTTTCACTCACGGCCACTACTCAGGGGCAATGCATCCAGGAGTACATGCATACAAGCATTATACATCCAATAATGCTTTTGCAATTTACATCAGCTAGCTAATTCACACACACAAGGGTAAAAAACATACATCTCCTGGCAGAGACAATAAAAAACATTTGCATTCGCTTCGAGAATTCATATCAAAGTGGGAATTCATATAAAAGTGAAACAGACAGACAGGTATAATATTGTTTCAGCTATGCTTCAACAATGGTCAGCTAGCAAGGAAACCAAGGAAACCAAGCGCATACAGAGAAAGAGAGAGGACAAACATCATGCCAGACATGATGAGAACCCAGGTCTTCGCAATCACAAGGAGAATACTATATGTTCTTTTTTTGCACTAACTGGCTGAGACGGTATGGTATGATTCATTTTTGACACCACCACACATACAGCGTGTACAATTAACAAGACCTCCTCAGGCACACAGAACATCAGTTGCTGCCCAAGGTGGGCCATTCTATTCTACCCACCCTGCGTGTATACAAATGAATGTGTGCGCACCAAGCAGTGCACATAAAACGGCATTTGTCCAATTTGCAGGCGGTTCAGCCATCCTTGACCTGATGAATAAAGGAAATGGTGCCAAAGTCCCCCCCCCCCCCCCCCCCCCCCCCCCCACAAAAAAAAAAACACACACACACACACACACATACATATGCAAACAATAAAATGCCAAGTGCTGAAAGGAGGAAGGTGTTAAAACAGAAACACTGAATCATGCTTCCATTGATATTATATTGCCAGCAATGCGTCAGGTTCTGAGAGCCAAGCTGTTCCGCCAGAACAAAGAAAGAAAGCCCACAGGAAACCAGAATGCAATATGCATTCATCAGTGCTTACACATTACACACTGCACATCATTGCATTCACACCAGCTGGACCCCCATATACGTCATTTGACAAGGGGTTCTCCAGGGGTCCCTCTACACTAAATCTCTTCTGAATATAATATTATGACATGTCTAGAATGATAAGCATAAGAAAGATAAGGGTCTAAGATAAGTGGATGCAATATTTCACTACAGTGCCAACATGTAGCATGTCTGTATGAATATTGTAGCATGTATGTGAATGCTGTACAAAGTAAGATCAGATAATAACATCCTTAAACACAATGGTATCTGTCTGCACAAAATATCCGCAAAGCTCCATGGTGCACCATAGTCTAGACATGATCCACAACATGCATGTCAGGTCACAGACAGCATGATCAAAACAACACGAATCTCATGTGACTAGAGCATCAGGTATGAATCGTCAAATGCCATGCAATTCCAAGAAGTACAAATTATATAATTTGACTCATTTAGAGGCTCCTCTTCTCGCCCGATTAATTGGTGGTAATTACTGAGGTAAAAAGGAAGTGGTGACATTCAGAATGTCATGCTGTGAAAATGATTTCCTGGTTTTGAATGTCACAAAAGAAAGAGAGAAAAAAAGGAAAACAGTGTTGGTGTACGTCTGACTGTTTATGGAAACCGCATGCAGTACCAGTGGTGATCCATGATGACACATACAACTATTGACTAACAGCACAACAATTTCTGCAAGACGCTGCGCATCTTACTGGCACACGGGAAGTGAATGCTGTTCCCTTCCCATATATGGAGTGCGTGACGCACACATGCACAGATGTTTATGCCTGGCTTACAAAGCAATCTCACTCACTGCGTTTGCAACAATTTACAAATATGTTTGGTTTTGTGTAGTTAAATCTTGGTCATTGAGTTTCTGTAGGGGGAGCTGCAGGAAAAAAGCATGTGAGCAGTAGTTTCAGGAAGTGAGGTACCACCAGGAACATTTGTGAAACATAGACCATGTTTGCATGCACAAAATCTATTTGGAATGAAGGTGTTTATTCCAGTCATAAGAATAGAAATTGGCTTCCATTTTAGCTATCAAGAGTGTTGGTGGTGGTTTGTGAAATAGACTCTTTTAAGGCCAATTCTAAACCACAATCAAAAATTGATAACCCACAGAGTAGTGGGGCTGCCTGGGAAACTTTGACATCTGAAAGAAGGAAAAACGTTTACTCAAGATCAAGGAATATTCTCTGAGGGTTTAGCTCTGAATCCCTTCAGAGCTTTTGGACAACGTGAAACCTGCGGTACGGCCCCCTGACTTGGTTGGGTGAGGATTATTCTTTTCTCTTTTTCGCATCAGAAATTGTATTTGGATCATTCGGTTGTCAATGGAGGAAAGGTATTGCAACTCATCCTAACCCTAACCACAATGCAACTCTAGATTTTCTAATAATGCGATCTAGAGTTGCAATACCCTTCATTGACAATAACAAAAAAATCATCTGTAATCTGCTTGTATTAAACAAGATTAAACTCATCAACATTGCAGCTGTATGGAAAGGTTGAATTATCCTCTTCTATCTGCAAAGTGTTTGTTTGATAAAAATCCACCGTAGGCATATTATGAGCTACTTTCTGTCAATAGATTCTAGATGCAGGTGCCACTACTGCACAACAGTAGTGGAGTTTGGAAGCGCTCATTAGTCACTGAACGGCCCTGTGTGCCACATGTTTAGAATTTGCCCATAATGCAGGAGACACCAGCCTGACCCGTTAAAATGTTAATAACTTTTATTTACTGTCTATGGTGAATGTTTATCAAACAAATGCTTTGCAGATAGAAAGAGGATTATTCATTCTTTCCATATAGCTGCGCAATGTTGGTGAGTTTTATTGCACGTCTAGATTCATCAAATTATAAAAACAGTCTAGAGTTGCATTTCTGTTAGATTCATCCTCATTATATCATCATTATAAACTGGGCAACATGCGTTCGGAAATACCTTTGGGAATGATTTGCT
>CM076974.1:26745203-26980203 GCA_039105355.1 Benthosema pterotum | reverse complement strand
ATTTATCAGTTTCAGCATACTGAACACAGTGGGGAAAAGTTCAAAGGTGCGGGGCAATTTGGGCGGTGGCTTTGAAGTATACTGTACATCAATCTGGGTCTCTGAGTCTTTTATTTAGAGCATAATCCAGTGGTAGTGTTTTTCTAGATTGTTAACTGGAATGGAACTCTGGGGTCTGCATTATGAAAATACACTTGATGTGGGTGCCAGTTAACTGATCCATCGGACCATTGCAATGCTTTTAGGGAACGGTTTGACTGTAGGCATCTTTCCGTCCCTAGTGTGTATCTTAGGACACAAATATCCAGCTGGTGTCTCCTTTAAAAAAAAGTACTGACTGATTTGCCAACTAATTTAGATACTGTAAACTGACTGGCAGATTTTGTCAAAGTTTTGTCAAGCATGTTCTCGATAGAATCCATATACGATGCAATATCATTCAGGGTAATGATAATTATGAAAATAATTGGTGTTCTACACTGCATTTCTGTCACTGTTTGTTCAATCGACTGCAAGTAGTAGACATCTGTCTGGTCACGTATCAACACCTCTATGTTCCCAAGGCTCCCAACCCTGCAGAGTGCCCTGTTGTTTCTCCAGGCTTTGTTCAGGCTACAGGGGTGAAGCAAAATACATTTATTGATTAATTGAAAATGTTATCAACAGCTTGTAGATTTACAGTACAATTCAAGCACACCCGATGAATGGGCAAACCAATAAAACTTACACTTTCATACCGTCACATCATAGTGGAGGTAATAGGGAAAACAAAAATATACAAGGGGAGGCGGGTGTACGGAAGCCAGTTTCGAATTGCAACCGTCTGGTGCCCTTTAAAATTGGAGATGGACAGATGATAGATGGATACGACAGACAGACAGACAGACAGATAACCGATCAGTGCGTCTGCGCTTCAAAATTCCACATTCTGGTCGCATAGGAGCAAAAATAATTAAGTCCCTTGTTTGTGCTCAATCTGGGTGGCACATGGTTTGTCGAACTCCCTCTGATGTTGTGGGAGTGGACTTCGATGACATATTTGGTGCACAAGGTATAGAATCTTGTGCACCAGACTCATTGCATGATGTACGCTGTTGTCAACCCTAAGGCAACGCAGTCTGTCAAAGCGACCAGGGTTGGTTTGGGGAGTAAGGCCAAGTAACAGCCTGATCAGTTTGTTTTGGGCGGTCTCTACTCTGTAGCCTTGTTTTCGGGGGCTTTGAGGTGCTGTGGTGCCAAGAGATATTGGCATAGTTGAAGAAACCTTGTACTAGGACTCCTAGGGTCCTACTAGGGGTCTTCACCACCTTGAAGGGGTCTTCAAGGTGTTTTGTTGACCAGTGAGGAGATCTTGTATAGTAATCTGGTAAACATGAAGCCATCTGCTTTGCTGGGCTTATACTATTTGATCCAAAGAGAATGGATTCATTTTTTCCCATTTTATGTGGCGACGGCAAAAAGACTGACTGATCAGTGAATTATTAAATTTACTGATCAGTTATTAAAAAGATTACAGGTTAATGCATTGAGTGCCTGCATTGTTTTATATTTCATATATTGGCCAAAAAGGTGTAGGCTGAAGCCTTAGCTTATAGTGCCTATCCTTCTAGAGCACAAATGACTTGCATTTGTGCTCTAGAAGGATAGGCATATGTGGTATACTCTATATACTGTACAACAAAGCAAACAAAAGGGGAAAAGTAAAAACTAACCGACAAGAAGATAAAAACATGTAGCAGACCCAAAGCACACCCGCATCCGTCTGCATAATTCATTTGACGTTATGAATTGGGATTATCATTATCTGCAGGGCTTAACAGTGAGAAATACTTCTCATACAGTAGGTCCTATGGGTCCTATACTGATCTTGCGTAAGTGCCAAATTCCTCTCAAGATCATTATATTATATCATCTGCGCCTGGCAATCTGTAATTGGGGGAGGCAACAGTCTGACCACGCAAGACTACTTGCACTGGCACTGCAACACATTGGTGTTCATCAGCTTTGTTAATCATGTTCAGCTCTCTCTCTCTCTCTCTCTCTCTCTCTCTCTCTCTCTCTCTCTCTCTCTCTTTCTCTCTCTCTCTCTCTCTCTCCTGTATCACCCAGGATGCTGGCCTCAGAACAGCCTCTGGCGTTAATCTAGCGGAACGGTAGAATGGTCCCTGGAATGAATTCACCAAACATAACCCCAGTAAACTATGACTAGATAGTTAAACCTAACTGTATTCCCTCAACTTAACCTCAGCGAAACGGTGCCAAAACTAAACATACCGGTAAATCAAAAACACCAAGTGAACGTGGCAAGCCTTCTGGTTACCCTCCTAACCCACTGGAACAAAGTTTGCCCAGTATATAGTAGAATGTAAAAGGCTTTAGGGGAGCTAGAGAGATGTTAACATGTCAGACAACGTAAGAATGATTATTTGGGCAGACTTATTTTTTCCTGCCAGTCAGGACACATATTATGTGTTTAAAGTCAAGAGACTTGTAGAGTAGATCGGCTATTTTCCAAATGGCTGAAGTGCTTAATACAAGATTTGTAATAATAATGAAAATCTAGAATGTAACGAGTAGCTCAAGTTTTAAAGAGTGCCATGATTTTTGTATTTTTTCCAATTTTGTACATGTTTAAAAGGTGACAGTACTTGTAAGACTCATAGGTGTAGTTTTTATGTGCAGTGATGTCTTCACTTTGTATTTAGGGTTTCTTCCTGAGGGCTGAACCTTTCTAGTCAAACGTACCAATGAAAAAAACTGTAATGTAGTGACATCACATCATCAGCCCCTCCCCTAACTCCTCCCCCTTTATCATACAACTACAACTGTGGGTGTGGCATCACTTCAGGTATATCACCACCCATCGCCACCCACCAGGCAAACCAGGCATACTCAATGAGCTGGTGAGGCTGCCCACATAAGAACGTCATTTTAACATATACTGCACGCTTTTTTTTTTTTTTTTTTTTAAACATCCTTCCTCTACAATAATGCTTGATGATCATGTTTTAGGGTGGAAAAAAATCATGGCACTAGCTATCTTTAAAATAGTTGTAGTGAAGTAAAAGTACATTTGTGTGGAGCAGAAGTAAAAAGTGGAGTTCGGCAGACTTGAAAAGTATTGGTGAATGGTAATTGGAAATATACTACTACTAAGGTACTTGAGTAAATGAAGTTTATTGTTCAGGGGTTGACACTAAGGTCTCTGAGGCACTTGCCCGTCGGGCAAGTGCAAGTCAGGTTCTACTTGCCCTCAGGTTATGGTCACTTGCCCCCCAGGTTCCAGGTGGTCACCAGTTAAGTTGGTTAACCAGATGTAACTCTTGAGAAAGTAAAAAAAAATTGGTTTCATTTTTACGCTCTCAAGAGTTAAAATTCATCATCTTAAGTAGCCCAGGTCTACACTGTAGAAGATTAATGGTCATTTTGATGTGTTAATTTGCCTGTTTTGTTTCCCAAATCCAGCCTGGAATTGTGCATAGCTAGAAAGTAGTGAAAGACACAGAGGCAGAGTGCAATGACTGCCTTCAAGACAAATTTATCTTGTGTTGCACACTTGCCCGATCGGACAACCAGGTAGCAGTCTTCACTTGCCCCACCATTTTTTTACTTGCCCCGGGCAAGCGGGCAAGTGTTAGTGTCAACCCCTGTTGTTCACCACTGCATAGAGCGAACTGCAGCCTGACACACTCGCCAATAATCATGGGCTGAAAATAGAGCCGGCAGGCCATGGCCTGCATGTCTGGACAGAGAAGGTGTGAAGAAAAACACCAAGTGAAACTGAATGTCACAATGTTGAGGAGATAGGGTGCCTTAAGCCGATAGCAAATTAATCTTTATCTCTAGATCAACTGCTTGAATGCTATAGTGTGCCTATTTTGGGATCAACCTTCAAGTAGCCTAATTAGGGGTGGGACGATTCACTTGCCTTAATTACAATGTGATACGGTATCGATATTTAATGTGCCAAATCAATTCAGGATTATCGCGATTCTAGAAGACTATGATCAAAATTCAATCATGCACTTCAGTGAAGTCAGATAACCCTCAGTCAGTCTTTCTGACAGACAAATGAATAAATACATAAAAAACGATATTGAACCTGATGATATGATAGATATTGTGGAATTAGCAATCGGGACATATTGGTATATAGATTTTTTGCCCACCCCTAAACCTAATTGTACAGTATTGGGGTGTTCTGATCAAATCGGGCAATTCGATCAGATCAGGGCCAATCACGTCATTTTCAAATGAGTGGAATCAGATTGCGTCCAAAAAACGTGATCATAGGGACATCCCTAGTATCAATATTATATGCTTATCATGGGATTGATACTCAGTCGGATCAGGAGCAAAATAAAAGTGACCAGGACAATCCTAAGTAGTGTAGAGCCATGGAGGAACCCATACAGCTAAATCTATTAGGGTTTAAGTGGTCAACCATTGAGCATACTCACTTTAACTAAACTTATTTGAATGGAAAAAACACTGTTTCACCTTAAAAATGAAAACTATTATATTGCAATATGCTGGCATTACTAATACCGGCAATTAGCAAATTGTTAGACCTAAAGTCAGCAAGAAAATGTTCAGACTGTCCCCATGATATCTTCCTCAGCATCAGAAACTGAAGAAGACATTTGTATCCCACACAGAGCAGGTCCACAGAGGGAGAGAGAGAGAGAGAGTACTGGCTGGAGGTGAGCGCGCATTCAGCAAAATGAAACTCATTAAAAAAGATGCACTTCACCGTGAGCCAGGAATAAAGACTCACTGGACTTCATTCCATCCCCTCTGTTGCGTAGAGAACTAGTCCAAAAAGACTGGACTCCCAGGACATTATCACCAGGGACTTTGTTTGCAAGAAACGTTGGGCGACATTTGGACCAAAACACTCGTCAGCAGCACATCACGCGTAATAGGATACAGGTGCAAAGATGTTACAATGCAGCATCATCATCAATCATTCATTTGACAGCCTTAATATACCCCTAGATACAGTATTTCCTTTTTGCAGCCCTCAATATTGAATTTGATAGATGAAGAGTTATTTTATTTGTTCACTCACAATTCAATCTTATTTAATGACTTCTAGCAATTTCGCATTTGATTTGGTTGGTTTAAATGTTCTCCAACCGCTCATTCTTGTGGGGGCACTTTTGTCTCTCCTTTTGATTTAAAGTTAAAAGGATGCATCTAGTCTAATTTGCCAGTCTAATTTGAAAGACATGTTCTCTGTGTTTTGTCCCTTTGTGCATTATAATCAGCATTCGAAAACAGATGGGTCTATATATCACTCACTGGATTTGTAAATGATTGTTAGAGACTCCATCTGTGTCACGGCAGGCTTAATGCATGGCCAGGGGCTTATTTGAAATTGTCCATGTTGGTATTGCAGCAAAGGGTGGGTGGGTGGATGGGTATGTGAGTAGTGGTGGTGCCGGACTGGGTTTGGATGAGCATTGGAAACTGTTCATAATTTCTAATGGCTGGCCAGAATTCACCAATCTGCCTCATTGAGTCAGATTCAGATGAAAACAAGCAAACCAGAAGCATGTTCTAGTTTGTCCAGAACAGCACCATGGCATGGATAGCATCAAATGATAATATAAGATGATATAAGATCGCTCTCTGCCTTAAGGGAATTTGCTTATGTTCCCATATATTGATTGAACTATCCCTTTTGATTAATTTATATTTTTGAAATTAGTAACAATTTGGCTGTACGCGTCATTCAGCGTGAATCAACAACAGTTTGTGTTTGGTGGTGGTGACGTTAGGACTGATTTACCGAATAACAGGATAGCAGGGCAAATTATAAAAAGCACCGGTATGTGTTTGGAATAAGAAGGGGAGAATTAATAATAATAAAAAGCTTCCTTCTCGCCACCATCAACATCATAAACAAGTAATGGTTATATCAGTTTACTGTTGTGCCATATTTTATGGTGACAATAGTATAACTTGTGCGGGTCGGGGGAGTATTTTGTTGTTATGGGTTTTGTTCCTAATTTACTGCATGGTTAGGAGTAACTAACTCAAATCGTCAAGAGCTTTCCTTAACGCAGCTAAGTCCACGCCAAGAAAAACATTAATCAATATTATTTAAACAGTCAACACTTTTTTATGAGGGTTTTTTTCTTTCTTTTTTTCTTAAATGGAAGCTTTAGAACTGGGCCAAAGGTTGTGTGTGTGCCAGTTCTTGGGGCCTAAGAGACCAAACAATTGCTTAATGCTACCTTACACCATGTATTTTTTCCCCAGCCGTTCTCTTTCTCTCAATCATCTCCACTCGTTCGGTACCAGTCATGTGTCTTTGAAGTGAAAGACAACTTGAAAACTCAGTCACTTTAGGGGAAATGGTTCAGAGAGCAGGCTCAACTTTGATTGCAGCACTTAATCAAAAATCTAGAGCTCCTGGCACGGTGCGATGTGAAAAAAATGACTTTCAGGTTTCAATCCGTCGCAGGCTATGTTATATACACACACACAATGTCTGCAGTATGATAGATATACCATGGCCACAGATGCCTTCTCTCCACAAAATGAGGAGAATGAAAAGTCTTTAGGACTACATAAATTGCCCATCTATAATAACATATTTTCTTATGCCTTCATGCTGCCGTTAGCAGGTTACCAAGCACATATGCATTTCGGAAAATGCAAGGAACATGGTGCTGGAGGGGGGGGGGGGCAGTGTAGAGCATGCATATCCACTTTGATGATCAGGTGCAGACAAACAGAAGATCAGCATAAAAATAAAAATAGAGTCCACACACACTGTTATTAACTCCCCACTGTTAAGATGCAGATCAACATTTCCATCCTATTTTTATTCTCGTGCATGCGTGAGTGCATGCTTTATAACTGGGGGAAATGATTACTGGTGTGCACATTTCAGCTCACGCTGTATATTTCACATACCGGTAAGCGTGTGTGTATGTGTGCATGTGTGCGTGTGCGCGTGTTACTGTAGGCTATATATAAATATAGTATATGTAAAGGTCGACCCAGTAGTCTGGGACCTGTAATGTGGAACTAGTAGATGTACAATAGATATTGTATAGCAGCATGGTTTTCCATAATTTAATTTCTATATATACACACAGTTATCTTCACAAACACGTGTGAAGTTAGGCAGAAAAAACAGGGGACAAGTTGAAGAATGAACTTCAACTTGTCCCCTGTAGTTGCCGCTATTGTTTGCTTGTTGTCCCAGGAAGGGTGCAAACATGTCTCCTAACGGTACACATGGAGTCAACAGCTGTTGCTTTTCACCTGCCCAGGGAGGAGCTGCACCAGCAGAGTGTAATTCATGTCGAGGAACACATACTGTATGCAATTACGCCTCGCAGTTCTTCTGGCTGAAGGAACAGGCGCCACCTGTAGGTCATAGGTGTCAAACTCTGGCCCGCGGGCCAAATTTGGCCCGCTGTGTAATTTCCTTTGGCCCTTGGGCCAACATCAAATTAACATTAGAGCAGCCCACCGGTATTATACAGCCGTGGCACCGCTGTAACTGCATTCACCGCTAATGCTACAAATCCCATCAGTGGTTTTCAACGTTTTCATCCCAGGGCCCACCATTTATTCAGAATTTGAGCCACGGATATTTTATCCCCACAGACCACCCAAACTAAAGATTTCCTTTGCTTCTGTCCATGACTATTAATCTTCTAGTTGTGTAGATTAGGACTAATTCACATGATGAATGAATGAAACCAAATGGACCCGCGAGGGTCCATTTGGTTTCATTTTTACGTTCTCAAGAGTTACATCCGGTTAAACAGCTTGGCTGGAGACCACCTGGAACCTAGCCCACTCTGTATTTGAGTTTGACACCCCTGCCAGTGTAGGTGTTGCCATGACAAGGAACACAAGCCTCAGTCTGGGTTAAAGTTCCTGTCCACCACCATGCCTTCACTTTCAGGTTCCCTGCCACCGGGCATTTCCAACAAAAAATGGTAGGCTCCAATTTTTGCGGAGCACTCATTCCCAGCAAGTGCCTCGGGCCCCTGCCACTAGGGGGCCCCCGTAGGCCAACAAACTTTACCCAACAGCAATGTATCAATATTGTGGCAAATGAACAGCGGCCACAATAACCCTTTAGTTTACAATGACACCTTAGAAGGAAATCACCTGAGCCCCCCCCGCTGCCCCGGCATACTGTAGCACTAGCACAAAGTACTGCATAGCTATAGCATACTGTAAGAGCATGAAGTTAAATATAACAATAAAAAGTTAAAGTTAGACAAGTTAAACTAAGCTGAATTCTGTCTTCTAGTACAATCTGAATCATGGACTGGCATGCACAGTCATACAACAATGACATTAAAGAACTACGTTGTAGATCTGCACTCAGTAGAGTGCTAACTTGCGCATTGTGCACAAGTAGGCCATGGCCTACTTGTCTCCAGGAGATTATATTGATGACAATGCAAGAGATAATACTCATGACACCTCCCGGAGATAATACTCACCTAAATTAGCCAATCGGAGTACTTAGCTCTCATGGTAGACCGGCGACAAACCGATCCCATCGCATTACTTGAGCTTGCTCTGCTCGCGCAAGTAAATATCACACGTGTGAAGTGAGTGGTGCTCTTATCATCATGACATACATCAGGGCTCTCAACTTTTGAAGTTTGTTGGGAGTGTGAGATTGGATGGGTCGGGGGCGCCGGGGGGGCCGGGGGGCCCCACCGAACCGGCCCATCGGCTGGTTATCACAACAACAATAACAGAGTAGCACTAATAGGCCTAGTTAAGACATTTGTTCCATCTAGTAAAGAAAACGAAAATATGTTGACTATTTTGTGTGTGTTAGGGGTAATAATAATAATAATAATAATAATTTTATATATTGCCTTTCAAAACAACCAAGTTAGCTTGAGAAACCCAGAGACCCATGCAAAAGATGGGTGCTGGCACTGACATTTCTTCATTAATTATTATATTTCCAGTGAAATACTGCACGACATACAGATGAACACATGGACAAAGAAGTGAATTCTTTCTTTTATGATAAACTAAATGCACACATTTTGAATGGGTGTAAATTCTATAAATTATTACTGTTTATGGTTTTAAAGTGTGTTTGTGAATGTTTAATAATGTACTGTGGGTGTAAATATACTGGGGATATTATTTTGAACAGTTTATGATTGCGATGTTGGGGTGGATGGGTTTATTTATATTTTAAAGAGTTGTCACCATTGTTATGAAAGGGCGCACAACACCTCTAGGTTAATGCATTCAACTTAGATTTTAAACGTGTCTTGCACGCCAGGGCCTGCAGGGGTCTACCTACACCCTTAGCAAACTCTAGAAAGCTGCCAGGGGCAAAAAATGACTTTTAGTGCAGCGGTTAAGCTCATTAAATGGAAGGTATTGTGCATTTTATGACTAAAGCATGAAACTTTCTATAGTGTTTCTATACACCATGAAGTTTATTTTCAGGTGTGGAAACACTTCTCAGTTGAAGTGCTTTCATGTGTTAGAGGCTGTACAAATGTAAGGTGGTCAAAAACATGGATTTTTCACTTTTTGCAGGCATACAGACAGTATATCAATAGAAGAGTCCTGGAACACAGTACCTTTGGTTGGTTGTTCTTGGTATCGGTGTCAGTGTCCAGCTAATCTCATCCTCTGTACTGCTATCTTCTACGTGCAGTAATGCCCCGATGCTGGGTGATACAGGGTTCCCCAGGGTGTCTTGTATGAAGAGCACCTGTCAATTATGTTTTTTCTATATTGTATTGCTGTTGTGATTCCTTAGAACAAAAGCTCCATTTAATGGAGACTGGCACATGTCAGAAAGCAATTCTGAAGTCAATGACTCTCGGTGACTCAAGGTCTCCAAATGTCAGTCTGACAGTGTTAACAGTTCCGGGCATGCCGTTCTGAACATGCACAGTGCAGTTCTGCTGTAGGTTATAGCACATACCTATGGTATTTAAAAATTAATAAATACATACTATATTAGTATGTATTTATTCATTTTCAAAAATCATGAAACACTGAGGTATAGGTTTCCAAAATCTCATACCGTGTCATCCCTACTCAGGAGACTGTTAGGCCTCACTAACAGTGTCATTGCATTATAGACACTCTTTATTGCAACTAGGAGACACTTTACTCTAACTAGGAAATGTCTAGAAGAGATGTGAAATGCTCAATCCAATTTAACACAAATTGTTGAAAATCCGTTTTTTGTCTTTGGTCATGTGAGGTAAGTTTGTGTGACCTAATGGACCCTGAAACACAAATGACACATCTTATACTGGTGATATAACCCATTGAAGAAATTTGATGATAATTAGTGGGTTCCAGAACTCTTGTTGTTGATATCTTATCAATGTGTCTGCAGAAAAGTAAAAAATACATGTTTTTGACAACCCGGTATTTGTACAGCCTCTGGCATATAGAAACATTCATGCTCAGAAGTGTTTCCACATCTCAAAACAAACTTCATGGTGTGTAGAAACACTGTGGAAAGTTTCATGCTTTAGTCATAAAGTGCACAATTGGTTTGCTTAACCGCTGCACTATTTGGCGAGTTATTTTGACGTGCGTGTGAAGACGCATGTGTGGCGTGTGTGCGTGTGAATACACTCTGAAGAGTGTGTCACACGCTCAGTGCGTGAGACATGAGAGCTTTGCATACATCATCATACATCATCTATTCGTTGTGCATCATATTTCCTGCTCAGCCAGATCATTTCCGTGACAGGTGCCCCTCAGAAAGGCCCCAAAACGTACACCAACCGGCGGTTGGAAAGCTGGAATGTGAGGCAATGATGGTTTGCCTACCCGCGTCGACCATTATTAGTAGATAAGATCGCAGTTATTCGTTTTTTTTTTATCAGCAGGACAATTTTGTCTCAGTATCGTCATGCTCTGCCGACCCATCTTGCAGTCTGTAGATATCATGGATTCTTTCCGTTGATAATGCATCTGCTTGCGGTTAGGTTTAGGGTTAGGGTTAGAGAAGTTTGTAGCAAAACCCTAGCCCGACGCTCAACCTAACCTCACAGACCGTCAGGTGGTTGAGCGTCGGGGATTTAGGCTTAGGGTTACGGTTGGAGGGGGCTAGGGTTTTGCGTCTCAGATTCAACCGTTATCAGTGGATAATTGGCCAATGCACCTGTTCAGCATGGAGCAGAATTGGGAGGCATAGCATGTTTCTCTACACATGATGAAGTGCCTGGTGAATCCTCACGGTCTGGTAAAAGAAAAGCGTCTGGCAACTACATGTGCTTATTCTTCATGAAGAGGTTGTCTAGACTTTCCCCAAGACTAAAACGCATGGTTCTGTGTAGTGACCCATATTAGCAGAGAACCTCTAGTCTGTTTAAAACATTTTTAAAGGCTGTGCAATATTGCATATTGTTTTGTTTTTGTATGCTTGTAATTTGGAGACTTCAAATTAATCTTCCATATCTAATGCAAGAGTGTGGCTGCAGCGGGCAGATACAGAGTAGCTCCAGCCCTAAGGCCAATAGGAGAAAGCCTAGCACCGTGGTTACGAGGCTGTATGAATTGACAGTAGCTATTACCTACACAGGATAACCTCCGCTGTCATTCATAGCTCTCATATTCTACAGAATTTACACCCCTCCAGTGTCTGTTTTAGTCTCTCATGCATGCATAGTTGCATACATCAAATCTCTCAGCATTGCAGATAAAAAAAAGTAGGCCTGCTGAAGTTATTCGCTTCTAGATTAGAAAATTCCACAGCATATCGCACAATATAAATATAACATATAAATGTATAGTGGCAGCATGTGGGGTGTATGAGCTTGTAGCTCAATCTGTAGCTACTTTGGAACCAGGGTGTGGCAGTGTCAAGTCCACTACGGACCACAGTAGTGTGGATGGCCAGTGTTGATTTTGTCAAGTAAAACTATGACGAAGAATGTCCGTTGACTACCTTTTTTCATTGTCAAAAATGAAATAAACTATGGTGACTAAAACTAACACTAAATGTTATGAAGACAAATAAAAAAAAAATGTGTTGTGTTGTGTTGTGTTGTTGCCGCATAGGCCACTAATTTTGCTAGCCAAGTTACCCCTGTGATGAGTCATACATAGTAATATGATTACGGCCACATGATGTGATAAATCAAAATGCCCGCATGTTTTATTCGGATAGGTCCAGCTAGACCATGTTTACCAATTTCTGTGAGAGTTGGACAAAATATGTAGGAATGCCAGCCAACAGTATGTGTTCAATAAAATCAACACTATATTACGTCTGTAAATGTAATTAAAACTAGAATAAACATTTCAGATGACTAAAATTAGACTAAAACTAAATCAAATTTTTGCTCTGAAAAGCAATGACAGACAGCTGAAGACTGATCCATGGCATAAAATCACTCGGCCATCCCTTCACAATACATATCTATAGGCCCTGTGTGCTTTTTTGACCCATTTGTGTCAAACTGATTTCCCAACAGTGAAGAGAATGAAGGTAATCATTTGTGCAGAAGGACAAGTCAACAGACATTTTGAACAAGCAAGTCTCGGTTAACCGTTGCGTTGCGAGCACCTGCACTTGCAGGCATTAGCACACAAATACATGCTGTGTATAGAGGATTTATTGCTATCGTAGAATGCATTTGAATAAACGTGGCACAATGCCATTTTCCAACACCTTGTCAACCTTGAGCATCAAAGGAAACTCGCTTTAGAGACCTATTAAAAAACAAAATGCAGGAACATGTCTCTGTGTGCAATAAGGACCATTAATACTACAGAATCGTTTTAAGTTTTGCTTTTCCCCGGAGTCCTGACATTTCCTTTGTGATGCTATCTGAGCTAATAATTTGTATTGTAACATTTTAATACATGAAATGAACATGGTGGTTTGTGGTAAGCATGCACTCATTATTTTTCAAATGCACAGACGGTGAGCCAGAGCCAGAGTTTATCTCAGATGACACAACTTTAAATGTCCTAACATGTGTTGTTGACTACCTGTATATGCCCATTTATAATGATTCTGCAGAAAAGGAATGCGTGCTCAATGTTCGATCTTCCGCCACTCTAGTCATCAAAATGAAACATTCATTGTGATCTTGGCGGTACTGATGGGAGTACTGTGTACTGTGGATGAGGTGAAAGGCCAAACGCATGGGCGGCACTGGCAGATTCCGGTTGGCGCCGCATGGCTCTCCTTAAGGCTTAAGCCTCTCCACCGAGACTGTATTATAGGATCCTCCTGTGCCCCGTGAGTCGACTCCTCTGAGCCGCGTCTGCCTCACTGCCGGGGTGTCGCACACCACAATGAGATGGAAATGTGACACAGTTATCCGGGGCTCCTGCCTGGGCCTGTGTGGAGGAGAACTAGGTGTGTTATGTGACACATTTCCAGCGACTTCTGGCTGCTCCCAGAACAGCTGCTGAGGACTGTTATGACAGCTCTCCACTGAGAGCAGAGGAATCTGTCTTCCCGCCGTGACACTTCTATTCCAGTTTCAGTTACCATCGTTTGTTTCTTCTCCCTCCTTCCAGAGCATTTGAAAGCGCGTCATTCAGCCGTCTAGATTGGGTTTGTGATGATGAGAGAGGGGAAGGTAATCCATTTTTAAATGCCGTGTGACAGGTATAATTGCTCAATTCGCGCTATTTGGTACCAGAATTGAAATCGCGTAACATGGCCTCTCTGAATGTTCTCACCACTTTGAAGAAGATAGAAAGTTCCTCTATGATCTGGCGTCATCACCTACCTTTTCATACCACTTGTGACAGCTCTTTCAATTTAAGATAACGCCTCGGCACAAAGCTGACGGTATCAAATAGGAGAACTCAAGACAAACCTGTATTCAGGGCTTGAAAAGAATGTGCAGAGGCAATGCATATCTTTTGTTGTTCTTAGCTTTTTCCGTTGCTTCATCTAGTGCAATACTATGATTAATTTAAGTCACTGGGGAAAACATGCAACTGGTACCTGTTTTCAGAGTCTTGAAGTGGCACTATAGGCAGATGCTAGCTTCTAGACACCATTATTAGCTACAAATAAAATAATAAAATAAAAAAACACTAAAAACAGGCTAATTAAAAAACAATGTGTTTACTGTGGGACATTCTGTTGGCAGATGGCATAATTGTATTTCTCCCTCTCAAATGGATGACACCCTGATATTATCATGCTCTGGGTAACAAAGCTGAAGTGTTCATCTAGCATTTGTGCATTGCATATGAATGCAAAAAATAATAATAATAATGACATAAATAAATAAATATAGAACAGGCTAGCAGGTCCCCCACTACCAGATAGTGACCACTTTTACTCTACTGTAAGTAATCAGTAAAAAACAGACGTCTGTGATTGATGTTTTATCCATTTTACCAATCACTTACAGGACAAGGATTACCTTACCTCAGACCTAATTGAGCAGCAAGACGGTATGCCAGAGAATCATTAACATTTGAAATGATGTATGATCTATCAGAAATGTCTGTTTACCAGTACTAACTACAGTATGTCCACAGCTGTGCACCTTGGTTTGTTCCCTGAGGGCATAAATATTAATAATAAGAAGGAGAGAATGATTACATGTTGTCTTCACTAAGCTAAACAAATCTCTTTTGGAGAAAACAAGATAAAACACTTACAGTATACAGAGGTTCAGGGACTGGCCTTGTTCTAGACACATTTACAAAGGAAAACATGACAGCTTTCATGAAATACAGTATGGGGACATTTCCACCATGGTTGTGAACATAGTGAGCGAGGTTACTATGTAAGCCAGGCAGAAATGTGCATGCGCGGGTGCATGCGTCACACACTTGTTTGTGGTACAGTAGCTGTTTAATATTGTTAGGTTGAAATGACAGAGGAGGTGCGGTTATTTCTCTTTTCTGCCATGATTTGCTGCTCCTGACTTTACTGAAGTGGTTGTTTTGTACAGTAGGCCTATGTATTAGAATGTTTCAATGAAATTAACAAGTTGGCCACTATTGTAGTGTATTCTTAACTAGTGTGTCATTTTTTTTCTCAGATTTGCTGTATAATTGTAGTGTAATTCTCCAAGCCGTTATCAGTTTTGTTGCAGTGTGTACTTGACTTGTACTGTAACTCTCATTTCTGTTAATATGCAAACCCATTGTTATAACTTAAAACTCAATTTTAACTATGACAGATTATTCGAAAACAATCTTTTTTCTGGTGACTGATATTGTCCTTCTAATAATTATGTGAGAGGGCTGTGGAATTTCATTTACAGTTTTCATTCATTTTTAAAATATTGTTTTATTCATTTGGGTGGGCATGGCATATGGAGCCTGCTACATTTTCCAAAACAATATTTTACAAATGTTACAAATTTTGCTTGTGTATAGGTGCGATACACTAAAATGAACATCAAATATCTAATTACTGAATAGAGTAACTTATAAACTGTCTGGGGTGTTCACGGCCAAAGTTTTTTTGAAAGTGGAATACACCCGTTTAAGGTAGCGATTCAAGGCTGGAGCCAGCAAATATGGTCAGGAAGGATCAGGAGACCCTAACATATTTCATACCTCTGCCTTGGGTTCCTTTCAGGGCAGGAGGACAACGGTACTGACCGAGTTGGCCCATCCAGGAGAACAGCAGAGTCTTTGCCTACTCAGCAGTCTCAGGCTGAAGCATTTAATAATGCTAAAAGGATGACCCAAAAAGTCTTGAGGTCTTGTTTCCATTGTTTCTGTCATTTCACACATGCAGTACTCTATGGTCTACTCTAGGACTTGGCATCCTGAACTGGTGCACATTGGCCCCTTTTGACTGGCTGGGAACCGGTTCAGTTCTTTTTGTTTTTTTCTCGTCCACAAGCCAGAGCTCCAAAATTGGAACTTAATTAGCGTGCAAAGCCATAACTATATTAAATTGTTAAATGACACTTTCCCAGTTGATAACTTACATGCAGACAATGATTTATTGTATTACAAATCTCTAAGTATGCAAATTAGGCATTATATAGGAAAATATGCAACGAAAAAAATAAAATAAAATCTGAAAACGCTCGTACTGTTGAAGGGATATCATATATTAATTTTCTTATATTTATCCTGTAAACAATTTAATAGAGGTATTAATAAATGTTCCAGTTTTTAAGGTCGGGCTCATGGATTGAAAACTGGTTCTGAACTGAACGTGTTCCCAGCCAGTGGTCATTGAGTACGTTTTCGCCCTGTCTCAATTGTAATATATATGTAAGAATATGTAAGATAGTCTAAAACAAATCTCACACAGCACCACAGTGCTAGTCTGACTTGACTGCAGCTGTCAATCCAACAGCCGACTCCTCCATGGATGACTCCCACACTCCCAGCAGAATCTGCCCTCAGTACATGCGTACATGGTCTTTATATAACTTAACCAGCCAGGCAGCATCATCTTTCTTGTGGAGACTTTTTGTATGGATAAAATGTGTATATACTGCAACTGTCCAAGATGACAACTCAGGACTCTTCTGCCAGATGGGCTGTTAGGCAGGCCAGGAGGTCTGCGGTCTCTATGCTATACACTGTACATCTCTGCTGAAATATTCTTTAATAAATTGTCAACACCTCATCCTGACTGAGATATTATTAATATTTTCATCACACGTAACTTTGAGCTACTAGCTCATCGTGTTCTTACTCTAAGAAGGTTGTACTGAAGCTGAATATAAACTCCCCCACCCCCTTTAGCAGCACTGAAATACTTTCTTTTTGTCGTTGAACATCATAGTTAATGACAGAAAACTATTACAATCATGAATGAATGAATTAATTCATTATTATATTTTTATTAAGGATGCAGATACACAAAAATGAACACCAAATATCTAAATACTGAATGAAGTAACTTAAGTAATAAACTGTCTAGGGTGTTCACATGAGACTGAGTAGACCATAAAATGGTCCACTTTCAAAAAAGTTTTTTTGAAAGTGGAATACCCCTTTAAATCATTTTCCTTGGTGAATCATTTTCCTTGGCGAATCAGTTCTGGTGATGCGGTCTGTGGAGTTGTTGGCTGAAAATCTTAATGGATGCAGTTGATTGGCTGTCACTCAACTGTACTGTGTGTCACTCTCCACTGCAGTGAATCTGGCTGTTAAATTGACCTGATGATAAATAGTTTCTTTAAAGAAGCGCCAGGTTTTATAAACAACATCTTCCGAATGATTTTCCTGCATGCTTTTGTTTACATGCTAGTAAGTGCTCATTGGTTGTGTTTGTTTGGTTAGCAAACAAATACATCTGCTATTCTACTATTCTGCTACTATTCTACTATACTGTTTGGTTGGCATGAACCAATCACTGAAGACCCATCCCATCACAACTGCTGTTATAGGGAGGGCTCAGGCTGAATAATGAAGTGAAACAAAATGATAATTCACACTGAGTGTCGGCCGTCGGGCAATGACCAATTGACCATATCTGTCTGCCACAGGTTCTCATTGACACCTGGGCCCAAAGGTAACACGTGGTGGGGCCAGGGGAAGGTCAGCGAATGTGTTCTGCATAGAGGTATATATACTAATGTAACTGCAGCCAAAGGTGGAACCTCGCAGTCACGACTTTGGGCCAAGACTTTCCCATGAGTGAAAGGTTCTCCCTCCCCTGACCTGAGGCAATCTGCTGGTATACGCATGGAGGAGCATCACCGCATTAGAAAGGTTCAGGAAAAAAAAATGAGCAGAACAGGCAGCCATTAGGGCGCCTCACCGGCGTCACCGCTTCCTCTGCCTGGGCAAGCCCTAGGCAAAGCATGCAGGATGCATGCGCAATCCCTGCGGGAATGACACCACTGCACTGTACACAACCCATGGCTGACATGCTATAGTGGGACTGTGACCGTGACACGCTGTGGTATATGGTCACCTTTCCTATGCAATGCACCCGGTAAGGACATATTACCATAAGGGACGCCCAATGACAATTGCCGCTCTGTGGTTGTCACACCAACAGCAACAACGCTGTGACAGTCGCAGTCATTTTTCAAAGAAATGTAGAAACAAGCTTAAATCCGAGCCCTCATTTTAAGACAAATGTCGGTGTACACATTGCTGGATAAATATTAACAGCTGAAGCCGACCATGATTTAAATAACAGCCTTGAATATTCTCTGATTTTATGACACAAAGAACCAGAATACCACTAAGGCTAAGAAAAGACTGGAAAGCCAATAAGAAAGAGCAACTTCTTCATGGAAAGTTTCTCACCTCACTCTCTCACACTCATGAACGCACACACACACACACACACACACACACACACACACACCCTCAGTCTCTTTACATCGGAGTCCTGTGAAGTTTTTCTGCTCAAGGGAATATACATGACTCGAGTATAGGAAAGGTGCCGCTGAGCTTCAACCACTCACAACAGGGGTTTCAGGACCCATAGGGGATGTTCAGAGCTTAGAGCTTTTCAATGTGTGTGTATCTGTGTGTGTGTGTGTGTATATATATATATATATATATATATATATATATATATATATATATATATATATATATATATATATATATATATATATATATATATATATATATATATATATATATATATATATATACTGTATGCCCCCTTAGTGCAGAAATGCAGTTTTGTTTGAAAACACACATTAACATTAATATAGAATTAATAGAGACGCTAATGAATATGAAAAGACATAAAAATGACGATGTCAGTGCTGTCAAACATGTTTAAAGCTATATGAATAGGTTTAATGATATGCAACACAGTACAGACGTGTGAGCAGCAGGTATACGATCACAATATGGATATTTGTTAAGGTGCAAGAATGATAAATATCATGCAGTGTATTGTTGTACATGGGATTAAGGTGTCACCTGTAAGGCATGTGTCAGGTGCGACCGTATTGTAATTAGTCTTGGGCGGTATATTGATTTTTTAATATCGGTATTGATAACATGTTAATTAGCTCCATATTCAATATTACCGGTATTGACCACTAGATGGCAATGGCGTGCAATTAGAGTCGGACCACCCTGGTTACACGGTGCGCTTTTAAGACGTTAGTTGCGGAAGTAACTGTATTTACAGTTCCTAGAGAAACAACCCTGTTCAGTCCTCACTAGCGACTTGACTTGTTCACTCTTATTTTCAGGAAAAAAAAAATGATTCCAACGAACAAAGCAGCTGTATAAGTGTGCCAAGTGCACACGATTTCATCATTTAATCATTTACAACAGCTTTGCGAGCACAAAGGGAGAAATAAAATGTTTCCGTGGGGTATTCATTTTTGGGAGCACCACATCGTGACTAATGGCAACTTCCGGCGGAAGTTAACTAACCGGAAGTCCCGACTTCCATCAGTGGCTTTGGGGCACCGTGAATCCAGGCTCTCATCTCGCAGCGCGGATGAGAGCCTGGAGATCGAGGCTAGAGTCGGACACGTTCCACCAGTCACTTAGTTCTCAGAATTGTGACATTGAGGGGTCAGAAACTGAGCGCTCTGCTGTTCAAGCAGGCTAAATAGGGACAAACAGGAGTGAAGCCTAGCCCAAATATGGGCTATTTTAGGCATGTGTGTAACATGAAAATTGCTTGTATAGTTACAATTAAAAATATCCTTTTATAGTTTAATAGAATACAGTATAATGTGGGTATTTGATGATATTTGGTATTCGATATTTTTTATAGACCCAACGTTATTACTCGGTATTGATTTCCAATATCGTGATAAGCGGTAACACCGGTATATTGCCCAAGACTAATTGTAATACAGCCTGACGACAGGTGATGATCGTGACTTATCCTCATGGTAACCGGTTGCGCTTGATGCCCTTTGTGGCCGGCTAACTCCTATCTTTGGACCTTCATGGGTTTGATCCCAGGCACAGCCGACTCAGCATACGATATGAGTAGCATGGCTTGGTGCAGCAAGTCGTGCGCGTTAGTAGTGGGAGCTGATGGTAGCTGTGGAGCTCCACCTCAGCAATCCAGTTCCCAGGGGTCTAGCACATTGGAACGGGGAGAGACTTCCGTGTGTTACTGTCTGATACCGACAATAAGCTACTCCTGACCTACTTCTTGTTACTCAACCAGTAGGCCTCCTTGCTTGGCCGTGGTTACCGTGGCTAGGGGTGGTGAGCTTTGAATATACATGTTGCATGTTGTTTTGATTAAAATGCCAATTAATATATTCGTGAAGGTGATCAGCACGGCAATAGTTAGGCACCAGATTTTTTAGATTGTACGTGTGGCTGTTGCTGCCAAAAATGTTTTTTTTTTTAGCTTTTTCAAACCACCCGCTGAAATCCATCAGAATAACAGAATTTTACACCGAGTAGTTTCATATCTTTCTCTTCTTGCCTTAGATATTTTCTACCACTAGATTACCGAGTGTGCCCCACAGCACTGGCAAGCTCTCTCCTTCCCCCTGACACACACACACACACACACACACACACACACACACACACACACACACACACACACACACACACACACACACACACACACACACACACACACACACACACACACTCTCTCTCTCTCTCTCTCTCTCGATCTTTCAGTATGTCTGTCTTTCTGTCAGTCAGTCAACCTCTCTCTCTCTCTCTCTGTCTCGCTCTCTCCCTGTTTTAATGCATTCATAACCATAACTTGTGTGCCCCATGTTTTATGGATGGGGAAATGTAAACAGGATGCGCAAGCCATTTATATGACACACTTGTGAGATCACAAGACACAGGAGATTAGAATGGTCAAGCAAAGCTTCAGTGGGAGACGGAGGGGGAAAAAAAGAGAGAAAGCGAAGCTCCTGCCTATAAATCTGGTTCATTTTTTCTCACTGCTATCCTCAGCGTGTCATCTTGTAACCAATTACATTAAGCTACCACTCCCACTCTTGCTGGGAGTCTATTAAAATGGGCCTTAATCTAATAGAGGGCTTATGAATGTGTTGTTGTGATAATTATTCCTCTCATTGAGGGTGATAGCACCTTCATCAAACACAGCCTGGTTCAATAGGAGCTCCCTTTGCACCACTAAATTAAAATAGCTGTGCGCGCCAGCATTGTCATGCACTGCAGTTTTTATGCTTATGTGAATAATCACTCCCAAGGTTGGGAAGGGCCAAACTATTCGCTTCTCCATTAAACGATCCCCAACTTTATGGCTTGGATAGTATTCTAGACATCAAAGGCCCCACAGAGCATTTGCCCTAATGGTTATGGAAACTTGGAATTTTGAACGTTGGCCCAGGTACGGGTATAATTGCGTGCGGTAGTAAAATGTCCTCTCCCTCTGAAAGTGGTCAGCATATTATGGTTTGAAGGATGAAGCTCTGTGTTTGTCATAGACTAGCATTAGATGACATTTGTTTTTTACAAAGTAAGGAGATTCTCTTTCCCAGCACTGACCATTAGATCAAACTCGTTCAGACGGATGTGGAATACTAATGTGAAACTTCGAGGACTTTCATGAGAAAATGAGGCAAGTATAAACCAATCTATTGTTCACAAAGCTAAACCTACTGCAACAGAATGGTAATTTCCCATCTCAGAAAGTTAGCGTACTAATGATGTGCAGTCGGGGAGTGTTGTGAGCACATGCAGGCAGGCCTAGGCAATGGACGCAGAAGGTTATGCATAATTACTGTGTCATGACAAGCACTAGATGTGGCTTAAAATACGCCGCCGCCGCTGCCGAAAATACTGTGTTTACGGTCAGCACACGAACTTTAGATATCATCTCACATGCATGTAATAAGCCAAGCAGAGGTCTGAATTTTCCATAACAGACATATCACGAAAAACTGCGAAAACCACCCGAAACCCCACTAAGAAACACCTATCGTGCCACTGTAGGGAATATGAAACATTTCATACCACACTCAGGGTTCATAACATCAAAGGACCCGGGCTGATGATAAGATCGCCAGAAAAATTCCAAGGCCTGGGGAGAAAATTACACGTATCTAGACAGCAATATCGCGGCCAAAATGAAAGTGATAAGTCTGTAGGTGCGAATAAAGCTATGAATATATCAGCGTGTTGGGTGACAATTTTTACGATTGTTCAAATGGATTTGGAGCCTTGAGCTTCATACATTATTGATATGGGTGGAATAAGGCGACCGTGACCTTATTTACCAAATATGGCATGAGAGGCAAATCAGAGCAGCTTGAGATGGAGGACAGCAATCAGTAAGAGTAAGACAAGACATCAGTGCTGTAAAGGATCGAGACGACTAGTCTTAGCCTCTTCATGGATGTGATATCCCTGTAGGCATTTAATCCCTTTTTAGACCACAGTACAAGTGATTGGAGATAACTCTTATAAGTGCAAGATAAATTCTGAGGTAGGTATTATGCTTGCTATTCCCATGGTGTTCATTTTTGCTACACAGAAAACACCCAGATTATCTATTGATTCTTTCTTTCTTTCTTTCTTTCTTTCTTTCTTTCTTTCTTTCTTTCTTTCTTTCTTTCTTTCTTTCTTTCTTTCTTTCTTTCTTTCTTTCTTTCTTTCTTTCTTTCTTTCTTTCTTTCTTTCTTTCTTTCTTTCTTTCTTTCTTTCTTTCTTTCTTTCTTTCTTTCTTTCTTTCTTTCTTTCTTTCTTTCTTTCTTTCCCTCCCTGCAGCATTACAAATTCTTACAGGCCAGGGGAGAGCTCGGAATGAATATCACCTTCCCTCATGGGAGATCCGTGCCACATCAACTCAGAGTGGGGAGGGAGGGAGAAATCATTTCTTTTCGTGCCTTCGTGCATCTCACGGCCACCCAAGACTGTAGGATCACGGTCACACAGATGCCGCTCGTGGCCGTTCCAGTTGACTAAAGGCACACTGGGAAGTATTGAGTGTTAATACGTCTTTGGGAGAGCACAAATGGGCCTCACAGATGCACGCTATGCACTCCCGGAGTTAGATTAACGCTCTGCATTTTTACACCAGCGCCGGTTGCAATTTTTTAAGAACCAACTGCTGCGTTTGCCTGTCAGCGGCATGACAAATACCACTCGGGGGGTCCTCAGACGCACCAACTTCTCCAAGTTGGATAAAGATGAATTAAACTTCTCAGATATATGCATAATTCATTATCATCCTTCTTTCTATCTTGTCACTCGGCGAACGCTTTCGAGTTCAAGGGCAAAGATGAAATGATGGTGGAAAAGAGGTGGAATAACTCACAATGGTAAAATGGCATTATATCTCTTCCTTAATGTTTAATCAACCCTGTCACTGCGCCCACGCAGGCCTCAGTCATGCTACTCTGTTTCAATGAGTCGATTGAGTACGCTGTGTTTGTGTCTGCCTGCGAGCGCGTGTATATGTGTGGGTTAGCCACTGTGCATTCATGTGCATGTGTGTCCGTGCATGTGTGTACGCATGTGTGTGAGTGTGTGTGTGCGGGTGCGCGTGCGCACACGCACAACACTGGCTAGACCGCGAGATGAACATTCTTCATAACGTGTCCTAGAAACTTTCTCTTCTGTGAGCGTATTTTTGGTGCAGAAATACAATGCGAGCTGCAAATCACCAATTAAAATGTCAAGTCGCGAACCGGCAGACAATGACAGACTTTCATCACATTTGATGCAAAATGTTTCTCATACATATTTCATAATTACCCCCAACAATTTAATTTAATTGATTTTCTTGCTTTGATTCCGAGCCACCAAACTTGGGCGGCTGCGTAGTTCTCCAGGAAGAAAATGGTCACAGTTCAGTGGAAACGTTATACATACTAAATAGAAAAATATGAAGAATGTTACGGACCATGGGTCCTTCATAATGTTTATGTTGGTATTATTGTAGTTATTGGTAATGGTGAATATGAGTTTGTTATTATATTATTTATAGTGAAGTCTATTGTGTTCTGAGCTGTTTGTGTTTGCTTTGGTGGTGAGTGAGTGACTGCTGGAGAATGATTGGCTGGAGAGTGATTGAATGCCTGCCCCTCTTCCTCCATTGGTCCTGCCTGGACCACACCTGCTACCTGTAGGCTATAAGAGCTCAGTTCCACCTTGGTCTCTGGAGGAGGATGACACCTTTACAGCACAGTGACTCCATTCCTCTCTCCTTCCTCACTGCCACCTGTCTTTTCGTCGTTTTTGTTTGAAGCCTTGGTTTGATTGTAAGTTGCTTTAGTTTGTTTTCTGTTGCTTTAGTTTGTTTAGTTGTCATAGCCCTTTGTTAGTTAACCTTCGGTTGATGTGTAAATAGCTTTATGCATTTATATCCTCTGCCTAATAGCCTAATTATTGTAACTATATTTGCTCTATAATCTTACCTCCGAGTAACACCATGTAGACCCCAAGTAACACCTGAACCTAAAAAGATTATAATAAAACTTAAGGTTCTTTTTTTTTTTTTTTTAAAGCTGTGCCCTCTATTTCTTGTTGGGGACCCCAACAAATAAAAATAAAATAAAAATGCAAGAAAATAACTTGTAGTGTAGTTTCCCAAACATTGGGTCAGGTAGCGAACACACACACACACACACACACACACACACACACACACACACACACACACACACACACACACACACACACACACACACACACACCCCTACACACAAAGTGTGTGTGTGTGTGTGTGTGTGTGTGTGTGTGTGTGTGTGTGTGTGTGTGTGTGTGTGTGTGTGTGTGTGTGTGTGTGTGTGTGTAATACTGTATGTATATGTTAATGCCATTAACTCCTTAATATACAGTTTATACTGTACATACAGTGAATGAGCCACAGGCATCCGTAAACTCCATGCATGTGCGGTGCGTGTGCAGTGACGCACGCAGACTGCAGTACTGCACCATGACCACCATCCCAGCATGCATCCGTAAAATAAAACTATAAATACATACATACAGAGATGCAAAGATGCCAAACTGTACACACTATGCATGCCAAATCTCAACCTCTGCCTCACATTTTTTGATGGCGGTGCTATAAAAACTGCCTGCCACCGGGAGTCTGATTTAACTGATGATATAACACTTTTTTTAATATTACTCTTAGAGATTGCATCCATAGATCATGCAAATCGGTACACATTATGTGATCAACGCAGATCTGTCTGATATTGTCCATATTCCATAGCTTGGTTTTCCAGTGCTCTATTCCATTGATCTGTTTTGGCAATTGATACTCAGTCCGCAGACTGAGTGGTTAGCAGTGTTGTAGTGGGACTTTTACAAGTGAGGGGATGCCTCTTAAAGTGGAATTCCACCCATTTTTTTCTGAGTGTACAAATTTGTACACTCTCAGAAAGAAGGAAACTCATTAACATGGTGAAACACATCAAGATGTATTTCACCATGTTAATGATTTTTTTTACCATGTCCACACAACATCTCTAAGGTATATTAATGACATAGTAAAGTATTGAGATTTGAAAATGAGTGGAATTCGCCTTTAAGACACGTGCATGCACACTTGCATTTGCATGCGCATTTGCGTGCACCTGCGCAACACACACAGACCCCCTATTAAAACAAGTATAGCATATTAAAAAAGATTTGTTTATGCTTGTATCCATGAAAGTAAATGAGCAGACAAAAAACATAGGCCTACTTTTGCCCCAAAAATATTTTAGATGTGAGAAGTGGGGGGACGCTGCCCCCCCGCGTCCCCCCTCCACTACACCCCTGCTGTTATGTATAGCCACGTTGTTGCTGATATGTCATCAGCCAGCATGTACTTAGGGTAAAAAGTAAACACTAATTTGATTCAGTAGTCCACTATGTCAGAGTCAGTAATACAAAGAAATGCTGTGTGTAGTGGCAACGTCAATGTGGAGTGGCAATATCAAAGGGCAACTGCAGTGCGCATTTATATGAATGATAAACTGGTGTTTTTTTTTTTTTATGTTTTTGGGTCATTTAAATGTCCCACCCACCTTTAGAGATAGGACCCATTCATAAATGAACAGATTGCTGGAAGACAGCAATTCAGGCTGGAAGCCAGGCTACATATTCCATACCGATTGACTAAAATTACATGCCTTTCACAGTTTGCAGGATTGGTCCATTTTGAACAAAATGCCTCAAATCATGAACACAACGTACAATTTGTGTGAAATTTTGCGCGGACACACACACACACACACACACACACACACACACACACACACACACACACACACACACACACACACACACACACACACACACACACACACACACACACACGCAACTAGGGAAAGAAACAAACATCCCTGACCTCTCGGAGACCATGTGCACTTTTCTAGTTTAACTGCCTGAACTAGCCTATACGTCACTAAGTTCTGCAGTTTATGTAAAATGTTGCTGCAAGTAATCTTAAGTCACTGTTTCAAAGCATCTTGCATCATATTATATTATTCTTTGATCATGAAAAGCATTACTGTAATGCCATTACTTTGAGCATGTGAATCCAATTTCCGCCCATGATGCAGGCCATGAAGCTCATCTGGAGGCACAGCACTGCTCGGCACTAGACTTTTGAGATGGCCTAATGGGAAGTCATTACATCTGACAAGAAAATATCACTATCATTTCCCTTTCAAAGCAGTCCCTTGAACGCAAAACAAACAAGCCAAGGCATTACCATACACCCAGCGTCATGGGAAGAGGAGATTATGTTCCTTTGACAAGTCCTATTCAACTGTGTGCAGTAGAACACATTAGGGTCTTTATTTACTGTCTCTCAAGACTATTAGGAACACTTTGTAGCGCTAGAGTGGCCGCCAGATCCATGTCTCGCTGATGCGTGTTTAAGATTCCAGGCTGCAAGTGCCTCCAATTTTCATTCCGGGCGACAAGATTGGCAATTTGTGGGTACATGTGTAAACAACGCCATTTTTAAGTATTTAGAGGTGTGCGTCCATGACACTGCATCAAACTGCCACTATTAACGGACGCTCATTATCAAACATTAGCATTTGCAATGTTGTGCTAGGGAGATTGTCTTGTTCTTCATACCGGTATAAGATTTGGTTGTGGTTGGGGGGATAGTTATATGCCATTTCATGTGAAATGCACCATTCATGTGGTGGAAAAATACTCCTTAACCTCTTTATCCCACTTAACTGTTTGCCTACATGGCAACAGGTTACTGGGAACCTTGTCTAATTTGTCCAAAATGATTAATGTCCGAAATTCTTAACGTAATTAGAAGTAGTAACTTGTAACTAATGTATGTCTGTACAATGTCAGTTGAAGCAGGGGTGTAGTGGAGGGGGGGCACGGGGGGACAGCGCCCCCCCACTTCTCACATCTAAAATATTTTTGGGGCAAAAGTAGACCTATGTTTTTTGTCTTGTCATTTACTTTTATGCTAAAATTATGCATTGTAAACAATCTGTCTCAATATGCTATACTTGTTTTAATAGCATGTCTGTGCGTGTTGCACAGGTGCACGCAAATGCGCATGCAAATGCAAGTGTGCATGCACGTGTCTTAAAGGGGAATTCCACTGATTTTCAATATTTGACTATGTCATTAATATACCTTAGAGATGTTGTGTGGACATAGTAAGAAATATTCCCCTGTTCTGTGTTTCCTAGAAATGGAGGTCTGAAAAAAAATCAGTAGCATGGTGAAATTTCAGTGAGTTTCCTTTTTTCTGAGAGCGGGTCCATTTGGTTCACATTTGTTCGCTCTCAGAAAAAAAAATTGAAAATGGGTGGAATTCCCCTTTAAGAGGCGTCCCCCCACTTGTAAAAGTCCCACTACAACACTGAGTTGAAGTGCAATAATTGGATCTGTGAAAGGCATGCGGGTCAAGTACAAAACCTCAGAAGTGTTCTTAAAGGAGCATTCAGTGATTTGGGAAGAATGAAAAGTCAAAGTCGTCAGATTAGTCACTCACGTTACCGCAGTGAAATTAGTTCTCCGCTTTTGACCCATCTCTTGGAGCGGTGAGCTGCAGCGTGCGCCGCGCTCGGGAATCATTAGTTGATTTGACCCCCAATCCATCCCTTTGATGCTGAGTGCCAAGCAGGGAGGCATTGGGTCCCATTTTTACAGTCTTTGGTATGACCCGGCCGGGAATCGAACCCCGGCCTCCCAGTTCCAGGGCGGACACTCTAACCACAAGGCCACTGGTCTGGTCTGGGAAGAATGAATCCCATGGATGTAATGGTCAGGTGAAAGAAGCGCTGTCCCCTTTGGCGTGTTCTGTTCTCCCCACACCCCGCCCCCATATTAGTCTGATTATTAGTTTAGTAACGTGTACTGTATGTTGGTCGCTGTGCATTGCAGCCGTTGCTTGCATTAATTTTGTGGTTCATTGACGATGTTTTGTGGCTTTGTCCTCTTCTCAGTGTGTGTGGCTGGCCCTTATGCCCCAGAGCTGTGCCGTTCCATTGGCTAAAAGCAGCCAATCACAAGGTTTCCGTAGCCAGGCTGTCCCGTTGCCCAGAGACAAGTCGATTACAATGTTCATCTAAGTTTTCCTGTCTAAGTTTTCAAGTTTAGGTCAGGTCGTCACCTGACCAATAAAAAAACATTCTGCCCCAGTGACACGACATGCACATTCACTTCAGTGGGGGCATGCGCAACGGGCCAACAGCACGTGCACCAAGGCCTGCCCCTGCTCGATCCCGATTGGAGGAAGCCCCCCCTCTATCCTGATTGGACGAAGGCTTTGTCACCCAAAATGCCCAACTTGAAACTATTCTTTCTTACGCCTGCAGTTCACTGAGGACAGAGAGGAACTAATTATATGGTCAGCACATTCTAGTAGGGAGGATTACCGCAAAAAAGAAGAAACAATTTGAATTACTCGAAATCAGTGAAGGACAGAACTTTAGTGTGTGTGTGTGTGTGTGTGTGTGTGTGTGTGTGTGTGTGTGTGTGTGTGTGTGTGTGTGTGTGTGTGTGTGTGTGTGTGTGTGTGTGTGTGTGTGTGTGTGTGTGTGTGTGTGTGTGTGTGTGTGTGTGTGTGTGTGTGTGTGTGTGTGTCAGTAACTGTACCACTGGAGGAGGGTGGACCACTCAGGGATGCTAATAGATACTCCAGTGCTGTTCAGTCGGCAGCCGGGAGCAGAAAGACATCATCCAAACGGTCTTTTAATAGCGTATCTCCTTCCATCTCACCCAACATAGGACTGAATTGGGATTGTGTGTGTGTGCGCGTGTCGCGTGTGTGCGTGCACGTGTTACGGATTGGGGGAGTTTGAAGGTGTTTCCAGCTCCCATGTTGTCGGGAGGACCGCGCGGCAACCCATCTCCACCAGATGTGACTGCGGAATACAAAAGAAGCCAGGATTTAATGACCCTGGCCTCGTTCCAGAGACCACCTCCACCCACCCCATCCCACCCTCCTCCCCACTATTAACTGTGAAAGTTACCTGACCGGGTATAAGAGCACTCTTCCACTCCCACCCCAGTCAATTTGTGTCTGGTGTCTGAGCCTTAAGAGGTCCTGCTGTTTGATGCGTCCCTGTCAGACCTCTTGTCTGTTCCTATGTGCCTTGCAGCGGCATCCGCGGTCATCTCCCGCCTAGCGCCCAAGCAGCGTGTCACCTGCACCCTGCGCAGACACCACGGCATTTCCATTCACTCCGTTCTAGACAGGAGCACACGTCAACACAGATTCATCTCGACAACTATTGCATTCGTGTGAGTGAAGGGGGAGAGGGCAAAACTTGTGCGTGGATGCATACAGCATCTGCAATGTGCCTGTACACTCAGGTTGTCTCAGCCAGTTAATTTAAATTAGGAGTCAAATAGCATATTCCTGAGTGAAGTCACAAAGTCAGTGCATGAAGACGCCTAACTATCCCTTTGGATCCTATAATCTTCTCAAATGGTGAAAAACTTTCAGAGAGGATTCCTGCACAAGAGTGCACAAAATGTGCAGAATACAACTAAAAACTGAATTGGTCGATGTGACTATTCTGACACTTTCACGAATTGGAGAGCAGAATGATGATACTATAATACACATATCACAGGGGCATAGTTTAGAGACAATGTTAAGATTTCCCTGTAATGTGATCAGATCGGAAGAGCTATTGAAATATTCTAAGACAATTCCGTAGAAACAATTAGTATTTATCACAAATTACCTATAACCTTTGCCAATTGAGTAGTTATAATAACTTCGGGGTTTAACAAGTAGTAATTTCATACCTAGGATTTTGTGCATCACAGATTAAAGTATTTAGTTTCTAAAGATAATGGGGTATGTCAGTCATGATGAAAAAGTACAACATTATAATTACATCAACCTGTCATTATGTGTAATTATGCCAATTAGATCATGTCTGCGTTTCATTATTTCACCCACATGTATTTCCCTTCAGCACCAAGTTGTCTTCCTTTAAAGTGAAGTATTTATTTATAAGAATATAATGTTTTGATTCAGATGCCATATACCGTACATGATATGGCATACATGGAAATAACTATTGGTGTCAAATAAGAGACTATAAAACAATTAATATCCCTTGTTCAGTATAGCTGCTGTAGTTTTGTTGTTGGTTTTCTCTTGAATTGATTACTGCAATGGAAAAAAACAACAACAGACAGATAGATTGGAACTTGTTCAAAATGTGGCAGTCAGAGTTGTAACTAAAACTAGTAGAAAGAGAGAACAAATAACTCTTCACTGTATTGGCTCCTGGTTGTTTTTAGGATTGATTTTGCCAATGGTCTGGCACCTTCCTCTAGGACTGCCTACCTAGATACTGTATGTTCCAAAGTCCAAACATTTCAGATCTTCGATCATACGGCTGATCTTGTTGACGTGCCTACAAGGGCGTACTGTACACTGTACAGCAGGGGTTTTCAACAGGTGGTCCGGGGACCACCAGTGATCCTTGAGAGGGTCCCAGGTGGTCCCCAGCTAAGTTGGTTAACCAGATGTAACTCTTGAGAACGTAAAAATGAAACCAAATGGACCCTTGCGGGTCCATTTGGTTTCATTTTTACACTCTCAAGAGTTAAAATATTCACCATCTTAATTAGTCCAAGTCTACACACACTGTGGCTCAAATACTGAATAAATGGTGGGTCCTGGTATCAAAAAGGTTGAGAACCCCTGCTGTACAGTATATAAATAGTGGTGAAGCATATTTTTTAAAATTCTCTGTTGTTATTCATGTCCTTACTGCTATGCCTTATTCACATGGCTTTTTCGAGGGCATTATTGTTTCATGCTTTCGTTTGTTTTCCAATATAGAGCCGCATGCCATGAAGGTTGCCATACAAATAATGTTGATTGTTGTTAGGTTACAGTCAAAATACTACATTTCTTCTTTCTGTTCATCAAGTCGAATGATTCTGTTGTCCTTTCTGTAGTAGAGTCCTATACACCTCGCAAACTACGTTGTGACAGTTTTATAATCTTTAATTAACAGACTCCTCAGCTGTGATGATCTTGACGGAACTTTTTCAGCTATTTGATGCTTGTTCTCTAGAGCTTATCTTATTTTGTTGACTTTGACAACTTATGCCTGGCGAAGGACAGTTTGTAGCTGAAACATCAATCAGTCAAATAAGATAAGATAGTTAAACCTGCATTGATTCCAGCCGGGGTGTTTTTGTACAAGAACAGTTGCCTTGCACCTTTGTTATTTCTGATTAGTTCCAGTCAGCCTCCCCAAAGCACCTTCTACTACCTTTTGTGTGAACTATGCCATTGATTGCTCTACTTTTTTAAACGGTATCCTCTAAATCAGCATTTTTGGCTAGGGGACCCCGGGAAATGGGGATTATTGCTTCTTCCATGGCACTCTTAACTGTTATATTTTGTATCTGTTAATATTGTTCTTAACAATATTATTTACAACTAATATTACGACTTTCCCCACAGCTCCAAGATATGGTTCTGTCATGTGCAGAGAAACGTACAATAATGAAGGCAACACTGCTTTTTTTCGCACACAGATTGTGGAGCACAGTGACATTTTGATCCCCCCCTCCCCTCCAAGTTTCATATTAATGATTTGGCTTTCGATGGGGGACCTTCATAGACTCAGAGCCGCATGAGTGCAATTTCCGTCCTGGGGATGAAAGCACATCGATTGCCCTCTGATGGTTTTTATGGGGGCTGCTTTCATCCAGACTAAGACATTATTGAACTGCGTTCACTATTAATGGTGAGCTGATTCGAGGTAACTATACTCTATCAGCAGGAGTGCAGACAAACATTCAACATACGAGATTATGCAGTTAGGCAATAGCAGCAGGGCCTTATACATAAAGTGTATGTGTATATATATATATATTATATACAGTATAAATACATACACACACACAGGCTTAAAACATTGTGGCCAACCATTATGCTGATGGTTGATTTTCCGGTGCATGTTTGGACTAATTGGACTTAAGATCTCTGGGACTTCAGATCTACAGACAGTGCTCGCCAATATATGTTTTGGTCTATTAATTAAACAGGAATATAGTGTCACGCTCAAAGTCACGATTCCCAGTGTTTCATTTCATTTGAAACGGTGACTAAAAAGTGACATTTGGATTTCGATCTATGGATAAGACACCGGCACTTAGGGTTGGAAATTGTGGTTCAATGCACACATATCCAATGACCACAGTCACGCACTAATGGATGGACATCACATTCTTCCATTAGTGCTTTATTTAAGGCGTAAAACTTAACAGCAACTCTTTCTCGGGTTATTGATAATGTCTATGTAGGAACTGATCACTTGGCTGTTTATAGGTTACAAGGCGTAAACATGTCTCTACGAAGACAGATGTACCTTTAAGAGCTACTGATGAAAGAAAGTGACATGGTCACATGAGTCAACCTTCACCAATATTCTCTTGCGGGAATATCATATGGGAAAGTGCATGTGTGACGTACAAGAGAATGGTACAATACTGGCCTGAATGCATGACATCTTTGACTCTGTCATGCTGTCGGAGGTATCCACTTGTCCCCTAGAGGGAAGGGTCACCACAAATCAATACTACTACTGAGTGATTTACCCTTAACCTATGATGAAACATTTTCAATGACCCCATCTCCAGAATCACTTTGAGTATGAAAATAATGCTCCATCATCAAAACATCAAATAAGAGAATATATGGGATTCCATCCCTTGAATGCCTTCTACTGTACAATCTATGGCAAGGTGCAGTGAAGCGGTTCTGTAAGCTTAGTCTATTAGTGTCCCAGCAAGATTACCAAGTCACTTATGTCAATTTGTCTTATTTAAATGTTTACAAATCATGCACGTTTAATGTAGCGTCTTGACAGTCTGGCCTCTGTAAAGGTGTCATCTCTAAGTATAGCAGCATGCTTGTGTTCAGTACAGTTTTGTTTTTCTGGGTGTATTTACAAGTGGGGGATGCTACAGGTATCCAAATATCTTTTCAACAATTGTCTGCATTTCCACAACCTGAAATCCCAGAACAACAGACACAATACAATTACTTCCACCAGACATTGACTAACAACAATAGATATGAATTGCTATAATTTAAATGCACCTGTCAAATAATATAATATGATTGTCCAGTATACATACGAGTGTATCACAGATAAAAAATGCACTTTTGTAATTGTCATGTCATGTATATAACTTTTCAGAGGTAGCACCCATCTGCACATCTCCAAAATGCACCTTGAAATAAAAAACTATGCCATTACACAGTCACACATATTGTGTTATTTGTGTCTCACTACTTCTACTTTGTTAATCTAATGGTTACTACAATGCCAGAGCCAAAACCAAAAAAAAGGTTTATGTGCCAGTATGAGATGTAACAAAAATCTGGAATGTTTAATTATTCACATAATTATGTACTGTTGATCAATAATTTGAGCTAGCTAGCATCATTGACTACTGCTTAGCAACCAATTATTGTGACAATCTCGGATCGGCTTCCATGCATAATTTTAAGATTAACGTCTCAGGATAGGGATATGAATCATAAAGGACAGGAGAGCCAGCAACAGCTGCACTCAGTTAGATCTCCGTCCATGTTGGCAATGGGAGCTGAAATGCTAATTCAAGAACTAAAGATTAGGAAAACGTTTCACAGCAAAATTCGAACACATCTGCCTTCTAATTAGCCATCGGTTCGCTTACGTACAGTATGTATACGTGTGTGCAGTTAACTAACTATAACTTTTCTGTTTTTGGTCTCAGCCATTTTGGGGCGGCAGTGGCTCAGGGGTAGAGTCACCGGATGGTAACCACAAGGTTGCCGGTTCAATCCCGGGCTCCCGCAGAGTTTGTATCGAAGTGTCCTTGAGCAAGACACTGAACCCCTAATTGCTGATGTGCTAGTGGGTACCTTGCATGGTTTCCACTGCAATAGATGTATGAATGGGTGAATGTGATGCACAAGCTATGTAAAGCGCCTTGGATAAAGGCGCTATATAAATGCACCATTTACCATTTTTGTGAGCTGGCAGCTCACGGTTCTGTTGATCTGCATATGCCAGTTGGATATGAATGAGTGCTGGTCTACTACTGTATGTTGTTTGTTGTTACTATTGGCATCTAGCGTGAGTGAAAAGCAAGTAGCCGACACATACTCAATTTGAGAGCTGGTGACTGCATAGGCCATAGCATGATTCACGTCATTTTCGTAATGATCAAACTCTATTCACTGACCCCCGTCATTGGCCCTGTGGTGGGGGGCATTGTCATCTTATAAAAGATCGCTCCCATCAGGGTAGAAATGTTTCATCATAAAGATGATCACTCAGAATAACTTTGTATTGATTCGCAGTGACCCTTCCCTCTGAGCCGTCTAAGGGGAAAATTGGAAAAGCATGCCAGGAGAATGCCCCCCCATAGCTTAACAGAGCCACCAGACCACATCCCTGTAGGGGTCATGCCTGTACCCTTTTCTTGGTGTATAACGCTACGCGTGCTCTTGCCCAGTGTTGAGAATATGGTGAAGGATGAATTATCTGACCTCACATTTTCCCCACGTTTCTGTAGACCAGTGCATTTTTGCACGACTGAACTCTAGAATGTGCATTTGTGAGGTGTTTATTCACTGCAGCTTTACTAGACAGACATCCTCCTCTATGTAGTTGGCGATGGAATGGTGGTGTTGACAGTCTCCCATCCTGCACTGATATTCTAGGTCACTTGAGGAACTGCCGCTCAGCTCTTTGAATTTTTCTTTACATTCCGCAATAATGTACAAGCATCACAGTAACATAACGTGTGCACTTTCCAACATTATTCCTTATCTATTTACTGATGACTTTGATTGTTTTCTCGTACTCGTACTGCCACACATACTGTTGCCATTTCAGTTGTCGTGTACAGAAAGTGTTAAAATTATGTTTTAATGTGGCCATACTTACTCACCAGTTCATTAGTGACACACCTGTTGTGCTGCAAGCTCCTGGTATTTAGTTTACAAAAGACACACACACACACACACACACACACACACACACACACACACACACACACACACACACACACACACACACACACACACACACACACACACACACACACACACACACACACACACACAAAGAACTTTGAGCTAAGAACCTTGGCTGTTGTCTGACCTACCTTTGAGCCTGTCACAATATGTGTCAAGAGGCTTGTGGAAATATGTAATTGCAAGAACATTTTTTATTTAGCTACTATATACTACTACTATACCTCACTTTCTTGAAGGGCACTTCCATACTTCAACATGGGCTCAAGTGATCTGGTATGAATACAGGTTACAGGAAATCAACACAGCAGGCACACTGAGTAGCCGTAAAAATGAACTTGTCATTCCCTGTAATTGATTAACAGTGCAATTAGACATTTCCAATTGGAAAACCCTTCTGCATTCACATTAGGGAGCTTAAGCCACTCTGCATTGCAATGGGATGGATGCTGCTGGAAGCCTGTCAGCCTTCATGAATTCATTCGCAGCGTCTGTTTGGATTAAGGTCTCATCCGCAGCTGCCGCTATTGCATTGATGGGGTTTTAGCTCGGGTTAAATGCTGAAATGAGCTCAAGTGATTCCCTTAAAGTCCAGACCTTATAGTGAACCAAGCCACACAGACATGGAGGAACGCAACTGTCGAAATGAATATGTCTAGACAAAAACTGCTCTTGCTTGAAGGCATGTCACTACTGCAAGTTGTGCAGCAATATAGCCTGTAGTATAAAGCTTGCAGTCTGAGCTTCTAGACCAGAATACATCTATAGAGATGGATGTAGATTTCCGTTGGCTATAATTGGCATATAGTGGAAGTGTTGCACTTATACGCATTGGATCCAGCTGTCCAATCCATTGTATATACATTGTGATCTATTTTAAGAGTCCATATTTTGTTAATAATGCTCCACAGGGAGTGTTATTCTGTTATGTCGTGAGGTAGTTATACAAGGTCACAGTGACTCACCACGTCAGGTTCCAATTCCACTAACATTTTTTACAGCAGCAACCAGCAGATGCAGCGCCTCAAGTTATGTTCAACATAGACTTCATACATAATAAAAAAGGGAGGAGAGAAATATACTTAACAAGCTCCCATGCCAACTCTATCTAGCAGACATGCAATATGCATGCATGCATAGCTGTATGTTACTGGTACAGAGAACTTTGTTGAAAGATCATTTCATCAATATTGTCACAAATCAGTACCACTGGGAATATGCCTACTTTTGCCTTGGTATATATTCACTGCTGTTTTGGCGCTACAATTTTTTTCCCCGTAGTTTTCGGTCAAATTCATGTGGACAGCATGGTTGCTGTTATTTAGCAAAAACTGCAAGGTCTGCATGTTTTGTTTTCTTCTGGTGACCTCTGCTCTTTTCACTTCATTTGCTGTCAAAATATTAATATGGAACACAGGACCCACCTTTGTGCTCTCAGCTGGCACCCCAAGAGGTGAGCTAGAGGGCAAGGGTGATTTAAGAAGTCAGACATGTTTGCATCACAATGATACAAACATGGCCCTATGTGTCCAGAGGTCTAATTAAGTCCTGCATTAGAATAGTCTGTTTACTGCGTACAAACATTATCAAAAAAAAATCACACCTGTGTGAAGTGAGTGGTGCAACTCTGTGTGGGGAATCCCCAGAGGATCCCCAGAAATTCCAGACCCAGAGGAACATACAATTATAGGAATAATACTTAGGAGCGTATCTTATTTAGGCGGCATATAATTACAGCAGAGAAGGGTGTCTATCGCTTAAATAATGGCCAGACCTGTCATTCTGAGGCTCATACCCAGGCAGCCAGGGATCCATCCAGGCAGGGACACAGCCAGCGATCCAGGCAGCCACAAAGCAAAATGTAGGAGTGGTTGCACCACAAAGAGTGGAGCAGCCTCCTCAAAACAATCTATAGCAGATCATTAGTGGCCGCAGACCCCTGTACCGGCTTTACCACCTAATAGTGAGAGGTTACAGAAACGTAACTGGCACGCGAACAGACCTGATCACCCACCCCACAAATAATCATCACACCCTCAGGGCATATGCATCTCATCCAATTTGCACTCTTGTTTTGTTGTCTGTTCAGGTTTTTCTTTGTGTTTCTGTTTTTTACCCCATTCTTTTTATATATATCTCAGCTAAGACCCGCAATCCCTTCAGGATCTCAAGAGGCTTAATCAGTGTCTGTGTCAGACTACTTCACCACAGCCTTTGGCCACAGCGGATATTATCCATCTTTTCCCTCTAACAAATCTGTCAATCCACGCAGGAGGGAAATGAAACTTCACATTTTGCAGACAAGCAGACTGTTTGTCTGAAACAACACCCGAAGAATAATAATAACAATAATCAGGTTTACCTTAATGAAAGAACAACATGACTTCAGGGTTAAATGGGAGTGTCGTATAAGTCGCGTGATACACAGGAAAAATAACAGTCTGAAATCTGAAATCCACATTGTGTGCAAAAGGGGAACCAGCCAGGGGAAGCTTGCTTTGATTTATCAGAATTTGCATAAACCCTCCCCAATATGCTTTTAATAAGTGATCTGCATCCAGGGAGTTGTCGGTGCGTGCATGGAAGATTAGCATATCCCAGACAGTAGAACCATTGGTTAGTAATAAATAAACAAGCGGGAAAATAAATTTATATATATATATATATATATATATATATATATATATATATATATATATATATATATATATATATATATATATATATATATATATATATATATATATATATATATATATATATATATATATATATATACAGACAATCTCTGTAAGGGGCAGATTGCAGCATCCTTACTTACTGATTTTTTTGGTGACCTTTCCTTTGAGCCACCGTTCAGGTGAGTGGAAGGAGCAGGACTGTTGAGCAAGGCTTTTAAATGTACTATTGTAGTGTAGGAAAACTCAGGGGGTAGAGGGAGAGGATGACATGCAACACACAGGTCAGGAGCCAGAACTGCCAGGATACAGAATGCTCATTACTTGTGTGTGTGCGTGTCTGTGCGCGCGTGTGCATGTGTCAGTAAGGCAATGAGTGAGCAAGTGAGTTAGTGAGTGTGATGGGAATAGAAGGTTTTAGCAGCGTGAGTGGGAAAACCTATCCAAAAAGACCTATTTGTTTTTAAATTAATTCAGATTAACTGCACTATAAGCGTTTACTGTCCCCCAAAGGCCTAGGAGGACTCCCATGTGAACGTCTTGTTTCACAGTGCCCCCTAGTGGCGCAAAGTGCTCCACTACTGCTTTGTCAGTGGTGAAACAGGTTGCTCTGAAACATAACATGTCAGTGACCCCTAGCTCTGGTCCAGAGCTCCACTGCTTCTGAGTCTGACTTGCATTGGAGCTCTGTTGGTCTCCGTGCATTCGGCCATTACTGCACCCGACCAGCCTCTCTTCTCTAGTGGATATATAAAGAACGTTTTACCTACTCACCAAAATAAACACGTCTTGTGTCATTAGAAAGCCTACTTACCTTGGTGGTCGCACTCTTAGCCTCCCACCACACGGATAAATTGGACTTTTTGGCCAGAACGCGATCGTTTTTCACTCAAGGAAAAATATTTCCTATGGAACTTTTCTATTGGCAATATCGGTAGAGGGCGCAAATCCTGGTTGTTTTTCCGGTGAAAAACGATCGCGTTCTGGCCAAAAAGTCCAATTTATCCGTGTGGTGGGGGGCTAAGAGTGCGACCACTAAGGTAAGTAGGCTTTCTAATGACACAAGACGTGTTTATTTTGGTGAGTAGGTAAAACGTTCTTTATATATCCAGTAGAGAAGAGAGGCTGGTCGGGTGCAGTAATGGCCGAATGCACGGAGACCAACAGAGCTCCAATGCAAGTCAGACTCAGAAGCAGCGGAGCTCTGGACCAGAGCTAAGTGACCCCCATAATGAATGATATCAATTAATCCTTGACACTCCATTTGAAAAGATATGCCAGAGATCTACCCCATAAGAGATTTTTTTTTTCTGTAGCAGACATTCTCAAGTCTCAACTTGTTTCCCAAATGGAACCAAATGGACCCTAGAAGGTCCATTTGGTTCCATTTGTACACTCTCAGAAAAAAGGAAAGTGGAATTCCCCTTTAAGACACGTCACGTGCATGCACACATTTGCTTGCGCATTTGCGTGCACCTGCGCAACACACACACACACACACACACACACACACATACACACACACACACACACACACACACACACACACACACACACACACACACACAAATACTTTAGATGTAACCCTTCAAGCAAGCCTCTGAGGGCCCTGCGCAGGCTGTATGTGGGCAGTGAGGGCTATGGCAGCCTGCACTTAACCTTAAGGGGCCCCCAGAGGGCTTGCCCAAGTGATGCCCATAGCTGTTGGCTTACCGTGGGCAACTATGCGATAACCCGCACCTGCGGGCAGCCCACAGCATTCCCATACTGGCCCAGTTTGCTTTCGCCCGTGTAGGCCCTTAGCATATTTATACCTTTGGGCCCAATGCCTTTTTTGTGTGGACAGCCCATATCTGCTCTTTCCTTATTATTCATTCATTTATTGATTGAAATGTTCCTGCATTAACTACCACTGCACTAGCAGCTTAATTAAAAAATATATGTAAAATATGTATTTGTGACTCACATTGAATGTGCGTGCAAAATTTCACGGAAACAGCACACTGTGTTCATGATTTGAACCATTTCATTGTAAAAGCCCCTTACGGAAGAAACATATATTGCATTATATTTTAAAATGTTGTGCAATATACAGGAATATATTTTCCCATATATGAGATTTAGTATTTATATTGTCCAATATATTGCAATATATGCATGTCCCATATATTGGTATATATTGTACCCGGTCTAATTATATATTGTAAAATATATGGCAATTCATTAGGGCTGTTGAATGATTAAAAATTTTAATCAAATTAATCACAGCTTCAAAATTAATTTAATCATGATTAATCACCAATCAAACTATGTCCAAAATATGCATGTTTTCCTGTACAGGATTCCAACATTTAAAAAAGAAACAGAATCTGTGGGAAAAAATAACCATTTATCTTTACAATATTTATCAAAATGAAAATCAAAAACTGTTTTTGCCATCTGCCACCCGCTTCTACCGTTATCAAGCGATAATTCCCAGTAGGCTGCTTATCAGCACCATCTTAGCTTGTGGTTAGGGTTAGGGGTAGGTTTAGAGAAGGGTGTAGCAATGTTTGTAGCAAAACTCTAGACCCCTCCAACCGTAACCCTAAGCCTAAATCCCCGGTGCTCAACAACAGGGGCCTGTGGGTTGATGTGACGTCATCACATCAACTGTGAGGCACGTCCACTCCTAGGCTAGGTCTGCAGCTGGACCCTTCTCAAAAGCAAAGCATGTAATAGTATATAGAAATTGTGTCCATTTTGCAACAGCACAGTGAAGCTTGGGTAAGCCGTGAACCAGTGTAAAGGGGGTCTTCATTTTTCAGAGGAAATTGTTTCACAGATTCACAGACTTGTGAATGTGATTCCTTGCTGATTAATAAGGGATATTGTTACGGCCCCATATATGTCTAGGGGTTATTGGACCGAACATAAGGGTAGACGGACACCAAGAGTATAAATCCAAATATTTATTTTATATTCTCTATAATAATAAATATTATGAAGCATTTATATTTTTATAATGCAATTAGCTCGATATATATATATACAATGACGGGGTTTAGAGATGACAGAAACAAAAGGTAATAAAAGAGACTAACAAACAAAAGAACAAAAGGCTAAACAAAACACTGGTATGCTAACACAATCAACTAGTCGTGCCGCGGGTCGGGGGAAGGACTGACGTCGTCGTTCCCCAACCTGCCACAGCTTGACAGGTCCTCTATGTAGGGGCTGGCTGCGACCAACGGCCAATGAGGGCAGAGGGGTGATCAGGCCCGCTTCCCTCAAGCCAGCCCCGCTGATGACTCAGGACCTGCAGCTGGGCGAGATGGACAGAGAGAACACCAATCAAGACACGCGTTATCTAGACAGGAGTTCACTACAACTAGCACTATGCATATGTGTATATATATACATAAAGAGATATCTATGATATTCTATATATATATAATACAAATATACATTCCATAATAATACCTCATATAGATATATAAATTATAGGTACCATATAAATACATATCTATATTACAATACCATACCTCATATAAATATATATACTAATATGTTCCTTATACATAAACATATATATATATTTATATTACCAATTACCAACCAATAAATAAACAAAACAAAACACGAGACTCAGTCCCGTGACAGATATCTTCAAATAAAACTGAACAATCCATTATTATTATTATTCTCCACTTCCAATAATGGACCCAACACTGTGATCTAAGTCACAAGAAAAATAAATAAATACTGCACACACTGATGATGCTTGACTGCAATTATGTCCATTGTTGAATTAGCCTCACTCTCTGGTAAAGTCATCCTCAAACAAGAGCAGGATATCTGGGAATAGAATCTCCACCACCAGCATACAGGCTCTAGAAGAAAGAAAGAAAGAAAGAAAGAAAGAAAGAAAGAAAGAAAGAAAGAAAGAAAGAAAGAAAGAAAGAAAGAAAGAAAGAAAGAAAGAAAGAAAGAAAGAAAGAAAGAAAAGAAAACAGATTTTAATACTTCAATCATCATATCATAATGTATGTCCCTCAATCACCACTGATATAACTGATTGTAAATGTACTGTTGAACTAACAATGGACTTCAGAAGGGGTAACCTAAGAAGAACATGGCTGAGAAATACTCTTGTACAGCACAATAACCATAATGTGGCTCATATCATATGATATGTATCTTCAAAGCCAATGTCAGACTTATAGTGAGAGGAATCTTCATTCAGATTCTATGTAAGAAAATAATGCATGACATGACTCTCATGTCATTGACAGGTTGGTGATTGAATTAATTCCAATACTTTAAGCACAGTACAGTTTATTACTGGTCTGTTAATAGCTTGTTTATTGGGATCTTTTTGTACTTATTTCATGTTTTAAGTCAGCAAATGCCTTTTTGGGCTTGCTTTTAATGGGCCCATCTTTACTCTCAGAATTGGGACCCATAAGGGTCCACTTGGTTCCTAAGTATCATTTAGGGAGCCCCTCAAAGACCCCACTTTTTGAACCACCTGGCCTAGTCTACAGACATTTACATTTTCATTGTTTATAGACAATGATATATACCATGTTCCCTTCGCGAAAACAGGCCTTAGACAGACCCAATAACAATTGTACAGTATTTGATCTCAATCTTATCTCTGCATTGTTTTAGTTTAGACCAGGGCTTTAGCGTATAGACAGCTACGCCAACTCCGTTCACTTAATGGGGTCAGTCCAATGGAGGCTCTTATACCTAGACTTCTACTGAAAATTGGGACAACGAATAGCAGCCCAGCTTGTGATAATGATAAATAAATACATCCCTTTATTTTATATCGATTTGTAGTAATATTACAGCATAAACATTGCATACTTTAACACATTGCTGAAAACGATGTATTCCCAACTGTAGTCTGTACCTTTTAGGCAAAATGAACAGCGCTCGGGTTCTGACCCCTCAATGTCGCAACTTGTCTACTAGATGCCTCTGGTTTAGACAGTGAGGTCATGCAAGCAGTTACAATAAGACTCACCTTCTTTTCAGAAACGTGTTGTTCTTTTTGGAATGTCCGTTTTATCAGAATCCGGGAGAATATATTTTCTTCTAAATCGGAGCCGATCCATTTTTTGCTTATATTTGCTGTGTTTTGGTTTTGAGAGAGATGGCTTCCGGCTTTCATTGAGACGCTAAGCATTTTGGTTGGTGTAGTTCCGCTGTACTTATCAGTAAGCATTGCTTACTCTACTAGAACTACATCGGCCAGAATGCTTAGCGCGCAACTCACGCATGCGCAGAACCCTTCCCCCTCCAACCAGCCAATCATAGCACACAGACCTATTCAACGCATACGCATCGCTCGAGCGCGATGGCTCGAGCGCGGTCTTTCTTCCAACGGATGCGGCACAACACAACAACGTCCACTCGTTCAGCGAACAGAAACATTAAAATTATTAAAATTATTTATCAAATCAACAAAACTTTGACGGAATACAAGTTTGCCCTTGTTAGCTGGGCAGAGGGGGCTGACAAGAATACGACCAGCATTGTTCCAAGCAGCTGGATAGTTGACAGTGATACTGAAAGGTGAGTTTGAAACTATGACCAAAAACAAAATAATCTCCCCTTTGGGAGTACAATGTACAACCCAAACACATTGCTAAGTCTGCGTTTTTCTGTATAATGTTTAAATTAGTCCTGGGGAAAACGGCCTCTGATATACCTGTACAAAATAACTGCAAAACAATAACTACTACTTGTCTTTGTTTTTTGTTCTTGTCTTGACTAAAAAGTAAAAATATCTATATTTATATCCTATTTATAACAGTGGTTCCCAAACCTTTTCATGACAAGGACCCCGAAATTGTCATTAATGAGCCCGTGGACCCCCATATGATAAGATAACGCCACATCAGTAGAAATTTGAATGGCTCTAAGCAGTGATTCTAAATACATTTAATTTCAAAGACCCCTATTTGACAATAGGCTGCAGATTGCACTTGCACCACCGATTCGTCAAAATGAATGTTAAAGGGGAATTCCACACATTAAAAAAAAAAAAAAAAAAAAAAAAAAAAAAATCCTGAGAGGATACAAATGTGAACCAAATGGACCCTAGCGGGTCAATTTGGTTCCATTTGTACCCTCTCAGGAAAAAGCGATCTGAAAGAAAAATCATTAACATGGTGAAATACATCTTCATGATGTAATAATAATAATAATAATGTCAATCTTCATGATGTCATCAGTTGTTAATTTTTTTCAGACCTCCATTTTTAAGAAATACAGGTTCCACTTTGGAAACCACAGCACCCTAACATGTAAAAGATGCAATATGACATGGCTCTGTTTACACAGTGCTGTATTACTTCCCCCTTTATTTTATTGCATTTATTTATTTGACACGTTTTCTGGCACTGAAAATGTACAGTATGTTTTTCATGCCAATCAAACTTATTTGTATTGAATTGAAATTGACAGGACACATCATGTGGAGTGCCGTACATTAGGCCGTAAGAAACCTGCTAATGGATGGCCGGTTGAGCATGCTCAAATTCTTCAGTTAGCAGGCAAGTGAGGTCTTTACACACACTCACACAAAATTTACATTTTAAAACATTAGGTTGATGACAATGTTGTTATTTTGGAATTATTAAAATCTATCCTTCTAATTTACTTGGATGCAGACAAAGAGGCTACACTCAAAGCTGCTGAGCGGTAACTCTACGCAGTTGACATTCCGAATCTTGGCAAGAGGGTGAGGAAAGCGTAAAACCTGGACTTTGGTGAAGAAGACTCCAGTAATGGTGACAAAGGCTTTGGCCCTGGAAATCCCAAACAGGTAATTAACCAGAGATTGATAGTACACCCAGAAAAGAATGAATGTATATTGACTGCTCTTTGATTAAAGGGAAATTCCACCCATTTTCAACATTTTACTATAGCCTATCATTAATATACCAAATTGAATATGTTATGTGGACATGATAAAAAAAAAAGTTTCCACATTCTGTGTCTCTTAGAAATGGAGGACTGGAAAAAAACATCAACATGGTGAAACACAACTTAATGGTGTCATCAAGTTGTTTCACAGCATTGATGCTTTTCTTTTGTACAAATGGACCTGAGGGTTCATTTAGTTCTATTTGTATGCTGAAAAAATGTTAAATGGGTGCAATTCCCCTTTAAATACGAAATAACATCTTTTCCCCCCAGAAAAAGGCCAAAGTTGCTACACAAAGACGGGTGGACGAGGGAATGTTGTCTGAGGATCTGTTCAACCCCAGTTCAGCAGAACTGTCAAGTCAAGACTACACCAAAGAACTGCAAGGCCAGCTGAAGACTTTACAGAGAGAACAGCAAGCTGAGAAACATGGTATTAAAGGCAAGTATTAAATATTACCGTATTGTCCCAAGTATAAGACGACCCTGGTTATAAGAAGACCCCCATTTTTCAAGACTAATTTGTGTAAAGAAGAAAACATTGAATGTCAAATAATATAGTCCACAAATATAAGACGACTCCATTTTTAAGATTTTTGCCATTTGAAAAAACACTTATATTCAGGCCAATAGGGTAATATGTAATCAAAGTACTGTATGTTGAATAATCAACAAAACGTGTCCACGGAACTCATGTTGACTACATCTTTATTTTTACCCTGGAGCTCTTCATTCAACCCATTGAGCTCGCGGGTGAGATTAGTGAGGAAAGACAAATGAAATCTAAAAGCCACTGGTGGTCAACTAGCTTTGTATGATTATCCCTGTGTAGAAAGCTTCGGGAACTACTAGATTTCAGATATAGCTATGATCAGAAATCTGATCAGGAACATTCATGCTTAACCACCTAACATCAGTAGTTCTCCAAGTGAGGACGAAAAGGCACGTTTAATTATAATAAACAAAACATAATCTTCCTCCCATTCAGAGTGAAATGGTAGGTTTTTGAACGTTTCGTCACGTTGCAGTCGACTTGGGAACAGTCCGCGGTCTACCAGTGAACCGAAATCGACAGGTTCCTGATATACACACACAAACACAGTTGTAGGCCTGCCTCTTGTAGTGTCACTATGTGAGAGTCTTCTCACTGTGTTACAGTTAGGTTACCAGGGATTGATTACCGCAAAGGCACACTAGGCCGATAATCAATAATATTTTCTTTTATATGTTTCCAGATGAATTCAGGCCTGAGAAAGGACTACAAGCCATGGTTGCGAGGAGTGCAAGAAGAAACATCCTATTTTGAGAGGTGGCTGGTCGTCCTTCCCCTCCAGTCCTTTTTTTATCCTCCCGTTTCAGCAGAGAGACCATGGCCCGAGAAAAGATAAACCTCACAACCGCCTAAACCTCATCTTACCTGAAGTGGTCACTCGAGATGGGAACCTGTGAGTTGAACTGCTTTTTTAGATGTCTCAAAAAGGTCCACACCTGTGCAGTCAGCAAGTTGCATCTGAGTTTGCTAAGAGTCAACTATATGAGGGGTCTGAGGACAATTAAGCGGAACTCGCTAGTCGCTAATATGTGGCCCTAATAAGCTGTTGAATGGAGAGGCTTAATTCTGAATGTTGTATAGCACCTGGAAGCCTGGACTATTGGCATCCAAGCCTTTTGAACTTGACATTTCTCTCCTGCATTTAGTTCTTTGATGCATACAGTTGTAAAACTTCCTCCCACACAACAAAATGTAAGCACTGAATAACTACGAACCTACTGTACAGAACAAACACTTGTTGCCTACACCTGTGGTTGCCTCACTCCAGGTCACACTGAGTTGGACCCACTCTTTGGTGTCCACTGACTACCGACCAAGGGCTTTTATTTTCATTTTATTTTTTATTTTTTCTGTAAAGTTGCTTTTACATCATTAGTAGTTTTTGGGCTTGTTTGTAAAATGATGCTGTTGCTTATTTTGGCTTGTTTCCTATAATATTGTTTAAGACAGTTAAGACAGTTATTGTGTTGAGTTGTGTTTAGAGCTGTCTCCATCACCAGTTGTTTGCTCAGTATTGATGTATTCTGACCATTGGGAACTGGAGGGGAGCAGCAAACAATGTTGGAACAATAGTGTCACATCCATGTTTGCAGGAAAACTGGTTAAAAACTACTACTATTGATATACTAAACCTGTTGATATTGTACCTATGGTGAATGATTCATTGATAGACCCAGGGCAGTGTCTGAATCTAACTAAAAGTCGAGCAATTTTGATTTTATTTTAATTATTTACCTTGGTTTGGCACTTGCCTCTCATTCCTATAGCTGTTGTTGCTTCATGCTTACGCATTATCAAATTAATATCATTGCAAATTTCAAATTCAGTATTGCCTTTTCAACTTCCTCTTTATTTTTCAGCAATTTATATGTAAACGTGAGAGGAAATTAGTTTCCAGTTGCAGTTGAACTAGAGAAAAAAAAAAAAAAAACTAAATGTCAACATCAGTTTAAAATGTTACGTATACAGCGTCTTGTTTTGTTACACGGTGTGTCCCGTGCCTTGACTTACTCAATTTTTGCTTTGGGGAGAATACGTCAAGATGGTTTGGTGGTGTTAGGAGATTTTCTCGGCTTACATCCTAAGATGTTCCTTTAACCTGTGCCATTTGCCTTAAATGCTCTTCATGTAATTGGTCCTTGCTAATGTTAATGAAAAATTGGCAGATTCTTTTCCCACTCGGTCTGTGTCTCATAGGAGGGCTGTGGGCATTCAGAAACTGGAGTTATGGGACATCATCGATGACATCCAAAAATGTATTTTATTTTTGGGGGATTTAAAAGATACATTTTCATTATCGCGAGAACGATGGCTTTCATTGGTAACTTGGTAACACATGGTAACTTTTCATGAATTAAAAGCCTGTCGTTTCTATCAGCTTGGATTCTCTTGATGTCATATAAGCCTAGTTTCTGAACTGCCCACAGCCCTCCTATGAGACACAGACCAAGTGGGGAAAAATGTGCCAATGTTTCATGAACATTAGTGAGGACCAATTACATGATCAGATCTCTCTGATCTGGCACAGGGCATCCTTGGAGGGCCATTCAGTATTGATAGTTATCACGTGTCGTCACGGGCCCTGGCCACGCCCCCCCTGGCGGGCAAGAAGTTTACTTTCTCCATTGCAGGGAGCGGGTGTTTGCGATCAACTAGCTAAAAGCCGGATAGTTGCTGTGCCAAAGGCTGTGCCAACCGGCGAGGAGAGAAGACTGGGTTGTGTCTGTATCAGTGTTGCCAACTTGGCACATTTGTCGCTATATTTAGCTCTTTTCCCGACCCCCCTAGCGCCAAAATTAGTGAAAAACTCCTGGCGGAAAATCTAGTGCTTTTGTGCTGGTGAGTTGGGGCAAAATTGGTTGACAGACGTGGGCCCTGGTATGAAAATGTTTGAAAACCATTGATCTAGCCGCTAGATCAATGGTTTTCAACCTTTTTCATCCCAGGGCCCACCATTTATTCAGCATTTGAGCCACGGACCACCAATTGAGGATATTTTTTAGACCCACAGACCCCAAAACTAAAGATTTCTTTTGCTTCTGTCCATGACCATTAATCTTCCAGTTGTGTAGATTTGGACTAATTTGCATGATGGATATGTTAACTAAAACTAACTAAAAATGAAACCAAATGGACCCTGGCGGGTCCATTTGGTTTCATTTTTACGCTCTCAAGAGTAACATTTGCTTAAAACAACTTAGCTGGGGACCACCTGGAACCCTCTCAAGGACCACTGGTGGTCCCCGGACCACCGGTTGAAAACCTCTACTCTAGCGCATTCTAGTGCATTTTAGATTTTGGCAGTTGGCAACACTGATCTGCATCGAGTTGGGTGATGTTTTCGTGTGTCTGGTGGAGGGAGCGTCTCCGTTAGAGCCTTCTCCGTGCTGTGCCGCTTTAGTCGGGTTGGGATGCTGTCGTGTGGGGGGAGAGGAGCTTCTTCGTTGTCGGGGCGGGGGTGAGTGGCGTTGCGTGGGCCGGGGGTGTAGCTACAGTAGCTAGCATAACACGACAAACTTCTAAATGTAAACCAAACGGGACTCTAACGGGTCCGTTTGGTTTCATCTGTGCACAGTGCACTGTCAGAGTTAAGGGGGGAGTGGGAGACGTTTTGTCGTGTTGTGCTGGCTGCTGTGGCTACACTTCTGGCTGGCGTGGCGTTGCTCGCCTTCGCTTTGACGGTGGGGGCTCTTCACTTTCCACACGGCGGCATTTTGGCCCAGCCTGACTGGAGGTGCAGGTGGCTGTCTGTGCTTTTGTGCCGGCGCCTTCGTCTTCGCGGCGGTGTGGTGTGGGGACGGATTCTCCACCAGATTAAAACATAACCAGACTCAGTTTTCAACAGGTGGTACTTCGGAGGGTTCCAGGTGGTCCCCAGTCAAGTTGTTTAACCAAATGTAACTCTTAAGAGTGTAAAAATGAAACCAAATGGACCCGCAAGGGTCCATATCGCATGATTTCCAGAATTAGTCCAAATCTACACAACTAAAAGATTAATGGTCATGGACAGAAGCAAGAGAAATCTTTAGTTTTGGGGTCTGTGGGTCTAAAAATCATCCTCAATTGGTGGTCCGTGGCTCAAATGCTGAATAAATGGTGGGCCTTGGGATGAAAAAGGTTGAAAACCACTGATCTAATAGTCCTTGCTACTTAAAACAACTAGGAAACTGCGTGTATTCTGTTTACAGCGAAGTCCTTTCTGCCCGCCAGGGGGGCGGAGAAACCACGTGACTGAAAGCTATGAATAGAGCTGGCAAGTGTGGCGGCCATCTTGGTTCCACGCTAAAAATCCTGATGCATTTTTCCCATAGAGATTTCCAAAGATATATCAATTATTGTAAGCCTTGAATCCAGCCATCCAGGATCATGGTGAATTATGACCATAAAACCTTTGATTCTGTGAAAAGAAATATTTGAAAAACAGTATTTATTAAACATCGTATATCATAATTAAAACATTTAAAACCTTTTTCACATGATCAAAGGTTTTATGGTCATGATTAACCATGATCCTGGATGGCTGGATTCAAGGCTTACAATATCTTTGGAAATCTCTATGGGGAAAATGCATTGGGATTTTTAGCATGGAACTAAGATGGCTGCCACACTTGCCAGCTCTATAGCCTGGTGCTGTTTTGGCCCAAATACTGAACAGCCCAGACAAAGGATTTGCATTAACTCCCTTGCACCCCCCCCCCCCCCCACGTTAAATGTGTTATTTTTGTGTGTTCCAATGTTGTTCCAATGTTTGTAATATGTTGTAATGCTTTCTATTGTTGGTGTATATAATACATTCTTTGATTTGAATCACTTTGACTATTGCATTTTTTTCACAGTACAGATCATGGTTATGCAGTGACAACTTGCATTTTAATTGGTGTACTTCAATTTTTAGTTCAGTCAGTTGGTGTAAACAGATTTAATGATGCAATTCGTGGCTCATTTGTAGTTCTTTTAAAATAAATATACCGGTAGTAAAATATTAATGGTTAAAGCCAATGTGGGTGTGGTGGGGGCCTAGTCAGGGCAGTTAATGGGGGTTTCCTGCAGGCTGAGTGAGGGCTTATTCTGGGGCCCTTGCGGGCCCTTTTAGGCATCTTAGGGCTACGTGGGGGCTGACCATACTGGCCCAGCACTTAGGGCCCAGCAGTTTGCCGATGTGCAAACCCCCTAGGGTCCTGCGCGGGCAACCCAAAGCGGCCCCTTGCGCAAGCCCTAACTGGGCCTTGACAGGGCCAGCGCGGTCTTGCTTGCAGGGAAGAAGTGGGGGGACGCCATCGCCCCGCTTCCCCCCTCCACCACACCTCTGTACAGCACCCTGATGACTTTGACACCACTGCACTATAGGAAAACATGACGCACTCAACGGAAGTGAACTGCAGCTGTCAAAGTCTTAGAGCAGTCCTAAGATTACAATAATATTGTAATTTGTTTTCATCATATTATGTTTTCATCATATTATGATGAAAACAAATTAAAGCCGGCTTTTGACGAGATCGACGAGGATCTTCATTATTCAATTTCACACTAGGGGGGGCTAGACCATTGGAAGCAAAGTGATTACAGTTACAGTCTCTGTCATAATGCTCTTCTTTCTGACTGCAGTGCGCTCTCTCTCTATTTTTCCAGTAGCCTAAGTTCCCAAAGTGGGGTCCTTGGAGGAGGGACTTCCATTTCCCATTTCCCCATTTCAGTTATAGTTTGGAACCAAATGAACACTTATGTAACTGAGAATGTAGGCTACAATTACAAATGGAACCAAAACATAACCCATTTGGTTCCATTGGGGTCTCAGACTCCACAGACTAGCTTGTGGCATATGGGGTCCTTGAAATTAAAATGTTTGAAAATCATTAGAGCTAAAATCTTCTCTCATAAGGGGTCTTTTCAAATGGGGGTCTGCAGATAGCAGTGATAAACCTGTTTAATTTCATAAGGGACCTCCATTTTGACATGCATTAGTCCATTTAGGCATTTCTGTCTTTGGGACGTCCAATTTATATAGTAGGCTAAAATGCTTTCGTTCCATCACAGAGAGGGCCCATTTGGTTACAAACTAATTTTACATGGTGCCCCTGCAACTCTCTCGTACCATTGGGGGTCCCCGGACCCCACTTTGGTAACGGCTGTTGTAAGGTGCTGCAGGTCCACCATTTGAATGCTTGAGATTAGTGGAGGCTGTTATTTTCCGCATCTTTAATTTGCATGAATTTCTCAAAAGACAAGAGCTGATTGCTATTACCGGTAGATTGTTGCAATTTTGATTGTGGGAAAACCATTAGAGTATTTTATTGGCAGGTGCAGCCAGCAACAGCACAGTCTAGAGTTATTTGACTGCCCTCGGCGGAGAGAAAACTTTTAGTAATTATTAAAGTGGAAGGAAGGTGGCATAATGAAATCCATATTTAATCACACCTTCTAGGGAAATATTTACAGCTTTATTGTAAATACGCGTAGGCTATGATGCATGCCATGGCATTCAGAATCTAATTAAAGAAGCATGACATTGTAATGCCAAATGCAATTTGGCCTGTCTTTTGATTTGACTCCTGTTATTGCATCTGTCAGAGAGACTGTGTCGCAGGATTTCCATTATTCAATGTATGTGGGACATTATTTCTTTGTTCCGACTCCAAACTTGACAGCTAGCTCTGCCTCTTATACTCTTGAAACAGCGGCAAAAGCAGGAACTGAAGGACAGCGACTCCATCTTCCTTCTTTGATCTTTTACTGTCGTCCTCCTAGCACACACACACACACACACACACACACACACACACACACACACACACACACACACACACACACACACACACACACACACACACACACACACACACACACACACACACACACACACTGCAGGGGATGCCAAGGTTATTTAACACATGCCAATTATACACATTATTGCATTCTTAACAACTGCACTGAGAAATATTTGTCAAGGTTGAGGCATTCTTCTCTAATGCAATGATAATTTTACACTTTCATTGAAGCAGAGCATAATGATTATTCCTGTGATTGGTAATTTTCCTTCCAGATTTATGTATAGGCTTATATTGCTACAACAAACAATCTCTACAATTGTTTTAGTTGCCTTATAGGTCCAAGATTCATAATTTAGGCTTTGCCCGCTCAATACGTATACATAAGTGTGTAGGCTATGAGAATTTATGCCGAAACCGTGAGTATTATAGGCTAAAGCTGTTCAGAAGATGCCATGGTTACTGCAAGCCACAGGGCCTTTCAGATTCATCTGGGTGCAGTTGAGTCTTGACACCACTTAAACCCTCTAAACCAGCTGGGTCTTCAACGCCTTTGAGTCCAAGGACCCCCATTAGGTGAAAGAAATGAAGCAGATTCAGACAGTTTACCCCTGAAAAACCCTCAACACTGAGAAAACGTGTATCTTGTCTGCTTCCACCAAACATCGACAACAGTCAGTGAGCTTGTGAATCTGCTATTTTTTGCCTTTTCTTCCCCTCTGAAAGTTGGATTTATTTGACTGCGTTGTGACTTGTAGATCTGCTGTGTGGGGATATGATGTCCCCCTCCACACTGTCCAGTATGAATGCTGGGATTTTACTCAGGTGTTTTTTTTCCTGTGTGGATTTGGTCAGAGGTTCACAGTGAACATTCCACCCAAGGCCACCAGGCTGATTTCATTCCAGTTTCCTTGACAACCAAAGCATGGCACCTTCAATGCTCTCCTCAACTGTATCCTTGGTGATTACGTCTCACGGCTATTTGTGTGATGTGTGAGTGCTTGAAAAAACAACGAAGGAGAAGCAACGCTGTTGCTGCTGCTTCTGCACAGTAAAAAAGAGGTGGGAAAGTGTTAATTTATCCATTTGCAACTCCTGTGAGTGCCCAAAACATAAAATTTGATTTGTGCACTCTCAGAGTTAGGATTTTAAGTTTAATTCTATTTTCCATTGACCTTCATTACACACAGTGTGGCAGCTTCAAGAGTCCCGCATCCTGGTTTCTGTCAGACGCTTCAAACAGATGTCTGTTGTTGATTTTGATTTATTTACCTGCCCCCCCACCCACTTTCCCCCACTAGAAGTGTCTTGGGGAGCCGCTCTGTGTTCTCTGTGACTGTGTGTGCGTGCGTGCATGCGTGTGTGTGTGTGTGTGTGTGTGCTGGAGATGATGTCAGTTTTGCAGTGTGAGTGAAGACAGATGTGCTAAGGTCTGTAGTGAATGTGGACAGTCATATTGGGAGGCACTGCGGAATGCCTCCCGCCTTTGCATCGGCAATTCGCAATTTGCATATCCTTCCCCAATTCCCACACTTCAAAATGCCATGATGCGCATTTATAATCTGATGTGTTTTGCAGGGCTTTCCATGCAGTGCTTATGAATGGCACAGCTGAATCCCAGTCAAAATTGCACAAATTAATTTTGCCCTTTCAAAAATCCGTCATTTGTATAGAAAAAAAAAAAAAAAAACTTTCTACCACCGTAGCCGTGAACTGTTCTACTAAATAGAATCCCAAATAATAAATGTCACCCTATCACTTCTGCTGTCTCCTCTCTCTCAGACAGAATTGCACAGAGCCATACAGCGTCGGAGTAAAGAAGCGTGTTGATGTGTCTTGGACAACATTCAGCAGGTGAAATGGGGATACGCTCGCCCTGCGCAACCTCCAACCCGGGGGATCACAACCTTGCCAGGAAAGCAGATGATTAACATTTGTCCAACCCCCACGAACAGGTCATGTCGGGGCCAATGTGTCGACACACAGGACAGCCTGTAACATCAAAGGTGAGCCTCATCAGTAACATCAGCTGCTGACCACCACGTCTCATCTCTGGGCTGTCTATAAACAAATCTCTTTGAAAAAGAAATCCCTCGATCCACAGTGCCCTTCCTTAAAAAAACCTTCATAGTTGGACCCTTTGTGCCTGTCTGTCTGTAGTATACTGCCATATGTCAAGGAGCAGGACTGCCTATGGACAAATTAGTCTTGTGATTTTGGTTTGTTTTGGATTACCTAGAAGAACATATTTACAATTGGTGTACAGTGATATCACTTATTTGCCGATATCTCATTTTGGCTGACCGAAAAGTTTTAAACCCATTAGGCGATCGGCCATTGTTTCTCATACTAACTGCACTTTCGCTTTGGCTTTGTAGGGCAGTATATTATGTCTGTACTGTGTACATACATGCACACTGTACTGTATGGATACCATACATAGTTACACACGTGCCCAAGTATGCACGCACGCACACACACACACACACACACACACACACACACACACACACACACACACACACACACACACACACACACACACACACACACACACACACACACACACACACACACACACACACACACTAGAGCCAAAGAGTTAACTGTCCAGGGACGGGTCCCAGGTCAATCCCCTCTCTCTACCCCCCTGAGTTTTCCTAGAATAGTATATTTAAAAACATTGTTTGAAGGCCCTGCAGGAGAGTAACAATTGGTCAGTAGGCTGTCGTAGCCCATTTTGGCTAGCTCTAAAGGAAAAGTCACCAAAATCAGTAAGGTTGATGCTGCAATCTAGTTCAGTATTCGATATCTTGTGTGAAAAGTTGACCTTTTAGCTCGAGGGTATCATTAGAGAAAAGGATGTACAGTCACCATAGCCATCCTTCAGGGAGCATGAAGGTGCACAATAAATTTACAGTCCGTGTTGAAGATCTCCGGTTTTGGGACAGATGCGGTGGGAAGATAGACTGACGGATCACCCTCCACCCTTTATAGGATCAAAATCTCCCCTCCCCGCCGAAAATAGCCGATCTATAAGCAATGTGCCTTGTGACTTGTCGTATGCTTGCTATTTCTGCTGAATGAATGCCCCTCACTGACCAAATAGGGAGGCTGCAGTCAGGGATCAAGGTGAAACGACACTGTTTTCACCTCTGATGCTTGTCATAGAAAGCATCACACTAGTACTACAATACCTAGAGCAGGGCTGCCCAAAAGGTAGATCGTGATCTACCAGTAGAGTAGATCACACAGGCCATGCAGGTATCACATGATAGTCTCCTAAAATGTATAGATCTGTAACTCTTGAGAGTGTTAAAATGAAACGAAATGAGTTAAATTATATTTAAGCATCTGAACTATGTAATTTCAAGAGTCCACACAATTAGAAAATGGAGAATAATTGTTATTTTGACCAACATTTTGCCAGATCTTTCCCAATTGTAGACAAAAATGTGAAAGTTATTAGCTTTGGGTGCAAGAGACTAAATTCAACATCACAAACTGTCAACTCAAACCCAAAATACCGTTTTCAAAAGTCAGTTGTAGCATATACAGGAAAACCTTCCAATTCTCCCACTCTATTTATCTATTCTAGTGCATTATTGTTACTTACTAAAGGTAAGTAACACCATAACCACTATTTCATTTCTTGGGGGCCTTGAAATGGATTTTTTGTATGTATGTGTAGATCTTGTTGAGCCGGAAAGTAGCTCTCAAGTCAAAAAAGTGTGAGCACCCCTGACGTAGAGTGATAATAAGGAGGTTGAGTTTAATGTAGTTTAGTGTTATGTAAGGCTGTCGTGGGCCCCGAACAAAATGTGAATATGCATCTTCTATTCACTGACAGCCCGGAACTCAGAGAATGTGCAGTACACTTCCCAAAAGAGAGTTGCGCCATGGAACAACATGTAACAAGTAAACATGCGGTTGTGCACGCGCACACAGCCACGTGCACACATGCACGTGCGCATGCACACACACACACACACACACACACACACACACACACACACACACACACACACACACACACACACACACATATCCATTTTTCAATGTCTTATGTGTTTTTTTTTTGGGGGGGGGGGGGGGGGGGGGGGGGTTAATGCTGTAATGTAAAGTGTGGCCACTCTACAGCCATCACCATCAGATGTGTTGGAACAAAGTTTTTTTTTTCACATTCCCTGCAACGTATACTGTAACAATTCCTGCATGCCACGGCGACAACATACATTCGTACACATGAGAGCGCCCATGGCTTCGGTGGATGACAGTCAATATGTTGAACTTCTTTGCACCGGAGGACTGGAGTGACGGCACATAACTCTGGACGTCCATTGCTCAGCCAAGCATGGAGAGGTTTTGATGGAACATCTGTTTGGAGAGCGCTGGAGCAACAGGAGGAACCCGAGTGGAAATCTGGACTCGTCGTCAGTCTGAATGCTGGCATGCACATAGACGTTATACCATAATAATCATAACAGTGGAAAATTAGACCAAAGCAAACAGGAGTCTTATATTTTAGAATTAGAAGGAGCAAAGTGAAGGCCATTTAAGAGCATAATATGTGCGCCACTGTGCTTCAGAAATATGTAGGCCCCTTGGTAGTTCTAGTAGTAGTTGGTTGAGGATGTGCAAGTGGGTTTTTTTTGGGTGTAGTTACCTTTCCATGGTGTAATTACAAATGTTGACAAGAGATATTTGGAAGAGAATGTTCCGGTAATTAATATGATCCTCATTTACTACTTACATTGTATGCTAAAACAGGTCTCAAAATTCAGACATTACTAGAGCATTACCAATACTCATGTGTTTTTTAATTTTCCAATCAGTATCTGTCTAGGTATTCTTACCTGGTATTCTTTTAGAGTCCTGGTACACTAAAATGCTAAAATCAACAGGAAATTAACATTTTTATGAAAAAAAAATATATATGACTTTGAGAGATGTTATAATGTACAAGTAACAGGCATATTTTGAACTGGAACATTTTCTTTTTCTTGAAATTACATCATGGCAAGGTAACATAGAAAAAGAAAAGTTGTCTTACCTGGTAGAATAGCTTGAGACTGCTGGAAAAGGAAGTGCGAGGATGTGTGTGGGGATCCGTGGATGTGTGTGTGTGTGTGTGTGTGTGTGTGTGTGTGTGTGTGTGTGTGTGTGTGTGTGTGTGTGCGTGTGCGTGTGCGTGTGCGTGTGCGTGTGCGTGTGCGTGTGCGTGTGCGTGTGCGTGTGCGCGTGCGTGCGTGCGTGCGTGCGTGTGCGCGTGTGTGTGTTCGAGTGAGGAAGACATGAGAGAGAGACGAGAAGATGATAGATGCAGGCTGGGAGGGGAGAAGGAAGCAAAGAGTTATTTAACCAATGCAAACTCATTTGTATTTTGCAGTGCACAGCTGTCAAGCCACCATAGCCTGGCCTTCACCTTGTTGCCAGGATAATTTAATTGCGGGGCACCTTCAATGACAAAGCATCTCTTACGGACACAGAGAAATCAATACCATTGAGTGAATCGTATACTTCATCTTATTATACGCTGACTTTGAAAATAAGTACTTTGTCTCATCCTGGCCATTGAGAAACATCAACAATAATAACAATATTCTGCCTTGAGATATTCAATGCATACAAAATACAGTAGAGTACAGCATAGCCATCATTGTGACCATTGCTAATTCTAGGGCAAACATCCAGGGAAAATACAGATATTCCCATTGTCATCTTTCTATAAGCATAGCCTCCCGAATGCATTCTACCATACCGAACATGTTCAATATTGCTTCATGGTCAAAGCGAGAGACAAAACATTAATATGTTTCAAACAATTAAAGTTATGCATTTTTCATTAGAAGCAATTATCTCTGTGCTTTGAGATAATTAATCACAATGCCCAAGGCAGCCAGCAAATTATTAAGTGTGGGGGAACAAGGCAAGACTCTAAAATATTAACTGCACATGAATTTCTAACTAATGATAAACTAGTAATTGTGTGGGTTCTAAACTAAATGGTAAAATAGCTCAATGATAAATGCTTCATGAGTTGCATGGCCCATGCTGTGTTGAAATGGCAGGGCAGAATGGCATTTTCAGCAGCAATTTCACAGTTACCAGGGACTGATTTTACCGCATTAAATTATTTCCTGGCCCATAACTCTAAATTAAACCCTTCGGTACTGTTGTGTATTGTCAACAAGGACAAACAAAACACTCCCTCAGGCCAGTTTCCAATGTATTGTCAACCATCCGCTCTAGGTAAGAGTCTCCAAAAGTTTTTTTGAAAGTATATTTTATTTTATTGGCCATCGTCTTATTCCAGTGATGCCAGAGCATGACAGGTTGCATTACTTGCTCTAGTCGTTTCAAGCCTCTCTCCTTGCTATGTCTTCCCTGCCATGATTTATGTAGGAATGGAAATATTGCAATGTCGTAATTGCGTTCTCTGTGGCTGTGCATGTCACCTGAGGACTTGCAGGCATAAAGTTGGGCTGTAGAAGCAGAAAGTAATGGCTTCACTTAAAAAAGCTGTTATTTACCCAGTGTGTTTGCACAGATAACAGAATAAGTATAGCAATATCGTCTAATTATGTTTTTTAGCATTCAGAATATCCAGACTCTGTCCATGTGTTTAAAACCATACACATTATAGAGGAGACGGATTTTGTATTCGATGTACTTCCTGTTTATCCTTTACAGGCGCTCAAAAGTGGCATTGTTTTGAGTTACAGTTTGGCATACGTGGATATAACATAATGTTCCCCTACATAACTTAGTAACCTATGACCTTTACTCTCTCTCCACCCTTACACCAACCTTTCCGCTGGCACACAGCCAAAAGGGCAGTTTGCCATGAAACTCAGGCCAAAGCTTTGACCTTTCACCAAAAGAAATAACTTAATAGGCAGACACCACGATGAAACCTATTGATTTAGGTGACCCTAGAGCCATGACCCCGCAATTTCCTTTGTAGTGTAAGGAGCAGCACAGACGCTAGGGTCAAAGCGAAAACACCTCAAAATAATTTGACCATTTCTGACAACTGGATGTCAAAATGGGCTACTGTAACTTAAGTGATGCAAGCAACTAGCAGCCAAAGCCCTCTAATTCGACCATTTCTCCATTTTTGCCAAATGTAAATGAATGACATGGGCTACTGTAAATAGCTTTAGTGATGCATGACTTGTAGACTTGTATGCAGAAGGGTACTTTTTCTTTTTTATTATTGATGTGTCTACTCTATGTTCTAACGACAGTGATAGATACAGTACATTATCTTGGATGTATATAATGAGAAACCGATCTCTAACATTTTGATTCATGTACTCAACTATTCTTAAGCAGAAAACTTTTGTACTTTGACGCGTGTGAATTGTGAGTATCCTTTACAATGTAGTGTAGTCGTTGTGCTAAAACATTTCCCACCATTGGACATGAGAGAAAAATGATTTGTTGAAATTGAGAACTGTCTAGAGTTTATCTAGTGGGACAAAAACAATGCTTTTGTGCTCAGCTTCACACAAGGCCTTAACAAAAGCCAACCACTCCAATCTTGAACACATGGATTGGTGTTTAACAGTTTTGCACTGCAATTGAGCAATCAGATTAACAGGGCCAGTAAGATGCCATCTTACTGCAATGATGTATGGGTACTTTTATTTGCACAATACAAATGAACTATTGAAACATTGCATACTTCATTCCTTGTTAATAACACTAGTTTACTAAGGAGGAATGAAGTAATTCATTTGGTACCTTAATTGAACAAAATGGACACTTATGTTTGTTTTATGTGCTTTATCCATGCTATAACATTATACGTTTACATAGAGTGCATTAATTATGCATTAGCCTAAAGGACTGCCAGGACCACCTTAAATATTTATTGCCTATAAATGTCATATTTCATTGTAAACACTCCTTCCCTCATTGTTGGTTTACTCTGAGCTTTCAGTTAACATTCTGACGCGTTTGCAGTTAGTCTCTAGTCCAGCAATGCTTTACAGGGTCTATATTGGCCTTGCTTTAAACAGTTTATAACACAACGCTAACAAGAGCAGAAAGATTGTAAACAGTGCTACTCTCCCACATATTCCTGTTCCTTCTACACACAGTGGGATTCGTGCAGTTTCAGGGATTCCATGCTGAGTCAAAAATGTGGCCTACCGAAAGAAAGGACAAAAAAAGTTTTTACGGATGTTCTCTTTGTGTATGGATGTCAACCCTTGCGGAAAATGACATTCCATCCCTCTCAAACCTGCCACGCGAAGACCAAATGTGAACACAATGGCTAATGTTGGCCATAAATTAATGCAGCTGCCACATGTGGTGCGTTTGGCGAAGGTTTTTAGAATTGAAACGTGCCTTTTGTTTAGGCTTATTAGAGAGGACAGCGTTCTGGCATTCAGTCAATTCATGTTCATTCACTTCTCATGGAGCTGAGAGTATGTGACTGCATGTACAGTGTTAAATCCATCTGGCGGGTTGTTCACTGCAACATTCTTAAGCCTGATTAATTATTTGTCACATGGCAGTATAACAATAGCTGATCTTCAAGCTCACTACGTGTTATGTTGATAAATCAAGCATCAGGGCATATTGCAAATGCAACCTCTGTGGAATGGATGTCACATTTGTATTAAATTGCTTTGCCATTATAAAAGTAAATATTGTGAATTCACAATAAATTTAAATAATCTCATCCCAGCTTTATGCATGAATGCTTACCGTATTATTGTGCGTCATAAGTTATATAGGCCTGCCCTACAACTCTGTCCTGGCATTATTGCTTTGGCAATTTGCATTGCAATGCTGTTGGTAGTTATAAACAGTGTTGGGACATGTGCACTACGTAACTTAATACATTACATAATATATTACCAAAATGCAGTAACTTGTAATATAAGTATATTACTTAACAAAATACATCTAATATATTATACTTTTCTTTCTGCATTACTGCATTACTTTCAATATTACTTTCTGTCAATCTGTTTCGTTGAAAATGTCCTTGTGAAATTATCTTGACAACTGCAGAAGGTCTTATTTTCTATAATTTGTCAACAAATTATTTATTCAGGAGTGACTTTTTCAAGTTGATTTCATATGTATTTGGCCAGATAGCCAAGTGTGCTTGCTTTATTGTAGGTATGTCACTGGCCTACGCAATATTTGATTAATAGTACCACTAAATATTTGTATTTTGTAAAAAGTTTTTAAAGTAATATGTAATAGTAATATTAATATATTACAATTGCTCAGACAGTAATATTGTAATATAATATATTTCTTTAAAATGAAGGTAATAATTAATAAGTAATGTATTAACAAGGTAAAGTAATATTCCCAACACTGTTGGTAGTTATAAAATTATAATTTATAAAACATCTCATAATAGATCTGTGTACATACAGTATGTACATATGTAACTAGAGAACCGTTCGCCCCACTGACATCAAATGTGACACGCATTGACCTGGGGAGTGTAGTGCCCAGCCAGATAGATATTAGTCAGGAGACCAAATGGCAAAAAACCTTCAGAAAATGACCCTGATGGCATTTTTGAGGGAAGTTACTTCAGGTGTTGTTTCTATATGATTTTGACATGCTGAATGCCGAATGAGTCACCGTTTACTCAGGAATTAGCATTAATTATCCTAATTACTCAATAGTAATTAGCATACAGTAATTAATCAATATAGTGTGGTAGTGTGTACTGTTGTAGGTATAGTGGTTAATTAAGGGGTTTTACTTTACTTTACATTACTTTACTTTACTGTAATATTAGAAATGAATGACTCAATTTCTAATATTGCCATGACACCTCATTTTTTTGGCTTCCGGCCTCTGACTATAATATAGGGGTGTGTGAGAAAGATGACCTATTTTTTCACCATTTCATTTAAGTTCCCTTTATGTTCAGTTTACTTTCATTTCATTGTCCACATTTAATTTCATATTTCATGTTCATTCTATTCAATATATTTACTTCATTACATTTGCATACCAGTATTTCATCTATCCGTATCATTTGTTAAAGCTCATGAGAAGGTTCTCCAAATGGTTTGTTGCCCATGGCGGCTGGGCAAACAGTGATTTGTTTCTCGCGCGCGCGCACGCACGCACGCACGCACGCACGCACGCACACACACACACACACACACACACACACACACACACACACACACACACACCTTCAATTTCCTTCAATTTAAAATAACCACACCAATCATTAATTGTTCAAACTTTATTCACACCAACAGTTTACAAACATTCTAATCCAACATTTCCACACTCATACTTAACCTGTCCACTGCTATTGAAAAGAGTACACAGGGGCTGCAGTCTCCCTTTTATAGGAGATGCACCCAAATTGGACATTGCAATTTGTTATTGACCATTGTTGTATTATTATATTTTATTATATTTTATTTTCCAGGCCTGGTGAATTCAATACTCTATATATACTTTATATTGGTAAATGGTTTATGTAAATTGGAAATGCGACCCGTGTTGGCATGCGTAGATGCATAGATGTACATACTGAGTTTACCTGTCTGTAGGCAACATGGTAGAGGCCTCTACAGAGAGGCCATCTTTCCTCATATGAGGTTCATTCTCGTGTTGGCTAGCAGAGTGAGAGGACACAGAGTGGGAGCTGTCCCAGTGTTGAGCTTTATTCAACCTACAGTATTAGTAGCATGCCTTGCTAAGAGCAATGTAAGTTTATTATTTCTAGTTTTTTTAGATTGTCATTTTTGAATTATTATTTTTTTTTTAAATATTATTATTTGGAATATTTTTAAACTTTTAAATCATTTTTGAAATCATTTTTGAACTTTAATTTTGAAGAAAAATAAATCCTTGCAGCAATTAAGTTTGTCAAAGTTTTCTGTTCACCCAGCCCTCATCAAAACAAACTCATTCACAGGGTGTATGATACAGTGTCAGAAGTCAGATCAATAAATTGGGATGTCAAAACAGGCCAGCTCCATATATGGATATGTATGGGTTTGAGGTCAGATGGTCAGTTGCTGCCTGGCTCCAGTAGTACTAGGTGATGTTCCACTTTTCTCTGTGTCTGGTTATCCAGGGTTAGAGGAGGTCAGTGTCTTTGACCAAAATAGTGTGTGTGTGTGTGTGTGTGTGTGTGTGTGTGTGTGTGTGTGTGTGTGTGTGTGTGTGTGTGTGTGTGTGTGTGTGTGTGTGTGTGTGTGTGTGTGTGTGTGTGTGTGTGTGTGTGTGCATAAAAAAAAATCACGTTTTTTTCATGGACGTTTTTCATAAATTTGTCATGACTGTGGGCCGGCTTGAGCATGCAGTGGGGGGAAAAAAAACTAGCAAAGCAGTAAAATGGTTTTCTTTCTGTGCCTGCTGGTGTTCCTTGGGAGGATTTGCAAGTTATGATTACTCACTACCTGATATCAACACATCTATTTCCTATTCCTAATAATATCATATCCACTAACAGATGTGCACCTGAACACTCCTCTCCAGAGATGCGTTCATTTTATTTTTTCATGAGTGTGCATCAATAACTCACCTCTAGTGTGCACTGTGCACCTAAAACTCCACTTACTTGGAAGTGCAAGTTAATGTGAGATTCACATACAGTAGAAATGTCTAAGAAACAGTCCCACATGAATGAATGAATGAATGAATGAATGAATGAATGAATGAATGAATGAATGAATGAATGAATAGAATTTTTCAGTGTATATAGCCACCAACACTGTATACCAGTGGTCCTTGAGGCGGGTTCCAGGTGGTCCCCAGCCATATGATGGAGAGTCAAATAGACTATTATAGATCTTTAACTGTTGAACATGAAATGAAACCAAATGGAACTGTCCAAGTCCATTTCACACTCTCAAAAGTTAAAACTATTCAGGCCTTAAAGCCAAAATAAGAGTCTAAGACAATAAGACTGTGTGTGTGTGTGTGTGTGTGTGTGTGTGTGTGTGTGTGTGTGTGTGTGTGTGTGTGTGTGTGTGTGTGTGTGTGTGTGTGTGTGTGTGTGTGTGTGTGTGTGTGTGTGTTTTCTCCAAACATTAAATGATCCCTATGAATTCCCAGGAGAGAAATCAGTCGCCAGGACTGAGAACTTTAAGGCCTGTGTGCTTCATTTACAGAACGTCTACACAATTTAGAGAATTTGAAGAATTGATCTTTTGATTGTAGACAAAATCTTATCTACAACAGCAAAACATTCTTTAGTTTTGAGACTGAGAGGCTGAATCTCATCAGATTATGTCCTCATGGATCAAATGCCAAATGAAGAATGGCCCTAGCTGGGCCTTAATATGAAAAGCGTTGAAAACCCACTGTTCTATACTGTAGTTCAGTTAGGTTTTAAGGGCCACTACGGCATCAAATATCAGCCAAACAAGTGTTTGTATTTTGAGGAGGGGACAGAATGGTCAGACTGGTAACAAGTTAGAATGCACAGCAGACCTGCTGTAAATAATCTGGTGGTTTCTGAGGTGCTGACAGCCACTCAGAAGAAGGCATCTCACATGGCTGGACATGGCAGAGCCATAGATCAATTGCTCAAATGCACATGTAATGGTTGCCGATCTTATGTCACACTGTACTGTATGTGGGTTCCGGAGACCCAGTTATGACATAATAGCAAAAATGCCATCTGGTTATTAACAATATTATAGTTAACCTATTTACTCTTAGTAAGGGATAAGAGCATTTGTGATTCAATGAATACTATCAACACCAATAGGCGGTCAGTGTTTGAATTAGAATCTGCAGTTTTAGGCAGTAGTACTGTATATAATAACTAGGGGTGTGACTTGATTTCTGAATCTAATTAATTTGATGTTTTGCAATTAATTAATCTCAATTAATCACATATCAATATTTGGCCCGAGAAGCATTATTGGGCAATTAAAACAGATTAGCATATAGCCCTAGTGTATCAATGAGTGAGATTTTCCAAATCAAAATTTCCCTTCCACTGGGCCAAGCAAAACCGCTTGATTGACGGAGGCTGCCCGTAGAGCCGGAGTCCCATAGATCAGAAGTCCTATTAGTTGAAACATGCGCGTAAAGTCCTGTGTCCACACTGTGACATATTATGTTGAGGGTGAGGGTTAGAGACAGGGTTAGTAATTTCGGACCAATGGTGGGATGAAACAATGAAAGGTCGGATCAATGGCAGATTACACTGATTGGCTTCTTCTCTGATTGCGTACACCGGATCAGTAAATTCGTCCAGTGTAAAAGATTCTATGTGTGATTAAAATTAGCCAATTTCTTTAATTGCACTATTGTTCTCAATCAATTTAACATCCATCCCTACTGATAACAAATTATTGTTCTAGAAATACTATGGCCTGAAAGATAGTTTCTGCCTTTCCTGTAAACTATTCTACTCTCTGCATTGCATTTATCCCTGCTCTGACCTTTAAACCCTACAGTGCTGGTTAGTACAATAACCAGTATCACTGGAACAAGAGTTGACTAATCAAATACAGACAGTCACTTTACAACATAAATAATAGACAGTGTGTGTGACTGTAGTCCCGCTTCCCAGTCACCCTTCATTTGAGTGAATTTGTTCTGGAGCCTGAAGGCAGAATTAAGCCATGCTTACTACAGTTCATCTCTCCACCCTGATCACGTGTCAGCTCACATAGCAAAGTATACTGCGCTTTCAGAGTGCCATTGTCTTGGTTATGATGGATTTTTACACTCATAGATAAATAAACTGTTCTTAAAATGAGTTCCCATGCAGCAGCAGCAGCTGCTGCTGCAAAACAGTCAAGCGTACCACTCCTCTCCAATACAGCCACAGCCGGGACGGGATGTGGAGAGACGTTTGCATCCCCATGAGTCACCATAGTCTCTCAGTTCATTAAGCATTATCATCATTCCAGCAATGATCCTACAGTCCCACATTCTCTGGACGAGTCCACGCCACTGAATGCCAGGCAAGATAAAGTCTAAAACCCGAGCTAATAAAGCTATTATGGGTCCTTGGGTTATACACATAATCCATAGCGCCAGAATATCAGAGGCACTCGGACAACTGGGGAATCAAAGAAGGAGGACAAATTGGATCCATGTGATGCAAATTCGGGAGAAACCCACTTGTTCTGTGAAAGGCAGTGAAATGTACTGCGGGGAGAGTGCAATGAGCGCAGATTAATCACAGGCAGTGGTGAGAACGATTTGTCAAGTGTCTGTTCTCAGAACTGCACTGTGCCCGAGGTACATCCCATGGTCAGGAAACTTTCCCTTGGTACAGCACTGCACAGTGGTAGAACAGGCACTCACACTTTTTACTTATTTTAAAATATAAGTACTGTAATGTACTCTGGCATTTCAACATTTACTTGAGTAAAAGTAAAAACATTAGTATCAAAATAGTAAAGTGCCAAAAGTAGAACTCATTATGCAGAAAACTCTGTTTCAAGTTAATATGTTGAGAATATTGAAAATAGATATGTTCTGATCTTATAGTCTATTTTAAATAGACAAAGTTTAACTAGGGCTGTTGCTGTGGTTAATATACGTTTACTTAAGCCTATTTAAGTACAATTTTGAGACACAAATGTACTTTTTCTCCATTACAGTTATTTGAGAACTATGTATAACTTGAACTACCGGTAGTAGTTATTTTGTAGAGTACAGTACTTGAGTAGCCTACATGTATTTACTAGTTACAGGTACTTTACACTACTGAACTCTTATTTGTGACAAGTCTCTGTTGGCACTATTATCTTAGTCTGGTATTACTACCAGGTTGTGTGTCGTACTGATTTCCCTACAGTCATTTATCACCTTCTAATTTGCCTGGCGGACTGGGCTGATATTTGACTGCCCCCCTCCCTCCCGCTGCACCAGCCCTGGGTCTAGGATCATATGATGCTCTTGTGTATTGCTTTGTAATGTTTTGCACATGGCCACGGGGCGAGGGTCCAAATCTCGGTTGAATGGTGTTTTTGTTCGACACAGATCCTCCAGAGGAGCAAAAAGAAAAAATGTGCACACGGCAGACTCAAACAAGGCTGTGGAGATGTCCACGGGAGGCCCCACGCCAAGCAGATACACCAGCACAGCACACAGCTGCTGCCTGCCAGGCATCCGTCTACAAATAATCTACTGTGGGAGGAGGTGTCAGTCACTACTGCCAGGCCTATAGGGTACAGTAGTAGATATATTCAAACCAGATCTGGCTATGGTGTGTTAAAGGTTTGGAATTGGATTTGACAATTAATCTTGCTATGAGTTTGTTGGTATTTTTTTTTTTTTTTGACAGGGTGCAGTAATTAGACAGGAAAGGCGAGAGAGATGGGGCAAAAGCAGACGGGCTCGAGACTCGGATCCGCCTACATATTGCCAGTCTGGATTACCGGCTTGTATGGTGCCTGGACTGCTCATCCGTGGCCCAGGCCCCTATAATGCTTAGATCGTTTAAATTTGTCATTGGTACATGCTTTTGTGATACTGCACTGCATTGTTTTAGAGACAAGCTGAGAATAATGGGAAGAATGTGTGTTATCATGTCTCCCACCAACCGTGGTAGTGCACAATGGCATAACAATTGTATATTTAAAGACACTGAACAAGAAGGCAATTGATTGTTCAGTCGGTCTGGTAAACAATATTTAGCCGTCAAATTCAATGCAGCGTGATAGTTGTTTTGAGATGTTTTTTTGTGTAACACGAGCCATCTTCTTTCATCACTGCAGTGCACGTCACTTGTGTTTTCATTAGCTGATCAGATTTGACAGCCGAGGGATCAGGTGGCATGTCAAACCCAAGAATGTACAACAAGCCATAGGGGCCCTTGCAAGTAACCTCCAAAGTTGTCTTTGTATTTGTATTATTTTCTTCCTAACCATTGCCAGTTTGCGGAGCCGAATTTGCTGGTCTGGCCATCCCTTTAATTAACCTCCTGGAATTCTTATGCATGTTGTTTGCTCTTAGCGACGTTTCCCTCTTTCTGGGAATTGTGTTTAGAAATGTTCGAAGCAAGTTTACCAGCATTACAGAACAAGTTTACCAGCATTACGTTACATAAACAGCGTGAGAATGCTATATACATGCTGCCAGCAAAGTCGGTACAGTATCTCCTAGTACTGGCCGCCCATGAGCATTGTGTAAACATCGGCTGAGGTGATGAGGCAGATTCTGAGATGCCCACATGGGGATCAGAGGCTAGCAGTGATGCCAAGTTGGCAACTCAGGAAACAGACCCCAGAGTAGCCATAACAAGTTGCTATTCATGATCAAAATTCTTGGCATTGTGGTCTTCAACTGGCAGTTCGGGATCCCTAGGGTGGTCCTCAGAGTTAATAAAGTATAAGATGGCAAATCTTTTTTTTAATCTTTTACATTAACCATTTGAACCTTAGACTTTTATAAGGGGAACATTAGCTGAAAATAGCAGATCTACTACTACTCCCTGCCTCTCTCTCTCTCTCACAAGCTCAGGTGGCCTATGCTTGCCTATGCAATTGGAGATCCTCCAATTAGAACCCTACGATAAGTTTTATACCAGTATCTTATCCCATAAGATTAGGTCTATTTGTTCTTAGTCTTAATCAATCCTCATATCTTGCATACTGTAAATCTTGGGGTGTCTGCTTGGTGCCGTGGTGATCCATGGGGGCTCCAGAGTCCAGTCTCAAAATCTATCAGCATTCATTATTCAACGACCATTTAATACTTTAATACACTTTTGGTGGGGGAAAGTCTGATTTGAGCAAACTTTAATTCCTCGTTTAAAAGATCTGCATCCATTTTTCTTTTAGTGTTTGTGAACTCAATTACATCCCCAAAACCTTAACTTTTAACATTTGGTGGATTTTCTGTCATCTCGAGTTTTCTTTGGGGTTTAGGAGACTTGAGCTGCAAAAAAAAACAGGCAAAGGAAGAAAAAGATAAAAAACTGGCAAATCCCATGTCATATAGCCTCTATGGGATTTGCTGGCTCTTGCATCACAAACAGCAGGAATCGGAATATCAGAGCACTTGTTTGAACCAGAAAACATCAAATCAGACACAGACAGAAAATCTACTGAATGTTAAAAGTTTCAGAGTTTGTTGTGGGGTAACGTGCGTGCAACTGAGCTCAAGTGGAGTTTTAAATCGAGCTGCTTTCATAGGCCTAGTGGCCTGGAGAAACAAAACCAGTTCAGAATTAATTAACACAAAAATAATACGCTAGATTAGAGTCGAAGCAAATAATAAAAAAAAAAAAAGCTGATACGCTTAATCTCGCCCTCAGGTATTCCATTCCTGGACACTAGTAATCTTGGAAATGAAGCCTTTTGCTGAGGCTATAGGCTAATGGTCCGGTGAAGCCCCGCCCCTTATGTTAATTTCAATGTGATCTTGCTTGCAGCGTGTGTGTGTGTGTGTTGAGAGAGGAGCTCCTGGATCCAGCAGGCAGCAGCCCGGTGTCGGTGAGCCTGTAGTACACACACAGACACCTAACCTGCCGCTACAGAGACCTTTATGAGCGCAAACAGCCAAAACGTGACCGCGCCGATCATATTATGTAGAAGAGACGCAAACAGTGCAGTTCCCCGACTGTTCCCTGGATCCTGCAAAACCACCTTGCATCAAACCATGGGAGCTCAGATAACCAGGAATTCCTTTTACGGTAAGAACGTTTGACATTATAGGCTATGTACGTATACGGCGGATCACGCCTAATTTACAGGCTTGTTCAGGGATCAGCCGTACTATTCACCAAGAGTGTGATTATTATGAAGTTTGATAGACATACTGTATATAGTTTCTTGGGGGTTAAAGGGGAACTCCACCCATTTTCAACATTTTAATGTCATTAATATACCTTAGAGACGTTGTGTGGACATGATTTAAAAAAAGTTCCCCCAATTTTGTATTTCCTAAAAGTGGAGGTCTGAAAAAAATCATTAACATGGTGAAATACATCTGATGACATCATCAAGATGTATTTCACCATGTTAATGATTTTTCTTTCAGACCCCAAATTTAGAAAATGGGTGGAATTCCCCTTTAATGTCCACACGTGATGCGTGCACAAAATACACAAAATGATGTAGCCTATTCCTTGTAATAAACAATACAGTATACCATCATCATGCATTTAATGCTTGTCCCACATGAACGCAAAGACAATAGTTGACACTAATGTATCTAAAAAATACCCTCTGGATTGTGAACTGGTCAGCTGTACATTTGTTAAGCATGACACTTTTATGAGTTTTGAAGTAATTTCAAATTATGTTGACATGTGTAGCCTATGTTTGTTGACAAATAGAATTGAAAGTGAGACTGCTATGAAAGTGCCTTGATCTTTATTTTAGGCGATAGCCTACTTATTACTACTCTGTCTCTAGCATTCTGTCTCATACTGTACATTAGGGGAAATTAGGAGGCTGTCTACTATGAACTTTTGAATACTTTTCTCACTCAAGTAGGCTTATTTATCATAGGAAAACTCTTCCTTGTGAATTACCTCCAAAACAAATTCACAACTGTATTTTCTATGGTCAAATATATATTGTTCTTGCCCTATTAAAGTAGGATATTGATCGTGTTTGGTTATTGTAAGTTCAGGCCTGTGCCAATGTTATTCAGCCAGGATAGAGAATTCTGCCGTGGGAATACAGATTAAGGAAGTGAAATGGATCGGATGACACACAAATAAGAAGACACAATTGGAACTGGAACACACACAAATATGTAGCTGATAGCCTGATAATTAGATATACTCTCTCTCCTGATTGGCTGAAAATGTGTCACACATACCTGAAAAATCTTGATAAACAGAAAATAGTGATCTAACCTTTGGTTTAACAAAAGATATCACTTAAACATAGCCTATATCAGTTTGTAAATAAAGTCTTCTACAGGTATTGTTTATCCCAGCAGTTGAATCGTAGCCATGCCACCAATTGAATGAACGTGCACAAATATACTACAAAAAAATAAAAGCTTGTCATTAAAACTGGGGTGCTGCTTGCCCCTGTGTTTGCGAGCCTCCATGTCTTATTAATATCGATGATAAATCACATTAAGGGCCTACTGCGTATACTTGGCTTGTTATTAAATCCAGGACAGAACGCAGAGGACGTAGGAGGCCATGTGACAGCTGGCCAGTGCCAGATGTCGTCCCTCCAGTGTGTTTTCCTTTACAGTTAATGACAGCAAACCACAGTCATAATGTGTGCGGCGGCGGTGCACTCAGTAATATTATCCTTCCTTAACCTGCGCGTCTGAAGTTTTGCCGTGGCACCTCTCTTTATCATGGCCGGGGTCTGCTCAGTGTCATGCTTGACATCTCTGTCATCTGTCAGGTTACATGGCTTGGTAGACACATGCTCAGCCTGTCACTGTGCCACCAGTGATGTAGCACTGACCAGAGATTAAAAAAAAAAGAAAAGTAAGTCTTCCAGTGCAAGTCAAGTGTCTCAAGTTCTGGTTTTCAAATCTGAGTCTGAATGAAGGGATTGGTGGCCTCCACAAACTGCTATATGTATGACAAAGGCAATGTGAACGATATGGTTATGGTTGTCAAATTGTCATAGTTGGAGTGCTTGTTGTGAATGGTCATTCAGTCTCAAATCTCCAACTCTTGTATGTGTGTTTGGTTGTATGTATCTTCGGTTTTGGTGATTTCAATTGAACCAGCCATTGTGAGTATGGACTGTAGGGCCAGTGACTCCCATATCTATAACAATCCAAGTGTGTACCTGTATTTAGGAGATGCAAGGATACATTTTTCAGGGTTGAAATTGGCAAATTGAAATGGGCAAGATTGTTTCTTTCAAGACGTTTTCGTCCGTGGAATGGAATCCTGTGTGTGGAGTGGTTTGTCATTGATTGATTGAGTATAACACCCTGGCATTGTTTCCTCGAAGACATCACATATAACATGACATCGGGAGTACAATATGGTGAACAGACTTGTTATGACTTACTTCATTTAAAGGCATTGTGCATGGAGCACCATTCGACAGTGTTCAGACGCCTTGTGAGGGCCTCAAGGCACCCATGTATTGTGTAAACAAATGCTGTATGCTTTAACACTTGGCAAAGGCCCTCTGAATTTGAGAAAAAAGCTGTTTTTTCTCTGCATTTGTACAGTGCCTGAGGTCTGGCTCTCAGAAGCCACATAATGAGTCTTTGTCTTCAGAACCATATAGCCCTCTGCAGTGTGGAGAATATATGGCGAATATATAGATCCTTAAGATCTATCAGCCTATATCGGCTAGGCCCCCTCTTCAAAACTGGGGTATTTAAGTAGTTAAAGAACCATACTGCCATTAATGTATGCATTTATTCTGCCATTATATCTTTCGTCAACAAAGATAGATTTTCGTTTGGCTTTATTTTAAGATTTGGCATGTATTTACAATTTTACATTTACTTCAAAGTCATTAAAACCGGGTCAGCAACACACAGTATAACACAGGAGTGAGGTTTGCTCACTGGCAGACAGTGTTGGGGAAGTTTTTTTTTTAAAGTAAGAAGTTATAGTTATTAGTTATTTCTGAAAAAGTAACATATTCCTTTAGTAGTTATTAATTATGAAAGTAACACCTTTAACTTTAATAATAATAATTACTATTCAGACACATTTTTTTCCTAATGACACTGATATAGTTTGTTTTAAGCTCTATTTGCCAGTGCAGAGGGAAAAAGAGCACTTATGGCAATAGACTAATAGTACAATATCCAAATCCATAGACAATATCCAGGCTCTGACTATGTACAGTCAGACCTTAAGTAATCACCTTATATGTTACCCTCTGTTGATCAGAAGAAGAAGAGGGGGTCCCGCACACTGTCTTCACTTATAAATAGTTTTATTCAGGATGACAACCTTTCGGTCTAAACAAGCTTCATCAGGTATCCCTCTGTTGATCAATCATCATCATTATGATGATGTTTTAGGCCCTGTGGAAGCCATTATTTCTCATGTCAGTTTACATGGCTTGGAATAGTCAGGAGGAGACTTTTTTATTACTTTATGTAATGTGGGTAACTACTAACTCACCCATTAAGAACACAGTAGCTGTAATGGTATTACTGAATGGGACAATGTAAAGAAGTTACTGCAAAAGGTAGTCCCTCATGCCAGGGCGTTAATCCCAATGCACACTGCTGGCAGGTGAGTCAACAGGATAAAACAGCAGTAACTGGATCAGCAGAAAAGCTTTTGAGTGCCGCAAACCATAACACTGAACAAGAAAACTTAAGAGAAAGTATGCACACAAACACACACACACACACACACACACACACACACACACACACACACACACACACACACACACACGCACACACCCTTGTTTATGTACACACACAGAACCTGTTCAATGTTCCAGGTCGTGTTCAATGTTGCAAATGATGAGGATGGGTCTAAACTATAGTAATAAACGAGTTATTTGTCATGGCCAAAGGTAGCTAATTGTTATGATCTGCATGATACTTGAAGACCCTTACATAACTTTGTTGCTATGATCTAAACACTTTGCTTTAACCTTCCTCATAATACTACTAAGCAATCATGCCATAGATGAGAATAAACTACTTGAGAGCATTTCAAAGAAATGCCTCAGTGATAACAGTACCATTGGCCTTGTAATAATGCGTTGAATCATGTGAAAATGTGAATGTGGAGTCTGGACATTAGCTTAACCAAAAGGAGCGACGGTGAATTTAGAGCTCACAATGGCTCCTAGCCAAATCCTTATCGGTATTAAAAAAAAATCCAGATGTGGGGAAAAATACTAAAAAGTATTTTAGTTGTTCTACAAGTAAAGTAGACTGAATCATAATGGTACCTGTTTATTCATTCATGATTATTATGTGGGACTGTAAGAATGTGGCTAGACATTCAAGTTTTCCTTGATAAGCCCATCTTATCTTGTGAAATGATCACAATGGTACTGTTCTAACGTCTCTTGTTTACGTACAAGGTACGTAAACATAGATGATTGATTGACTGCCACATTTGACAAACAATGACATGCTTACATCATATGTACAACAAATAACTTTAGTTAATGACAGGACTTGTGACCCAAAGGTCAGGATCCTCTCTCCTGTTTCTCTAGCGTGAGGCAGCTTGATGTACAAGACATGACATGGACATGACACTAGTATGTCACAGGGACTTACCCCAATCCAACCCCTGATGCTGATTGACAATCAGGAAGCCATTGGGTCACTGGTATGACCCAGTCAAGCTTAACTCATTTAATGCAGAAGATTAACTATTTTTTCTTTTTATTTGTGAGATACTTGTAACGTATTGTCTCGAACACAAGATGACTCTGATCATAAGACAACCCCCAAGAATAATTTGTGAGGAAACTACATTCAATGTCAAATAGTCTAGTCCCTTATTATAATATGACACTTTAATATTCAGGTCGAATAGGGGTATTTCATTTCTTTAATCAAACATTCATTGAAAGTCTTTTAACGGCCTAGTTTATTAATTCGCTTTTTTATTGGCTTGTCTGCGAAGGAAAGTTATAGCTAATGATACTATAAAAAGTCTGCTCTAAGATAAACGGCCCATCAGGGGAACTTGTGCTCCCTTTGGGAAACACAGGTGGTGCAGGAAGTAAGAGGACTAATCAGCCAATCTGTCCATGTTCTGTTTAGTGCATTCACTTAACCACGTCCTGACCAGTGTAATGTAATTATTACCTTTTCACGTTTTGGCTAGTGCATTCAATATACTAGAATAAACTGACCACATTCTGTCCAGCAAATTCAGTGTATTGGAATAAATTGAACCTGACTACTTTCTGTCCAGTGAATTGACTGTATAACCTGACCACATTCTGTCCGATGCATTTATTCATGCCAGGCCCTGAGGCCTCCATTATAATGTGCCTCTTAGGAGAACAAACCTCTACGTTCTTCATTCCTTCCACTGACATACCATGAGCATTCATTCATTCATTCATTCATTCATTCATTCATTCATTCATTCATTCATTCATTCATTCATTCATTCATTCATTCATTCATTCATTCATTCATTCATTCAACTACTGCTACATTCCTGATAACTTCTAATATCCGTCCTGATCTCACCCAGAATTCCTTACAGTATTTGTTGCCTCTGGCATATTCTGTGACTACTAACTGCTGTGTTTACAGCAGTTGTAAGTTGCAAATGAATTGCCCTTTTGGGATAAATAAGGTTGTCAGCATCTGAATAACCAATTAGAAATATTTTGCCCCCAAACAACTGCATTTCATTTCTGCACAAAAAAAAGTAATTTGTTCTGATTTCATCATTCTATGACAAAATAGTGCCATGCACCTGCTCTTCTCTCATGTATGAAAAACAGAGATTCACACGGGTTCATTGCCATTAATTAGACATGGCCCACATCTAGGGTTACACGTCATGATGGGGGTTGGTGTAAGCATCTACTGTACATGTCAAGACCCAGACTCTTTCTGTACCGTTGTACATAATTGTCCTCTTAAGGAGCTCATAATACTACGCTAATACTCCAGTTCATTGTATGAGGCCGTTTACGTTGGGTTTGGTTACTTCTTACCTTTCAACCTTTCCAAACATTGAATTTTTCCTCCTCCCTGTCATATTCACAGGTTATTAGTAACATAAATGGTCCTCGGTCACAGGGAGAAACAAACAGGCAAGTTTAATGTTGGCAAAGGCGAAGAAAAAACAGACGGGTATTACAGGAGATTACCAATTACTGAAATTACCTCACAGCTGCACAGTCTCCTCGCGAACAACGAACCCGGCTCTATATTTTCTCATCCAAGTAGAAAGTCGAAAGAACCAACACTCCTGTTGTTTAATTTAACCTTGCGCTCATAAGTGGATTCCTGAAAATAGTCCAATGTAACCTACTCTGCATACGCAGATTCCTGAGGTACGGCCTGAAAGATTAATCTCAAAGAATTCATTTCATGTATGGCGCTATTGAATTCAAAGGTAACAGGTATAGTAGTAAGGCAAAAAGGTATGTGAGAAGCAACAGGTCAAAACCTGCACCCACTCTCATGACAATTAAAGTGCAGTATATGTAGTGCAGTGTATCTAATGTACCGTGACTTCAGGTTGAAAGTGGATAATGGGCCCAAGAAGCTGATAATAACTCTCTCCATCTTTGTGTTTTCCATCAAGACTCTCTGGGTGGGCCCTTCCCTGCCGCAAGCCACCGATGCCACCACAAGCCCAAGCAGCGGTGCCTGCCCGTTCAGCAGTGTGGCAGCATGGCGCCCTTCCCCCTCCTCTTCCACCCCAGTGCCAAAGGATCACAGATCGTCATGGACATGTCCCAAAGGACGGTCAAGAGACAGGCCAGCTTCTGCAACGCCATCACCTTCGGAAACAGACCCATCGCTTTGTACGAGCAAGTTCGCCTGAAGGTAAAAAAAAACAGAACCTGACAAGCGCTTTGCAGTGGGCAAGGATGACTTTTTTTCCCCTCCCATCAGTCTTTTTACCGCTCTAGTCTCTCACTCCTTACCTCCTGTGTCTCTTCATTCCTCCCTCTGTCTCCCCCTGATGTAATTTTGGTCAGTTTTTTCCTCTGCTCCTGTGTGGGCCAAAGCAGCAGCAGCTTAGTGCAAGTTTCCACTTCACCTATCAGGCCATCTATGTCTCTAAAGTGAGAGAACGGGGCAAGCATTGCCATGTGAGGAGCCGTGTTATCTTGCATGACAAATGCAATGCAAATTGGGACTTTCAATGAGACAGAAATAGCTCCGCCGCAGGCAAATGAACATACCAAAGTATCTAATCTTAGTGTTGTTTAGCAAGAGATGTTGTTTTCACTATTTTGTTCGATAGCATACGAAAGAAATATACGTATCACTCCCGTATGAGGTAATTCCCAAATGTTGGCAGTGAGTTATCTTTGCTCAGCATTGCTCAAACTCTGTCTCTTCCCAGATCACTAAAAAGCAGTGTTGCTGGAGCGGAGCGCTGCGCCTTGGCTTCACATCCAAGGATCCATCCCGGATCAATCCGGACAACCTGCCCAAGTACGCCTGCCCCGACCTGGTCTCCCAGAGCGGCTTCTGGGCCAAGGCACTCCCAGAGGAGCTCTCCAACGAAGGGAACGTCATCTCCTTCTGGGTGGACAAGAAAGGCCGGGTGTTCTACCGCCTCAACGAGTCCAGCCCCATGCTGTTCTTCAGCGGGGTTCACGCCTCGGAACCTCTGTGGGCTCTCATAGACGTCTATGGACTCACGCGGGGGGTCCAGCTGCTAGGTGAGTTCCCACTCTTAGAACGACTCGTGCTTTACCTTTTCTCAACATCTCAATGTGCGCAGGTGATCTTGTTGGAGCAATGGTTGCTCCAACAAGTTCAATCGTAATAGTGAAGAAATAGACAGGTGTGAGAGAATGTGGGCAATTAGCTGAAAATTGTTTTTACATTCTATTCTATGAAAAGTACACTATCTATTTACCACACTGACATCTGTAGTCTTAGAGCGGCAAGGCAGTTGTATTGGCAGCGCAACTGATCCGTTTGCAATTTGCTACATGGCAGTGGAACCAGTACAGCTGTTGCTAATGGACGGCGAACCTAATGAAATCAGACAACTCGCCGCATTCGCTGCGTTTCATATCACCATTATAATATCTATCTGCGCATCCCAACTGAGAAACCACATACAAGGCATGTGAATGTTCTCCAAACAAGATGTTGCTGTGGAGTATCAGAGATGGAAGTCATTTGTCAAACTCGAACATCAGTGGAATATTGCTGACACACACCCGCCCACTTCCTCAGCAACAGTTTTGGCTCAAAATCCCTGCGCTGACGAGAAATCTGGTTCGTGGATGCATGGAAGTAAGAGAAAACATTGAGCTGGGTTGTTATTGGCTGCGATGCTTCGGTTTACCGTCTTTAAAACAAGAGGCCTGGGTTTGAAATGGAAATGTTTTATCAGATTCAAGAATGATTGTGAGTTGACTTTTTTTTTTACATACTGTACAGCTGCTCTGCTTTTCCCACATCCCACCAAAAGGGGCTAGTGGAAAAAGATGGTGAGAGATTAGAGAAGGCTGCATAATAACCACCATCATTAGAATCAAAGAAATGTCCTAAAGGCGGAATTTGAAAATGGCTGAAATCCATTTTGAAAAGTTCACCTTTTTTGTTTGAAGGCTTGTTAGGTGGAGGAGTTTTCCCACACATTAAGACAAAATCCATTCTACACAGTCATCACTTCTTTAGCTTTTACAGTAAAAGCGTTCAGTTCAATCGCAGCTTTGTTAAACTCAACTGAAAGTATTAAAAAAAAAGAAAAAAAAAAGAATAAATTGTCATTGAGGCTAAAGTCCCTGGAAGTCTGCATATTAAGCTGTTTCCAACTTTATTACGCCGGAGGCCAAAAGGAAGCTGTCAACACTATCAATAAAAATAGAAGAGGCTCCCGTATTGTGTAGATAGTGCCATTTAACCTTATTTCTTGTGGTGTCGGCTGACAACAAGCGACTGTGCTATCTTGCTGTGGGCTATTTGGTATCCAGTGCCTGAGTGTGACTATCTGCAGTTCAGCGGCCTTGGCGGTGACAAGACACAGTAGCTTCCAACTCCAGTTCTCTGACGGACATAAGCAGAAATGATGTCAGGAAATAACACACACATTTTGGGGCATTTTGAATGTTCCACTTTCTGGAGTCGGTACTCGATCCTACTGTATACCACCCTGCCTGTGCAAGTACAGGCAGCACATGAACGTGTGTAGTTTACTATAGTTGGAGAACCTGTACTCAATTCTGTCAACTGTATGCTTTTACCACTTTGGAACCTGGAGCATAGTATATAGTATAGTATATTTGGCATATAAAATCATTAAGATTTTAACTCATTGTGGCTCCATTAAAAAAAAAAAGATCATTATGATTTTTTCCATCCAAATGAGTTCCAATAACTGATAGACTTGCGTAACACTCTCTGAGCTTTCGCTCATCACTAGCATAATATTCTACCCTTAAAGGGGAATTCCACCCATTTTCAACATTTTTTTTTTCAAAAAGAAGCGTCTAAAGAAATCCATTAACATGGTGAAAATACATCTTGATGATGTCATCAAGATGTTTCACCATGTTAGTGGTTTCTTCAGACCACGATTTCTTGGGAACACAGAATGGGGGAACTTTTTATAATGTCCACCTAACACCTCGGCTCGAAGGTCAATGACATGGTAAAATGTTGAAAATGGGTGGAGTTCCCCTTTAAACCAGTGGTCCCACATAGATCTCTGCATGCACAACATCGCCTCTGCACTGAGCAGATGAGCCTCATCCCTCAGTCAACATAAGGGTCACATCGCTATCAGCCTGCCTCTATAGCCTGAGAACGTCAGTAGCTCAAGAGCATGGTATATCTCAAAGTCCCAGTATTGCCCTGGCCGGTTGGCTGCAGTTCAACAAGCACTTACTGCCTGAGAATATGGGTGGACACATCAAAGTCTCTTGCGGCAAAGCGGCACATGCGCCTAGATGCCTTTAACACAGGGCCACGTCGTTAGGCTTAATGAGGCTTATAATGTGGGCTGGCACTTACGCTGGCACTTGCGTTCCACGTAACACATGAACAATTCAGGCCCAAATTTCACCTGTTAATGGGCAAGGTCGTTCATCATACGATCAGTCCATGAGGGATTGTACCAGGTCTGGTTGGAGCAGATGTTTTCTCCTGGGGTCAAATGGAGGGTGCTGCTGCTGCTGCTACGCGAACAGACTGGCACAGACTGTAAGGGCTGGGATTGGTTAGAATAGATGACCTTGATTTGGCTTTCCCACAAAATGTGCAACACAAATGGTAAAGAAGTTGTGTAAATCTAAAGTTTTTGTTTTCCCGTGTTTGATTAATTATAAGGTAAAAATGCATTTTTAATCCGATTAGTCACAGCTTTTTTAATCACTTAAAATCGTATTAATTTTCCAAGTTTTTTCAGAAGCGACAAAAGACAAAAAAAAACATTACCACAGCTTTAAAATGATTATTCATGATTAATCACCACTCAAACTAATCACCACTCAAACTAATCCAAGTATGCCATGTTTTGTGTGTGTGTTTGTGTGTGTGTGTGTGTGTGTGTGTGTGTGTGTGTGTGTGCGTGCGCGCGCGCGCCCGCCCGCCCGCCCGCGCACGTGCGTGCGCTATCCTATCCTATACCTAATTATTCGATTTCCTATCAACCCGTAAACCTTTACTCTCAGGCTCTTGGTAATGTCAGTGACTTCATTCTCAAGCTGAAATAGCCTACACCATACAACCATTGCCTATCCACTATACGTCAGTCTCTTCCTAGTCTTACGATTTTAACTGTAGTTGATAACATCCCTTCTCTGAATGGCTGCCTCGCCTTTCATGTACAGTATGATGGATTGATTTTCAAAGTGTCCCTGATCACATGTCAGGGCATATTAGTATAACCGCAGCAATGCCACCATGTCGTGCGAGGGCTCTATGCTAAAAATGAACACTCATGCCCCTTGATATTTGTTATGATGGAATAATCAAATGATCCAGTGGGAATGTGTGATGCACAAATTTATATTGAAGAGAGTTTAAGGAACATGAAATATTGCTGCTGTCATGGTGGAAAATACCTAGTAACACTCATTGCATTACATGCAGAAATAAGTGACAAAATGTGTGTCCCCAGGCCTATTGAAGCATACTACATGCACACTGGTGCTTTCATTGAATTCCTGAAAGTCTGTCTCGGGGGGTAATTGCATCAAGCACATGCTTCACAGGCTTGTTGCTTCTGTATGTTATGTACAATATCAAGAAAATGACCAAAGGCCCTCTCACAAAATCTCACATTTCTAATGCACGATCAGACCATTCTGATTTTACTGGAGGATCTTTACAGTGAAAGAACATTTCTTCTCTAGACAAGGATCAAGGGAGTGTGCAGTTCAGTAGTTAGCCACCCATGTGGAGAGTCAAAGGTGATCTCTAGCCCAGTGAGAATGCCTGAAATCCGAGATGGTGTTGCATAAGTGGAGAAGGCTAAATGAATCTGCTAGAATCAAACTGAGCCTCATGGTGGTGTTCAGACCTACAATACATGCAACTTAAGAAACATACAGTATGTAGCATCGCCGTGCTCATCCTATGCAAACCGAAGAGCCCTGCTTTGTATTGTATTAAAGGTATTGGAAGTGATTTCACTTAATTCAAACATTGATATTTCTTTCTGCTTTTTTGGCTAGTCCTCCCTACTATCGATTGTAGTGACTATATAAGGAGTCACTCCCCCTGTCCCACTTCCCCCCCCACTGTAGAGTGTGTGCATGTACACAACTTGTTACCAGGAGGACACAAATCACTGAATGCTCCTTTAACTGCATTGGATCGTTAGGCATCGTGTGCATGGCACTCTGCTACAGGACCCACCAGTCTGTGACCCACAACAGGGTTTCCTCTGATAATGAAGATGATCTTTGATATGCTGTTTGGGTGTAGTGATATTTTTGTGCTTGCCTGTCATCTCCATTCACCGGAGCTGGACGTTTTCCTCGCAAATACAAAACATTCAGCGATTAAACAGTTTCTTATCAGCACTTCATCCCTTACAGTGGCGTTGTCCTCCACCTCTTTTTGACCTTCTTCTTGGATGCCGAATTGTTTAAATGTGTTTGAATACAAAATGCTTTTAAAATAGATCCCCGATGCTGAGTTCACAGCTTTGCTGATGCTTCCTTGATAAGGTATCGTGGTTTATTGAAAACGACCATGACAAATAAGATCAGGAACTTAGCTGTGTTTTACTCTCAGTTCCCAGAAGCCAAACACATATGGGAATGATACACCCGTCCTCCTGATCCAGCCTTAAGGGTGTCTGGAAATCACAGTTATGCAGACTGTAGACGTGACTACAGCCTGTTTTTTAGGGGTGAATCCCAGGATATCTCATGGCGTTCACAGCTTCACTACAGGTGTGATGGATTTCCTACAAGGCAGATAAGCATGCCTAGAAGAAGTTATCTTTTGATGGATGAGGGACTCTCCTGTTGGAGGTTTTGTTTACTAGAGGCAGATGAGTCACTTAATCACTGACAGAACGGTAGTGAACCGCAAGGCCGGCGTGAGCTAACATCATCTACAAGCCGTCCCACTAGTCATTAGAGAAGGATCCAAAATGGCTGCCAGAGAGTTGAGGAAGCTGCGAGCCTCTCAGGTGATTAAGCGGAGGCTATTGACATCCATCATTGGTGCGCACGATGGCACCGCAGTACATTAGGCCTACGGTGCGTCGCGACAGGGAAAACCACGGGCTGTTGTACGCCTTGCCTAACACTCTTGCAGCCATTGCTAAGTCTGCTGCCACAGGGGAAAGAACTGTTGCATAAATTCCTGTGGCCTTGTAGGGGCGGATCTAGGCATGGGCATAGGGGGGGCAATGCCCCCCTAAATACCCAGTCTGCCCCCCCAAACACGATGCCATCCAAAACAACGCAAGATATTTCAAATTAAAGTGCTTATATTTAAAATGATTTGAAACACTACGACTGCTACTAACTACAATTTTGGCACCACTAAACCAACAGCATTTCATCATTGGAAACAGAAAACTCTCTGAGTCAGACCTTTAGCTTACTTGGCTAATAAAAGTCCTGTAACTGAAAATGGTATGGGTGCGACTTCATCGCCCGTGGCGCGAAGCGACACGGTCGATGAAGCCGCCCCCATACCATTTTCTCTTGCCCCTCCAACATGTTCTCTTGCCCCCCCCCCCCCCCCCAAATGGGACATGTTATATCCGCCCCTGTGGGCTTGGTGGAATGCTGCTTGTGCAGTGCGCTGTTAGATTGGCAGGAATTTGCATCTCGCATCAGGTGCGTCATCTGCAATAGGTTCAGCTGTAGAATAACAGCCGGTAGCCTAAATTAAACTCAAATGGTTTGAAACTTGTTTACAGTTCACTTTACCTTTAAGCTGATACGTTTTTTTTGTCCTTCCTTAACTGATCGAAAGACAACCTGGAAATGCTGAAAATGCCAAGTGCACAAACATGTTAAGAGCTGTCTGGATACAATTGTACTGCACTTTCCTTGCTTTGTGTCTATTTCTGTGTTCTCGCGCACGCACAAACGCATGCGTGCACATGCACATCGCACACACACACAAACGCACACTACTACGCACACGTACTGCGTGCGTGCATGCGCGTGCACACACACGCACACACACACACACACACACACACACACACACACACACACACACACACACACACACACACACACACACACACACACACACACACACACACACACACACACCTCACTCATTGTTTGACTTGTCATCAATGATGCTATCTGTTAAGTGCACATGGCTGTGATCTAGGGATAGAAATAGTTTTCAATCGGGACAAATCAGATAGGTGCAATGTGGCCACAATAGAGAGAATGTCAAGCACGAGGCGCTGTAGCAGTCTGCCCATTTTATATGTGAAAAAATAAAATAATGTATTATAGTTCAAAGCCCATTACACTCCAACACTGTGGGGAGCAGTGACTCACCAGTACCAGCTAAAACGGCTGACTGAAATGGCCGTAGTTGGGTCGACAAAAATGGCCAGTTAAATGGCCACCTATCTCCATTTTTCCATAAATGAAGCACATGTTTGATCATACTACAGCCGGCGTCACACAAAATAGCACAGTGGTGGAGGTGGATTGCCTGGGCGATCATAGTTTTTGGCATGTCTACGTCAACTTACGGTAAGCTTATAATCAAGCCCTGAATAACACATTTGGAGCAGGTCATCATTCATGAGCTTTAACGAAAATATAGACAGCAGGCATTTTGATTATGGACCATCTTAGGTGGACACGATCTGTCGTTAGTTAAAATTGCTAATAGTCTAATTATTATTAATTATTTGCTTTCCGGATTATTGGCAACAACACAAATCTTGGGACGTTTCGAGGATGGCATCGATATACAGTATAATCTCAGGATCTCTGGGGTGGAAACAGTTAAAAGCAGTACAGGTGCTCTGTGATGAAGTACTGTGTCAGCAGGGAGTGTCGAGCAGGAGGAGCATAGGAGGTTTCATGTCCTCCCGGTGGATGCTCCTCACAGCCAGTAGGATACGGCACAACATCCACGACTAAATTGTGGAGAAAACTGAGGGTAAAAAGCAATACGACTTTCTTTCAATAGAGGGACATTTGTGAATTTGTTTTGAATTCATGTTGATAGTTTATATTAAATTCTGTATTTAATCATCACATTTTGCCACAGTATAGCGTACAAGAACATTGTGTTCCTTCCATAATGTCCATGGGGCTGCATACTAAATGAGCGACCAAACTAAGCTCTTTTGTTCATTATGATTGATGAAGTTATTTGATAAGCCTGAAGGATCTAACCGTACCCAAGTGAACCGAGTCTATACTAAATGCATCTAATGACTGGTCTTTTGCTCGCAATCAGACCCTCCAAAACCAATAAACTGGAAATTCAGCATGGTAATAACAATGTGCAATGTCATCCGTCAAAACCGTGTCTCCAGCCAAAGGCAAACAGCAGACACAGGAGAGAGAGACGGAGAAAGAGGCAGCGTTCGGGGAGGGATGCTAAGTGTCTCCATATTATAAACATTTAGCGATTTCTCTCAGCAGAAAGTCTTTTGCCAGAATTACAAGAAAACTATGAATCATACTCAGGCCTCTTGTCTCTCTCTCTTCCTCTTGTGCTTGCTCTCTCTCTTCCTCCCGAGTTAGACCAACATTCACTTTCTTGGTCTGCTGATCGAGCAAATTAATCATCCGAAAACGTGTCCTGTTTTAATGATTGGGAGATTTTAAACCCGATTAAAGTTACATTAAGGTTTTGCAAGAACAGGGACCCTGCTCCAAGTTCCCCCCAGTTTTAGAAATAACTATAATCTGCCACTTGTTTTGAGAACATTCGAGACAAAATGTTAATTTTAGACCAGCTGGTTGCCTTTTTGGGTTGAAAAATGCTTTCGTGATAGGAGGGACTTGGGGTGCAAATTAAGTTTTCTTCTACATTGGGTCCGTAGGGCCACTTACTGTATGCCCCATAAATAAATAAATGAAGGAATTGGAAACGACCAAATATAATGTTAAAGTTTTGTCTACAAACTAGGATCTAGGAGAGGCTACCAAGAGTCTTCTAATGCATTTTATAAGAGCTCTGCCTCAAATTACCTCAGTGATGAACTTTTCTTTTCTTTTTTTGATTCGTCAAACAAAGGTAATGGCCAGCTGACAGTCTTTGCACCTCATCCATGACCTGTTCGGCCAGAATGGAATCAAACAGATTAGGAAAGAAATCAACATAGATATCATAATAGAGGCTGTCAGCTTTGGATCCATGGAGCTGGGTCATACTGGGGGAAGCCTTCGAGGGGAAGCTAATCACTTTCAGATGGCTGCGTGTGTGTGTGTGTGTGTGTGTGTGTGTGTGTGTGTGTGTGTGTGTGCGCGCGCGTGCATGCGCCTGTGTGTGTGTGTGTGTGTGTGTGTGTGTGTGTGTGTGTGTGTGTGTGTGTGTGTGTGTGTGTGTGTGTGTGTGTGTGTGTGTGTGCGTATGCGGTGCATTTCACTGGGGGTTTGCCCCATCTTTGCTTGACCTAAACAATGAAATGAGACTGTAATTGGAGAAATGTTTGAGAACAGATTGAAACACCAGAGACCTCAGAAATGATCTGCTGAAATGAAAACAGTGAGGACACTGAGAAAAAGTGAAGGGTCACTTTGACCAAGGGAAATTTACATTTTTATATTCTGGAGCCTCGGCGTGTTACAGTCCACTACTTAGTACTTATACTGCTTTAAGCCAGGGGTTTTCAACCTTTTTGATACCAGGGACCACTATTTATTCACCATTTGAGCCACGGACCACCATTTGATGACATTTTAGCACCACAGACCCCAAAACTAAAGATTTATTTTGCTTTTGTCTACAATTTCAACTCCAAGATAGATTTCAGAAACAAAACGGTCAAACATACAGATGAAAATGACCATTAATCTTCTACATTCTCTAGTTGTGTAGACTTGGGCTAATTCAGATGACGAATATTCTTAAAGGGGTATTCTTAAAGGGGTACTCCACTTTCATGTGCCAAGTTCATTACACTTGGCACATGGTTGACTGCTAGGTGAGCGCTGGAGCTTTGGCATGGGGGTCAGATCGGCATGGAATAAATTCTGTACTGGCCTTATAAGGAGCATGTTTTGACTGTACATTGTTTGATGAGGTCAGGTCCACTTCTCACATCTAGCATATTTTTGGGGCAAAAGTAGGCCTATGTTTTTTGTCTTGTCATTTACTTTTATGGATACAATGAGGCATTGTAAACAATCTTTCTCAATATATGCTATACATGTTTTAATAGCGTGTCTGTGTGTTGTGCAGGTGCATGCAAATGCGCATGCAAATGCAAGAAAGGGGGGAATTCCACTCATTTTCAATATTTTACGATGTCATTAATATACAGTACCTTAGAGATGTTGTGTGGGCATGGTAAAAAAGTTAATGAGTTTTCCTTTTGGTTCACATTTGTATACTCTTTTGGTTCACATTTGTATACTCTCAGAAAAAAATGAAAATGGGTGGAATTGCCCTTTAAGAGGCGCCCCCCCCCACTTCTAAAATTCCCACTACAACACTGCTAGTAAACTGTGCCTGAGCAGCACAACACCCCATCCAGGCAGGGGCGGTTTTAGGCATGGGCCATATGGGCAGCCGCCCAGGGCGGCATCGTGAAGGGGGCGGCATAGCGAAGCAAAAAAAGAGAGAAAAGAAATCCGCTATTCCGTCTTATTGTCATTGCATGGATCTACAAGTATCAACGCACAAAACATGATAACGTCGTGCAATTCAGCGTGTGTATGTGTCCTGGCCTGGGGGGTTCAGTTGTGGTGTTACCGCTGGACCATTGACTTCAATGTTAAATGCGCTCTCCAATGCGCTCTCCATATGATACTTTTGAGATTTGAAAAAGCCACAGTAAACTGGCGAATGGTGGCAACAGTATTTATGATACAGTAAATAAAATCTTACCTCACATGGTTTCTTGGGAAGTCCTGATTTTTTTTTTTAAGGTTGAGAAAAGTTAACAGGGCCTTTTCAAATCTCAAAAGTTTAACATGGAACTCTATGGAAATATGGAGCGCATTCTTTCTGTCAGTGTCTTCCAGGTGCACTAATTAGTGGGGACTTTCCACAGTGGTTAAAGGAGAATTCCACACCAAAACATATTGGGAGCAATCTACCTTGATTCCTGTGACATGCATAATAATGCTCTTGATTTTTGTCATAGATGCCCCCTTTTCTACATTTCACCCTGAGGTCCCCCTCCCTCCAATGCAGTTTGCATTATAGCTACTTATTCATTGAATTAACTGAAACTATAATAGGCTATAAAGCATAAACTCAAATGCAATCAAGACTAATAATAATAAAATAATAATCTCAAGTTGATCATTAGATTATTGATATTATTATTATGAAAAAATAAAATAAAGGGAAAAAGAAATCACACCTGTGTGAAGAAGGTGGTGTCAAGGTGACATGCTCACTAGATGGTGATATCTACTCAGAAGGTTTAGGCCTATGTATTTCCTCAGACCCCCCCCCAAAAAAAAATTAGAGAGAACATTGCTTGGTGTTTCATATCACCAAATGATAACAATATGGAAAAATGCACTCTAGGTTCTGTAGGTAGCTCTGTGTGTGTGTGTGGGGGGGGGGGGCAATTTTTTGTAGTAGGCCTAGTTGTGTTTGTATGGACGATGGTCTGTTTAGTCTTGAGTGGTGGAGTAGAGGTGGTCGTTGGGTTGATCCCGGAGGGTGTATGTGTGTGTGTGTGTGGGGGGGGGGGGCGCCAGCAGGGGATTTCGCCCAGGGAGTAAATCCCTCTAGAACCGCCACTCCATCCAGGTGCACGGTCCGGGTTTCGTGCGTGTGGCTTTTAAGTGTCATTGGAAACGTCGGTGGCGCTCCGGTGACATCGGTGAAGTGCCGCGCGTGCCTTTCTCTCCTCGGCCGTCTGTCACATTCAGCGTCTTTGATGGTGGCCCAAAACACATGTGGAAACACCTGGCAACCGGCCAAAGAATCTTGACTGGGTCTCGGCTATACGCGTGTCTCCTGTTGCATTGGGCATGTCAGACATTCAGAGTTCATTCAAATGCACAGAGTTACTGTGCATATCAATAACTAGTCCCCCCCCCATCAACACACACACTGGTGCACACTACATGCACACACACGCGCGTCGTGTCGCTATCTGTATCTGCACTGGGATAACACTCCTTAAAAGCTCATCAACATGGATGCTCCCCTGAGAGGTTTTTCTTTTTTTTTTTTTTGTCATACCCGATAAGCAAAATCCCCTCTCTCTCCTTTTCTGGAAAGACAGACACTCCCCACTCCAAACCTACCCCTTTGCCCCCCCTTCTCACGACAGATGACTTCACTCTGTGGATGAGGCTGGGGAGAGGCCCTCTAGGCATGCATACTTAGGGCAAATCCCCCAACACACACACGCACGCACGCACGCGCGCTCATGCAGACACACATGTACGGCAGCGAGACAGACACACATCCAGACGCACACGGAGACATTTGGAAGCTGCTGACTTTGTGGTGTGTAGAGGGTGCAGCTATACTAAAATCCCCCGAAAGCTCCCTAATCCAGTTCCACTGGGCCAAGGAATGAAGTGAACCATCACTGAACCATACCCCTACCTATTCCACTGCCTGCACACAGCAAACCGTCTGAGCCGCAGCTGCTGCAGCCCGGAGGGTTAAAAAAAGGCCACTGAATGCATGGAATCACCGAGATCAGTATCAGTCCAGAATGATACCGCGTTGAGCTTGCGTTGGCATCCTGCAAAAGGATTTGACAGGGCTGAGGTTTTGGGATGATTGACGCGTGATTTCGTGTCCTAGCGATACAGTTGAACTTCCGAGGTTATAAGGCTTGCTGTTGGTAGTACATCGATATTGCAAAAGGCTTCTCACAGCTATGATTAAGTGAGACGTTCTTAATGGCATTCATGTTTGCGTATAGAGAAACAGGATGCCAACTCCGATAACCCGGACGGCCCCCATTCCCTGTGTCTACTTTCAAAGTGACTTGTTTTACTGGTTTGAGTTTACAGACTCTCTGGTGGATTGTCCCTTGTTTGAAGAGAAAGTAAACTAAGAATAGGTAGGGGTTATTTCTCCATGTTCCTTCCTCCTCCGAGAAAAAGAATTCCTCCCTAACCTCCCAAACCATCAAACAACAAGGATTCATTGGGGAGTTCTCAGGCTTTTTTTTGCGATTTTGTTTTTTTCTCACGGCTCCTGTGCTAATAAGATGCCATTGACCCCTGAGAACAGGGTGATTTAGCTGTGTGTTTGTCATCTAAATGGAGCCTTTATTCCATAGAGTGAGTTGCAGGAACCGTTCAAAGCCTTTTTGACAAGGTGCACTTAAATTACGCCAGCAACATGTACTGTCATGACAAAAACAGCGATTACATTTTCTCCCGCCATTCGGAAAACCTCAAGGACTTGCACATTACAGGTTCAAAGTAGAATATAATTGCCCTTAATGCTCAATACATTGCATTATAAAACCACTGGCACTTTGCCAGTGTAGCGCTGTAAAAGTGGATGGAACAGACAAGGGGCATCGCATGATTGCATAGTGAATGTCTCTCAATGCCAGTGTTATTTTTTCCCCTTCTGGCACAATAGCTACAAACAATCTTCAGAGGACAAAGGATGCAGGCCCACACCTGTCAAGTGCGTGATTGACATTTTAATGAGGGGAAACAACGAGACCCCCGGTCCCAGGGCACTCTCCCTCTAAAAGAGGAACCAGTTCTAAGCTCTCCGCTACCACGCTAATCAAACAGTACTTGGCCTGTTGTCAACGGTAATAAACCAACAAAAAAGACCTCTTCGCCTCAAATCAGAACATAATAGGAGATAGTAAGCCATTAATTGTGTACACTGATATACGGTATAAAGGACACTTGACGGTTTAAGCCTTATATAACCATTGATTATCTTCTTTTGAATATCACTTCCCCTCGGCAACAGAGCGTCACCTATTCACCTTAAACTTTATGGTTACTCTCTGTCGCTAGGAGAAGCTGATGTAGGTTGTTGAGGGCATATGTCTGCACACACACACACACGCACGCACGCACACACACACACACACACACACACGTGTTGACACGTGTTCATAAAATACAAACAGGTTTTTGAATAAACATTCATAATGTTATGCTGACACATATCTTTCAGAATGTTTACGGCTTGCGTAAGCCTGTGTGTCACAAGAGTCCCATAATGAATGGCAAAGAATATAACCGATCTCTCTTGGGAACCCCAAGTGCTCAGGCTAACTCTGCCTTGAAGATGATAAGCCTGCTAATAATAAGACCCTCATGGTTGTTTGTGCACACTCTGGCTGAGGAAATAATTAAGGTCAAGCAGTTTATCTGTGGTGGGGCCGGAGATGTGCTTGCTTTGTGTGATAAAGAGAGAAGGGGGGCGGTTGAGGTTGACTCTGTCTGCCTGCCCGCCCCCCTTCACCCCTATCTGTCTTCCATCCTCCCTTTTCTTCTTTCACACTCCCTCCGCATCTGTTTCCCACCCAGAAGCAGGGGCGGATCTAGGCATGGGCATGGCCCCTAAATGCCCAGTCTGCCCCACCAAACACAATGGCATGCAAAACAACCCAAGATATTTAAAATTAAAGTGCTTATATTTAAATGGATTTGAAACACTACTACTGCTACTAACTAACTACAATTGTGGCACTACTAAACCAACAGAATTTCAGAAAGAGTCAGAAATTTAGCTTTATGTATGCTGCGTGTCTGTTGCAACTTCAACAACAACTGAATGAACTGATGTTATTATTGATATTTATTTGCCTACTAAAAGTCCTGAAAATGGTATGGGTGCAGCTTCCTCGCCCATGGCGCGAAGCCACCCCCATACCATTTTCTCCTGCCCCCCCAATTGGGAAATGTTACATCCGCCCCTGCCCAGGAGGATCTCTAACAGAGAGAGAGAGAGAGGTTGAGAGCCACACACACAGCTTTAGCCATCATGTTTGTCATGCCTTGGCCCAGTGTATGTCCAGTCTTCTCAAATGTCCAATCAGGCTAATTTTAGCCCCATGTTCGGGAGGGCCAGGCAACGTGCAGATCCATTCGTAGTACCATTCGTACCGAGCGGGAAAGACATTTCCTAGTTGGTTATTTACATCATTTATATTTACAGAACGTTGAGTTTCCCTGTGTGGTTTGCACGGTGAAGGCTATTTATTCTGTTCTTTATGCAGCACTGATAGAAATGTGATCCCATTACAGAGAGTAGCTAGTAGCTACAGTATCTCAGTTACAGGATTTTTTTGATATCTGGGCGGCACCATTCGATCACTCACATCACTGTTTTGGCATGTTGTGTAAATGTATAGAAGTGGTGAAACTGTATAGCTTAGTGGATGCAGCTGAGGTCAAATGCAAACTACCAATTATTATGCAATATAACGTAAACCCAGGACATACACATAAAAGTGTAATGAAACACGTACTTACAATGTGGTCTTGTTTAATATGTTGTTAAATGTGTCTGCATTTCCTACTATACAGACCCCTAAACATTCCTCTGGTTTACTATGTGTGCATTATCACAGAAAAACAATCTTGTGGGTGCAGTCAGAGACTTACTGCAGTGGTGTCCTGTGTGCTTTATATGTACGCATGTCACCTAACTATTATTATACAATTCATAATGACCTAATCGAGATAATCACCACCATTTCCACACATAAAAAATATAGTGAAAATGGCAGACTGATTAGCAGATTGATTGAATAGTTTTTTGGCATAAAGTAATCGGTACAGGGCACAGTCAGACATAGCCAAACAGAAGTAGACTCTTTATTCACAACAACAAAAACAGTTAAAGTGTTAACGGCAATTATTTGTGTGACAATTACATTTGAAACGTCACAGTTGTGACAGCCCTATTTTGATGTGGTGCAGCTGCAACAGGCTCGCCTCTGGCACTGGGTATCACTGGAGCGCCCGGGACACACCTGGGCTTCACAATGTTTGTTGTACTGTAGCTTAAAGTATAAAGCTCTCCTGTCGCTCTCTCCCCACGGATATGTCCCACTTTAGGTCCTCTTATCTCTAAACATGTAGCCTTAAAAAACAAACGCCCCTATGCTGTTCCTAACCATCTCTTTGGGCTCTGTGCAGTACCAGTTGCAGAGCTAGTGTTTGTGATCCGAGCCGTGCCTCTGGTGTGTGCATTTACAAAGTTAATGTTGTGTGGATGTCTCTGCGATGAATGTAAAAACAAGCTAATGATCTGCATAAAAACATGTTATGCTCTGCTACGGTAATTATTGTTGAGTTAATCTTTGTGTGTGTGTGTGTGTGTGTGTGTGTGTGTGTGTGTGCGTGCGTGCGTGTGTACGCGTCCACAGACAGCGAGATGGTTCCCCTGGACTGCCTGCGTCCTCGGTCGTTCACCGCCTCCCACCGGACCTCCGTCCGTCGGAACGTCGGGGACGACGCTCGCCTGTCCATCAGCCTGTGTGACCTCAGCCTCCAGCAGCACCAGGACCTCCAGGAGGAAGACATGGATGACGAGGCGGCAGAGGAGGAGGAGGAGGAGGAGGAGAGGCTACGACCGCTCAGCTCCTCCTCCTCCTTCTCCTGCCATGTGCCTCAGAACTCTCAGAACTCCCAGCAGTGCTCCCTGCTGCCCGCCCTGTCCGCTGACAGCGACCTGCGCTTCCACGCTGTGCGCGGCGCCCATGTCACGGCGCTGGACGAGCAGACGGTGGGCCGCCTGGAGCCGCGCAGCGGCGCCGAAGAGAGGACCCTGGTGTTCACCAGCCGGCCCCTGCGCTGCTCCGAGACCGTGTTCGTCAAGGTGTCCAAGGCGGGCGGTGGCGCCACCGCGCGACTCGGGACGCTCTCCTACGGCGTGACGTCGTGCGACCCGGCCGTGCTGAGGCCCAGCGACCTGCCCCACAACCCGGACGCCCTGGTCGACCGCAAGGAGTTCTGGGCGGTGTGCCGGGTGGCGGCGGCGGCGCTCCACAGCGGGGACATCTTGGGCTTCGTGGTGAACGCGGACGGGGAGGTGGTGATGAGCCATAACGGCGTCAGCGCGGGAATGCAGCTGTGCGTGGACAACTCCAGGCCTCTCTGGATGTTCTACGGTCTGCACGGCAGCATCACACAACTCAGGATCTTAGGTGAGAAGAGAGATGCTGTAACACTTTGTTGATCCCAGAAGGGACTTTGAGATTATGCTTAATATAAAATGTGTTTGTACAACGTACAATACAAGTCCCTGCAGTGCAGTGAACGGTGCTATGCACTAGCATCCTAAAAGCAGCAAATAAATCAGTGGTTTTGCAGAGCCCACTGTCAGATTTATTATGTCGGAGAATGTAATAATGCGTGCAGCGTGTTTAAGACTTGTACAAACAGAAATAGTTAACCTATTTTGCGAACACACTGTGTGAGTGTTTCACCAAATTCTTCCGTTCAGAAGTGGGGCCTCTGGTCCTTGAACGAACTGGGATGGCCGGATTCCAGTTCAACCCACGACATGAAATTTCTTTCTGTGTTTGGCTTTTTATCGTCGCATGTATCTTTCTTGGCATTTATGGCTCCGCCCAGAGTTTGCAAATGAATGCAAACTTTGATAAGCTGAAGCTTCTCAAGTTGAGCAAGAATGTCTGACAACTCGTTTGTTGTTCGATTCCAGGAGAGAATTTACACAATGTTACGGCATGGTCGTGAAATAATTTATTACAATCAACAGTTCTGGGATTGTTTATACACTCAATTACTAGGACACACATGCACGTGTACGTACGCGCACACATTGTTGCTGCTCATTGTTCCAGAGACATTTGTACAAACACAAAAATGACCATGCATTTTTCTCTTGTCTACCAATCCTGCATGAGCCTGTGAATACAGGTCTGGATCCAAATGGGGAGTTAAGATGCCAGCACAATATTGTGGGGCTATACTGTGGGTTCATGACAGTCAGTCTTATTATCAAAGAAATTCATGTCTGGGAAATTGGCTTGACCTTGGAAAGGGGATGTTAATAGTATTTTTTTTTCTGCTGACTTTGATACAAAGGGTTTAATCTCATCACACTTGCGAAATTGCATATCCTTATGCATTATTTAGATTTGTTGATGTTTAGGTGATTGAAGCAAACATTTTTATTTGCTGAGAATGTGCCTTTGGTTATGCGGGAGTAATCTTATCGCCTCTATTTGCCTTATAGAATGCTGGTATCCCTCAAAGCTTGCCTACTGTATATCAACTCGAAATCAACAAAACTTGGCTTATATTTCATTTAATTGATTTATTGACTCGGGAAATAGGGTTACTGTGTGCAAAGGCCAATATAAAACCACTTCCCAGCCAGCAGTCAGCACATCAACTGTGCATCAGTGTTTTATGACTGGAGGGTCAATATGAATTGTGGAATCCTTAATATCACCTTTCGTAACCACACTAACCCTCTCCCCCATTGCCAAGGACCACTGCCATCAATACATCATTGTCATTATCTAATCACGGTTTCAGTAATACAATATTCTGTATTTGTTTACTTTTTCTCCCCTAGCCTTAAATCACTACCAAACTTGAAATGTCAATGTTGACTTAACAGAATTGCACAGTGAGGGAACCAAGGGTGTTTCATTCATAAGTGCTTTTAAAAAAGCATTAACTCCAAATTTTTCAAGTCTGTGCAAGTTTTCCTGTGTGCTTTTGTGTGCTCACATTGTACAGAAATTAATGGAATCCAATATTTTTCTCCCAAAATCTAACAAACAATGTTCTGATTTGTTTTCCAAATCAAGCCGTGCTGCGTGTAAAGTCAAAATATTCATGCTATTCATTTATTTACAAGCCCTGCAGCTCTGGTTTTGTAGTCAAGGCCAGCTAAGTTAATGTTTCTGATTCTCTCTCAACTTTTGGGTCTTTTCTTTAAACAGAATCTAATGGTAACGGTAGAAGGGAAAGGAAAGTTTCCCAAAATAGATACAAAATTTAGATTTTCTTAACATTATATCTACTCTTCTCTCCTCGGTTCTCCTTGTAGTCTGTTTGACTGGGACGGAGGAGGTTATTTCTATCTTGCGTGGGCTCCCTGCAGCCCAGCATCATCTACCTAGAGGGCGGGCTGCTGCACATATTCCTTTGTATGCATTATTAAAATGTAATTGCATGTAGGTTTCATATGCTGCTGTATGAGCGCTTCTCAAGCCATTACCCACTCCAGCTCGCGGGGAGTGCACACTTGTGTGATGTCTCTGGCTGGCTCGCCCACTCGCTGCACCCTGCTCAGCCACAGGTTCCCATGGAAACGTGTAGCCACCTAGCAAAGTGACGCGGTTGTCTCTCTGTCCCTGACTATGCGAGATGAATCGAAGTCGTCATATTGTAGATGATTTTGTCCCTTGCAAGGCATTGTGAGCTTGTAGATCGGTTATTATTGTTTTTAAGTTTTTATTGTAGTGATGAGACATCTAGGTAGTAAAAAAAGAAATATCATGTGACAGACCTCCCTGGTGTACCCCTGTTCTGCAATAACCGTTTTACACTGACGGTATGTGGGAACAGGGGGAACCCCTCTCGAAGCCTATATTATGCAGTAATATCCCAGGAGTGTACACGTGGACCTAAATGGTTTCATTTAAAATGAACACTCACTATTTCATAGTGTACTCGTGCCTGCATACCCACAACACATTCGTAGGCTTTCCATTCCTGGTCCAGGTCTGAATTTGTAGGACTATAATGGCAGAAGGTGAAAGCTGTCCTAGATGAAAGGCTGTATGAATATAGACATGAAGGGCATCTGTTCTCTTATTAGGAGGGGACCAGGATATCCGTTAACAGCTGCTCTATCACAAAGGTCACGTTAAGAAGGTCTTAGTAGGGAGTTGTTTTCATTTGTACTACTACACGGTGTATGCACAGTACACTGTATATTATGTACAAGAGTTGTTGAATTGATTGAAACACAGATGACTCAGATATACAGTATATTGAGTGTATCTGCTATTATCCAATAGTGCCGGCTATATTATTATGTACTGTACAGTATATTGTGTTCACACATTTTACACAACAATTAAAACAACTATGATTGCAGGCGAGGTCTCTGTCAGGTCTCTGTTGAATAGATAAACAACAACACTACCCTGCATATCAAAGAACTTACCCAGCCAGTCTTTATTTATGTGGAGATTGAGACTTTTTAAGACTACAGCAGCTGGTGTGGGTCTAAAAAAAACAATAACAAACAAAAAAAGGACCCCAGCCCTCAGGGAAAATTAGAGTGGCCTACAGTGCACTTTGACATTAGCATGGGCACATTTGTGGACCAGACGTGAGCACACGTCATGCGATGAGGTGTATTTACATTTTGTGCACTGCTGGATTGCAAACACAGGATGAAATACTTGAGCACATGGAAGCTACCGTGCCACAGGTTACTACTGGTCCAGCCAAGTAACACTACCGGTAGTATTTTTGTCAGGGACAGCTGAAGGACAATTGTAAACAACAATGTTTTGTAGCCTGGCCGGCGCAGTAGGGCAGAACTGATCTGTGGGTTTTGGAGTTGGCGCAGAGAGACCTGTGAGATGAGATGATTTGCCAGCAGGAGGAGCAATGTCAGCCCAAAGGCCTGGATCTGGTAGTGTTCATTGGGGGGAGTGGGCTGGAAGGGGATTGGGGGGGGTGTTGTACAAACAACAGCTACTTTACAGTGCAGCTAGAGGCATGATGGGGGCTAGAGATGAGTCGAGGCCCCTGGTGAGAGTGCATTACCACAGGCGCCTATACGGTAACTCACCCACACACGCACACACACATACACGCGCCGTTGACTCACCGACTCATCTGCAGCAAAGATAACAGACTTTGTATTTGAGCGTGTGTGTCATGTGCAATGGCTGTGTTCACGTGTGACAGTCAGAGAGACAGACAGGGAGACACGAGGAAATGCATTATTCGCTAATTATCGGTTGTTCTGGGGGACGTGTCAGTGCAGTGAGTGACAGCGCTGCGTTTCCAGTTACACCATTATGGCGCTGGGGCTCTGCATTAAGAGATTACAGATGTTGTCTGTCAATGCTCAGGAGCTCTGTACGGCTGCTTACAGAAGAGTCAATTAGGCACAACACGCTTGAGCCAAAACATTGTAAAAAAAAAAAAAAAAAAAAGATGTTCGGTTGCTGACACTAGAACACTGGAAAATATTGTATTGCCTTCACTCACAAGGATCAATTCCAATGCTTTTTGATGTACAGCTGCAGTTGAGATACAATTGTATTTCAGCACTTACGGTACATGCATGCAGGAAAAAAATAAACCATGATCTTCATGCTGAAAAAACACAGTTCGATCTTGTCTGACCTTAATGCCATTTTAATCCATTCATAGACTTGGAGCATGCAATTACCCAATCATTACAGGTTGCCTTCCAGTCTATAGTAACATTACCTAATCTTTTCAAATCGTCCCATCTTTAATTCCCCATATTTCTGCCAATCAAATTTCCAAAATATTAAAGTTGACTTTTTTCTTTGATCACAGTCATACACCCCCTTTCTAGGGGGTTGATGAAACTGTCCATTCTACTGACCTATTTTACAAAACAAACTAGAAGCTAAAAGTGAAATGTAACTTTTGTTTCCAACACTGGTTTCCAATGTACTATCCATGTATAGGCTCATCTCTGCACCCAGACATCCGAAGGCCATCAGTACCAAGCTCTCCGTCCTGTACCCCCAACGCATCCAACTCAGAGACCAACCTTGACACACACTTGAACATCAACCTCAACACCAGCTACCAGATGACCTACAACTGCTCCACCGGTTTGTTCATTTTTTAACCTGTTGCACCACTTTCAGGCAGCAGGCAGAAATTGATTGCAGTTGTACTTAAATCATACGACTTCCCAGACCCGTATCGCTTTCCCTTAACACTTATTGGCCTTCCTAACCATAACCTTGTGAGACTGCATTAAAATCAAATTGGGGACACCAATGTTTTACCCCAAATCTGCCCCAAAAGGTGTCCGACTGTATTTTAGGAACACACATAAAATCTCACTATTAACTGCCCACTCTCTCTGTTTGTCATACATTTACACATCTCTAAAACGCATCCCTGTTTTGTCATTTGTCTCAGGTATGACGCCTGGCTCTCCCTTCTCCAGCCACCCAGACTCGCCCTCCTTCCCGACGTGCTCGAGCTCGTGGAGCGACGAGTGCACCATTTGCTACGAGAACGCCGTGGACACTGTACTTTACGCCTGCGGACACATGTGTCTCTGTTATGAGTGCGGGCTCAAGCTAAAGAAGATGACCAACGCCTGCTGCCCCATCTGCAGAAGGACTATCAAAGACATTATAAAGACTTATCGAAGTACGTAGTGTGGCAAAGGCCCTCAAAGTAATTCGAAACACAGGGGCCAACGTAACGCATCGACTTGAGACCTGTGTGTGCTAATCGTGGCTTAGGTACACTGTCCCAAGACTGGCCTACCAAAGAGTACAATAGCCATTTGTGTGTGAAATCCTGCTCAGGTACTGGAGGTCAAGGTCCATATTAAATGACAAATACACAGCACATATCGGTATGTCATGTCAGTAAGTATACAGTAAGTCAGCTTTGAAAGTCTTGCCTTGGTAACTGCCTGTAGTGTCTTGATGAGGAATTAGGATCCATAAACATGTCATCTGAAACATGGCCAAGTTGAGTCGACAAAAACACTATGGTTTTATATTGATACCCAAACCGGGGCTTCAGTTTGTTCAGACCGCTGACCGCTGTCTGTGGTCTCTGTGAACGTTCTAATAGAGCATGTACTCTGAAGCTCTCTAACTCAATGCACAAAAATAAACTCACTGGTGATATAGCACCACTGCCAGGTGCCTTGAAAAGTGGAGAAGCTATTGAGGAAGACAACCATCGTGCTGATTCCATCAGCTACTATCACCCGTCATCACTCATAAGATGCCTCCCCTGAAAATGTTGTTCTTGCCAGCCATTAGACTCAGTCCCCTGGCAAATCAAGGAAGAAAAAAAAACAACCCTAAACGCTTTTACCTGGGATCCTGCAAGGAATCTCTCAGGAATAAAGAAGACGAACAAAGAGGAAGAATGACCGTTTGTTGAAGTAGAGAGGTCATGGGCGAATGCTGCAGAATCAACCTTGCACGTATTATGAATTACTACAATTATAAGTTAAGGGTTAAGGAAGATACAATCATGATTTTGTCAAACAAAAGCATAATTCACGCAGTATATTCCCCGCTTACTGTGCTCCAGTGCCCTTTTATCAGATATGGCAGCAGACGTCGTGTGTGAAGGAGAAAATGTGTGAACGATCTCGCCTTAGAAGGTCACGCAGTGAGCTAGGATGTAAATCAATGAGGAGCAGGGGAGAGGAGGTGGAGAGAGGATGTCGTTGTGTTCACAGAGAGAGACGAGACACAGCAGAGGAAGGGGCACCTTGGCTGCGTGTCTGCAACAGCGCCAAGACAAACGGTTTGCTCAGAGACACACGCCGTGGATATATCAAAACTCCCCATCTGATGGCTTGTAAAATGTGGGCTCTGACCATAGGCGATTTTAGGCTCTCTGAGCAGGGGGGCATAGATGTGTAACTTCTGAGAGTTGCAGACACTGTCAAGAGTTACATTATATTTAAACATCTGAATTACATAATTTTCAAGAATCTGCACAATTAGAAACTGTAGACGAATTGTTATTTTGACCAACATTTTGCCAGTTGTCATTCCTAAATTGTGGACAAAAACTTTGGGTCCGACAAACTAGACTCGACATCAAACGGTGGTCCTCCGTGGCTACAATGCAGAATAAATATTGGGCCCTGGTATGAAAATGATTGAAATCCACTCAATATAAGCAACTAAATATGCTAGATAAGTACTTGTTTTTCTAGACACTATATGATTTATTTAGTCTTTTTGGAACATACTATAACCAAGTGTTCATTACAAAGCATGATTGGGATGAAAAATATACATTTGTATAAATGAGTATGAAGTTACAACTGACAATGCCACCCTGGCACCTCCCCTAAAATCGCCAATGGCTCTGACTGTGTTGCATGTCCAGTCTCTCTGAGGTGTCTCTGGACGCTTAGAAAGCTTTGGTGGATGGTGTAATGGGAGAAGAGTCATCCAAAAATATAAACAACTGAAGGACAGTATAGTATTTTCTTTTATGGCTTTTATGTTCAAAGAGCACACCGCACGTGGGATGATGAATCAACCTTCCTGTTATAGTAAGGTAGTCATAAAAAGCGTTTATTATTCCAGTTTAAGGGTTTGCTTACTTCAGATTGCACATTTCTCTTTTGGAACTGTGTGGAAGTATAGGGGCAGTAGTAATGCAATGGAAAGTAGTGGAAAGAAATTAGAGTAGGGGATACAAGTTGTTTTTAAGAACATTGGGGAAAAAATAATAAGCTCTGTATAGGCAAAAGCGCGATTTGGGTGCACCATTGTTTACATTAGGAGGGATGCAAGAGGGAGGGGGGAACGATGTATACTGTTCACACGCGTGTACAGTCGGTGACAAAGATGTAGCTTGTTATTGTTGGACGGTGTGTAAGATTTCCATTTGCATATCCATTTTGCAGAGTGCTGCTTTGTGTCTTTAAGGCAAATGTTTTTGAAGCTATGTGAACATGTTCACATGAATAATGAAAATACACTATTGCTCTGAAATGTAAAGAGAGAGAAAAACAGCCAGTTTTGTTTGTTATTGAATTATTTGTAAGATATTAAGTGGCGATTCTCCATGGTGTTGTTTACTCATGCTCATCCCACCACTATCGAAGCTAAATTATTAAAGGATCAGTGTCAGAGTTATATTTTATCTTGGGTGCCTTTTTTAAAAGAGGAGTCTTGGCAATGAGTCAGTTTCAACACTGTAGGAACCAGTGGTGTATTGGGGAGAATATTCAGGTAGTTTTGAATCTGCAGTATACATTATAACTGTATCTACAACCCACACAAACCAAGTACAAAGTTGTGGTGTGATTTCAGAGCAAATGTTGTGGTGTGCTTAATATTAGTGTATTAAATTGCTGTATTGAGTGCTGTAAAATATCACCAGACCCCAGCTGTGTCTTTGCATAATACTGGAATTTTATTGTGCTTGAGAAATGCCCTGCTTATCGCCTTTCCGCCCCTTTTTTATTTTTCTGACCAAATGAGACCTTTCAAACATGAAATGCTATGAAACTTTTTAACAGAGAGAAACCTTATATTGGTGATAAATGTATAGTAACTGTACATTATGAGATTTATTTATTTTGTCAATGTTATTGTTATTCACTATTTGTACATGTATCATGTCCTATGAAAGTGTTAAAGTATTCCTCATTTTATAGCCACTGAGGTAAATGTTTGTTTTAGCCAATATTCACTATACAGGTATGCTTTTCACATGGGAATACGATACAGTGAAGCATTTGCTTACCTAATCTAAATATTTTTTGTATTGAAATTATATTTTCCCACTTAAGCACATTTCAAGAATATATTGCAATCCTACAGTATCTGTGTGTTGAAGTACATTAATAGACCTACTGTATAAATTATGCCAGCAGACATCCTGATTTGATGTGACCAAATGTGACCTAACTAAACCAATAGCCTAACTAAAACATTAGGCTACTTAAGGAGGATTGCCCATGGCCTTTGAAAAAAAGATAACCTGATTGGTCTGGTTTTCATTGATTGTGTGCTTAGATCAACAGACATTGAATAAAACTGCTTTAAAAGTCTGCTATAAACATCTTTGATTTCTTACTTCAATGTCTAACCCCATGACCTAGTTGTGCATGAAATGTACTGTAATTCTCCAGTCAGTCAGTCATCTTGAGTCCTAACTGGGTCTACTATAGACCTATCTGGCGATCAATCAAGTTGACACTCAAGGCCATCTCAAGGCAGTGAATTGTGAATTCAATAAGAATAAGTCAAAGCAAAGGAATCATTCCATGGACAACTACCGTATTGTCCCAAATATAAGACGACCCTGGTTATAATTAGCCTGATTGTCAGACTCTGAGCCCAGCTGAGTGGGCGGGGCCTGTGGGATGAACCCAGGCTAGGTTATAATAGGACGACCTCCATTTTTGTAAAAAGAACATTGAATGTCAAATAATATAGTACCCAAATATAAGATGACTCCAGTTTTTAGGATATTTCCATTGAAGGAAAAAAAAAACAAAAAAACAAAAAAAGAAAACACTTCCTTATATTCAGACCAACAGGATAATTTTGAACTGAAGAAGAGGAATTATACAAAGCAGGGTGCATTGATGACCATTATGATGTCAAAATCAAATGAGCTGTTCCTGAGAGCAACTTCCATTAAAGCTCCTATATGTTATGAAAGCCTGAATAGAAAACGCATGGGAAAAGTTGACCCCATGTTATTCCACCTTTACCATGGGGGTGAACGGGAGTGTCAGAACTCTGTCTCTAGATGGCGCTGGTTGCACCAGTCTGGCTGGTTGTTTACATTGTGCAAAAGAAGAGTTCTGAGCCTGGCTGGGCTAAAAGAGACTAGGCCTGTATTATTGCGTGATTTTTAATAAAATAACTCTCTTTTATTTCTTTCATTGGGTTGACGTCATATTCTTTAAGTTACTAGACAAACAGACAGACAGACAGACAGACAGACAGACAGACAGACAGACAGACAGACAGACAGACAGACAAAATCGAAACCACACCACACACAACTGTACCACTAGATACTCTTAACTATACAAAGTTAGCCCTCTCGAATATGCAGTGTTTTGACTGATATGAGAACAAAATGTAAAAGATGGAGCTGGTGTCGAAGAACACCGTCTGCACTGGGCCCCGGCAGTATTACAGACACTTTACTTCAGGTAAGGTTTGAGGATGGAAGGAGAATTCCAGAGCTCCACTGCTTCTGAGTCTGAATTCTCAGACTCAGAAGCAGTGGAGCTCTGGACCAGAGCTAGGAGGTGATTATGCAGTGTTTGTGTACATTATTGCTATTGGAGGGAATTAGTCAGCACAGCTCCAACTTCTTATATGGGGGGGGGACTATGCTTCACTATGGCCATGCTACACTATGCTGGCATGGTCATAGTGACAATACATTGCATTATGTAACAGAGTTATGGAACAGACAGGGCCTAGAATGACCTGTGGATCACTGATTTTGAGTTTAGATAACATTCGTATTTCCTATAACTCGCTTGTATGAATATAGTCCTATGCTTGAAGGTCACAGACATGCCACAACCTCACCAGGTATTATGATAAACAAGGACATATTTCAGGGATTGTGACTGTCGTCCCTCATTCCCTGTCCCCCATTATCCAAACCCGCCAGCCTCATAGTACAGAGTCACTCAGCATTCCTCGAGTTACTCCATGCTATGAGGCTGCCTCTCCAGGCTACCAAACCCCTTGAAGTTACAGATATTGTTGGGTATGTTCATTCCATCCTCACCTTGAACAGGAGTGAGGAAGACATCAGTCATATCCAAAAAATTGTAAGTGGTAGGCCTACTTATCATTGATTAAGTTGTAGCATGCAGAGCTCCTGTATTACTGTATATGGCCCAGGAAATGATTCTCACTAGGCTGTGCCTAGCACTTTGTGTGCATGCTACATTTTGGTCATTATTTCATGTTCAACCCCATGGATTCATGTTCAACCCCATGTTTGATGTACGACTTTTGAAGTGTCTGTCATCAGACAGACACTTCACATCAGGAGCCTGTCGCGTCCAGATTGGGGCCCTTGGATGATGCCACAGGCGCACCGTTTCTCCAATCTGCACCAAATGCTACACAAACGTTGTTCAGGGGTCTGCCATGACAATAGCCATAGTAGAGGCCACATGTGCTCCCCAATGTCACACCATTGAAAGTAGTAGCAGCAGTAGCACTCCAGAGCACTCTGGAGTAATAACTGCTAAGATCCAGTATACATTTTGGATGTATACAGGTTTAGGTGTGCCATGAGTGCTTAACTTGTATTTGTGGTGTGCCTTGCTTACAAAAGGTTTTAATAAACCCTTGTATACTGTCTACACCAGGGGTTTTCAACCGGTGGTCCGGGCACCACCAGTGGTCCTTGAGAGGGTTCCAGGTGGTCCCCAGCTAAGTTGGTTAACCAGATGTAACTCTTGAGAACGTAAAAATGAAACCAAATGGACCCTTGCGGATCCATTTGGTTTCGTTTTTACACTCTATAACTGCACCATTTACGATTCTCAAAATTTAAGATATTCATCATGTGAATTAGCACAAGTCTACACAACTAGAGATCTATGTTTACCTGTTATGTTTCCGAAATCCAGCCTGGAATTGTAGATAAAAAAGAAGAAATCTTTTGGTTTTGGCTCTGTGGGGCTAAAATGTCATCAAACGGTGGTCCGTGGTTCAAATGCTGAATAAATGGCGGGCCCTGGGATAAAAAAAGGTTGAAAACCCTTGGTCTACATTTACTGTACTTGCACTACAAGTCGGGTTTTTTTATGCTGCAAAGAATGATTGATGCTGCTGGTTCATAATAATTTGTGTCCTAAGACTTGCTCTCTCCCCCTCTCATCCCAATCCCCCTCTCTCTTTATTTGTGTGGGTGGCAGCCGTTGATTGTATAGTGGTGTATGTTCATGGTTCATCACTCAGCTATTTATCACCTTCTGCTCTGTTCCACAGGTTGAGGAGTACATCTCTTCATCACAGAGGTAAGTCCTGCCCCCTGCAGGAGTTTTTAATTTCCGTCAAACTCCCTGCATGGTGGCACGTGGTGTAACTGACTCGCAACTGCCAAGAACCTGAATAGTCACATTGCAAGTGATCACTCTGCCTTAGTAGGTTTACATTTTACAACATCCGGAAGGGTGAGACACTTATTTCTCACCAGGGAGTCTGCCCACAGTGCCCAGCTCTTTATCCAGGCCCCTGTCATCTCTCCACAGTTGACTATTGCCAACTCCCTCCGTTTTTGGAATGCCGGGCATGCCCACTTAAACCCCTCCAAATGATCCATAGTGCTGCAGCACTACTTGCCCTACTTGACTTCATAAAAATGTTCATGTATCCCTTCATTGGCCTCTGCGTGGTGCCCGCACCCAGTACAAATCTCTGGTGAGGTTTGACAATACGTTCAGGACATGATCAAACCCTCAACCCTTCCTGCTCACTTAGATCAAGGGTGCCCAAAAGGTAAATCGCGATCTACCAGTAGATCACAAAGGCTGTGCAGGCCCCTAAAATTATACAATCTATATACTGTATTTATCTGCCACATAAAGGTGACTTGATTGATATAAAAAAAGAAACTATGGGTGTATCAGAATTATGAAGACATGTACAGCAAAACGCAGAGTGATGTTGATTAGGTGCATTTACCATTTAAATGGCTTGGTTGGATACCACTGATTGAACCATTGGGTGGTCAAGTAGGCCTATTCTATTTCAGTATATTGTGCTGTATGACTGCTGCGCATAACGTGAAATTCAAAGGACCAGAACATTTAAAAAAACACCTTCTGATTTCTTTTGTGCCGTTTCCAACTTTTCCCCCCTGTTGAGATTAATTTTCTCAATAATGCCCTCTAATTTCTCCAACTTATTGCGGTTGGAGTGGAGGTGGAGGTTGAAGAGGAGGAGAAGAATAATCATTGTAAAGAAACTGTAATAGGCTACTCAATGGCCCCTGGAGGCTTCATTCGTCACGCACAAACCTTTCCCTGCTGGGAAGAGTAGGTTGCATGTAATACCATGAACCTCTATTTTGTAAATCTGGCATTAAAGGGTTAATAACAAAAACGCTCAAGGCATATGTCACTGGGCAAGAAATAAAGCATGCACATGTCATGGGGCTAGACATTAAAGTAAGAAATCAAAGATGTTTAGAGCAGACTTTTAAATAAAGCATGCACATCCAATCTTTGGCCCAGGCTGAAAAAATGTTCATAGAAAAGAAATAACAACACTGTTTTTAGAGACTCAGCTCCTATTTCTTTTAATCAACGTTTCGATCGCTTTAGGATCCTCTTCAGGATTCCTGAAGAAGAATCTAAACCAGCGTTGCGGACCGGCTCCAGGACTACAGTATTTTTGAAAGATGCTCACACAAGTCAAACAAGTGTGGGCAGCACCCCTGACTTAGATCATCTACCACTGGAAGGCCGTTTCAACCTTCCCTACACCTACACCCTGGTCAACGCTTCACTTGTCCTCTCCTGACACCAGGCTCAAAACATGGGGAATAAAAAACTGCTACTTGTTGTCACTCAGAACTAGGATTGCAAAGGGTATAGAAATCATTGTAAGACATGTATATGTAAGCTAAAATCTATAGCTCACAACATAATTCGAATTTATGTGGCTTGGTTGTAGATTGGATATTTTCTGCGTGGACATTTGGGGCTCCATTTTCGTCACACACTAAACCCCTTATCCCTAAACCTCTTTGCCATTTTTGAATACTTAAAACGGTCAGTCTACAATCTCACAACCAGTCAATAGATTGGCTAGTTAAACTATTCAAAAATGTGCCCTTGGTGTAGTTGGGGAGGATTCACCTAACCACAGCTCACTTTTCTAGTCTTGGACGACTCGGTGTGGAAGACACAACTTGCAATGGGTCTTCATATTACGACAGTGCCCGTATACAGTATGTCAATCTATCAATTTTGAAATGAGTGATGCAGATGCACATACAGTAACACAAGATGGAGCCCCTCAACATCAAGCAAACATTCCAGTTTCATGAAAATACGTTTGCATCTGAGAAGCAAACTATGTATGCATAGATAATTTTGATTTGCATGACTGTAAAGACAAAATGTAAGGGGTTAGGGTATTATTATTTATTTATGCTTATCTATTTCATATTTCATAGATGCTGTACTTCTGTGGTCCAGAGCCTTCTGTCCTCTTCTGGCTACATCATTCACTGGTAAGGAAGCAGATGATATTCTCTTACATATCAGCTCAAACAAATTTACCTTGGTTAAAACAGTAGAACCCTGATGTTCCCGTAACTTCTTGTAATGTTATCGAAGAACAGACACAGCAGCAAGACAGCTGGGAGCAAAATAAAATTAAACACATGCCTTTATTCAGGGTGAAGCAACACTTAAATACCGGTAAATATTATAATCGCATGCAAAAATCTTCCCATCATTAATGGCTCCATGCACTGCTGGTACATATTAACAAAGACAACGGCTATGTTTGAAATGTGCACAGGCTGTTTGATTATTATTATAAATATCTGAAAAATACTGTATCATTACAGTATTGTTATCAGAAAAGTATTCCACATTTTGGCTCAGGTGGCATAGGAGAGAAATGCATTTAGCTCATTGTTTGTGCTGAATCTGGGTTGCACATGGTTTGTGGAACTCCCTCTGGTGTTGTGAGAGTGGGCTTTGTTGACATTAAGGAAGTATTTGGACAGGTACATGGGTATTTTTTGTTGGTGTAGCAAATCTTGTGGACCAGACCCATTGCAACATGCTGTTCTTTGTCGTCAACCCTAAACCATTCCAGCCTGTTAACTTAGGGGTGAGGTGGCCTCAGGGACTGGGGCCAAGTAGCCCGACCAGTTGATTTTGTGAAGTCCCGACATTTGTTTTGTATAACTGTATTTCTGGGTTTCCAAAAGGTGTGAGATTATTGTGATATGTATCCTGTTACAAATGAACTGGAATTGAATGCAAGTGTTGTATACATTTCCGGTTCAAAGTTGCTGCCAGGCCAGTCAAACAAAGCTACGGAACAGGGAATGCATGAAACCTTCTGGAAACCTGTTTGTTCACATTTTTAAGGTCAGTTTATTCCATGTTGTTCATTCAGTAGTACCAAAGATGGACATTTATAAGATGGGAACATTTGAAGTTGGGACCCCTTAATAGTCTAAACAAATCAATTGGACTTCAGCACAATTCTGCCTGGTCTCTAGCCTACAAATGTCTTATTTATTGGATCATACAGTATTTTTTTTGATAATTTTTGGGTTTTCTAGCTAAATTGATGGACATCAATTAATTTGTGGTTGACACCACTATATTAATGGCAACTATTTCATACAACTTAACTTCCAAAAATCCGAACTCTCCCTTAAATGTCCTTAACCTAGGCTTGTGCGTCTGTATCTAAATAAAGAGATTGGCATTTTCTAACACCTCCTACCTCATTGCTGTTCCAGTTGAGTGTTTAATGATGGAATTACGCTGATTTTCCATGGAAATTAAAAATGGCAAATAATAAAAAAAGGGGGGCAGTCAGTCACGTTTCAGGCTCCCTCGTGCTCAAAGGGACCGTGATTCTGCACGGTAGTGTGCCTTGTGTTACATCCCAGCACATGAATAACAACGACAAGAGGCTTTTAGTAAACAGCCATAACTCACACAGAAACTGTTTAGAGCGGAGGTATGTAGACCTGGCCAGAGTGAACATCATCTGTTATTTACTACTCCGCTGGCCCAGGCCGCTAATGCGGGACTGTTTTACACTGCACTCTGATACGTACAAATACTGCTCTGTGACGTCTGGATATGAAACAGGCAGCGGGCGGCCATTGTTCATGGCCAAGTATTCTCAGGGGATGGATGTTGGGTGGGGGGGTGGCTACGCAGCCGGGGGTTTGTGAAAGTGACATGAATACAGTATATATCTCTGGTGTCTGTATGTACACACAGACTTTCCACCCAGCACTCAGACCTCTCGGTGAACCTGGACACCCTTTTTTTTTGTGAAAGGCTTAAGGTCTTGTCTGATATCTCCTCTCTTCACCGGTTGCTTGGTCAAATGCAGGCCTACTTGTGATGTGTCAGTAGTCGGGAAGGGTATTGGATTTGTATTCGAGAAAGGTTGGGGCACTAATGATTTCCCCCCCTCAATCAGACATTGCATGCTGAGAGCTTGTGTTTGTGCCTCAGCTGCTGTTAAGACTTTAAGCTTTGAGTGTACTGTTAGACAAGAAAAGTCCTCTCCTTGAGCTGAGAAGGAGACAAAGAGCACTGTGTCAAGGGCCATCCACTGCTGACAAGTGCAATTATATCAATATGAGCAAGAAGTTCTCGTTTTAGTGCTGAGAAATGATTAAAAAGCAAAGTCACAACGATACTATGATTCCCTCACACACCGATATGGTCTCAGTTGGTTGATAAAAAAGGGGGGATAGAGAATTTCAGTGAGCTGTTGGTTGTTGCTGCCCTCCAGAGGCCGTAGAGAATTATACCGGCTTAATGTCTTCAGAATACATTAGCTTTGTGTTGTGTCAGCCATTGTAATTTAATTGCAAATGACCAATCCATTCAGGCACTAACAGCGAGGGCTGTTACGCCTATATAAAAGATTTATTTCCAACTACGTAGAAAAATTATACTGTAAGCTCCTATTTGTGAAATGTTTGAAAGCCTGCGGGGCTGAACATAATGAACACATAAATCTTTGACCTTTTCACATGACAAGAAACACAAGCGCTTGTACACGACCTGCCAAAATTGACATACAATTTAGCTGAGCCCAGGAAGAAATGAACTTACCACAATCATTTGTTGAATTCCATCAGGGAGACATGTTTCTCACCTTGTGTAGTCTGGGCCTTGTACATTGCTACTGTTCTATCACCATCTTAAGCCACTTTTCCTGTCTTTAAAGATTATTTCTGAAAGCATTTCTGCTTCTTGCATGTCGCACCAGTTTATAAGTCGGATTCAAATTAGGGACGCTTAATTGAGTCTATGCACATTATATATGAGCTGTCTAAACAATCCCATATCCTAGTTTCCAGTTTTTCCTTGGAGTTTCTTCTTAGTTTCACAGTATCAAACAGATAAAGTTAGGCATGTTGAGTCCATCACAGGAGCAGATATAGGAAGATATAGTACACTTAAATACATGTTCATCTCTGCACCTATAATAAAAGGGCACCAAATGAGTATTCTCACCTAATAGCACATACTGGAATGGGAAGTTAGGCTGTGTGTATCATCTGGGAATCTGTGTGTATGTGCGTGCGTGTCTGCATGCGTGCCGCTGACAGGATTCCTGGTTCAGGTCTACAAGCGCAAACAATTTATGCCACCTGGAACATTGTGCAAAGGTACAATATGGAAACTAATCACATACATTCTATTGCTACATAATACCGTACTGTACACTGCATTGTCATGGTATCTATGATACTGTATACAGTATTGTGTGTGTCCACTGCCCTGGGCATCTTTATGCATTGCTGCATTGTGCGTAATGATGCCTTCTCCTTCCTTCTTGTGTGCCAAAAAATAACTTCTTGATCTCACAATGGTATATTCACTCCTATGTTTACTGCTATAGCATTCACAACTGCAATGATCCACACTCTGCTGCGTTTTGAAGCAACCATTTTCATACCAGGGCCCACCATCTATTTATTTATTTTGCCACGGAGGACCACTATTTGATGTTGAGTTTAGTCTCTGACTAATTCAGGAGAAATAACTGGCAGAATATTGGTCAAAATAGCAGTCCTTCTTTTCTAAATGTGTAGAAAATGAGGTAATTCGGATGTTTAAATATAATTTAAGTCTTGAGAGCGTAAAATGACACCAAATGGACCTTACGGGTACATTTGGTTTCATTCTATATTCTCAGGAGTTACAGATATATAAGGGTCCATTTGGTTACCAATGGTCCTTTCCAGGAAGCAAGGAGGATTCTATAAGGAGGAAAAATTGAAAAAAAAAGGACTGAAGAATGATGGTTTTATATCTGGCGCCTTTCAATCAAATTTCGCCCCAACTCGCCAACAAAAAAGCACTAGATTTTCTGCCAGGAGCTTTTCACTATTTCTGGCGCTAGGGGTGTCTGCAAATAGCAAGAAAGCTAAATACAGCAACACATGTGGCAAGTTGGCAACACTGGTAGATTTTGCTGTTAATTGGTTAATCAATATTTTGAGGATTTCTATTTCCATTTTAAGCAACAGACATTCCCAAGAATGGGCAACATTAATCTAGGAGATCCATAACTTGCGTAGCACTAAGATTTTGGTGTCATTTGGTGTCTAGACTAAAAGCGGATGAAGCAGTCCATGGAATGAACGCATTTGACATGATAATCCAACAGGGTTGTAAATTTTGTTTCTGCTTCATAAACTGATGCGTCAGCATACCATGCTGTGTTTTCCAATGTTGGAAAATACGCTTGTTTGCGTTCTGACTGTGGGGGACTGCAATTCCACGTTCATAATTCAAACCTTGACTGTCTGATGCTATCTTAAGCTGGCCACTGACCACTGAAAGAAGTCAAAATACAGATCTTACTAGAGTATAGTAGTAGCATATACTGTATATACAGTATCCTGTCTAGTTGTAGTATTTTATAGTTGTAGTACATAAAGTATGGGCTCCATTTTCATTACCGCTAAACCCCTTATCCCTTAACTTCTTTGCCTTTTTAAACTATTAAAAAACATTGTTCAATATTTTAAATGGCCATAATGCTCATAATGGCTCATAATGTGTCAATAGATTGGCACGTTGAACTATTCCAAAAAAGTTTTTCAAAATAGTAAAAAAAAAAGTTAAGGGATTTAGGATAAGGGGTTTAGATGGTAATGAAAATGGAGCCCTATATGTCCTGTCTAGCTCATCTCTAGCTGTCTGTTTAGCTTTTTCTACTTGCCGCTTTATTATACTTTTGGTTATAGCTTAGCTCCTTCACCTCACATTAGTCGTTACAGTTGGAACTTTATTTCCCTGGTCTATTGTTTGTCTCGTGTATGTTTGTATTTGCCCATTGTCTTATGGTACTGTGGAGGAATGGAAACATTATTTCATCCCTGTATATGTCCTGATATATAAATAACATTGAACCTTGAAGAAGTGGGCAATGTTTTTTGACAAAGGCAGGAATTAATTTTCAAATTCATGCATTTGTTGAAAAGACTCAATGAGATGTTTTCTCTGTAACTTTATTCTACTTTTATCGCTTTTATTGTACCATAAAATTCTACTATAAAATGGAGCATTCTGTCTTCAACCATGATTCTCCTCAGCGAGTTTGTCAGTTGATCGGAGATTGAATGACCAGTGACATTACAGTATGGTGTTCATGTTTGTTATAGCCGACTTTAACATTCCATTAGTACTGCACAATTCCCGCTCAAATGTGAATCTCGATTCAACAAGAATTGAGATCACGGTTCTCATTTCTTTAGTCTGTAGTTACTGCACATTACTATATTCAAAATATAGCACCTGGAGCAGACAACAAAGTGCTTGACTTAAACCTCTAAGAGTAACTGAAAAGAATTGAGCGGCCACCGGCCAGCGAGAGATTGTATACTTGCTATAGTTACTTGTGTAGTGTCTGAATCTAGTTCTTGACATTTTTCAGTTGTGCAGCGCTACTTTCCCGTTATATGCTGTAAAATAGGTGTAATATACCTGCGCAGTGACATCACCGCCCCTGTTCCAGAAATGGAATCCTCATTCATTTTCCTCACATCCTTTTCGAAAATGCTTAATAAAAACACGATTGCGCTGTGGACAAAACCAACTCGGGTCGTGACAAATCATGACAACACACACAATATTAAGAAGTAGAAATATCTAAGAAGTAGAAAACAGCAGGATACAAGACTCTTTGTTTTGTTTTTCATCTTCGAAATTATTTGATTGTCCGAAAAGATTGTGTGTGACATCATCATTTATATAAATTATTTTCGAAAAGTCTATGAGAAAAATGAATGGGGAATCCACTTCTGGAACAGGGACAGGGGTTTCACTGCGCAGGTCTAGACTATCCCCCCTAACCTAAAAATGCCTTTAAAGGTTTAGATCCAAATGTTTATAATCTTATCTTTTTGCCAAATTGATGACATAGTTTAGAAGTTCAGGCTTAATCAAATAATGTCAAAACAGGAGTAGTAAAAAAAATATGATTTAGAAGAGAAGGGAAGGTTCAGCAATACTGATTCTGATTCTGATGCAGTCCCTGTCCTGCTGCTTATTTCCTAACAAAATCATGAATAAAACCATAACAGAACTATCACAAAGAATATCACATACCATTCCATTATCTGTACCAGATGCAAATTAAAATAATGCACATATTATTGTGCAAAAGTGCATTTATTTACTTCATTCATTTGGCACTTCATTATCATCATTGGTCACATAGTTAACATGAAACAAAAATGAGTTTCCTGACACTACTCAATTTGATTTGTGTCAGTTGTACTGCCCAGCAGCAGAAACAAGCGGTTAACATGCTTGATATTGAGTCCTTTTTGGGGAAATTGTTTGAGTTGTGAACATTTGTAAATCAAATAATAATATAGAGGAAAGAAATTATGCTGATACACAAGATTTCATTATCCATACCATCATGTACAAAATGTGTTGAATGAATAAATATTGGTTATTAAAATTAGGGGAGTAACATTTTGACAGTATCTGTCAAATTAAAAGAAATTACTTATATTTCATTCAAACCTATTTTTAGGATCATCCAGGAAGTTTCTGACAGATCCTTGAAGGGGCTCTAAACAGATTGAGGAATATGGAAATATTGTGACAAGCGGATACGTACAAATAGTTTCATTAGGCAAAATATTTTTAAAAAAGGCAAAAATATTAAATTTCACGTGTAGGTAAAAGTAAGTACATGCAAAAGACAATATCAGGTAGAGAGTAACACACTGAAGCTCTGGCAAAGAAATATTAGATTATTTTACTTACAAAATACAGAAAAGAATGTTGTGTTATTTTTAACAGCCCAAGGCATTGTCATTATAATGGAAGCGTTCCCGGCATGCTGTAAGCTAAGTGCTTTAAAGTGTAATCAAGAACATAACCATATAAACTCACAAAAATGTTCAAGGATTCAAAACTAAAGAACTGAATTACTTTCAGTATGTTTCAAGTTAATGGTAATCTCTTTAAAATGGTATAGCAAGCTACTTAAATGCTAAATACTCCTTGATGTTCTTTTTGGTTATCACCAACCCTTAGTATCACTCCCATTCCATGTCCCAGGTGCCGTATCAAACAGATTACTTTTACAGAATGTAACTTTTGGAGATATCACAAGTTGATCTGCCAGCTAATGCTGACAGAGGTACCTATTATGGTTTAAATTCATACTCGACATTATATTGTTAACCTTTTATAAAACACACAAATAAATGCCTCTGTGTAAGTAGTCTTTACACACGTCCAGAGTTCTGCCAGCTCCAAACATGAGTGCTAGTGCTTTCTCTCAAGGTAATTTGAGGGAACCCATCCTTTCCTTGGCCTGCCACTGTCTAGAACTTTGCAGTACCACCAGCCATTTGGGTTTCGTTCCAAAACCTCCAGAGTGGTCCCCTCTGGGAATCCCATGGTCTCCTCGTCACCATGGTAATCTGCTATGGAGACATACATCTCTCTGAGGTTGTTATGGATGATGTGGGGCTTTGGCTTCACTGTGGACACTGGGAGAGCGTTCTTGGGAGAGCTGTGCCCGAGAGACTCTGAGCTGCCAGTACCAGGTCTGCTCCTGTTGGATAATACTGTGTGAATGATTGCCGCTGTGTTGCGCGGCGCCGTGCCGAAGGAGGCATTCCGCCGCACAGTGGGGCTGGAGCGGGGGTGGTCAGTGGAGTTGAGGGATTCATTTCTCCTGAGAGAACTGACTGGACTGGGCCGGTCCACGATGGGGGCTGATATGAACACCGACTGAGGTCTGACAACCTGCTGCTGTTTGATAGCATTCTGCTTCAGAGATCCGTTGACCAGACTGGTAGGTTTGGAGATCCCCCCTGGTGGCTTGGAGGGTATGGGTGGTGTGACTCTCTTCAGGTTCTGGTTAATGTTGTTTAGGGCCTGGACTCTCTGTTCATTCTTCTCAAGGCTGTTAGACTTACTCAAGCTGCCTGCTTTGGTGGGGGTACCATCGGACTCTGACCCAGCAGCCATGTCTTCAGGCTGCCTGACAGGCTCCAGGAAGTAAGTTGGGGCCCAGCCTTCGTTATCGCCCCAACGGACAAACCACCAGCCACTCTCCTGCTTCTCCACAACTTCCACCTCCACCCCTGCAGGGAAGCTGAGCTCACAGTCTTGGACCTTGTCATAAGGGTCTGTTGTGCGATAAAGGCTGCAACCTTCCAGGTCAGAATCTCCCCGGCTACCCTTGGAATAGATGGAGATGTCAGACGTGCTTTGGGAAGAGAAGGAGTCCTCAGAGGAAATGACCGAAGCAGTTTCTGAGTCCTCTCCTTTGGAGGCCTTGGTGCCGTTCTTTAGCTGCCCTGTTGGCCTTAGCTGTCTTCTTAGGGTGCTGATGTCCATCTTTTCTGCACTGGAGCTCTTGGACAGCTGGGGTTTAGGCCTTACTACCGGCTTAGGTTTAGAAGATGACTTGGTGGAAGAAGGTGTCTTGTTCTCCTCTTGCTCTTTCTTAGGTCTGGACTGCTGGGACAGGTCTGGTGTGGACTCATTAGAGACAGATTTAGGACTGGAGGCCTCCCCAGCTTTGGTAGAAGACGTGCTTCCATTCAAGTTGATCTTGAGCATGTTCCCTCCAGCTCTCCTTCCCCCTAAAGTGGTCTTTAAATTTGCGGCCCTGCCATTTTCAGACAGGACACTTGTCTTAGAGGAATTAGAGTCTCTGCTGCATTGCCTCTCCGGAGTCTCTCGGAAAGGCCTAAAGCCATCGTTCTCATAAATACACTCTTCCTCTGCCTCACCCTCTTCAAAGGACTCACCCATCTTGAAGGAGGCACTGTGAAGCGACGAAGCTGGGGAAGGCTTGGGAGATGGCTGAAAACCCTTCTCTGACAAGGTGTCTTCATTTTTGCTATCCACCAAAGAACTGTCTCCACGCAGGAATTCAAACTCGGACTCCATATCTAGGTCACCGATTGCCGGGACATCATATTCAGGCTCTTCATACACAGGCCTGCCAGGAGACACAGGGGATTCTGGAGCCTCTGAGCCAGGACTGCTTGGGGGTGCAGTCTCTACCGAGTCCTGCTTCTTAACGGGTGGAGCTGGAGGTGGAACTTTGGGTCGGCTCAGTGTGCTTGTTCTCCGGTTCAGGTTTGGCTTTTTCCGCTTGTCGATATAGGCACAGGGAGCCCAACCCTCCTTCTCTCCTATCTGGACATACCACCAGCCGCCGGAGTTCTTTTCAATCACCTATGATACATGCCCAAGAGAGAGTCTGATTAATATTGGTCGCAGTGTCCTTTAACTTGTTCTTTAACACAAGCTTGTGCCACCTACAAAGCTGATTCTCCACTGTTTTATAAATATGTACAAATGTGTGGATTGGAGGTCTGCTCTTCTCTGTGCAATCGACCATTACTCCACCCGACCAGCCTCTCTACTGGAGTGGATATATAAAGAACGTTTTACCTATCCAAAACAAACACGTCTTGTGTCATTAGAAAGCCTACTTACCTTAGATGAAATGGACTGAAGGAAAAATATTTCCTATGGAAGTTTTCTATTGGCAATATCGGTAGAGGGCGCAAATCCTGGTTGTTTTTCCAGTGAAAAACGATTACGTTCTGGCCAAAAAGTCCATTTTATCCGTGCGGTGGGGGGCTCAGAGTGCCAACACTAAGGTGAGTAGGCTTTCTAATGACACAAGACGTGTTTATTTTGGTGAGTAGGTAAAACGTTCATTATATATTTCCACTCCAGAAGAGAGGCTGGTCGGGTGGAGTAATAGCCGATTGCATGGAGAAGAGCAGACCTCCAATGCAAGTCAGACTCAGAAGCAGTGGAGGTCTGGACCAGAGCTAGTGTGTGATTATTATTCAAGAGACGATGATCATGATGATGAGATGATCATCTAAAAGGAACATTTTGAATATCTGATGTTGCTTACCTCAGCTTTCTGTCCTCCATTAAAACTGATACCATCTGATATACACGACTGAAATTCTGCAATAGTGTAATACTCTGCTTCAACAGTAGGGGGCTCTGGAGGTGAAGGCATTTGGAATCCCTAAAATAAGAGTGGCACAATTAATTGTGATGCTATGCTGTGTGGACCAAAGAAAGTGTTTGGAAAAGGGAAGAAAACATACCAAGGTTGCATCTCTTCGGGGTGGTGGTTTTTGCCTGAGAATTGGTGAACCTGTTTCCCCCCCAAAAAACAGAGGTGCATGATGCATGTTATAGCTACTTTACGGTCCGATGCCATGCCACACTACCAAGTATGAGAAAACGGTCACACACTAAATGCAACGTACCGATCTCAACTCTGTGAGGAGCAACGCGGGCTACAGCTGGGGAAGCAGGCTCTGCTTTGCTCTTCGCTTCTTGTGGTGTGTGTGGTGTGCCAGTGCTGTTGTCAGAGCAGGGGATAGGCAGGCTGATCTCCCTTCTAGGCACACGGGGGCTTTCCTCTGGGAGGCCTTCTGTCTGCACATCCTTCTCACTGAGGGCTTTCTTATTGAGCAGGTTGCTGATCTCCATGATGTTGCCAATAATCTCCACTGGACCAGTCACTGTCTTCTTGCGGGATGAAAGCTCATCCTTCACCTGCTTTAGATATGAGGCTGGAGCCCAGCCCTCCTTATCTTGGTACCTGGTGAGGCAGAATGGGGGAAAAAGGGGGAAGGACGCATAATATGAAAGATATGCAAAGGAAGCTGAGCCAAACATGTCTTGTGTCTGCCCTGTCACATTATCTGGAACTGTGACCCGACTCTGAGTGTTACCTGATAAACCACCAGCCTTCTAGGTTCTTCTGAATCACCTCCACGATGACTCCTTTCTCAAAGGCAATCTCATCCTTCCCCTGGCTGGCGTAGGGCTGCACTGTTACATACTTCTCTTCTGCCAAGGTCAGAGGGAAAGGTTGTGAGAAAGGTTCTTGTCAGATTTTGCAAGATATAACACGTCTGGACTAATGGTATATTATTCAAAAAGAAAAAGAATAAACAGAAGATCTAAAGATTTTTATCTCGGGGGAGCGAAGAAAAAGGGGAAGTGATGCATATCTAAAAAATGACATAATGCTATCATCATCTTTCTTGTCAAATACATGGCAGAATGGTATGCTATTTATAATGTAATAATAGTAGTCGCTGGCGTTTACTTTGATCATGGGTAACTATGCTGTAAAAATCTATGGTAAACTCCCTTTGACACGTATGACACAACACAGACTTCTTTCTTTGGGACAGCTAGCATTTCTTAACTCTGCAGGTAGTAGCAAGATGAGGCACCATGTGGATTTGTGAGTTTTTGACTTCCCAAGAGGCCAAGGGGCAAATTCTGACAGTCTTTTATACCATCACAGAACAGAGGCCTCTGCTCACCATAAACCACCACAGGAAAAAAATATTATTTAAAAATAGAAGAGACAGAGTTGGAAGCTTCTAAGCTAACCTGACAGAATAGAGGACTGTACGTCTCTTTGATTTATTTTTTAACTGTCGTTCCTCCTCCGCAAGTTCTAAAAGGGGTGAATGGCTTTTTTGGATACCTTTGATATCCTGCTTGTGAGTCATTTCAAACGCTATAGTCTCCCACATGAGAGACCACAATATTTCTACTGCTCAGGCAGAGTCAGTCCTCACTTGGCCTGGGGAGATGTTTGTGCTCATGAACTCCTGGCAGTACAACTTGTTAACCAGTAGGTGTCCTACTCAACAACAGGGTATACAGTACATTTTTCAATAGAAGAGAGAAGCAGACCACCTCCAACTACTGCAGATGTCCATATACATTTATTGGTATGCAATTAGAAGGTTTAAGGACACATCCTGCATGCTCTCTTCTGAATTCCATCTCCTTATTTTAAAAGTAGTAGAACATTTCCCACTCAGGGAAACCCTGTCCATGTGGCTCCCCTCAACCTTTAGTGATGTTCAACAGTGTGTGTGGGGGGGGACTCGGACATTAACCACAGCATGCATCTCCTGCATTACTCTTATGAACTATTTTTGTGTACTCGGCACATTTATTTTTTCTTTTTAAGCAGTCTTTCGTTCCTAGGATGGAAAAACCTCTGCACTCCAGAGAGAGCAGCCTTCACTTGTGTGGAAACCGTTGCCAAGCGCAGACGTTAGGCTCTTGAACTCAAATGGCCTATCCTTGCGCCTGTCAGTAATCTACATATCCTGTCAAAATACGCATTAGTATTTTGGTGAAGGGAATTATGTGCAAGCACATTCTCTCTTTAAAGTCTTTATTGTCTTTATAATCTTTGTTGCTATCAACGCTACAGCAGATAAACGTGTTGAGGTTCCACTGCACTGTGAAAATGACTACATACATATACATTTTTCATTTGCTCATAAAAACTCAAAATGTTGCAAGCTATAATATGGCATATCAAGGTCGTTTATGAGAAGGGAAGTAATTTCCCCTTCTGTAATTCAGAAAAGATTTGGTTTTGGCATGTGCTGGTGATGATAATAAACCACTTACAATACATGGAGCAATTTTGTTATATAATGCTGGCTCACTTTCTTTATTGGTATAAAGCTGCTTATCCCATCTTTGCTTATACGCTCTGCTTACGTTTGCATCAGTTACTGGTTGGTTACTTGTGTTTGTTTCTGGTTCATTTCTGGATCATGACCTTGACAGTAAGATAACAAGACAGAACAAGCACTGACATTTGCAGACCAGCTTTTAAAATATCGGGCATTCTGTACATCACACACTCATCCAGTGGAATCTTAAAAGGGACAGTTCAGATTTTTTTTAAACTTAAATACATTAATATAGTGGTTGCAACTGTATTCATTGATTGGCAGAGTCCCGTGGTAGGAGTTTTGCTCTGGTTTTGGTGAACATTAAATAGTTCCAGTCATTTTGTGAGGGAACTAAAAGTTCATTCACAAAAATAAAGTATACAGGGCATTGCATGATGATTGTATGCACAGGCTTGAGTGATTAATAAGATGTCACCTGCTCTGTTTTTTTTCTTCAATATTCATTTTTGAAAGATGGAAGAACGATTATAGGACGGCACAGCAGAGATAAACCTCCTGGGTTGACCAGTGACAGAGTGATGATGATGATGATGATGATGATGATGACAATGGTTGGTAGGGATGGTGTGTGATAGGTTAGTTAGAGGAAGGGAGGACAGGGGACAGGGGGGGTCTGAGGTGTTTCAGCAGCTCACCACGGCTCTGTTGCCTGCTGATGACGCCCCCTAGCGTCCACCTGCGGTCCAGTCTCTTCAGATGGGACTTACGGCGCTTAGTGACTGATGGACAAACACACATGCCAACCAGACGCGCACACACACAAACAAACATGGGGAAAACATAAAAAGCGAGCACACAAACGACATCATGATTTGTCGACTCGGTCGCTGTTATTAGTGACACAGATGGAAGACATGGAGGAACATGGACCACAATGGGACATGATGAGGCGGCTGGTGGTTGAGGAGAGTGGAGCGAATGTTAAAAGGAAGTGTTAAACCAAGCTATCATCTCGGGGCCTTGTAATTAGTAACATGGTTTTCCCCATTCTGTCCTGGTCGGGGCATCTGGGACACACATTTGCTGTTCCTAGGAATGCCATCGCATTAATAAAGAGGCCGAGAATTGCACTGGTTGGAGCGGTGTGTGCGTGTGTCAGCCACAACAGGTCTATAATTCTCCCTGGCCTTTCTTACGTAAAAAACACAGATGAGAATGATTAGCACCAACAGAGAGCGCTTTTGTCATGTGCCAACATTTGAAGTTGCAGGGTGCGCGTTAAATGGTCTAATGTAAGGAAACACTTTTATCAGTAAATGCCATTGACCGTAGTCACACGCCATCCATTTAGCACTTTTGTCATACTGTGGACGGAGGTGTGTGAGGTAATGGCAAAATGACCATCATGTGAAAATGGTACATTTTCAAGGCTCAACACAGTGGGAATACTAGTTAGGTTTCGAGGGTTCTTCAACCGTTGATGTCACTGCAATTTGGGTGGTGCAGATTGGCTCTCAACATCAGTACTTGTAATGACGTTGAATAAGTATTGAGGGCATTGTGGCTCAGGAGGTAGAGCAGGTCATCCTCGGCAAGACGCTGACCCGCAAATTGCTCCCAATGTGGTGATTGAGCTTTGCATGGTTTCCTCCGCCATCGGTATGTGATTGGGTCAATGTAATGTACTATGTAAAGGTGGTAAATATTCCTGGTCAAAATCTTAAGCCACTACAGTACAGGTTGCTCAGTCACATTTGTACTTGGGTGAAAGAAGGCCTATATTGGAGTACTTGATTTTCACTAATCACAAAGTACATATTTTATATTCTGCATGCAAGACTCTATGGCAGGAAATGACACAAGTGAGTACAATGGGTACTCTTGACAGTGGGCACAACAGATACTACATAAGCTGGACATGCATTCCCAATTTGCATCATTCCCAATTCACATGGTTCCATGTTTTTTAGGCTATTGAAAATATTCATATTTTCATTCACTATATTTGAAGTAGGGCTCTAGTAAGTTGTTCCTAATGTGATGATGAGTATCCAAAAATACAAATATTCTGAAGTAACTGAAGCAAAATACCATATTTTGTGACTGTCCACCACTGAAATAATGCTGTATGAAAAGAATCTGTGCATCACTAACCCATTGCTTAGCCAAAAGCCAATTAATTTAATGGACCACATTTATTTACGTGTGAAATATGACCACTGGGAGGTGGAAGATATATACACACTGTCATCATCATAACACTTCTTTTAATAAGAAGGTGGGGTGGTGGTGGAGGGGGGGGGGGTTCACAACTACTCAAACTGTCTTCTTGAGCTATCAAAGTGTCCACATCTTGGCTCTCGAAAAGACTTTATCACGAGCTCCAGAAGATCCAGTTTTCCAGAAATGCGTCCCCTTTTTCTTTCTTTGACAGAGAGGTGGCAGAGGGCTGCTGCAGAACCATGAGATTGACAGGAAGATGGTGCTTTATGGGCTGTGGGCAAGTCCCAGGGCTGACTAGACACATAAACACTAATTACACAGACACACTGTTCCCCCCAAAGGCAAGCAACTCTGGCAGCCTGTTATCTGCAACCGAGTAGTGTGCTGCTGCAGCATACCAGGGCCGGATTTAGCCAGCCCTACTAGGGTGGGCACGAAGAATGGCAGGGTGGGCAACCCCAAAGTTTTTCATATGTAGCAGTGGTTTTCAATCTTTTTGACACCGTGGCCCATTATTTATTCGGCATTTGAGCCACGGAGGACGACCATTTGAGGACATTTTAGCCCCACAGACCCCAAAACTAAAGATTTCTTTTGCTTTTGTCCACAATACCAGACTGGATTTTAGAAACAAAACAGTCAAACATAGAGATCAAAATGACCATTAATCTTCCACATTCTCTAGTTGTGTAGACTTGGGCTAATTCTCTTGATGAATATTTTAACTGTTTCATTTTTACGCTCTCAAAGAGTTACATCTGGTTAACCGACTTTCCACAACCCTCTCAAGGACCACTGGTGGTCTCTCCGGACCACTGATGAAAACCACTGATATTACCTTTCATTGGGTGGGCCCTGCCCACCCTGGCCCCCCTCTAGATCCGGCCCTGCTGCATACAGTGCGCGTGCATGTGCGTGAGTAAGCATGCGTGCATGCATGCGTGTGGTAATATTTCTGTGGTATGCATCAATCTTGGAATGTACAGGGGGGGATAAAGACGTAGTCTATCTATACGTCCCTCTAGGGAGGGAAAGGGCTAGTCAGCACATTGTGAAACTGTAGAGCTATTTAGTCAAATGCATTCTGATTCCCCTCCCTACTTAAGTCAGAAGATATACTATACCAAAGGGTATTGTCCCATTGTTAGGGAATGCACAAATCGTACACAAAAGATTTCTTGGCTAGAGTGCTGGAAAAGTCTGAACGTTTGTTTGGAAGCGTGAGATCCAACTAAATGATTTCTGTGCCTTCACTTATTGTTTTGTTCTTTCACGCAAATATACTATAAAACAAATGATAATGTTTTCTCAATTTAATGTGATACCGTAAGGTTTAAGGTTGGAGTTCCATTGTGCTTGGGCAGGGAGATATGGGGAAAAAGGCTATCACAATAACCAGAAGAGAAATATAGATAAATATTCAGGATATCTGATCATTCCGAATCACATATCAAATTATAGTTCTTATAATAATCTTAATTGGTTTGTATTCGGATGGCATTCTTAAGTATTAGCCTAAATAAATGGCTTTGTGTTCAGTAATTGTATCTTGATTCACAATATTTAGTGAATCGTAGTCATGTTACGATTAGAATAAACAAAAAATGTCAACGTGTTACGCAGCTCTGCAGGCTGCGTTGCAATGAAATTTTGTATGAGGTTACAATGAAAATATCTGAAGAATGCGAGGACATTGACGATATTGGATTGGCCCAGAAACCGGCTTGATAATGGGACCAACTGTGAGAAGAAATCAAGATGGTTGCATGACCGAAGTCTATCTTTGCCAGCTTCTCACTGTTTGTCAGCAAGGCCATCTGGCAAATTGAGTTCTGGCTGCTTTATTAGGTGTGTTCCCTAGTATGGGTTTTGGATCCTCTACTGGCAACTACACTAAGCTCAGTAACTCTTGCATCTACTGTAACTTCACAAACAGTACACTAATAATAAATGGAATTAGCAGAACATAACTTGCTGCAACTTTGCAGTTAACAGTAAGGTATGGCAGTGGTTCCCAAACATTTCGGGTCAAAACACAAAAGAGAAATTAGACGTTTGCACCGGGACCCAAACACATCTACAAGCTCACAACACATAGTATTGTGAGCTTCTATGGTTGCTTGGCTCCAGGATAAAATTACTGAGGGTGCAGTTGAAAATGACGAGGGAGCACACATAATTCTATATAAAATATGTACATGAAACTTTCAACTGAGGGGCCAGAATATGCATTTGAGGGTGCCAGGTCCAAGACACATAGGGCTCCATTTTCGTTAACATCTAAACCCCTTATCCTAAACCCCTTATCATTTTTTTCATATTTTGAAAAACTTTTTGGATAGTTCAACATGCCAATCTATTGACACATTGTGAGCTTGTAGACTGGCCATTCAGACTATTGAAAAATGTTTTTTTGTTATAGTTTAAAAAGGCAAAGAAGTTAAGGGATAAGGGGTTTAGCGGTGACGAAAATGGAGGCCATAATATTTACAATGCCTTACAATCCCGTGCTGCTGAGCCTGACTTCTATTGTTTTCAAATTGAATTTTGTAGATTTTTTTTTCATTGATTTTAGCACAAAGATGTATGTTTTAAAAACAAATGTAGGAAACTAAAAAAATAAAAGGGTCCATAAAATTTGGTCTGCGACCCAGTGTTAGTGAACCAGTGCACGGTGGACAGTGCAATGTCCTCACTCTTGGTGTCTGAAACTGAACACTGGTGGAAATAAACACCTCCCAATGCTTTTCCTGAGTTTACTCAGTAACTCTGTGGAGGGTCACTATGCTTTTTAGTGTTAGGCTGTGTCTCTCTCTCTCTCTCTCTCTCTCTCTGTCTCTCTCTCTCTCTCTCTCTCTCTACTGTACAGTGCTTCACTGTATGGCACATCACTCAGTACACGGTTGTGGCTTAAGTCTCCCCTCGTCTCGGCTGCTCCGTGTTTACTCAAGGCTCAATCCGCGCTCTGTTTCTGGCCATGCTTACGATGGCAGTGGGACAGAGGGAGTTGTTCACGCACCGGCCCGGGCGTCAACCTTCAGCGTAGGTCGGCGGTCGCCGCTGTGCTCTTTGGGTGGGTTTGGCTGTGCTTTGTCTGACACAGAGGACTCAGTGTTGGGGGTGGAGGAGGTGTTTGTGACATACAATAATGAGCTTACGTGTCGTACCTTCCTCAGCCTTGGAGGCTCCCAGCTCCAGATCGTCCCGCGTTGCACTGTGGGAGTTCAGATAGGTAGCAGGAACCCAGCCCTGCTCCTCCGCCGTGCTGACAAACCACCAGCCTGAAAGGGAGGAGGGGGAAGGGTCAAAAGGGTCAGTTCGGGGCAAAGTAGTACAAGGCCATCAGGTCTACATCCATCATCTGGGAGGGATGGAAAGTTAAAGGGATATTCCACTTTAAAAAAAACTCATGTGAACACACCAGACAGTTTATACGTTTTTGAAGTTTTTTTGAAAGTGGAATACCCCTTTAAGGTATTAGAAATGTACTGTATAAAGTACAGTGCGGTCATAGTAACTGGGAAAAGTTACTATGGCACTGTTAATATGATTCCAAGTGAAATGTACAGGTATGTATGAATGATGTACCCTGGGCCCAGAGTCCTCCCTGCGCCCCCTACTGGCGTAATGGTACGGGCGCGGAAGACTCTGGCTTCGCTGAATCGGAGGTGGATACGGCTCGCCACGAACGCTGGCGAGCCAATCAGAGCGCATTTCCGCCAATCAGCAGAGACCCAGTTTGTAGTTTTTTGAAGCTAGGCTAGCTAACAGGGCACTGGTACTGGGGACTACAGACACTGCGTACTACCAGCGCCTGTGTTCTACGTGTCAATCAGCGCTGCTCTGATTGGTTAGATTCTAACCAATAGGAGTTGAAATCCCATCACTGGAAAGTCAAATCCCATCGCTAGCGAATCAGAACCCTGCCTGCAACTCCAGACTCATACAAACAAATGATGATATTCCTTTAGCCCATTGCAGGAGTTGTGTGTGTGTTGTAGTAGTCAAACAGAGCAGCCATGATTGAAGACACTCATTTGGATCACAGGGGATCACATAGAAATGCACTTGAGTGCAATGAGGACCATGTAACCTTCATTCTGTTGCCAGCAGGACTGACTCTATAATGGTTTTGGGGGGGAGACGACGGCGGCGGGAAAGTCAGACTGACCGCCTTAGCTATATCTCACCCTGGTGATGAGGTCCTCTCTCTTTCACGAGCATCAATCATACTTTCAAAGGAATGAACTGGCCAAGATCTCCATTAGGCTTGTTGTAGCTTGATGTGATTGGATTCCTCGGGGTATGACAGCATCGATTTGACAGCTGCTTCGTGACAAATGTTGTGATTGAAGAGCTGGTGGACATACACAACCCACTGCATTTCTCTTTTGTTTTGTCTTTTTTTCCCCCATGAAGACGATGAAACAAACAGTGTGGGTGGAGTAAAGCGATACTGTGCTACATTAGGTGCATTTTTATTAGACATTTGGGGTGCATTTGTGTCTGTTTTTGATATAAAGCAGGAGCAAGAAGATAGATGACCAGCTACAACAAACAAAGTCCCCTAATGCTTTCAATGTTACTCAGGCCTAACTTAAACACTAACCCCACGCAGCTCTGCCATGACATTCATTTAAAACAGCCAACCGCAAAACACTTGCGATTTCATGCCTATTCTCTGCAGGAGACAGAAGTGACAAAGACATCACTCAAATAGCCCTGGACATGGAATGCCACATACACAGTATTTGTTGTGGTAACGGAATTCAATATGGCTGCCAGCCCTCTTGACAACCCATAAAGAGGCTATGAGTGTTCCACCACGTATGCACAGCTGGCCCATGCTTCCACTGTCCACTTTTCAAAGGGAAGAATCGAGTTTGTGAGCTTTTTTCTTTTAGCTACAAAGGGATATTAGTGGTTTGTAATTGATAGATTAAAGTGTCTGGAACACACATAAATGTTGAAAGGGTTAGCAGTTAAAAAATAACGTCATAGTAGAATACATAATGTCAGTGAAAACTGCAAGGTGCACGTTCAGCAAATCGCTCTTCTAACGGCTATCCGTTCTCATCCAAAAATGTGTCTCTCTCGTCTCTTTGCGATGCTTAATGCATCCCCCTCAGACAGGTAGCAATTAAATGTCTATTGGCGAACCATTGGGATTAAGGGGATGAGTGCAGAGACAATTACTGGAGGCTGATAGCAGTTTGAACTCTCCACCGCCACAACCCCCCCACCACCCCCCCCACCAGCAGAGTGCAGGGAGAGAGCCAAGCTGCAGGCAACACCTTTAATCATTTTCAAAGACTCTCTTCATCATGTCCATTATCTGTTTGTCGGTGGGGGCTTCTGTAACAGGTGAGGGATTTTTTTGGCATCAGCACAGTAAAAATGGACATATATTTCAGTGTTGTTGGCAGACTCTTCCAGCGTAAACACATACACCACTAGCTGTGCGACACAAGTCGCAGTCCGTCATTTTGAACGCTAGCTTATATGGAGTTGGGGTAGGTCACACCACACACAGAGATGATAGTGTGTGTGCTTGTTGGGTCCTGCCTGGACCTAAGCCCAGCATTGGCCAATGCTCAAGGACCTAACAAGCCATGTAATGTGCTCAATCTTTACACAAAAGCTGTGGCTTCAGAGAAACCTTTTTTGCCAATAAATCACACACAGAGCTGTAAGGTAAAAAAAAAAAATAAAAACAAATAATAAATAAATAAATAAAATGACATTTTCCTTTTCCACATCAGAATTGAAAGCTCAAGCACATGGCCCATCAAGTAGAGAATGATTATTGGAAATATACAGAAGATTCCAGTGTTTTCCCCTCATTTTGACATTAATAGCAGGTGACATTGTAATTTTCAAGTGTTCCCAGCAGCATAGCCACATTTATTATTTTCAAGATGTCAAGATGTGTCATTATTTACTTCCATCGGTCATTGCAAATTATACAAACTGACACGAGATTTACATATGCTGATATTGACCTGACTGCAATAGTGATAAATAAAGTGAAATGGGCCGTTGTAGCGCTGGGTAAAAAGTTTTGAGTCCGTAAAGGAAAAAACTGCTCAAGTTGACAAATTGCCATTCTCACATTGGCAACTTGGCATTGCAACCTGGGGAAATGTCATTTTTACTTCTGCAAACTTGTGAGCATAGAAATGAAAAGTGAGCATGGCGACGAGGTGTGTGGGAATGCACCTTAATTGAAAGCACTTAAGCAAACATCTGAGTATATATTCCGAGCAATGACAAACTGTCACGTTAAGAGAACTGAGTAAATAATATGCTGTTATTGATGGCTAGACCCATCTTGCCTGCATTTCTCAACCCTGATCCCACATAGCAGGTGCTGCTTAGCCTGCCTCAAAAGAGGCAATAAAATCAATTCGAAAAACACACAATCCACTACACACTACACAATTGCTGATTTCCACAGCTTTATATCAAACTGGTGGGAATTATAAGCACACAGGCAGCTAAAACTCTTCATTGAGGAGTCTGCTTTGTGTCTTTTCATTACATGCATCCATTCAAAGATCAATTGAAACCCAACCCAAGCATCCACAGAAATAGAAAAAAAAAAACTTGGCTCAGCGGTTACCCCATTATTTGGGCTACAAAACAGGCACAAGACAACAGCGAATCCCATCAGCAGCATAGTGGGTAAAAGTGAAGCTGTTATGACAGGTGAGTGAACTGAGGGTACACAGTCAGTAGATGGAACTGTGGGAAGGTGAAATGGGAGACAGTGGGAAGAAGAATAGGAGAGGTAAAGGGTATACTGTATTTCCTCTTTTCTGAGTAACATGGAGTGCCTGTGCAGGCTAGGCATGTCACGGTGTAAGAATCTCAACATATTTTTAAGGGACCAAGCAGGAAGTGGACTTGGTCCCTTCTTGTTTATAGTTTGCTTTCATGCCGGTATTATTGGTTTTATAGTTTGACCACCCGCAAGGGTCCATTTGGTTTTATTTTTACGGTCTCAAAGAGTTACATCTAGTTAGAATGTGCAATATTGAATGCAATTTTTGCAAATGTTTTTTTTTTTTTTTTTTTTTGTACATTCGGTGGGCATGCAAAGTTCCAGTTTTGTGGACCCATACCAGTAATACCTGTAATACCGGATACCATGACATCCCTAGTGTAGGCGGTGTTGTGTCATTAGTCCGAAGACTCATTGTTCCGAACCCTGAACATAACCACAACCATGGGAGCGTTGCATGTTTGGACCCGTGTTGGGAAATTACTTAGGGGAGTAATATCTTTACTTATGACCCCTATATTACTTGAATCAAATAGTAATATCTTACATATTACTTTATTACTTTCACAACATCCACCCTCCCAGCCGCAAAAGAAAAATGCCAACTGCGTCTGCGACAACGTAGTGTACCTCATGTGTGCAGAATGATGCAGTGGATAAAGATCTGCAAACTACTGTGTGTCTCTGTTATATAGCTTGTAAATCTGTTCTACTTTTCGCACGCAACAAGCTCATTTGTAATAAGTAATGAGGCATGTTTTGGTGGAGTAATATATATCATATTACCCATTTTGGTAGAGTAATAATGTTACACTACTTTTGCTATTAATACTGTATATGCAATTCATTACTGCCCAACACTGGTTTGGACTAAGGTGTGTGAGGAAATGTGAATACACACACACACACACACACACACACACACACACACACACACACACACACACACACACACACACACACACACACACACACACACACACACACACACACACACACACACACACACACACAATGCTGGTAGGTAATCGATGCACTGCATTGACCATCTTGACTCCCAAAGTGAGAGATCTCTACTTGCTGACTGGTTGTGGACTATTATCTCTTATCTTTGGCCTGCCTCTGGCTCATGCAGCCCAGTCTTTTAGCCTATAACTCTCCACTTATCTATCACTTCTGCATTGTCATCTGTGTCAGGGAAAGATGGATCACAGAGAGCTGCTGAACATTAGTTTGGAGATGTTTACCTCAAAGAAACACTGATTTATAATGTAGTCATTTGACACGCTGTTATCCAGAGCGACTTACAAAGTGGATGGTAAGAGTTTGCACCAAGAACCAACAAAGTTGATTAATTACAAGCACGCCAAGTATGCCAAACAAGTATGCCAAATCGCAATGCACTCTGCTAAACAACAATCAGTCTCACAATTATGTAGTGCTTCTGTATGTTATAACATTTAAACAATGTTTATTATATTTCGATCCTGTTTTTGCCAGTGGTAGAACGAGACAATAGTTGACAAGCACAGAACCCCTGGCATGGATCTCTTGTGCCACCGATACACCATTCGACTACAAACATCAACCTCAAATGTCAAAGTCTCAAACTGGAAATGGGTTTGTCTTGACAACAGTGCTGCTCTGGACTATGAGGAGAATGGTAGATGCTGTTGCTGCTGGGGAGAAAGACAGTTTGCCTTTTCAAAACTGTGACTATAACGTTATTTAGTCGCAAGATTGATACTTTTCATTGCTTAACTTTATTACTGCCACTAGGTGGCACTGGTAGCATAAACACACAGCCTTTGCCACACACGTTCTCCCACTCTATGGTCCAGTGTTTCACTTCCGGGGGAATTCAGTGAGGTGGGGCCTGTTGTTGTGATGACATGGACCGTTAAATACCGTTGGCTCTCATTACAGTTTGCACAACAATGCGATACAAACACACAAATGATTTGCGATCGTCGGCGTGCGTGACTGCTCACCACGTATGGCGCTCAAAGCTTTAGAGATATGGCACTTTGAAAATCCTGTTATAATGCACGCTCAATGGAGCTGGATTTAAAAATCCCATAGCTGGTGAGGGCGGTGGTTCTCCGTAGCAAGCAGAGCAATGCTAAAAACGCAAACTGACGGTTGCTGCTTTAATTGCAAACTCAGTGAGCGAGCTTACTACGTAAGCCAGGCAGAATTGCATGTGTGTCTGTGCACACAATCCATATTTGGCCACGTGGACAAATATGGAGTGAATATGGAAGCGGTGCTATGATATTTACATATATTGATGATATTTGATATGTTTGTAACTAAACTTGTAACTAACAAAATGTGAGCCTCTTTTTGGCAGAGCTTAAAATTTGTATCTCAGAGAGACCAACAACAAACAGCTAACAAGAGCGAGAGAAACAAAAAACTGAACAATGAAAAACTTAAGCTGACTGCATTGTTGTAATGTGGCAGCAAAAGGGTTGGGAAAACTTGCCATTTGAAATGCATATTCCTGAACGGAGAAAACAGCACGAGAACAGATGCCTGGCCCAGACATCAAAGTAATAAAGCTTTTCACCGTACCCCCCCAATTGTCCCACATTCTATCTCTGTGTGAGCAAAAAAAAAGACTTGCAGACACAAAAGAGAAGGTGAGCTCACTTCTGAGCTCTATTTGTCTCCCCATACTGTACCTGCCATCTGGAATATCTATCAGGTTAAAGAGCCGTGCCTCCTTTTTTACTGTAATCAACAACAGATTCTCTGCTGAGGCAAAGAATTGGAGGCCTGCCATGTCGGATTTTGTTCTTTTTTTTCTGCCGTGAATGTATTGACCAAAGATCAATGGCCTACTGTATATGCTGTACCTTGCCAAGTAGTTAAACAATAGCATGCATAATAGATCACAAAATGTAGCATTGCTCCATATAAAACATCAGCAGGATGTGATCCTAAAATGTATCCCTACTGCTGCTGCTCACACTGTACAGTACAGCATGCATTCATTTGCGCCAAATTTCAATCCAAAATATATTTTTTTACAGGGTCTGAAATAAGAAGGAGGAATGCCGCGGCTCAGCAATCCTGCAGATATCATCTGACACCACTGTTGTGCACAACGGGAAGGAGGGAGGTAAAGCAACACATGCACACGCGCACACACACACACACACACACACACACACACACACACACACACACACACACACACACACACACACACACACACAGACCACAAAAAATGCACAGCTTCTGTATGTATTAACAGTATATTCACTATCAAAGCTCAGGGGGGGACATATCCGGCTCAATGCACAGACTATAAGTTCCAGTTTCCATAAAACACTGGGTTTCAATTATTTGCGTAGGACTGCTATACAAGGGGGAGGTGAAAACGGCACACAAAACGACTTTCAAGAGCTAATGTTGACCCAAGGAACAACTTCTCTCTCTCTCTCTCTCTCTCTCTCTCTCTCTCTCTCTCTCTCTCTCTCTCTCTCTCGCTGCCTCTGAAAGGATCCCCTCATGGTCTCTACACCAAGCCATCAGCCATGGGTCCTGTCCTGCAGTCTTTGCACGAGAACTACAAACAAACCTATAAAATACATTGGTCCCTGACAGCACTAGAGACACGTGATTTGGAGAAAGGTGATATGCACCAGTATTAGGCCTATAATTGATCAATTCAGGTATTCTTCTTGTGTATGGTTATCACTTTCCTCTGTCTATGCTGCTGCTGCTGCTGCTGTCGCTGCTGTGTTGTTGGTTCATGGTGCTCCATTGGCAATTTGTAAGACACTCTGTCAAAGAGTGCTTGGTAAATGCTGAAATTGTGAACTGTTAGTTGCATGTTCTCTTCCACAGCAGCCATTGTGTCGACATAATAACGTAATCGATTCTGGAAAGGAATACATGGAAGGCTCGGCCCAAACAATACTTGGACCAACCGAAATGTTGCGACATTGAGGGGTCAGTAAACAGAGTGCTTGGGAGCCTGTTGCAGCATGAAAGAGGGGCATTTTCCAATTTTTCCTGAGAGTGTACATTACAAATGTATACACTCTAAGAAAAATAGGTCTTAAAAGATAAATCATTAACATGGTGAAACACAACTTGATAGAGCCGCCATTGGACGGATCCCATGAAGTGAGAGTTTGCGACAGCGTAACTCTGTCTATACTCAGTATTATCAGCCGAGTATTATTTGGACTATTATTAGTGTTATTTGGACCGACTTCCTGTTACCCTAGAAAGTACCAGCTTGTCCTGCCTCTTTTACAGAAAGTTTGATCCCAAGATCACTGTGACTTACTTTACAATCTTAAACAAGGCTCTTCCTGAAGTCACCTGCAGTCCGTGTACACACATTGAGGGTGTGTGGGTTTTGCCCCGCTCTTACACAGAACTGACATTCCTGGAGTTCATTTGGCAAATTGCAATTCAGAGAGGGCGATCGAGACTTGGAGCGTGGCCAAGGTAAACCCAGACCAGCCGGCAGAGAGAGAGAGAGAGAGAGAGATTTTCTGGGTCAGACTGGTCAACGCCAGCCCTAACACAGTGCCCTTGATGTGTAAGCAGACAAGAGGCATCTATACAGTACAGTAGACGACTTGCACTTCCACAGTGAAAAGAAACAGCGAATTCCTATATCTCTCCTCCCATGCACGACTCCCATTAGTGGCAGAAGTTTAAACCAGGGATTTTCAACAGGTGGTCCGGGGACCACCAGTGGTCCTTGAGAGGGTTCCAGGTGGTCCCCAGGCCAAGTGATGGAAAGTTGCTTAACCAGGTGTAACTCTTGAGAATGTAAAAATGAAACCAAATGGACCCTTGCGGGTCCATTTGGATTCATTTTCACACTCTGAAAAAATACTCATCATCTGAATTAGCATTATTTAATTAAGAAGGCTACACTGTTTTGTTTGCAAAATCCAGCCTGGAATTGTGAACAAAACCAAAATAATTCTTTAGTTTTAGGTCTTTCGGGGGTTAAAATGTCATCAAATGGTGGTCCGTGGCTCAAATGCTGAGTAAATGGTGGTCCCTGGGTGTCAAAAAGGTTGAAAACCACTGGTTTAAACTGTTGACCGCAGTGCGTTCGGAGTGATCTGCAAATGCAGCGGGTGCTCAGGGGTGGATGTAACATGTCCCATTTGGGGGGGCAAGAGAACATTTTGGAGGGGCAAGAGAAAATGGTATGGGGCTTCATCGCCTGTGTCGCTTGGGCAATGAAGTCGCACCCATACCATTTTCGGTTACAGGACTTTTATTAGTCAAGTAAAGCATCAAAAATAACATCAGTTGTTGTTGAAGTTGCAACAGACACGCAGCATGCATAAAGCTAAAGGTCTGACTCAGAGAGTTTCAATGATGTTTTCAATGATGAAATGCTGTTGGTTTAGTGGTGCAAAATTTGTAGTTAGTATGGCAGTAGTAGTGTTTCAAATCATTTTAAATATAAGCACTTTAATTTGAAATATATTGGGTTGTTTTGCATGGCATCGTGTTTGGGGGGGCAGACTGGGTATTTAGGGGGGCACTGCCCCCCATGCCCATGCCTAGATCCGCCCATGCGGGGGCTGCGGCGCTAGCTTAGCTCTGGTTAGCATCCATCCTACATACTGTAAGCCGAGGAGGCATCCTGGAGGATCCATTAAGCCATTATAATGAACCAACCTCTCTGAACCGCTAACTTTGGCAGGAAGCAGCTTTTTCCATATTCTCTCCCCAGTCTTTTCCCCCTGCACTCTGCTCCTGGGCCAGCGCCTCTCCCTGGCAAACGCTCATAAAAAATAGACAAATAAAATGACCACAATCACACAGTTAGCGCAAGGACAAAGCTAATATGACTGTCAAACATACTTTGACTTAGTACTTACAGTACAGTAAAGTCTTAAAATTACAGTCATGGAATATTTTTGCGTAGGTTTTCAATTGGAGGTTGGGAAGTTTGTTGATTTTTAGGATGCCTTTACCAGCATCTGGGCCTGCTGAAGAAAGTGAAAAAAGACTTTTTCTTGCTCAGGTGAATTTATTCTCAAATATAGTGGGAATTCCACCCGTTTTCAAGATTTTTCTGAGTGTACAAATGGGACCAAAATGGACCCAGTTTAGTCCTAAAAGGTCCTAAAAGAAAAATCATGAACATGTTGAAACACAACTTGATGATGTCATCAAGTTGCGTTTCACCATGCTAATGATTTTTAGACCTCAATTTCTAGGTATACCTCCATTTCTGGGAAACACAGAATGGGGGAACTTTTTTATTCTTTTTTATTCTTCTTTTATAACATCTCTAAGGTATATTAATGACATAGTAAAATGTGGAAAATGACTGGAATTCCCCTTTAAATCAAATGAAAATGATTGAATCACCACCAGAACTTCAGCATTATTACACTTCAATCATCAGCCCATCCCATTCTGTCCCCAACTTATTAACCACTATACTGTACCTGGTTCAATTAACAACAAAGACAGACATTGCAAACTATGACACTTTACTGTACTGCACTCCATGTAAAATATAGGCCATTAGGCACACAGGCAGGCAGCACTAAGCATCGGTAACGGAAAATACAGCCTTGGCTTGGGACAGCAGGCTGGAAAAGAAGAGAAAGCTGAGCTTGCTTATAGGTCTGACCTAGATTCAGTGCCCTGTCAAAGGCATATATTATCTAATCCAAGGTAAGGAAAAAACACAGCCGGCGCACAGGCTGCAGCCACAGTATACAGAACAATGGCTTTATTCCAGAGTGAGACAACAGTTGGACAATTCCTGTTGGTTTCACTATAGGCAAAAAGCTCAGGTGCTGTGAAATGTCAATACTAAATCTATGGATCGAAACTGGCAATCATGCTCTGTGCACTGTGACAACTGTTGTTGCACATCTCCTATAAAACAAATTAGACCATTGGCAATTAGAAGAATAACTGTATGTGTGTGCATGTGAGAATTTCGGTATGGCCATTCCCAAAATCTCAGCAGGGGAACCATACTAACTTAAATGTGTGGTGTTGCTTTACACAGGAAAAGGTCTGTGTTGTAGGCTCCAGCTCAGACATCCATAAAACCAACTTTTTGTCATGATATCTGACATTTGGGACGAGTGCATCAAGTTCATAAAGAGCATATTCACCACTTCACCTCTGTAATAGACCTTTCAGTTAGCCCCTCCCCAGTATAACATGTTATACTTGTCACACACACCTTTTTCCACTGCAAAGGGCATGCCTTGTCGATGGATTTGGAAGAGATTTTAAGGGTCTGGTTCCAAAAACGAATCAGTATTTAATGTGCAATGTCCATGATATTCACATTGGAATGAATGAGCTTCAACCTGTTTCCAGTGGAGGAGGCATCAAGTTTCGAGTTAGAATCCTAGTTGTTTTCATGGAAACAGCCCCGCAGCACGTTGTATAAGTTGTATTTACTTCAAACCATGCTGGAAGTATCAAGCTGGGCCTAATATATATGTCCAGTAGCCTTGGGCTCTGTTTTAAGTAGCAGAGGCCAGTGTAAAGTACTGTTATGCTCTGTGTAAACTGGCGGCAGGTTTGGAATACTGTGGCACTCAAGATAGGAAAATGACAGTAAGGAACTGAGTATGATGTCATAATACAGTATCTGTTGCATGGAGAAAGAGACAGGATCGTACAGTTACAGTAGTGAAGTATCAGCACGACATGGCATGACAACTGTTGAAGGCGAAATAGTGGAAGAGGCATATAATTCTGCTCAAAGCCATTCACACCAAGTTCAAGCAGATCCTGTATAGGCAGGGCCTCATATAAGGCCCCTGGTAAAAAAGGACTTCAAGGTGTTGGAATATCCGCCTCACGGAGGCTCCCTAGTGGGTTCAAGTCCTTCTAGACCACGGAGAGAAAACAAATAGGCCCAGTCAAAAAAAGAAAAAGAAAAAACGGACACACGTGACACTTCAAAGCAGTTCCCACTCTATTGACTCTCTTCCTTAAGGCCACTGTGCCTTGGGCTTTCACTCATGCCCAAAGTGAAACCCAAGTCCAGTTGCTTCCATGGTCACCATTTTCTCCTCCTCCTCCTCCTCCTCCTCCTCCTCCTCTCTCCCTCTACCCTCTGAAGAACACATGAGGCCCATTACTGTTTTACTGTCTCAGCACACCATTAAAGGCATAACGTCAAACCCAGTTACTGGACACATCCCTCTCCCAATTCAATCCCACTGATGAAGAAGACATGTCCCATTAAAAATGGAAATATACAGTATAAGTAGGTGACCTCGAACTGCTTTCGATGGTGATATGAGGTATGGCTTATCTGTGTTCTTCAAAATACTCAAAGGCCCATTTGTTACAATTACAAAACCTAAATATAGCTGCAAGCAGCAATAAAACGGGATCAAGCAAGCAGCAATAAGGAGTAAGAACAATACGCACAAATAAGCCCTAGAAACATGGGAGCCTGAACTTCAGAAATCAGGTAATTATGGGAGCAGGGCAGGGTTTTTGATTCCTGCCCTGACTGACTCACACATTGTAATCTGGTGTGACTGAGTGAATGATTGGTGAGCTGTGAGTGAGTGGTGAACTGAGCTATGAACTGTCATTAGTGACAACATGGCCGAATAGTGACAGTCAAACAGCCTTGCCCAGCCATGAGGCCCATAGGGCACGTGCCTATCTCCTGTTTCTGTAGCATGAGGCAGCTTGATGTACAAGTACACCCTCTGGACATGACGCTAGTATGACACAGGGTCTTACCCCCAATCCAACCCTTGATGCTGAGTGCCAAGCAGGGAGGCATTGGATCCCGTTTTTAGAGCCTTTGGTATGACCCGGCCGGGAATCGAACCCCGGCCTCCCAGTCTCAGGGCGGACACTCTAACCACAAGGCCACTGAGTTGCTGAATGAGTAAATGATTGGTGAGCTGTGAGTGAGTGGTGAACTGAGCTGTGAACTGTCATTAGTGACAACATGGCCGAATAGTGACAAAACACAACATGGCCGAATGGTGACAACCACCATTACATTGAGTTTTACCCTGGGTTACACATAGAACCATGAACTTAGATGTAGAAGACCACATGAGATTGTGCATGATTGACTCATATTACTAGGTGTCCGTGCCGGGATTTGAACCCAGGAACTCTCATTTCCAAGTCATGCGCTCTACCAATGAGGCTACCCAACAGACACAAGACATACTGGAAACAACACACACATTCAGTGGACTGCTTGGTAAATGGTAAATGGTGCATTTATATAGTGCCTTTATCCAAGGCGCTTTACATTGTGCATCACATTCACCCATTCACACACACATTCATACACTGATGGCAGTGGGACAGGGAAACATCGACACTAACTCTGCAGGAGCCCGGGATCGAACCGGCAACCTTGTGGTTACCATCCGGTTACTCTACCTCTGAGCCACTACCGCTCCTTAAATATGCACAAATAAGCCATAGAAACATGTAAGAAATACATCATGTGATTGTGGAGAAACAGCCGAATAGTGACAAAACACAACATGGCCGAATGGTGACAACCACCATTACATTGAGTTTTACCCTGGGTTACACATAGAACCATGAACTTAGATGTAGAAGACCACATGAGATTGTGCATGATTGACTCATATTACTAGGTGTCCGTGCCGGGATTTGAACCCAGGAACTCTCATTTCCAAGTCATGCGCTCTACCAATGAGGCTACCCAACAGACACAAGACGTACTGGAAACAACACACACATTCAGTGGACTGCTTGGTAAATGGTAAATGGTGCATTTATATAGCGCCTTTATCCAAGGCACTTTACATAGATTGTGCATCACATTCACCCATTCACACACACATTCATACACTGATGGCAGTGGGACAGGGACACATCGACACTAACTCTGCAGGAGCCCGGGATCGAACCGGCAACCTTGTGGTTACCATCCGGTTACTCTACCTCTGAGCCACTACCGCTCCTTAAATATGCACAAATAAGCCATAGAAACATGTAAGAAATACATCATGTGATTGTGGAAACACAGCCGAATAGTGACAAAACACAACATGGCCGAATGCTGACAACCACCATTACATTGAGTTTTACCCTGGGTTACACATAGAACCATGAACTTAGATGTAGAAGACCACATGAGATTGTGCATGATTGACTCATATTACTAGGTGTCCGTGCCGGGATTTGAACCCAGGAACTCTCATTTCCAAGTCATGCGCTCTACCAATGAGGCTACCCAACAGACACAAGACGTACTGGAAACAACACACACATTCAGTGGACTGCTTGGTAAATGGTAAATGGTGCATTTATATAGTGCCTTTATCCAAGGCGCTTTACATAGATTGTGCATCACATTCACCCATTCACACACACATTCATACACTGATGGCAGTGGGACAGGGACACATCGACACTAACTCTGCAGGAGCCCGGGATCGAACCGGCAACCTTGTGGTTACCATCCGGTTACTCTACCTCTGAGCCACTACCGCTCCTTAAATATGCACAAATAAGCCATAGAAACATGGAAGAAATACATCATGTGATTGTGGAAACACAGCCGAATAGTGACAAAACACAACATGGCCGAATGGTGACAACCACCATTACATTGAGTTTTACCCTGGGTTACACATAGAACCATGAACTTAGATGTAGAAGACCACATGAGATTGTGCATGATTGACTCATATTACTAGGTGTCCGTGCCGGGATTTGAACCCAGGAACTCTCATTTCCAAGTCATGCGCTCTACCAATGAGGCTACCCAACAGACACAAGACGTACTGGAAACAACACACACATTCAGTGGACTGCTTGGTAAATGGTAAATGGTGCATTTATATAGCGCCTTTATCCAAGGCGCTTTACATAGATTGTGCATCACATTCACCCATTCACACACACATTCATACACTGATGGCAGTGGGACAGGGACACATCGACACTAACTCTGCAGGAGCCCGGGGTCGAACCGGCAACCTTGTGGTTACCATCCGGTTACTCTACCTCTGAGCCACTACCGCTCCTTAAATATGCACAAATAAGCCATAGAAACATGGAAGAAATACATCATGTGATTGTGGAAACACAGCAGGGTTTTTGGAGACTTGGAGACTCAGACATGAGCATTTTTCAAACTGCTTAAAATGGCAGACACTCTGGGGGTGGAGCTTACCAGTCGAAATTACAGATGTGTTCCACATGAATCAAGGAACGTGTAGAAACAAGTCCCATGATTTTAAGCCAAACGAAGCCTGAGTTATGCTTGTTCAAATGTTTCAGTTTCAAAGAATTGCTATAGCGCCCCCATTTGAGCGATTGGAGCAAGACTGGTTTTAGTGCTATTTGGCATCCCCCTCTACAAAACTGTAAAATCCCAGAAGCAGATTACGTTGCATGTGTAGATTAGGGGCAATAGACGAATTTTCACAAATGAGCAATTTTCATTGGCTCGTAAAAACATCATTTTTTCCACTAAAAACATGATTCACACCCATTCCATGTTTGTATGGCTCCAAAGTTCATGTGTAGGTCATTGTTATGCATTTTGATCAAAGATTGTAGGAGAAGAGACATTTTAACTGTTTTACATATAATTCAAGATGGCAGTTCATCTAAAGGTCAGAGGTGAAAAGTCAGAATACAAAAGTTGTTTGACATAAGCAGACGCATAAGTGAATATAAGTTACATTTCTGAGAGACGAGCAGTTCATGAGTTATGAGTGTTTAAAGTTTGCAATTTCAGTTGAGTGCTATAGCGCCACCATTTGACCAGTGGTCACAGGCTTCGCATCATCACCGTTTGGCATCACCCTCTACCAGATTACCAATTTTCGCGAAAACCGACTGCACGGTTCAGCCAGAACAGCTATTTCTGGTGAAAGGAGAAAAAAAGAGACAGAATCAAGAAGGTATCAAGGTCCACTTCGTGGACTGCTTGATCCCCTAATCAATCAATGCAAGCTCTATGCTCTATGACCCCCATCCTCCCCTTTTAATTTGTAATGTTTGCAGGGCAAATGTATATTGATTGTACTAGGTTGTTTGCCTATAGTGCTGTAGTTTGACACAGCTGACACTGAAGTGTGCAAAACAAAATCCCCCACTCCCACCCCACACACAATATGTGGAGGGATCATACTTTAGATATCCCTGCAAAAGCTTTCAATCGTACAATGTGCATATTCTATCAGTGACAATCATCGGTGCTTGCTAATGTGTAATGACATCAGGGCTCCTAAAAGGAGGCTAAAGTAGTCCCTGTTTCCTAGGCTTCTCCTGCGGTTAAACAGCTGACTAAGGGCTCTCCACAGATGGCATTTGTAAATCCAGCAGCCTTGCCTTTCTTTCCGTTAGAGTAAGGCAGAATAATTAATATACGAGCCTGGAAGACATTCCTCCTGCTAAAGGCAACATTCTGGCCCGCAGCCTAAACCAACAATGGGGGGGAAAAACAGGCCTGACTGCAAGCCAAAGTGAGCCTCCAGATGGGGCTAAAAGGCACAGCTAGCAGGCTGAGGACAAAGAGGGAGATGCTGTAGTGGAGTTTAGGGAGAGGATAGATAGAGATAGGACAGAGAGAGATGGGGGTGTCGGGGTCTTGAGGAGCAGGATAGAGAGGGGGAGGGAGGGAGGGAGGACTTTTGGGGATGCAAGAACGAAAGGGAACCATTGACTGTTTTTATGGAAACGGTCTGTGTTTGTTTATGTTGGAGGCGTGTTGTCGCGTGCACGTGCACATCTGTAGCCTGCACTGCATAGAATGTGTGCGTGTGCCTGCCATGTGTCCGCCACAACATTGCTTTGTTTTTCAGGCGTTGTGTGTTGCGTGTGTTTTTGTTTTTGAACACTCACCGGTCTCGCTCTTGTCGATGACGTCCACCACCTCGCCGGCCTGCAGGCTGATCTCGGCCGGCTCCTGTTTCTCATAGTTGGCCACCACCACGTACTGCTCCAGGAGCATGGGGTCCGAGGCGTCCAGACCTGGGGTGGAGGGGAAGAAACACGCCGTCAGCCAGCTGCCGGCCATGGGCCCGCGAGATCGGCCGCCGCCGCCGGGCACCCGTTGTGCCATGGGTGCCGATTTGTCAGCCAATAGGAATACACGCGGGGCTCAGTACATCTTCCTAAGAGTCTAGTGGCCATAGAGGTGCATCATCCCTCCCTCTCCAGCCCAACGGCGAGGGGCAGTGGAGAGCCTGAAAGCATAGGGGGGGGAGGTGGGTGAAACGTCTCTCCTCTCTCCAGCAGGTCAAGCATCAATCGGTCAACTGAAAAGAGTCCATTCTACGCCGTTGGGTGGGGGTGCTTATCCATCTGGTCCAAACAGAGTAGGTAGAGGTCAATGCATTCAGGAGCGAAACAGAGATGGTAGAAGAAGGAAGAAAATAGAGAGCGTTAAAGAGAACGGTGTATATAGGATTAAAAAGCAAGGAGCCAGTTGTGGACAGGACAGTGGAGTGGAGAGCAAGAGAGAGAGAGAGAGAGGGAGAGAGAAAGAGAGAGAGAGAGAGTCGGTTTCCCCTGGAAAATAAACAGTCTGCTAAAAAGCCTCCTTCTTCTCGGTCGGGGCTGGAGCAGGAAGAAGGGTAGGGGGGTTGTGTACGCCAATCATATGAGTCGACACCAGAGGCCTTAAATAGAACCATATGAAGGGGCTGGAGCTGGGCTCTGAGGGCGGCCCTCTGCCTCCATGAAACACTAGAGCTCTGACTACGGCATGCAGACAAGCCAATGGAAACCTCCTGCCTTCTCTATACTCCTCTAGGTTAACCGTATGAGCTCGGGACATGACTTATATGTATATATTATACTGTATATATCTCAAGAAAACGTTGTAGCATTAAAGAGCAGGTGAATGACAGCAAATTATGCGTTTGTTGCGTGTGTAGGTGAAATATTGTGTTCTCAAACATACATACATGAAACCTGTATGTGTCAACTCATGCAACTCACTATTGGTTTGAGCAAACATCTATATGCCCTGCTGGAGCTTACAGTATAACTACTTTATGAGTGATATTCTTCCACATGTCCGACGCCTTTTGACCAAAATATAGGATTAGGTGCCAGTATGTAAATAGCCTATTGCATACAGCATATATTTATACACTGCAAGTCCTATTCATGTTCAAAAATAGCTCACAATGCTTAGGATCATGATATGTCTTGAGATCTTACTTAAAAGTCAGGACATATAAGCTGTGCGATCGTCAATACCTATGTAGTCATAAATGTGAAATGATGGCCAACGTATTGGCCAAAGCCGACAAATCTGTCAGGCTCTACTAAACTCCGAATGAACTGAGACAACCTCCTTTTGAGGAGCAGAACTAACAAACATCAGCTGGAGCCGAGAATCAGCCACACAGCTGAGATTCAGTTCACACATTGTAAGCTACTGATAGTCACAGAGCTCAGACCTAATGAAAGAACACAAAGGGTCACATCAAATCCACCCTTTAACCTTTTAAGGTCTGAGGCTGATTCTACAAATTGTCTTCTAAATCCTCTTAGTAATGCACATTTTCTGTAGTCAAGGCGTTTCACGGCAAGGACCCCCCAACATTCTACTGTACTGTATATATTTGGCTGCAACACCTCACTTCAAAATGTTCTGCTCCAGGACCCACCAGAAGAAAAGATTTAAGTAAATTTAAATCTTCAATGACATGCACAAACGTTTCCAACATATCGGATCTACAAGGTTATTATAGCAGAGCATAAAGTGACACATGACATGACACTATGAGCTTGCATGTCTGAATAACACCATGAGATCACACTCATATACTGTATTGTTCTCAAATCTGTTTTCCTGATGTTAATGGGTTAATGTGCATTTGTAATCCAGCATCTGCAACTGACCTATGAGATCAGTCTGAATGGCAGTATGATTTACAAACACAGAAATACAGAAACCATTAGAAAAATATCTTTCAACTCAGTGTCAGTGAGCTTGCCGTGCTGCATCGCTCCTAATTGAGATCAATTGCATGAGTCACGACAAATATTAAATATGTGAGGTCTTAATCTTGAGAAATGTCTTGGAAAAACCGGCTCCGCAAGGAGATCAGAAAAGCCAAACAAGCTCCCAAATGAAACTATTTTTCACAGGGTAGTAAACTGAGTTTCTGGAACAAGCAGCTCCCATTTAATTCAGAAGATGGAAAATAACTAAAATCCCATCCAATAGACAGAAGGTCTGAGGCTTAGATAAGGAGTGTTTCAGACAGCTAGGATTAAGCTGCCAGCTCCAAAAAGAGAGTCATCCAGACAACGCACTGCCATACAAGAGATTAACATTTCTGCAAATTAGGATTATATTCCCATTCAGCATTCCCGTTCTAAATATATGAAATGTCAGGGAGCCAATAACACGCAAGGATGAACTCAAAATATTAGCACTAATCCGGCCAACGATTCCGACAGTGGATTTGTGAGGTGGGCCTGTGGTTTTTGAGGCTTTCGCATTATTGTTTGTGCAAGATGTTTCATTAAATGGCAAGGGTGGCTGCAGAAAAACAGAAAGATCCAAATTATTTGAAATCTCAGGGTAATAACTTCTTGGCTGTATTGTGGGACATGACATAAATGACTATAGTACACATTATAAAATGTCCACAAAATGTTGGTGCATCCATACAGTAAATGACAAACTGAGTGATAGCTCAAAATAAAAATACACAATAAAACTGTTTTGTTGTAAAGATTGCACAGAGAGACTCCTGAGTGAAACATGCCTGTGGTCGTCCATTCCGTTACTTTCATCCAAAGTAGAGTCTTGGAAAAACACTAAAATCTTTTTTATGAGCTGTCATGAGTCGTTGTAAGAGGAATGGCTGACAACCCATTATCAAATAAATGGCATATCATGGACACACCATCGTATCAGGGATAGGAAACAAGTTTTATATCACCTCTATCATTTCCAGGAAGACGTGCGTAAAAACTGGTGTCAGTGTGTGCCGGGGAATCGAAAATCGACGTCAAAAAACTATAATTAAAAGAAGAGGTTTGCACAACACATACAGTAAAGCCCAGACTCTGGCCGAGTCAGTAAAGACTTTGTCAGCAAAGTCAGTAGGCCTGAAAAACAAAAGCTAATATTTTCAGCTTCATACAGGAAATGAAATGTTTTGCATCAGCAGAGTCAGAATGAGGAGTACATGAGTGAGAAAAAGGTGGTGAAACAACCTTGGCCATAATGCTGTAGTGTTTTTTTTTTTTTTTTTTTTAGTAACTAACCGGATAAATTATTTTGCTTCATGAGCTGAAAGTGAAAGTTACTTACATCAGTCAATTACTGAAATGTGTGCGTGTATGCATTCTGTGAGTGTGCCCATGACTGCACACGCTTGTGGATATTTGTAGTGCACAACCCCTTTACTCCTGCTCAAATATTTACTTCACTTAAAGTGAAAGCTTGTTCAGTAGACGTATTTGAGTTAAAAGTAGGGTAAATGATATTTTTTTTATTAAAGGTTGGTTGTAAGAGTAGTCTCCCTTACTCTCCAGCATATTTGATAAAACAGAACATATTCATGTTCAGCTAGTTGAAAAAAAAATATCAGCCAATCATGAGAGAGTACCAAATTATAATAGTATTCCAGTTCCGATATTGCACTGTACAGTAGACCCACTGTGCTATACACAACACCTACTGTAGTCTCTATTGGTGTAACTTATCTAGTGTTTATTCGTATTTTAAACTAAATATTGCATTTATAAAGCGTTTCTATCTAAGGCCCTTTCTGCGGTAGGGATGCACCCATCATGTTTTTGGGACCGAACGCAATCACTGTTTGTTTTTCTCATCAAGGCAGATACCGATATAATTGTCAAAACCCACATCAAAACTGTTCCTGTGTATGTGTTGGAGGAAGGAGGAAGGAGAATGTTTAGGAATGTCGCAAAGATGCAAAATGATACTTATATCTGATTGACTTTTATGACACCTAATTGGCATAAAAGATCAGGTGAAGTGCTGATCACCGATCAGAGTGAATATTGGCTGATATGGCCGATCACCGATCGGTGGCCAATTAGGAAACCATGCAAGGCTCATTGGCAGAAGTTAGGGGTTCTGACACTTTCATACTTTGACTGTGTACATTACACACTCACAATGTACATCTTTATGTCTGCACACACGCATTCGTCAGCCTCCTCCTGTAAAGTGCATGCACAGCAGCTCCCTAGACCTATACACTTAACAGGATTTATGAAGTCTGAAAGAAATGGTTCAGCTCCACGGCCGCCATCATCAGATAGACCATATTGGCCACTCACTTTGTTTATGTCGCTCCCCTCTCAGATTTATACATGTGCTTCCTGCTCCCACCCTGGCTGCTCCCGGTCACCACCGACCCCTCCCCTCCAACCCATCATCATCATCATCATCTCCGTCCGGGAGGACGACAGTTGGCAACTTTTACAATAATGCGTCATGTAGCGGAGGAGGAAACCGGGGAGTGAGGGATTTGAGGCAGCAAATGCACTGTAAAAATCCTCAGTGTCGATTTAACTGCAAAACGGACCAATGACATTAATGCTGCATGCCAGATTTTTTTTTTACACCAGTAGCCTTTTCTGCGTCTTTGCCTTCATACTGTATTTCAGGATCTGACTGTGACTGTCACCGCTGCAGACCGACTCCGGGGTTTGGGAATGGACTCTAAATGTAAACGCTAGCCATGCTTTTGAATGTTGCGCAATTGTTTCGGAGGAGGCAGACCTTAGCCGTTGTGTGGAGTGGAGTTTGGCAACGCACAATGCCTTTGTTTGGCTCATGATCAGCTGCAGATGTGTACAGTAGGTGGATGAGCAACGGACTGCCGTTGAATAGAGCGTGCAGATGCACTCATGTCAGGGAATCAGTATGTTGGCCTTCGGGGAGGGGGAGGATAGGAGGGGACAAACAAATGAGCGCGTCCAAAACAAATGTACAGGGGGGGGCAGGGGGGGGGGCTTTCAGATAGCACTGAAAAACTGCACACGCATGGCATATTAAGAAGCATGTTAAGTTTTCATCGAAACATTCTTTTCCAATCACCGGACTCCCACGCAGCGCTGCAGCATTCTTTCAACATGCCGACACACAACAGCAGCTGTACAGCGCACAGAAAACCACCAGACCGTCCTCCTTTTGCCCCATTTAGTGTCGGAGGATTTCGTAAGCTTTCTCTTTTTTTTTCTCTGGTGCGCGCTGGGTGTTTTGGACATGAAGCTTGCCTTGCATGCTGCTGCTGGGCTGGCCCTGCTTGGGAGGGAGGGAGGGAGGGGGTCCTCCAGGCTGGAGTCAACACTGACAAATGGTCACTGTCAGAAACCACACAATCTGGCAGTGTTTGGGGAAAAAAAACGTACTGACATTTTCTAAGTAAAAAGTAAAAATGACTTGAAGGAAAAGTAAAAAACTAAAATGTACTTCATCTTGCAGAATGACGCATTTCCCAGTTCAATATGTAATCAAATTTGATTGTTCATGAAAAACCTTAACCTTGTTATAGAGTGTTTGAAAATAGCAGATCTGCAAGCTCACAACATATTGCATTGTGGCATGTTGTGAGTTTGTATTTCAGTCAAAGTATACAACAAGGTTACAGTTTGTATAAATACTCAAATTCTACAAAATAACTGCAGAAACTACATTTTCAAATAATTGTAGTGAAGTAAAAGTATAATATACTCTATGCCCCTGAGATATAGTGGACTAGACGTAAAAGTTGGAGCCTCAAAAAACTTGTGTTGAGTATATACTGTACATGTATGGTACTTTCCACCACTTTAATCTGGAAAGCCGTCACCTTTGAAATTCCTTTGAATTTGAGTTGCAGAAACTCTGAATCTGTCTAGAAACTGTACTGTATGTATGACTTGGCTTGACTCCCACTCTCTGCTGCCCACACAGGAGTCACAGGAGACACTCTGACAGTGTGTGTCACTCTGGGCTATAACCTTCCTCCTTAACTGTCGAGTTGATTTGAATGTAATACATCAGGGGTTTTCAACCTTTTTCATCCCAGGGCCCACCATTTATTCAGCATTTGAGCCACGGACCACCATTTGACAACATTTTACCCCCACGGACCGTCAAGCTAAAGATTTCTTTTGCTATTGTCCATGAACATTAATCTTCTAGTTGTGTAGATTTGGAGTAATTCGCATGATGAATATTTTAACTCTTGAGAGTGTAAAAACGAAACCAAATGGACCCGCCAGGGTCCATTTGGTTTCGTTTTTACGTTCTCAAGAGTTACATCTGGTTAAACAACTTAGCTGGGGACCACCTGGAACCCTCTCAAGGACCATTGGTGGTCCACCGGACCACCTGCTGAAAACCCCTGTAATACATAAATTTAGTTACTTTGTGTCTTCACAATCTGCGTGATAGACCCATCAAAGCTGGACGTAGGAAGGGCTAGCGCCCTAACTAACTATTTGTACTTTACTTTAGTATTTAGAATTTCCAGTAGAATTCCACTTCTACTCCACTACACCCCAAAGACAAGACATCCAGCAATGATGACTTCAGCCCTATTACGTTTCAGCCATTTCATCGCAATGCGTAACAACAATGCAACACATCATGATCACCTATGTTCAAAAGATGTTTATACATTTGATAACTTCAAGAGACCACATTCTGCATAGTGGCTAATTAACTTTTGTACATTTTGATTACATTTTGACTACTAACTTTTGTACATTTTGATGCCAATACTTTTGTACTTTATACACATTTTGAATTTCTTGACTTACTGAAGTTGTAACGGAGTAGTTCTATTGATCTGATCCCTGCTGGTTCCACCAGTGGACGGGAGTGACTGCAGTGGTTTGGATGCCGATGTTATGAGACTGATTGCCAGGGAGTGAATAAGACCTTTATATCTTGGAGGTGTGGTTGCTCTGTCAAAGGGGCTCAGTATTCAATAGCTGTCTATTGAGAACGTACCAAGTATGTTTTTGCCGGAAAAAATGTGCACAATAGTGATTGATTAAGGGAGCGTTGGTTCATCAAAATAAATCTGTATTCTGCGCACATGAACGTACACACTTACACGCACGCATGCACACATGTGTGCAGACCTCTTGACCCCCTCTCACACCCGTGGACAGATTAGCCCTTCCCTTCACACAAAATGCACATGTGCACACACACACACACACACACCCACGCACACACACACACACACACACACACACACACACACACACACACACACACACACACACACACACACACACACACACACACACACACACACACACACACACACACACACACACACACACACACAAGCATGCATGCACGCACACTCACTCACTCACTCACTCTTACTCCCATAACACACGCTGCACATTGCATACACCCCAAAAGACCCCAAATCCCACACATTGCGATGTATGTGTTTCGTTTAGTCTCGCCGCTGTTATGGATTATGATTTATTACAGTTATGTTTTCTCTCTTTGGTCATCTGCATCGTTTGGAAAGCGCTTTGTGTCAACTCCTGTTGTTTTTAAACGTGCTATATAAATAAAGGTGAGTTGCTTTGACTAATACTACCCAACCCCAAGCCCCCCACACCCACCCACCTACCCCCCCACATACACACACACTTCCACTCCCTAAGCACCCCCCCCCCCACCCCACCTAGAGCCCCCAGCTCAAATAAAGACAGCAAGGCTGCACACATAAACACACTCCCTCGGTCTGTGCGTATAACGCTGAAATGGTTTCCACTTGCCACGTAAACTCTCCTCTCTTCTCTCCATCTGCTTTTCACATGCACTGCGCCCCTGAGCGCTCGCTCTCTTTCGCTCCCCCTTTCTCTCTCTCTCTCTCTCTCTCTCTCTCTCTCTCTCTCTCTCTCTCTCTCTGTTCCCCTCACCCCTTCTCTGTTGCACCCTCACCGCGCACACACTATCCCCAACGCTACCGCCACAGTCGGGGAAAATAACGAGTGCGAAAGTTGCGTCTCTGCGATGACCAACCGCGAAGTGTGCAATGTATGGACTTGTGCAATGTATGTATGCACTTTAGGGACATCTGAGGTCATCACACCATTCTTGCCTTTCGTTTCCCTCTCCATTGTCGGCCGTTCTTTTCCTTTCATCGTGTATAGCCTAAAGACTGAACCCGGAGTTCACTACAGGGCACTTTTATTTGACACAGTGTTAATATTGCATGATTATGTCTTCAAGGGAAGGCATTTGACGGTGATATAGCATGACGACTGCGTTTAGGATAATAATCCCATCCCATTATACCTAGTCTTTCCAGTAAACCGGTTTGGACGGGGGTGGGCGATAAAACACTCACGCTTCGACAACATAAACATTCCATCATATCTCAGTCAGGCCAGACGGTACTGTAAGCTCGCATGTCCTTTTCTGAACCTCCAGGAAGATGGAGGGCTCAGATATGGTGTTGACTCAACAGCGTGGACCCCGTCCAGCCAAGAAGAGCCCCATAGGGCTTCTGATTTGATTGCAGCGGAGGTCACAGTTGGAGAACAATAACCGAGGCGCGGGCCAGAGCCTTTACTGAAACCACATGAAGGATGAGATCCCCTAAACAAACACTGCAATCCAGTCAAAGCGGACTGGAGGGGGGGCGTTCAGTTGTCTCTGTCATCTATCAATCCCTGCACAAGAAGACATGTCCACCATGAAATAGAGGATACAGATACAGAATGTGAGAGAGGCGGTGATGGTGATGGCGATGGCTGGGGGGCTGTGCTGATGATGATAGAGACTGGCCTAGCCTGTTCCAGACCAATCGACGCAGCCCACTCTCTGACCGGACTGAGTCTCTTGGTCTGGCCACGTATTGGCAACCCATAATTACTTCAGTACCAAGATGTATTCATCCAATGAGAGTTGGGGGTTGGTCTAACGACAAATCCGAACAGACACAGCTGATTGGCCAGCAGCCCCATCACTCAACAGTGCAACAGTTACAGTGTCAAACAACAAACATGGCGGCCGCAACTGCGGTGAATCACGGCTGTATCAATCTGTCCATTAAACCGACCTATGATAAATAGTTTCTTTAAAGAAGCGTTGGGTTGTATAAACATCTCATCCGACATATTTTACTTACTTTTGTTCATAAGCTAGTAGTGCTCGTTGCCTGTTTATTTGGTTAGCAAACAGGCTAGCCCATTAGCCACATGATTGACAACAACCTAACCCCTCCCCCTTGAAATCTCTCAAACAGCAAACAACGTCAGACTCACACTTCAGGAAGCTGAACTCGAGTCTGATAATCAGGCTAAGGCTGGCCATCTTTGAGGGGCTGCGATAACCTATAGGGCCCACTCTCTCGCACGTCTGATTCCTTCAGCGTCTTCATGCCAGGTAAACTGAGTTCCTAACCCGCGCTCTGACCACATGCAGTTTTGTGGCTGGGGGCAACATTCTCCAGTTAGGGCCGGGGCTTAGTAAACTCTTAGGGGAGACCTGCACCGTGTAATTATGGCCACCATAAGCTGCAGCTACAGCACAAATTCACCACAGACTCACGGTGCAATTTCTCCGCTGCGTCCGGCTTCTAATAGAGGAACGAGCAATATTTCAGCTGCAGTTTAAACCCCGTGTCCAGCGCAGGAGGCCCCGGTGAAGGTTTAGAGGTGTTGGCAGTGTTGGAAAAGTAAAATACTGTACAGCAATGTGGAAATACTCCGGTACAAATAAAACATTTCGGAATTAAAAATGTTGATTAAAAGTACAAAAGTACTGGCTTCAAAATGTACTTAAAGTGCCCAAATAGTCATTGCACGGTATGTCCCATTTCACAAGTTTCAAATCCAAGGTACAAGTTGACAGTGTGTTTCATTGCGAATCGCGACTCATTGGGGACGTGAAGATCTGCTATTTTCAAACTTTGTTGTTGTAATAAAGTAAAAAGTGCAATATTTGTGCCCTCGCTTCACACATGTACTTAGATGCTTTCAGTTATAAGCCCATAGCACATTGTGCGGCAAGACATTGCAAGATTGTAGATCAGCTTTGTTGCGAGCCTATGTGCAAACAAGTAGAACTACAGAATATGCAGTACAGTATAACCAGGCAAACGGAATCGTGAAAATTCCATTTTCCACTGAATGACTCGAGCCCTTGTGTCAATTGCGGTATGTGCTGCAGCAGGATAGATACTGTAGGCTTGATGCTCTTCATAACAGACGCACAGAAAGTAAAGCTGCATGTAATTAACATTGGACATTTGTCATCTATGCAGAATAGACCAGCTGACTGTCATTTAAAACCGCGCATGTGAATGAAACACACGGCATGAGTGAGTTTCCAGGCAGCCCAATCTGTCTCTAAGTGGGAGCCAATCTAATATCTAGCACAGTCTGAATGTAGGGCTAGTGGGCTACTGCGTGCGCACACACACACACACACACACACACACACACACACACACACACACAGACACACGTGTGCACGCGCACACACAGACAGGGCCGAAGTAAGACAATCTTTCCATTTCACTATGAGGCTGGAATTCACTCTTACGTAAAGCTCCAATACCATGGAGCATATAATGAAATTAAGTAGGAGTCTTATTTCATTTGGAGACAGCTCCGTTACAGCTTTGCAGCAGAGAAGGTCTCCTGGAACAAAGTGAAATGACCCGGGTAGAGGACACTTAGTAAGATTACCGTAGAGCTAGGGCTACATCACTGCTTAATCCAACACACTTTCATGGCGAGGAGGACCCCCAAATTGACACCAATTAGCCCCCACTGACCCCCACTTGGAAATATGCAATGGACCTGCATGGACCCCCTCAGTTGAAGAGCTAATGCCTGGGATAAGAGAAGATTTTCACAGTTTCACTAGCAGTGATTCTCAACTCGTTTCATTTTAAGGACCCCACCCCCAGTTTGACATGCAGATTAGTCTACACACTCCCTCCATTTAATGGCATTTCTATCTCGGAGACCCCAATTTATATTTGGAAAATCAATGTTAAAATAGCGTGCAAACGGAATGGACCCATTTCTACACTCACCAGAGTTACCAACCCCTAAGCATCCATTTGGTTCCAACCTGTTATTTAGCGGGGGACCCCCTTGATACGTCCCTCGAGGACCTCTCACACACGAAGAGCACCAGATCGCTGATTTGTACTTTGTCATACAACAACGTCACTTGCCGAATATTTTTTTTTATTTTCAACAAGTGCAGCTGTACAAGCTTTATTTAGTCACTGTTGCCAAATAATGGACTGTACTGTACTGTATGTGGGTTTGCTGAGGTCGTCTGCAAGTGTAAACATGCACACGCAAGCATGCATGTGTGCACACACACTCACATAGCTATGCACGGGCACACAGGCACACACAATTTGTACTGTACGCAAATGCATATACACATGCACTCGTCTTGCGCGCACGCGTACACACACGCACGCACGCTCGCACACACACACATACACACACACACACACACACACACACACACACACACACACACACACACACACACACACAACACCACAACAAGCACAGCTGTTCATTAAACTCTAAAAGTCTCCTCCCTCTAAACAAGTTCCCAGTTCTTGCTCCCACTGACATCAGCTGAGTCACACACATAGTTATGTGCACACACATTTATGTACTGTGCCCAGTTACAGTGGGCCGTCCACGCACACACACACACACACACACACACACACACACACACACACACACACACACACACACACACAGATTGCTGAGGTGGAGCGCCACACCTAATGCCATCATCTCACCACTGAGTACTCACCACCTGTCTAGTCACCCAAGCCGTGCTATACCCACATACACATACGCACACATACACATACGCTGAGCTGGCAGTGCCCACAACTGAACCCAGAACCTCCTTGCCATTCTAAGGCGAGCCTTCTAGCTCTGTTCTCATTGACCGGAGTTCTACCCAGGCCACACAAATCAATACTACAATGGAAAACACATAAATCACAACGGAATGATACAATGTGTGTGTGTGTGTGTGTGTGTGTGTGTGTGTGTGTGTGTGTGTGTGTGTGTGTGTGTGCGTGTGCGTGTGCGTGTGCGTGTGTATGCACACACACACTCACAGACTCAGGCACACGCACACCCATGCCGAGTGGGATAGAGATCATAGCTGCAGTAACAGGTGGTTGCTCCCAACCGTTGCTGTTTGCTTAACCCTTTCATCACAATAACACCGGGTTCACTCAGGGTGTGTATGGTAGGCACAGACAGTACTGATATGGGAGAATTGAATCCTTCTGCACTTTACTTCTCCCTGAGAACAAAAAAAGTTCTACCAACTGCTGTCAAGTGCTCCATTGTTGTCTGTACAATGGCCTCAAACATATTACAAGTAGACACAGCCATTATGACCTTTAACACTGACCTTTTTTTGTTCTAAATCAAGCCTATATATAGCCTCATGTCTACATTATTGAAATGAGTTCCTCCACTGTATGTAATATTCCTAATTAACACTTATGCTGGTATCCCACGATTAAAATATCAGCTCACAGTTTGGCACATTGTGACGTGTTGTGAGCTTGTAGATCTGCTAATGCCAACGTGGGACGTTTACCACCAACACAGACAAAAACACTGATTGATGGAGGTTACATACTGTACATAATGCTGTAGAGTACTCTGAGGTTTCTCTTACCTGACTTGCGCTTGCAGGATCCTCCACAGTCTCTGAAAAGGAAACAGCACCACAGAGGCATGGTCAGGTCAGTGTACAGTACAACATACAGTACAGTATGTGTGTGTCAGTGTGTGTAGTGTACTGTCGGTCTCAGCCCTTTAAGAAGGACCATCACAGCAACCAGCACACTACTCTCCATATAGCCAAAACCTGTCACCATAGAGCTGCTATCAGCAGCCTAGACAGCGGCCAAACCCTCATTAAGAATGCCTGTAGAATTTGACCCACTCTGTGAGAGGAGGGGTGCGAATGCGATAGGACACAAATAGGTGGAGTGAAGAGCAACATTGACTGTGTCAGAGAGAGAGCGAGGGAGGGAGAGAGAGAGAGGAAAAAGTACTCACATTGTGAAAAAATCAATACTGCAATATAGTAAATTTTCAGATTTTCAAATGTGCTTAATTAAAGCTGCAAAAGTATTGGCTTTTGCAGCAATTCCACCCATTTTCAACATTTTACTGTCATTAATATACCTTAGAGGTTCCTAGAGATGGAGGTCTGAAACAAATCATTATTGCCATGTCAACAAGTAGTCAAGACAAATTCCTATCAACTACTTGTTGACATGGCAATAAAGTTCTTGAATCTTGAATCTTGATTATTAACATGGTGAAACACAACTTGATGACATCACCAACTTGCGTTTCACCATGTTAATTGCTTTTTTTCTGAGCGTGTACAAATGGACCCTCTTGGGCCCATTTGTACATATAGACACACAGCAGTTTGTACACTCTAACCTTGCAAGCTTGTAGATCGCCTTTCAGCCAAAAGTTTGTTTTCTAATAATAAATAACTAACAGCATCAACAACAAAGTAGTGAAGTAAAAGTACAACATTTGCCTCTGAGATGTATAGATGTAGTAGTATTATAATTTGGAAATACTCCAATAAAGTAATTTAAGTACATCAAACTTAGCTAATACAGTTCTTGAGTAAATGTAGCTAGTTACTTCCCACCCCACTGGTGGTGATCACAGTTCCTGGTCCATATAGCCTACAGCTGTGTCTATATGTACTGTTTTGTGAACATAAATGCATAAGTCGCCACTGTAGTTAACAGAATTGCATTCATGCTTCAGTGTGCCGTATCCTCGGTCGTGCACCGTTCAGTTGCATCATGTCGTCCCATTCGGGGGGTTTCAATGTCAAAGTGTCCCTCTGTTCCAGAGCTCACAGTAGAGCACGTCTTGCTGAATGCATGAGGCTAGTATAGAAACGCATACTGTTCCATTCTGTAGCAACACAATGACTGCGCTCTGTTCTCTGAACTGCCCCGACCCAGCAGGGCCCAGCGGGGGAGACGCTGCGCCTGCATCGCAAGTGCCTCTGGGATGCCTAAATGTATATTTGCATCCAACTCCACGATCCTACTGTGTGTGTATACCTTGTATTTTTTATGTGTTGAGGGCATTTTTTTGTAAATGAAAGCCCTAGGCTTACCACAGTGTAAAAGGTCTTTCAAATGAGGAGCAATAAAACACGCCACTGGTTCATTTTCAACAAGACCAGCGCTTTTGGTCTTGTTGTTATTTGTGTGAACGGAGCAAGCACAAGTTAAGCGACCGGTTCACCGTTGTCGGCCGTCGTTGGCTGGTAGTGCTGTATAGTAGCCCTGATTTTGGGGTTCGAGCTTCGTCAGGAATTTCTGAGTGAGCTTCGCGAAAGTTTGCTTCTAATTAAGTTGTAAAAAAAGCATACCATGCTGTCAATGTTAGATGAGCTTTCTACTCCCCGTAGATGTGATTGAATGTGAGTGAATACATCAGTCATGAGAGCGCAGGCACCACTGTCCATTCTCTCTCCTTTCCTGGAGTTTGGAGCTGATGTATCATGTACCGATCCGACACGTGTAACATGCCATTTTAATTGCCGTCTTACATGACGCGCTGGCTAGACGAAGCAGTGGTCCGTCGGATCGTTTAGTTATTTGTTTGCCAAGATTAGACTACTCTCCCTCACAAATGCTCCTTCTGTTTTTAATGTTTTTGTCAAGATTGTCACAACACACTATTACTAACATAATATCCATAATCCAAGCACCGTCTCCACGCTCTCCTCCCGTAACAACTAATCATCGCTCGGTGGTGGTGCTGCTGCTTTGCTGATCAGCTAATTTAATGAGTCTGTGCGCAGCGGCAGGGCTATAGAGTACGGAGTTACGCAAACTCCGTTCACTTCCTAGAGCCAGTCTAATGGCGGATCGAGAATGGGACACCTTCATTGAACAAGACCAAAAGCGCTGGTCTTGTTGAAAATGAACTAGTGGCATGTTTTATTGCTCCTCATTTGAAAGACCTTTTACACAGCCGATCCTTATGTAGCTACAGACGCACTGCAGTGTTGCCACGTCTGCTAATTATAAGTGACTTGGGCTTGTTTTTCTTGTAAAGTTGCTTGAAAATATTCGTATTCTCTTTGGCGGTGCATACTTTTGTTAGACATAGACTAACAGTCCGATTAATATCAGCAATACATTACATACCCCACACTAATATGCAATACCGTTATATCCATAGTACGCATTTTTAACCTCTTTGTATAAGACCTTGCACAGGTGTGGTGATTAGGCTTGTTAGGTTCACTGGCAGAACCTGACCACAGCTTTTTGTGGTGGTTATGGGCAATGGTGTGTCCATACTGACTTACTAGGCCCTGTCCTCTGTGGGGTGGTGTTGAACACACGCGTCGTATTGTCAAGTTAAATTTTTACGCTCTCAAGAGTTAAAATATTCATCATATGAATTAGACCAAGTCTACACAACTAGAGAATGTAGAAGATTGATTAATGGTCATTTAATGGTCATATTCCCTTCCAGGCGAGCATATCTAGCGCATTCTAGTGCATTTTGGAAGTGCCACTAGTGCATTTTGAATTTTGGCAGTTGGCAACACTGGTGCTGGGGAGTGCTTTTCAGACTGAATAATGAAGTGAAACAAAATAATTCAGACTGAGTGTCAGGCAACTGCATGTCTGGTTTGTTTCGTGCCAGGTCACCACAGTACAGTGCGTTACACAACATGATATTCCAACATTGGGCACATACTGTATATACGTTTGAAGTGCTTATGTGAGCCTAATCGCTGTTTCATAGACCTCATTGCTTACTTCTCTCGCAAAATTCCTTCTGGCAACACTGCGGCGGCGCAGAGAGAGCGAAGGTCAAGGCAGATGGGGAACAGACACCTGGCTCACTACAGTGAGGCCAGCAGCAGGAGGACTATGGAACCTTGTGGGCCAGCGATGGAGACGCAAACATGTTTGGATAAACCCTGTCAAACATTTCCCAGGTCCTGGCCTGTGGGTCACCTTTAGATGTGTGTCACTGGAGTACAGTAAAGCCTCAGAGGAATAAGGGAGATTTCAGGTTTCTGCGTTTTTTATAGACTTGTAGGAGGCCTTTCCTTTAGAAATCCACCTTATGTATACTGCGTTTCCCTGTTTGGTAGATTTTTATTTTTGCTTTAAATAAAAAAACACACACTTTAACCCATTATTAATCCCTGATGCCGATTTCTACAAATGTCCTCAAAAATCCTCGCACTTTTCTGTTGCTATAGAAACCTTTTCATATCAAGGACTGCCAAAACGATTTGTTTTTGGCCCGTTGGCCACCATCTCAACATATTATGTTCCAGGGCCCCCAAAAGCAAAGATTTGAATTAAAATGAATATGTTAATATTCAAAGACTTTTATGCAATCACACTTGTATAGCTTGTATATCTGCTATTTCTAAATAGTCAACGTATAAAAGAATGGTTGAAGTGGTTAAAATGGTCAAAATGTAACATTTTATAAAACTTTCCCAAATCCCCAGTTTAAACGGTTTGAATGATAGACCCTGTGGGCTCCATTAATTGTTAAAGGGAATACATCTCTTGGTGAATTAAAGGGGATTTGGCATCAATAACACATCTCCCTTTTTATGAAGTGAAAGACATTTTTTGAACAAAGCGTTCCAATTTCCAGATGCACGACTAAAGCTGCCATGAAACATCTCTCACGAGTCGTGTAAATAGCCTGTGTGTTTCATAAAAATATATAAACTAATTAACTATTACCTCATATTGAAATATAACTCTATACGCACTCAGCTGTGCGGACATTTGTACACAATTACTGATGGGAAACTGTATACGGTAAAAGAAATGTTTACATTGGATGCGCGTGTAATGCTTTAGGAATTTCACAACTTTCTATATGATGAGTGGTCGGTGAAATCATGTGTAACACTGGTATTCAGCCAACACAAACCGTGTTGAAATTTACTGCTACAATACAGAAGAATTTACACTCTGGGCTAAATGATGCAGAGTCAGGGTGATAACAACAGCTGTTAAAGTGCCAAGCTATGTCAAATAATACGGTTTTACTACATGATCTGTAATACGTTGCTAAAACGCTAAAAATGATGAAGTCCTCTTATGTGAACAGTTCACGTAGTATGGCAAGAAAAAAAAACGTTTATTGATCTATTGTGTTTGGTTTGGGTTATCAGGGAGGGGAGATTGTGGTATGCAGTGAAGCAACTAATGGCGGTACTTCTTTAAATAATGCAGCACACTCATGGGTGAGATACTGTGCACTTATAGGAATACTTCACCCCCCCACGCGCACCCTCTCCTCCAACCCACCCATCAATTACTCACTCTTTGTTTTAATCCTCGAATTCATGGAGAGTTCTTTTGTTTTGACTCATAGTCATCATTGGAGCAAATGAAGAATCTTAGTACAAAGAGAATAACTTTGCCAACAAAGAATTGAAAAATTGTCGCATGTGATTATCAGCAAAGCTATATAAAATGTGTTGTCACAGGCCGATAGAATCGAAAGAAAATCGGCGGATTATTCTGTGAGTTCGGGTTCATAAACAGATGTTTTCTTTAGTTTTTCTCCGATTCATTATGTATTTTCTTGATTCTGTTTTCAAACCATGCAAGCCGTGCTCCATATGTGGGGTGAGTAATCGATAGGAAATAAAAGGCATTTTTGAGTGGTCAAGCAAGTGTGTGTTGATATTCCTCGCCTCTGGAGTTGAGTAAGTAATAAGATGACAAAGGGAATACAATGCGATTGCGTTATTTTGCATAGAACATTCGAGACACATGATGCATGCTCTAAATAAAATGTCTTTGCCAAGGACAAGGAGGCTTGTGGGGAGAGGATGGAGATTTAGAGAGAGAGAGGGGAGATGCAGTGAATACTGGAAATGTCGGCCCAAATAACAGTCGGACCAGCCGAAATGTTGCGACATTGTGGAGTCCAAAAATTGAGCGCAGGAGGGCTGTTTCAGCCTGAAAGGGGGACAAACTGGAGTTTGAAATACATTGTTTTCAACAATGGCGGTGCAAATAACATGTAAACATCTGTTTTAAAGCATTGCACAGTGACAACAAAAGTCTACTAGTAGTATAAAACATTCTAAAATAAAATGATGTACGTATAATCATCAAAGCTGGGTTGTTAATGTGTATGTGTGCTGTACTAAATGACGTAAAAGGGATTTATGAACATCATGCTGTTGCCTGATGTTTTTGCTATATATCATTACAAAACAATCTAAAATAAAGATAATGAAGTCTTATGTAGGAGAATGATCCCATTTAGTGATCAGGGTTTGCGACAGCGTAACTCTGTCTCTACTCAGGGTCCGACTTTGTGGCGGCCCGACTTTTCTAGTTACCGCTGCAGTATGGGACTGACCGGCCCTGCTGCTAACACAAGTGACCCATAGCACAGACTGGGAAGAATATTCTTCCCAGGAGGAGACTGAGCACACAACCCTGGCTCTGTGTGCACTTTTCCTCCCGGCGCCTGTTAAAAACCCAATAGATGTGGGGAAGGTAAGGGGTGTGAGAGGGAGCAGGAGGAGGAGGAGGAGGGGGCGTAAATATGTCCAAACACTATTAAAAATGTTTAAGACTTTGTGCCTGTGTTTTCTGAGCTGAGGTTTAACCTTTGCTTAACTGCAGGTAGTCTGACTAGTCCTCAGATGTCCTATAGGAGACGGTTCAGTTTAGAACTACTTTATGGTGGGGATGTCGTTTATTAGCTAAAAGCTTTCATAAAAAAAAAAAAAAAAATCACACTCGTGTGAAGTGAGGGGTCACGGGTGCTCTCATTGTCATACAGCATCTCATTCTGGCCCATCGCAATTTGCGTGCTCACTGCTCACGTTTCTTGTCTTGTGTATGTACACAAACCCTCAACACTGAACATAAGGGGGCCTAGTGCCACCCAAAACACACGTGTGTGCTTGCATGTGTGTGTGTGTGTGTTATACTGTATATCCACACACACACACACACACACACACACACACACACACACACACACACACACACACACGCATTGCAGGGCCTGAGCCCATCATTAAAATCCAACCCTGGGTTGATCTGGGTTTGAGTTGAGAATAACCATCTGTTTGAGTGTAGCTGCAGCTCGCAGCTCTTTGTAGGTGGGCCTATTAGACGGTGGAATGTGTAAGATATTAGTCTTTTGTTCACGCTGCTGCTCCGCCATCTTGGGTCAGAGCCAGAGGACCAACGAGTGTCTGCTCCGCTCTGAGCTCTGAGCTTACACGATACAGACACGCACCGCACCCCAGCCAGGATGGATGACCTAAGATTAACCCCCTGCAAGCGTGACCCCCGGCTCTGGGGTCAGTGGGTCCATGACATTGGACAGGAAATCATTATGATCAATAGGGAGCTGAGCTGCATGCATGAGTGTAAGTGAGTGTGCATGTGTGCGTGTGTGTGTGTGTGTGTGTGCATGTGCGCGCGCGCAGGCTTATGCATTCATGTCCTTGAGAAAGAAATGTGATTTGTATAGCAATATTCAGACATCTACATGCACGCGCATGACGTGTCGTGTAGTGTATTAGATCAGGGGTTTTCAACAGGTGGTCCGGGGCCTACCAGGTGTCCCCGGACCACTGGCGGGAATCTACACAATTTTAAAATGTACAAGAAATGTTATTTTGACCAACGTTTTGCCAGTTCATCCCTCCTAAATCGTGGACAAAAACTTGCTAATCCTTGATCTTGGCTTCGAGAGACTAAACTCAACATCAAATGGTGGTCCGTGGCTAAAATGCAGTATAAATAGTGGGTCCTGGTATGAAAAAGGTTGAAAACCCCTGTATTAGATTCATAGACGCACAGTCACGCAGCTCCAACAAAGCTGGGTTCTTGATTGCACAATGATGTCAGGGAGAAAGAATGTTTAGTCTTACCACATATCAACCACTAATACCACCCCGTGTGGTGAAACACTGTTGTAAGATCAGACTCGCTGAATGCCCATGAAAGACCGCTTACTGCGACCGTAAAGACGCTCCTGTAATTTTCTTCGAGCTCCATGAATTGTGCGTGTGTGTGGCGTGTGCGCACGCACACGAGTACATGTCTGCGACATACACGTGTGTGTTGAGATTTAGCCGAAGAGATGCTGATAGCTAAATCAGCAGCAGTAACGCACTAATAGGGACTCTAAGCCATATGACGGCGACGTCTCTGGCACTACGGCAACAGGAACTCGATCTGTGCTCGCTAGATCTACTACGGCAGAACTTACACTTTAACGTAGTGTCCACAACGCCTGTTTGACGAAGTAGCCTCGGAACGACAGTGGTTGAGTAATCAACTATGGACAAAAGACTCCGGCAAGAGAATCTTGATTGATAGAACTTTACTTAAACAGTAGGTCTCAAAGTACAGTGTGAAAGTGGATTTGTGTAGATATGTGAATTTGTGTCGATAGATATGTGGATTTGTGGTATCTGGAGTAGGAAACATAAAACAAACAAAGGCATACAAATTACAATTGGATACGAAAAGGAATTGGATCAAACATAAATACAGTATCGTGTAATACAAACAATACAGTACCAATCAACCAAACAATTGGCATAATATCGATAAAACAGTCAGTAAGTAAAACAGGCAGAGAATCACAGGCAATCAAAACAATGCAAACACAATGTAATTCAATCTGCATCTTCATAAACATAAACACTCTTAAACTTAAACGTCATCACGTCAACAAAAACATCCTCATAAAGAAGAGCTACTGTGATATAAGTTCGCTCACCTGCGTCAAGCACGCACAAAAACACAGAAGGTAGAAAAGGATGAAGCACAGCTAAATGTTTGCTGCTGCTCTCTCGGAGTCTGCTCACAACTGACTAGGCAGCACTGATTACACCTAGCAGTCCGTATCCGGTGTGTCCTCGTCCTGGAGTTTCGGAAGTGGAACTAGGCGGGTGACAGGACGAACGTAATTCTTCTCCTTGACTTGGACGGCAGCTGTCCTCACACGCCCATCAGCTCCAGGGTAGGTATGTGTCACTCTGCCAACGGGCCAGAGTGCTCGTGGAAGCTGTGGGTCCACAATGAGGACCACTTGGTCCACCTCCAGAGTCTTGTTCTCCTTCCTCCACTTCTGCCTTTCCTGGAGACTGGGCAGGTAGTGGCGGATGAAAGAAGACCAGAAGTGGTCAGCAAGCACTTGGCTATGCCTCCAACGTCGTCTCCCCAGGAGGTCACTGGAGTCATACATCACCTGGGGTAGCGAGGCATCGTGACGTCCCATGAGGAGGATGCTAGGAGTTATCGGGTCAGGGTCGGCAGCATCCGATGATAGATAGCCCAAAGGCTTTGCGTTGAGAATTCCCTCAACCTCGATGAGCATGGTTCTCAGCACTGGTTCAGGAACTGTCTGTTCTTGGAGAGTGACTTTGAGCGCTGCCTTGACAGACTTCACTTCCCTCTCCCAAGTGCCCCCGAAGTGTGGAGCACTTGGTGGATTGAAATGAAAGGAAATCTTCTGCGAGGCCAGTTGTTCTTTCAGGTGAGGAGCCATGGCTTGGAAGGCCTCTCGAAGTTCCCGCGCTCCGCCAACAAAGTTGGTCCCGTTGTCCAGAAGCAGTTCAGCTGGGGTACCTCGTCTGGCAATGAAACGTCTTAGCGCCATCAGGAAGGCATCCGAGTCCATGCTTTCGAGGAGATCCAGATGTATACATCGGGTGGTCATACACTTGTACACGATCCCCCATCTCTTCTCCTGGCGTCGACCAATTCGAACTTGGTATGGGCCAAAACAATCTACGCCAGTCGAGTAAAATGGAGGCTTGAATAGACGCAGCCGAGCTGGGGGAAGATCAGCCATCCTTGGAACGTCAGGCTTGGCTCTCCATCGTTGACACTCCCAGCACTCGTGTTGCTGGCGTCGGACAGCTTCCCTTCCTCGTAGGATCCAGAATCTGCGGCGCAGCTCTGCCAGCACTCGTTCTGGTCCTGGGTGTAGAAGATTCTGGTCGAAGTCTTGAATCAGCAGTTTTGTGATAGAGTGGTGCGGATCCAAGATGATGGGGTGCATCATGTCCATCTCAAGGGTTTCGGCTCGTCGCAGGCGACCACCTACCCTCAGTAAGCCGGTGGCTTCATCGTACTCAGGTGCCAGTGAACCAAGACGACTGTCATGTGGGATGGAACGGTCAGCCTTCAGGGCTTTCAGCTCTTCAGGGAACGAGTCTCTTTGTGACTGCATGAACAGAAGCGTCTCGGCACGTACATAATCAGCAGCTTCACAAGGCTGGCTGGTATCACCGTCGGCCGCCCCATGTAGGGATCGGGCTGTAGCTTGGACAAGCTCCTTCCAGCTGGTGAACTTGGAAACGTCAGGGAGTGGAGAGCCAGGGTCAACTGAGATGTTCCCGATGAAGGCAGACTTCTTGAGTTCGTCATCTTCAGGTTCTGGGTCGGAAGTCAACATGTCGGGCCAATGTTCTGCTGATTAGTAGAGGAACTCTGGGCCTGTACACCAACGATGCGGCGGCTTCAAATCCTCCAGGGGCAAGCCCCGTGTAAGATCATCAGCAGGGTTTCTGACGGAGTCCACGTACCGCCAGTTCTCGACGTCTGTCAGGGTTTGGATCTCTGCGATACGGGTTCCCACAAATACCTTGTATCTGCAGGATTCTGCTCGTATCCAGTGTAAGACGGTAGTCGAGTCGGACCACAGTGTGATCTGCTGGATGGGGATAGTCAGCTCTGACTGAAGAACTTTGGCTAGTTCAGCTCCAGTGAGTGCTGCACTCAATTCAAGTCTTGGGATGGATAACTGCTTCTTCGGTGCGACCCGAGACCGAGCAAGCACGAAGGCCACGTGGACTTGTTGGTGGTCATCTACAGTCCGCATATAGGCGACGGAACCGTAGGCTCGCTCTGAAGCATCACAAAATATGTGAATCTCTCGAGTGGCGGTTGGAGTGTCAGCAGTTGGTGGTGCATAGCTTCTAGGCAGTTCCAGCTGACTCATGTGGGGGAGCTCCTGTTCCCAAGCGAACCATTTGTCTGCCAGACTTTGAGGTTGTATGGGGTCATCCCAACTTCCGCCAGCCTTCCACACGTCCTGGATTAGCACTTTGCCTCTCGTAGTGAATGGGATAAGGTAACCCAGGGGGTCGTATTGGCAGGCTAACACCTTGTAGACATGTCGCAGAGTGGGAACAGATGGTTCGACAGGGCGTGGTCGGTATCCCAGGGAATCACGAAGGCAGTCCCAGCGAAGCCCAAGCGTAGGCTCTTGGAGGTCTTGGCTAGCTTGGGACAGCCACAGCTCACTGCTCTGTGACTGCGCCTCTGGAGGGAGGTGTTCGATGACTTCAGGCATGTTGCTCGCCCACTGCCGTATTTCGAACCCTCCGGTCTGCAGTAGCTGGCGAAGTCCATCGACGGTGGCTCTGGCGTCTTCCACAGAACTGGTGCTGTGCAAGCAGTTGTCAACATAAAAAGAACGTTCCACCATCCCGGCAAGGGCAGGGTTGTCGACATTGCAGTCCTGGACATGCCTCTGTAGAGCATAGATGGCACAACAGGGACTACAGGTGGTCCCGAAAGGCAATACCTGCCACTCGTAGATAGTTGGCTCTTCCGTTCTCTTCATGTCTCGCCAGAGGAAGCGTAGTAGCGGTCGATCAGCTGGTAGCAAGCGAATCTGGTGGAACATACCTTTTATGTCCCCGCTGACTGCCACAGTATGTTGCCGGAACCTTAGGAGAACACCAAGTAAGGACGGCCCTAAGGTTGGTCCTGGAAGGAGTTGGTCGTTCAACACCTGACCTTTGAAGGCGAAGGAGCAGTTGAACACGATTCTATCCTTGCCGTTGTGGTGCACCATGTGGTGCGGAATGAACCATGACTCAGCCGACTGTCCGGCTGCTTCTGCTGAGATTTTGGACACGTAGCCAGCCTCTTCAAGCTTATGGATCTCTTTGCAGTACACTTCCGCTCGGGCAGGATCTTTGAGCAGCCTCCTTTCCGTGCTGCGTAGGCTGGGTAGAACTGCTTCCTTTGGTGCACACAGAGTGACTACAGGAGTTCGCCGAAGGAGAGGAGCAGCATGACGTAGAACACCGTCAACCTCTACCCTTGTAGAGGCCTTCTGGAGCAAGGCAAGGGCCTGCTGGTCTTCCTTGGAACGAGTGGCGACCTTCTCACTTATGTAAGGCAGTGTGTCAGCTTGCCAGAGGCGTTCTACATGCCGAGAAAGCTCTGTGGCTGGTGAAACGAAGGTAACATGCATACATCTTTGGTTTGCAGACAGCGTTTGTCCAGTGAGCCCAGTGGGGCCTTGGAGCGTCCAACCCAGTTTGGTGCAGACAGCAACAGGTGCTCCCGAAGGGCCAACGCACACCGGTCGGGTTGGTGTAAGCAGATGGGGCATGTCTGACCCAATCAGCAGTAGAGGTCGAGCACGGTCGATGGGTGGCAAGGGTAAGCTCTTGAGGTGTTCATAGCGTCTCTGGATAGCAGCCACTGGATACGAGTGTTCAGCAAGGCTTAGGGAGTCAGCAGTGAAGGCTTGGTTGACCTTGTACTTCTTGGCAGGCTGGCATGGTGAAGATATGTGGAAGTTCACTGAAGCGCCGTGAAGCTCCACAACTTCCTGCTGGACTGTCCTAAGGTGTAGAACCTCCGGCTGCCTGGTGAGCTGAAGCTGCTGGACAGCCTGTGGCAGGATGATGGTTCTTTCGGAGCCGTCGTCCAGCACTGCATATGTCTCCATCATTTGTGGCCCATTGTGTATAAGGACCTTCACAACCTTCAGAATGACTTTCTGTGATCGGTTAGGTCTGTCGAGGTAGGCCTTTGGTCGTGGAACACTCACCATCAAGACTTGCTTTGCCATCTCTTGAACTGCATCATGGAGAACGGTGAGGTGTAACTCATTACAGCTTTTGCAGAGGCGCTTGAGAGTACAAGCCTCGGCCTTGTGGGCTCGGCCACACTTGCAGCATCTCTGTCCGTCCTTTATCCACTTGATGACTTGGCCAGTGTCAAACTTCTGGAACTCTGTGCAGGAGTTCAGATAGTGCTCCTTGTTGTCACAGTAGGGACAATACGCCTTGAACTTAGGAGCAGGCTTGGAGCGTGGAGCTGTAGATTTGTCTGCATTCTCAGCTGTGTTGAGAAGGACTGCTGTAGTCTTCTCCTTTTGAGACTTCCCAGCCTTCCCTGGCTTCGAGGGCTGAGACTTGGGAGTGGGCTCCTGATATAGTGCTGTTGCCCTGCTGGCCAGGCGTTTAGCTTGGGCCTTCATTTGCAGCCACGCCGCCAGGTCGGGCAAAGTGTAGGTCTGTTCCGTGCCACTTCTGAGGATGCCGTGGTTCAAGCAGTACTCCACGAAGCTGTCACGTAGTGCTGGGGGCATCTTGCTTAGAAGACGATCAACGTGGGATCCGCATCTGAGCTCCGATCCACTGTGTCCCTCAAGGGTCATGAGCATCCCTACTAGGGATTGCACAGACAGCGCAAAGGCATCAAAGCCCTCAGTATCTCCTGACTTGATGGCTGGAGAAGTAAGTATGGCTCCGAGCTCGGACTGCACAAGCTGTCGAGGTTGCCCATATTTATCTTGCAAGGCCCATAAGGCAGATGTGTATGGTCGAAGATCATACATGAAGGCTCTTGCGAGATGGAGTGCACTTGGAAGCCGGAGCTGACCGAGCAACACCTGATACTTGTATTGCTCACTCAGCTGTGGGTGATTGCTCATCAAGTTATCGAGTGCCATCTTCAGCAACGCGAAGTCACTCTCTCGTCCGCTGTCAAAGATGGGGAGTGTTGGTTTTGGGATGCCATACGATGACGCGATCAAGTTCTCCAACCCAGGGTAGTTGGTGTTGGCAGTCAAAGGCATTGGTCTAGGGTTAGGTGCAGCAGGGGGTGGCACAGCGCCAGAGGTAGCTGGGACCTGATAAGCCCAAACAGGGTTTGAAGCTGACGTTGCCATCAAGGGAGGCTGGTGCTGTGTAGTAGAAGGGGCAGGGAACGGCAGTGGCCCCAAGGTTGCAGCAGCAGCCGAGAATGGCGGTGGCCCCAAAGTGACTGCGTGAGACGGGAGGTTTACTACCGGAGCAGCGGAGATAGGCGAAGATCTCAGCAGGGCGGAGTGAGTAGGCCTGGGTGCTGCAGCAGCAAAGGCTGCCGCAGAGGTAGCAACACTTGTTACAGGAGCTGCATAGGCTACTGCCGGAGCAGCAAAGTTTATTGCAGGAGCAGCAATGGTGCCTGTAGGAGCAGCAAAGTTTGCTGCAGGGGGGTTGATGACCGCAGAGGGAGCAGCAAGGGTTACAGGATGAGGATTGATGGCTGCTGGAGTGATGGCTGCAGGGACCATGGTTGGGGCTATGGATACTGCAGGGTTCATGCCCAGGGCGCCAGCAACAACAGTTGGTGCCTGCTGGCTGATCGGAATGGCTGCCGATGAGGTGAGGGGCATGTCGATGGATTCCACACCAAAGACTGAACCAGTTGGTGACACGTCTGGTTCCTGTAGAAGGGAGGTGACTAACTTGGCTGTGGCTAGTTCATTCTCCACCTTCTGGAGCCGACGCCTTCGGTCTAGTTGCTTGGACATGGCCTCCCGGGCTCGGTGTGCCTCTTCCTGTAGGCGTTGACCTTCCCTCGCTTGGGCATTGAGCTTTTCCCACTCCATGTCAGCGAGAGCATCCTCATGTACTTGTTTCTGCACTTCTTCGAGCTCCATCTGTTTAAGCTTTTCCTCTAATATAGCAGCCTGAACATTAGAAAGAGCGTCACTAGGGAATACACCTACCGACCGTGATGTGTACCTGGAGTGTGACCGGGATACTGATGTGCCCTTCCCTGAGTGGGTCCTGCTGCGTCCACTGTGCCGTCCTGAGGTACGGGGTGGCATGGACAGAGGAAGCTGAGAGGGGAGAAAGCCGACATCATAGCTGGCCAGATGTCCTGGTGGTTGACGATCACGGTGGGGTCGTGACTCGGGTCGTGACTCTTCATCGTTCAGTGGGTACGCTGCGGCTTCATCCATAGTGATTACTCAGATCCGGCTCGAAGGACCAAATGTGAGGAAGTAGCCTCGGAACGACAGTGGTTGAGTAATCAACTATGGACAAAAGACTCCGGCAAGAGAATCTTGATTGATAGAACTTTACTTAAACAGTAGGTCTCAAAGTACAGTGTGAAAGTGGATTTGTGTAGATATGTGAATTTGTGTCGATAGATATGTGGATTTGTGGTATCTGGAGTAGGAAACATAAAACAACAAAGGCATACAAATTACAACTGGATACAAAAAGGAATTGGATCAAACATAAATACAGTATCGTGTAATACAAACAATACAGTACCAATCAACCAAACAATTGGCATAATATCGATAAAACAGTCAGTAAGTAAAACAGGCAGAGAATCACAGGCAATCAAAACAATGCAAACACAATGTAATTCAATCTGCATCTTCATAAACATAAACACTCTTAAACTTAAACGTCATCACGTCAACAAAAACATCCTCATAAAGAAGAGCTACTGTGATATAAGTTCGCTCACCTGCGTCAAGCACGCACAAAAACACAGAAGGTAGAAAAGGATGAAGCACAGCTAAATGTTTGCTGCTGCTCTCTCGGAGTCTGCTCACAACTGACTAGGCAGCACTGATTACACTGAGCAAGCTGCAGCCCTTGATTGCACCCAGTGGCTGCAGGTGTGTCACTTAACAGCCACTAGGCTGGGCTTTTGTACACAACGCCTGTTTGACACGCGCTTCATGGACGCGTCACGTGGGTAACCCGTTGCGGATGGCTGTTTGCTTGAGGATTTTGACAGCTGCAACGATTGCGTCATAGCAGCCTTACTTCCGGTAAAGGGTGCCGTTCTGTGAATGCGGCAGCTTAAAGTGACTAATGACTGTCCCAATTAAGCGAATCAAAGGACAACATGGAGCTGAAGTGTGTGACATCCTTGCAGATGGATTTGTTGTGCTCCGTATCTCTCTCTCTCTCTCTCTCTCTCTCTCTCTCTCTCTCTCTCTCTCTCTCTCTCTCTCTCTCTCTCTGTGCGGGTATTTATGTAGGCAATCGACATTGTAGTACAAACAAACCTTTGCAGCTTCGACTGGTTCACGCTTACAGTAGCTTCCATTGCCTGGAATTATGAATGAGACTTTATTTTAAACCAGCCTGTATGGTAGCACACTGCCTCATCATTCTGCAATGGGTTTGTCTTTCTCTTCCTTTGAAAAAAGGTTGGCCTGGTGGAGTGTTTTTAATTTGACCAACATTATTTGACCATTAAAATAAACATGAGGAGGGAAAAGCACAACTTACAATATCACATTTCTTATTCTTTCCTCATCTGAATATACAAAAGTTCGAGCCAGGAAAAGCAGCCACAGTTCTTCCCCTCTTTTTGTTTTGTTTTTTCTTTTCTTTTTGGTGTTGGAATGATCAAATCCTGCAAATGTGCACAAGGAGTTCTCTTCTCAGATACTCGGATACTATAATTACACAGTGTTTAGTGCCTGGACCAGACCAGTTTAGGACCTACTTCCTAACTAGATTTTGACAGCAATATTAGGTTGGGGATTTCTGTATCTGTCTCTCTGTGTCGCTTTTATTTCTATTAGAGCTGTCAGACGATTAAAATATTTCATCGTGATTAATCGCATGATTGCCCATAATTAATCTTTGATTAATCGCAATTCAATCGCATATTTTTTATCTATTCTAAATATACCTTAACTGAGTGGTGTTTTCAAGATATGTGTATTCAAGATTTTTCAACTCATGTCATGGCTGAGTCAACTTGTGATTAACTAGTTAATGCTGAGCCTTAATTGCTATATATTACAGTTCCACATACAGTATGGACGCTGGGCAAGGGTCCTGCCCAGAGCCCGGGGCAGAGGCATTTTGTGGTAGTTCTGGACAACTGTAGGTCCGACTTGACACTCCCTTTGGGGGTGTAGAACGCTTGTCTCGAATTTGAAGACGGTGGGTTGAACTTACGCAAAGCAGGCAGCGACATGGTGCATTTATAGATAGAAGAAAAACGATTTAGTACACATTTTGAATCGACGTAGGCCCTATGTCTTAGTTAAGCCCAACAGTTACGCATGGTTTCTTAAAAAGAAAAGATCAATAGCTGTGCTGTGCCCCATTTGTATGGAAATCATGGGCCATAATTATGTTTTAAATTGATGGCTTGTTAAGATTTGATTCAAATATAATTTCCGTGTTCGTGCTGACAGGTGAAAAATGATCCATGAAATACGTAACAACAGTTAACAAGAGTGGGCAATTTGAGATGATCATTGCCATGAAAGACTACAGAAAAAGTGTTTCTCGTAGTAAATCTAATCATCTAGGAGATAATTAAGGATCAAAAGTTCAAACTATTTCGGTTGTTGTACCGACTGACAGTGAACATCCATCATCCAGTTACCATGCTCTCTCATCTCTCAGGTAGATGTATGGCTCCCTCTTGTGGAATGTGATGGTGGTAAATGGTGGAGGTTGAACTGTGAGAAGTTGCACTCCTGCATGACTGTGTGTGTGTGGTGATAACAGTATCATACGCTTGTATGTGTACCCCACTTCCTTAAAAGCTTGTCTGTCAGTGAAAATAGCTGACCTACAAGCTACACAACGTGTTGTGCATAGGAGTGGAGCTTGATAACTGATACCTGGAAAAATCGGATAACAAGCTTATTCAGTACCCGTTATCAGTTGTTGTGTTTGGTCTTGTTATCCAGGCGATCAAGTAATCCATGTAATTATCCACACTGGCACAAACATTCCAGTGTAAAAGTGTGTTGATAAATGCCAACTACTTCAAAATTACACTTTACATTATTTAAACAATTAATGAGATTCCGACACTTCGATCACCTTAAAATATATGTTTATATGAATGTTTTATACATGTTCCAACTAACAAGAATACATTTGATTAGCTGCTGATTAGGTGCTATTTAAACAAACGCATTTTTAAATTAATTAAAGCAACTCATGGTGTCTTTAGACTTATTCTGACTCCAAGTTGATTAAAAATAGCTACAGTACAAATCTATCAGTCTTAAATGAAAAGTACTCTTCTGAACGTAAATAGGTCATTTAAAAATTAAATATTCAAGCATTATGTTTTGTTCTTGATAATATAACAAAGGTTGCGTAGGTAATCACATGTATGTGAACGATTGGATTACTCCAATACTGTATATGATGTTGGCTCTGCCAGCAGAGTAGCTAACGTATATTAGAGTGATCCAATACACTACATAATCATTGTTATGTGTCATATTTAGGGTTAAGGATAGAGATGGGTCACTCCTCTTTAGTTAGTTACACATAATGCTGACAAAACTATGGTTAAGTAGGAAAGAGCCATGATAACTCCAGTGATTAGTTGCCAATTAATCCAATTTAATCGATTACTAAATCAGTCGACATCTAATTAAATTATCGATTCGATTACGATTCATCGATTAATCACATCCCTCACAGGATGTGTTGCTAATAGTACAAACACAAACCATGTTGCCTACAAGGAGTGTGAAGTTCACACAAAAATAAAAATCTATAATAATCTCAGAGAGGTGTTCAGCTGCAAAGTTGCCACGAGGCAGAGACACAGGAGAACATAAATCAAAAAATCTAAAAAAGAAAAAAAAAGCCTTAAGGAGAAAAACCTCATCGATCAAAGGTCCCGTGACACCCGTCCACGAGGACCACTCTGCAATTCACTCCGACGTTCCTCCCACTGACGAGGATCTGACGGAGACAAACGATCCTGCCCTGATCCCAGAGCCCCCGAAACTTACCCTCCGTTCTCATAATACCTTAAGCACCGAGGCTAGAGATCAGATGTCACCTCCACCACACACATCATCATTAATAAAACCACATTATCCCTCAGCCGGTATATACCCTCAGCCCCGGTCAATGCTGAGCCGCGCACTGACCTGGGGGGGATCAGGATGGGTCAGTGTCGCTGACATCTCACCACCATGCATATTTCTCTCTCTCTCTCGCAAGCACAAGCACAAGCGCAGTGTTGCCAATTGGCAAAATCCAAAATGCACTAGTGGCACTTCCAAAATGCATTAGAATGCGCTAGAGCAGTGGTTTTCAACCATTTTCCATACAAGGGATCACTATTTTTTCTGCATTTTAGCCACGGACCACCATTTGATGTTGAGTTTAGTCTCTCGGACTAATTTAGGAGAAATAACAGACAAAATAACAATACTTATACATTTTCTAAATGTGTAGATTCTTGATAATTAGGTAATTCAGATGTTTAAATATAACTTAACTCTTGAGAGCGAAAACCAAATGGACCCTTACGGGTCCATTTGGTTTCATTTTACGAAAACCAATGGTCATTTTTGGTTACCAACGAAAACCAATGGTCATTTTTGGTTACCAATGGTCCTTTCTAGGAAGGAAGGAGGACTATCATATGAGGTAAAATGGTGAAAAACGAGCATTTTATCTCTGGTGTCTGTTAAACAATTTCACCCTAACTTACCAGCAAAAAAGCACTCGGTTTTCCGCCAGGAATGTATCACTAATTTTGGTGCGAGGGTCAACACGACACAAGCAAGCATAAACATAGACACACATACAGTACACACTGTTGTACTACAATTGACATGTTCTAACAGTCCCACCAGAGGGCAGTGTCCAATATCTAGGGAGCATAAACCAATGTTAACGTTTGGATCAAAGCCTAATGTAAACACACCAATGGCCTAAAAGTAAACTGCCAATAATAAGACTCACTCTTTGGGAGGGTTGAGGTCCTCTGCTTTAGTCTCAAAGAACCGCAGGACCTCTTCGCTTTGGGAGAGATGGGAGGGAAGTTTCATCAAAGCCTTCGGTCGAGAAGGGAGGAAGAGAGACAGAGAGAGAGAGAGATGGTTTATTATTTAACACATTTCCCAGCATGTCAATGACGTTTATTGAGGAGTCACAGTGCCGTCAGTCTGTAGATGAGAGGGAGACACCAAGACCTTGGCACTCCCAACTGCAGGGTGTGGCAGAGAAGGAGGAGGTTCCACGTCCCAGAGAGTGGGATGAGGGGACAAGAAGGGACCAGGGGCGTTTTTGCCATTAAGCAGACTAGGCAGTTGCCTGGAGTGACATGAGGGGAGAGGGGAGGGGGGGGCACCAGAGCGACCACTAGACATGCTTTAAAAGGATCCCCGGGTAATAAGCCTCATGGATAAATACATTATGCTTATCCTCTATAACTAGAATTGAACATTTATAATGCATATAATATGTAATTTCGTTTAAAAATAGTTCATATTTTTATCCCTTGGGGGGCGCCATTTTAGTGTGCCTGTCATTGGTATGACGTCAGAGCAATCTTGCCTGGGGCTCAAAATTGCTTAGAAACGCCACTGGAAGGGACAAACATGGAGGGTGATCCAAGTCACTCTGCTGTGAGTCTAAATGAGTAACGGCATGCATTCAGTCACTTCTAGCTGTGTCCACTGTAGACAAATATTTTATTTTTGTCTAATCCAACCCCCCACCCCATACCAACTTGAATCTGTTTGATTTGATAATCATGCTCTGTGTGAATACACTGCCCATGAAAGATTGAACAGAGAATACTGTGTAGATACTGTAAGCACAGGCAGCAAAGCTACATTACATTCATATTAGTTGCTATTTGTTCAAAGTTACTGTGTGTGTAGTGTTCCGGTTAGCTCTGTTAAACCATAGTGTGCGCGCTACTGGCTAAAATAGCCGATCTGCGAGCTCACAATGCGTACAATTTTGCCTTAGCGAGAGTACGGACACTGTCATACTTGGCAACGTGCCTGTCTGATAGCTCACACGTTCCACGATGTGACCTAGTGGATATGACAAGGGATATAGGCCAGTAGCACACGTGCACTCGCACACATGCACGTAAGCACACAAACACACCTCAGATCCGCTGAGCTGATTCACTCTCGTTGTGTGTACAGTACGTGCCGCTTTTTGGCCCTGTGTGTGTGCCCCTGTATCCTGCAATTCCATCATAAGCTGCCTATTTACATGGGTGACAGGAAGTGACCGCCAGTACAGATAGAGCTGCTGCTTTTCCTGTGGACGCTCGCGCTGGCAGAACAGACAGTGTTCTGCCTGTGTGTGTGTGTGTGTGTGTGTGTGTGTGTGTGTGTGTGTGTGTGTGTGTGTGTGTGTGTGTGTGTGTGTGTGTGTGTGTGTGTGTGTGTGTGTGTGTGTGTGCATGTGTGTGTGCATGTGTGTGTGTGCATGTGTGTGTGCGTGTGTGTGACGGGATGTCACTGCATGGGAGGGTTGTTTGACACATATTATGCAGATGCAGTCAGACTTGGGAAATGTTACGTTGTACATTCAATTGTATGGCTAAATACACTCTATACGGAATACTATACTTAATATGAATGTAATCTAATGGGTCTGTAATCTAATGGGTAGAAATCTGATGAGCAGCAGTTTTGCACTCAGAACCACAGTACTAAAAAATAAGGTTTTACCCTTTTAACACAGATCATTTATATGTATGTTTGTCAATAAAAATTAAGTAACCAAAGGTTACTTCAAGTAGTCTGATATCACTTATTATATTACTGATTCCAATTCCAGCTACAGGGTATTAGTAATCGGTAACTGGCTACATTTGGAATGTACTCTTCCCAAACCTGCATAGTTGTAACAAAAAGTAGAAACTAATAGAAACAGTAGTGTGGTTGTACTGACAAGTCAAGGAGTAGAGTAGATAATAGTGAAACAAAGTAGCTAGTTAAGTAAAAGTATCAATACTGCAATATAAAAATACTCTTTTATAAGTAAAAGTCCAACATTCAAAATGTACATGAGCAAAAGCACAGCGGTATTGGCAATATGGCAACAACATTTATTTTTACATTTACATTAATAAGCTAAAAGTACTCATTGTGATTTTTATGCTTTTGTAAGATTGAAATGGGAAACTCCCATTAACAACGAGTCTCATGGCAGTGTGAGCTTGTATATCGGCTTATTTTCAAAAGGCCAAGATGTATATGGGGGCTGAAATGGTTTACTGTACATTTTGCATTAATAATCAAAGTATACACTATACAGTAACGTTTATTATTACAGTAACTAAATGTAGTGGAGTAAAAGTACAATATTATGATCCAAGATGTAGTGAAGTAGAAGTAAAAGCACGGCGTCCCCCCACTTCTCACATCTAAGATATTTTTGGGGCAAAAGTAGGCCGATGTTTTTTGACTTATTTACTTTTATGGATACAATTAGGCATAGTAAACAAATCTTTCTCAATATACTAGGCTTGTTTCAATAGCGTGTCCGTGTGTTGCAATGCGCAGGTGTGCATGCACGTGTTTTAAAGGGGAATTCCACTCATTTTCAATGTCATTAATATACATTAGAGATGTCGTGTGGGCATGATAAAAAAAAAGTTAATGAGTTTCCTTTTTTCGGTGTACAAATGGAAGCGGGTCCATTTGGTTCACATTTGTACACAAAAAAAATGAAAATGGGTGGAATTCGCCTTTAAGAGGCGTCCCCCCACTTCTAAAAGTCCCACTACAACACCGAGTAAAAGTATTGTATAGCATTGTGAATAGTCAAGTCAGTAAAGTATTTTAAGAGTGTCATGTGTGTGTGTGAGAGAGAGAGCTGTAGCCGTACCTGGCAGTAGTTATCCAGGTGCCTCAGTCTTTTCACTGCCACGTCCCTGATGTGACTTCGGCGAAATAAGACCTTGCCTGGAAGAAACACGAGCGTGATGATGAACAGAGCATCGCCAATTACAGCGCCACACGGTGCGAACAATTAGTGGTTTTCACAGCAAAGGGAGTTCATCACCCCACACAGAAAAAAATGTCTTTTAGTCTTTAGTTTTCATGTCCAGAACAGCCAAAATGATGTGCGTCTGGTCGCCGACACCCAACTCACACTCTTTTGTTCCAGTGGTCTCTCGAGAAGCAAAGATTTGAGTTTAAAAAGGATAATGTATTTATTATGTACTGGTAATCAAAGATTTCACACATTCTGATATTTTTTCTACATTACACCAGTGGTTTTCAACCATTTTGACACCAGGGACCACCATTTATTCAGCATTTGTGCCACGGACCACCATTTGATAACATTTTCACCCCACAGACCCACAATTAAAGATTTCTTTTGGTTTTGTCCACAATTCCAGGCTGGATTTTCACAAACAAAACAGGCAAAGTTTATTTTTGAAACCAAATGGACCCACAAGGGTCTATTTGGTTTCATTTTTATGCTCTCAAGAGTTACATCTGGCTAACCAACTTTTCAGCTGGGGTCCACCTGGAACTATCCCAAGGACCACTGGTGGTCCCCGGAACCACTGGTTGAAACCCACTGCATTACACAGTCAATTACTATGTGACTGTAGCTTTGCTGACTGTGCTGTATCCACAGTCATCTCTGTGCATAGTGACACAGTGGACATGCAGTAATGTGTTTGGTGTTTTTGAATGCATGCTGTTACTCATTTAGAGTGATTGTAGTTGCATCACCCATACCATGTTAGTGCCTTTGTTCTACAAGCTCATAGTATACCGCAAAGTGGCGCGCTATGGGTGGGAGGCATGATAAATGTCGAGGCATAATTTCATTACTACTAACCCACTACCGCATTACATTATTGTTTAAGTGATGAACTCACTGTCTGGGGCCATGGTAATGATCACAGTAAAAAAAAAAGCAGTGTTCGTTTCGCTTTCATTGAGAAATCTCTCAAGCCTTCAGAGAACCAGTGGTACGTGTTGCGAGTACATGTGCTAAAAAGGAGTGTTGTAGTCCAGTGATCTATAAATACTGGCTATTGTGTTGTTGTGATACCAGAGAGAATACAAGCAGGGCTGTTAAACTAGCATGTATAAATGACGTAATTAACTTCTTTTTGAAGCCTGGTTACATTTAGCTGCACGCTGGCTGGTATCGCGCAACTAAAATAGCAGAGCTTGTAGATCAGGGATGTTCACTGTGTGACACACATGCCCTGGGCATGGGGTATAAATCAGGCAATAGGCATTTTACAGTCAGTTCAAAACTGGCCAGATTGGAGCTTTTAGAGTTTGATTAAAACAAAGGGGCTCTTTCACTGCTCTGAGCCACGCTGACTTTTATCAGATTAGATGGATCCCTGTCTCTGCCAGCCTCCTACTACGTCCATACCAGACCCACCACTGCCTGGGCCTCGGTTAAAGAGGAACGTTACTGTCGTAGTAGGCTGCATTGTGTGGTAGGCTGAGCTATGCACTATGCAGGCAGCAGTACAAATGGATGTCTGTTATGCATAAAAAAACTAGTGCCAGGGCTATGTTTTGTTGCTTTTCTGGTTGCGAAATCCCTCTCCAACTAGTGATAATGTAATAGTAGAAAATCCAGAATATATCAGTGGTATTCAACCAGAGGTCCGGGGACCACCAGAGGTCCTCAAGTGGATTCCAGGGCTACCTAACTAAATACCTAGCTAAATGTCAAAGGAGAGTTAGTAACCAGATGGAGCCTAATAGGTCTTTAAGTATTGAGAGTGTCCAATATTTGATAGTTCCACTATCATATATTGGAATGATCCACTCGCTCACATAACAGTGGTTACTTACATAACCTTACGTTTCATTTGATGCTCTCAAGAGTTAAAATAAATATTATTTTGATTGACCTTTGTCTGCTATCTCTCCAAATCGTACCACATGAGTTTTAAACTTTTAGTTATGAGAAGCTAAATGGCAGAAAGTGGTGATCCGCAACTCAAATATTGATTAAATATGAAAAGGGTTGAAAATCACTGGAATAGATACATCCTGCTGTGTTATTGTTGTGTGCACTGCTTGCATGCAAACTCACCAGGAAGGAACGGAATGATCCTCTTCTTGGGGTCCTTCTGGCCAGCCTCCATCGGGAATTTGTCGAGGATCTGCATCTGGAGAAAAAGAGCAATGAACTTCATACCATTTTCCTCACGTGTCGCCTAGTCTCTGCAGTTGGAGGGTCTGACAAACCTCCACCATTCATTTCACAACTTGAGTCATTCACAAAACAGAGTAGCAGGCTGAATCAGCTTGCTACTCAGTTCATACCTATAACTGCACCGATCTGCGTAGAATCAAATCATGAACACAGCATGCGATTTCTGTGAAATTTTGCATGCACCTTCCCACTTGGCCATAGTACGCCCAGCAGGTAGACTTCCACAAAACACATTTATGGAATGCTCAAATCACAAATGCAGCTTCTAATTGCCGTGAAAGGCCAAAGAAGGAGAAGTCGCACCCTTTTCACATTGGCCTATTATAGCGCCACCATGAGGCCACAACATAACCTAAAACCTGGAAAAGACCGGCATCCAACTACTGTACATATGAATTTTGGGGTCCTTGGCCAGAAAGCATTTGAGAAGTCATAGAGGTTCTCATTTGAGAACCTCTATGACTTTAAAAGACAATTCATGAAGACCACGATCTTAATAGCTAGTAATTAAATAGTTCATGGCTTGTTTGATGGCTAAACCAACGCAAGTTGTCTTTTCTTGATACTGCAGCAGTTAATCTGACAGAGCTCAGTGGTTGGAATCTGAGATGAGATCAGTGATAAAACCACATGGGGGTCGTGAACTCCCCCGCTGCAGACGAACCCCATGTTAAATGACTGCAATACGGGGTGTAATTACATCGCCTCTGAAGAGCTACTACGTTCAGTCGGCAGACAAGAGGTCACTTTGATCTGCGGGGCTGACCGAGGGGTTTACATCATCCACAGTTAAGTGAAAACTCCCCTCCACTGCAACTTACTCATAAAGGAGCTTAAAGAGTCAACAAAACACTCTGTGATTTGTCAACCATATAGGCTTAAGTGTTTCTTCTCCTGCACCGCTGTCTACTCTAAATTTACCCTTTTAAGACCTGAGAGTCTGAGACCCAATCAAAAACACTATCTATGCCTTCTAAATTAGTAGTTATAACGATTTTCGCGCTTTTTTACACTTGTAGAGTAGCCTGAAGAAGGTCCGGAGGGACCGAAACGTCGAGCAGTAAACAATGTGCGGGCGTACCATTTTTACATGCTTTTTTACACTGAAATGTAAAAGGAAATTGCAGATGCACCAGCTTCCAGTGTGCTTCACGTAGTGACGTGCCTATGAGCTTGTAGATCTGCTGTTTTAAATAAGAAATAAGAAAAATCTAAGAAAAATCTAGATTTCAATGCGATCAAAGACAAAGAGAATATTTTAATGTACATTTAGATGCGTGGAGCAGGAGAAGGAAGACAATTCTTTAGTTGATGATTCTGATTCCACAGTTGTTTCAACAATGATATGCGCACCCATACGCAGCACCCATGAAAAAAACTCTCGAATAATATAACTGGGTCAAAGTTACAGCTGTGCGAGAGAGAGAGTGGAAACTGTGCATGGAAATGTTATTTTATAATGACAGCATAGAAACACTCACCTTTAGCACAGAAGAGTGTTTGCACATACTATACTGTATGTGCAGGTGGATGCATATGCATGTACAAATACAGCATGTTCCCCAGTGCCCTAGCAGAATGGGGCCTGCATGGCTATGCATGATGTATGAGATGATTTTGTTGAGTGTGTGTGGAACATATTTGACAAAGTGTTAAGTGTATCCCTGAACCACCACCATTTTCTCGCCGTCTCATCTGAGAAAATCAAAGTAATGTGCATGAGAGGAGCCCTCCTGAAGTAAAAGAAAATAAGAATATGAATTAAGAAAAAAATCATGGTCCAATTCATATGTAGCTCCTCCTTGCCCCTGCCTTGCCTCGTTCCAGATGTGCTCCATCGAGCAGCAAAAGGCTGTGAGCAGAACTAAGCGAAAGCATTCACACATATAGTTCCAGAGCCCAGTCGGCTCTGGGCCAGGAGTGAGCCAAAAGGAACCAGGTGGACAAACACAATCTGGCCCACTTGGAGGGTAACATTGGATCCACTCTGTCTGGATATGTAGGAGTTGTTTATGGGAGTTTTCCCAGCGAGAGAGGGAGGTTTTGGTTTTTCTCTTCTTGTGGTTTAGTGTACTGTACTCTTTACTGCTCTACTGCCATTTGCTGAGACTCTAAAGTCTCTTCCAGCCCTTGGCATTTCCCCCCCTCCTCACAAAAAAACACAAGACAGCAAAACGAGGAGTGGTTTCCTTTGAAGAAGGCAGCAGCCATTATTGTGTTTTTGAGGGTGCCAGATATAAAGAGTTGTTTTGGTTAACCAAAACTGCCTAAATAGGCAGAAATTCACAGCAGGGTATTTGAGTTTCTTGTTTTCTTGCTCCGTACATTAAAAAAAGAGGAGAGACCCTCAAAATATACATGAACTCTGGCATTTGGCTGCAGGGTGAAATGACAACAATAACTTCAGAATATAAATTAGTTCCATTGTGATTCATTGAAAACATTAATACCAGTAAATGTTTGTTTAGAATGCCAAATGTTTTTTTGTGGGCACTTATTGTTATTGCACTGTGCGTTGTACACTGTTGCATCATTACACCCTCGTTTTCAGTTGCTGAGCATTGCTACAAGGAAAACAATCATTTTTGTAAAACATGTGGTACCATGTTTATTATTTTTCCTGTTTACGCTGTGGTGTGTACTGTGGGTTCCCGCCCCACCACCGCTGTAACAATGGCCACCAGTGAAATGTTATAATTCCTCCATATACAGTATGTACCTCGATAAAACGGCACATGGGGGGAATTGGACATTTCCGCCAGGGCTTGACAAAATTAACCACACTGTCTACGTTGGGTGGAAACCTCCAAAACTGTTACTTTTCAGGGGGTTCAAATTCAATAATGTCAAATGTAGCAGATCTAAAGCTTGGAACCTGTTTCTTCATGCCATGTTTTCAAAGCTTGCAGAACTGCTACAGGTGCGGGGAAGAACTGCTCTGCCATGGCAACACACCAACACAACTCGGACTTGGAGTGAAACCACTTGTAGGGTGAGGAGCGTTTCACCCATTCTCACGTTTCAGACTCTCGTAACGCAGCCGCAACTTCGGGCCATCCGTCCCTGACGCACTGTATGTATTTATGTGCTTTGTATCACTTTTCTAAACCGCGCGTCAGAGATACTTTAATGTGTTTGTCTCTGTGTCAGCCAAAAGTCTTCCCGCGGGGAACATGAACTTGTCTGTGTAGCAACAGGTGCCATGTGCTCACCCTCCCTCTCTTTCTTTTCTTTTTTTTTTACAGCAAATCCTAGACTTTGTCTCTCATGCTGTGAATAATAGCCTGGTGTTATGGTGCGATGATGGGCTTTCAATCTTCAAATGTGTCTGTGTAGCTTGACATTGTGACACCCTAAATTTGAGCCATTATGATGTAGGGAAAACACTACTGTAGCTTCTGTATGGTAAGATGATTATAATTTGAGCACTTAAATTACCCTCAGTGAACTGTGGAGAGAAAGAGAGAGAGAGAGACAGAGAGAGAGGCATAGCTTGTTCTGTGTAGACAAAGGTGCTGTTCTATTCAGTATCTCATATGGGGGGAGTTTGAGGAATGTCGGAGTGGGAAAACAATCCAATTCCATCCCTTGTTTGGGATTTGATATAGCCACTTGACATTTTGTTTACCGCAAAATGGTGCATCTCCAACTGCCCACTTTGGTCAGCAACTTTTCCGATCATACTTCAGAATTCACCCCGTGAATTTCTGAGCATTCGTCTTCATGTGGTAATCTATATGGTAATATGAAACCTACTTTGCATGCATCATGGAGTCGTCTCTTCAACTGTAATATAAAACAGATTCGCAGATTTGAAAAGAAAACATCTATTTGCCTCAAACCACTGGTACAATTAGTCACTGTCTGTCAATACTACTACACTGTTTATTGATGTTGATTGATTGCTTGACTGATTGATTGACCCGGCACATTAACCATTTAAACCCTATACTTGGTTACCCCCCATCATTCTATTCTTGCCTCCCACATGTCGTTCCGAGCTTATAGTGCGACAATTCAAACAGCATGTTGGCCTAATTTGGTTGAATATTTGCCTATTATGATGAAATTCCAAATAATAAGGACACTAGGGTTCAAATGGCTTACATGCTCAACCATAGGATTCCAGTACATTATCTTGAGTCCATTCATAGCAACACTGTGTCAAACTTATTTTATATCTATCTAGCATTAGTTCCTATAGCCTTATATGTACCTCAGTTTCAATGTAAGAGCACACTGAGAAAAAATAACATTGTTAAGGATACAGCTTATGACAGGAATGCGGGGCAGACAAATTACAGTGCAGACGGGGTAAGATCTGACCCTGCTCCAGTTCTACAATCCAAAAATAATGGCGACTAAACAGATCTTTGGAGGGGTTTCTTCTGTCCAAGCAGACACCAAAAGGAAAACCTGCTTGCACACACAATCCACAATCCCCTTGTGGAATGCCATGTCCCGTGTGCTCTGTCCACTGTGGTTGATGGGTGTGGATTATGGGGAGAGGGTAAACTCTGACACACTGACCAATTCTTACTCCCTTTCCACACATGTGCAGCTCAAAAACCATTTCCTCCTGACGGCGTTGGTTGTCGGACTGCGGACTCAGCAATGTTCTGCATAAAAAACAAATGGATCTAAACATGCGTTTGCGCTGCACTCGCATGCTACAAAGCTTTTTACAACATGTAGTCAGCAGAAACGCTTAGGGGAGAGGAACCCGATGAAGTGAAATGCCTTATGATTTATGATGATTGTTTCCCAAATGAGCAGTTAAGAGTCACACGATAGTCCAGTAGAAAGGCTCTAAACATTAGGAGCATGTGCACTTATGACATTGTAGCACTGCAAAGGGATACTTAGCCACTTAGGCTCTATACACCTACGTTGCACAGTGAACCGCGGAAGTAGTCAATCTACTAAGTCTCACTGTATAGATCTCCCTATATATATCTACCCAGCTATTAAGACTACTCCGCAAGAGTAGTTTTTGATAAATGGTAAATAGTGCATTTATATAGCGCCTTTATCCAGAGCGCTTTACATAGATTGTGGATCCCATTCACACAGCAATGGCTATGGAAAACATGCAAGGTACCAGCCGGCACATCAGCAGCAATTAGGGGTTAAGTATCTTGCTCAGGGACACATTGACACTAACTCTGGGGGGAGCCCGGGTTCGAACCGGCGACCTTGTACCATCCAGTCACACTACCCCTGAGCCACCGCCACACCACATCTGGTGGGAGACTTTGTCCCTAATCTCACATACAAACCACACAGCATGTTGGAATGTTAAAAGACCAGGTGCACAAAACCACCAGTGACCCTCCTCTTTTGTGTAGTGCTATGTAGACAGTTAACTTAAACTCTCGAAACAACCCTCAACACCAAACCCCTTTGGAAAAAAAAAATGCTGATCTACAAGCTGAATGAATGAATAATTCACAGTTGTTGATCTGCTATTTTCGGCTAATGTTCCCCTCAGAGTAGAGATGCCAGGGGCCAAGTAGTTAATGTAAACAAACAAGCAAAGTGTACACAAAGAATTGGCGGATCTCCCTGTATTAACTCAGTGGAACCCCCTAGGCGTTCTGGACCCCAGCTCTAAATCTTTACAGAGACCACTGGCAATGAGGCTTTGCCACTGCCAATTGTTCCATGACTGTTTGACTGGGCTTAGCCTTTAACTAACAAAATCACGTCACACAGCATCAGGATCGCATTGCATTCGTTCATACTCAATAATGCATATCAAATGTGATCGCTGTCATGTTTGTCAAGAAGTGGGTACATGTTACTTCTGATCCCTTTTCCATCAGGCTGGTTGAACCCTGTAACTGTGCACGTGGGACAGAGAGACTCTGGAAACACTGTACTGTAGGTGTCAGTTGGCAAAACCCCATTTTTAGACAGAAAAGCATTGTCCGGCCAAAAAAAGGCCAATTCTTTTGGAGCAAAGCACTTCTTCTGAGGATGAATTACTGCATCATAAATGTCAGAAAGAATAGAGGGAATGACACTAGAGATTTGTCAATGCTTAGCCGTAAAACTGCTAATATGGTATCTGATTCGATCTACTGAGGAGGAAACATCTTCCGCTGATTCTGAATAATGAGATCACAACGGTTAAATGCCAGATTGCTAATGTTAAGATGTAGAACCACAGTACACTTTAATTTAGCTAACTACTTGCTTTAAGTGGGAGAATGGTGCTTATCCATCCACTATCAAAGCCTGGAGTCATTTCACTCCCCAGTGAGTTCATTCCGTGGTAGATCACTAGATCATCCCCCCCTTCCTCATCACAACTTCCTCCAATTTCCATCCAGCAGCACCCTCTGGTATTTTCCCTCATATCTCCTAAATGGCATCCTATTTCCTTAGACAAGATCCCACAAATCATGCCTGACCCCAAAAAAAGATTGATTTACAGATGTTTCAATCATATAAAGTGGGATAGTTTGTCTTTATTTTTTTCCCGGGCACCTGCTCACTGTTGACGGCTTTAATGATGGATTCTGGAATCAGTGGATCATGGCTGTTCTCCTTTTCCTGGCATGTATGAACTACATTCATTAGAGAAGTCCAATAAAAATCCACCATCCCCACCCATCTTGTATAGACAGCTGTTGGAAGGATCGCTTTCTTTACTGATTACCATAGCCAGGCAAGCAGAGCCGGGGGAGTAGGGATCTCTGCACAAGACTAATGTTTACAGAGACAGGAGAGAAGCTCTGTTTCCATCAAACAGAGCGGAGCAGGGCAGGATTTTCCTGGCTATTAGCAAGGGGCCCTTGGAACAAAGGGTTTCCTCTGCCGCCTTCAGCGCAGTCAGACCGACAAAGCCCTGGTCTGCTTTGAGTGGGTTGAGCTTGTCGTCTGAGAGGGTCCCGAGATACATCGTTTTTCAACGGGAGCCTCTACAGCCTACGTGTCCTGTCCATTTGTTGCATGACCTTCCTATCGCCATGATTTCTCGCTTCTATCATTACTTATTTTCGCCGTTTATGGCAACGTTACGCTATATTTGTCCCCCTTCAGTCTTAACAACCATGTTAGTGTAGAAACGTTCTGAGCACTGTCTGGTCCAGCTGTAAACATGGTTTGGTCAGTGATTCAGTGTGGGACATTTTCCCGCTAGTGGTGTTGGTGTCACTCCAGCAAAGCTTAAGCCCTATTTTGTTCTCCATAGTATGACACAGTGCTGCTTTGTCAAACGGACGGAACAGATCTACAAGGTGGCCCTCGCGACATGTGGCCCTCAGTTTGTAAGGTCTTTTTTTTCCCTTGTTACCAGCCAGTGGCACACTTGTGCGATGCCATAAAAATCCAAGCTTCAAGGGCAACTTTGTCTCATGGCATATACAAGAGTGAGATCATGCTTTCCTCTGGTTGCGTTATTTAACTCTGTATGACGCATCTAGCTGACAGGATTTCCCCCCGATGTCCCCTTATTTCCGCTCGTGTCAAAACGGGCTTAAATGAGACCTTTTCTAGGGGGGAGGCTTCCCCTTGTCGGGGCGTCACACTGGTTCACACCGAGGCTCGACCTCCTCCCACCTGACCACCAGTGGACCGTGACTAAAGCCTGGTTTTATAGTTTGTCGTGTGACCGTGCCGCTTTTTTGTCACGCTTGTCAGTTGTCAAATCGGTTACTTTGGGGGAGCGGCACGGTCGTATGACTAGACTGTACATACGATTTCACCATTACGTGTCACACACTGACCTCGACCGAGTCCCGGAATGAAAACACCAGCGAGTGCTTTGTTGCACTGAGCTTCCTAACATTGTCACGTTCATAATAGGTCAGCGGTTCCCAAGCTGTGGGTCGGGACCCCCCCGCAATATTATTTTGAGAGGTTGCCAGATGATTGATGTATTGTTCACTCAACTGTAAACAAACCAGCTTACCGTATGCAGCAAGTGTATTACAGGGTATCTGCACATTCCCACTGGGGGCGCTGTGTGTTCTTTCCTAAGTCAGTGCCCATACACAAGGTGGGGTTGGTAAATGGTCTGTGGAGTTTGTATTATTTCCCTAGGTCCCCTAGGGTAGGTACCCTCACAAAAAACACAGCAATCCTGGCTTAGTCTAAACTACCCCCTCCAGGCCAGCTGTAGCGCCTAATGAAGGGGAAAGGAAGTTGTTAGAAAACTGTAATCCTTCCACGCACTCCCCACCTGTCAGTCATTGGACTCCTCACACATAGAAGGAAGCATGAAGTCACTCCATTGCTCTCCCCAGGCAGACAGAGGAAGTGTAGCACCCATGATTACACTATTAGATTACACTGGGTGAAAGATTGTGGGAAAATTGCCAAACTACAAGATCACAATGCTGATGCATTGTGATTGGCTACTGTGAAAATGTCTGTGGAACAATTCGTAGAAATCCAAATGCTTGTCAGGGTGGGGGGTCCCCAATTCAAAGAGGATTAATTTGGGCAGGGTCACAGCCTGAAGGGTGTCTGGGAAACCTTGTAGTAAGCCTTTGTAATGGCATGGCAATATCTCTGCACTGTCGAATGCGAACCACAGCCAAATGTCATTTGGATGGAGTTAAGAGTGCTGCTGTTAGGACAAAGACATTGTACCTGTAGGTCAAAGAACTTGCTGTATCTCCTGTAGATGACGTGGCTGGAGGAATCCGAGTAAGTGACATTGATGAGATAGACCTGTGGTGAGAGAGACAGAGAGACAAACGCAAACAAAGGACATTTAGAAAAGCCACTTTGTCAAAGGTGCCACGGCTCCAGGAGCGCCACTTTATCCGGATTTTCTCTAATGACACAAAGTGCATTCCCTCCTGACTAAAACTTCACAGGTCATCGGAGGTCAAACAAACTCATTTAGGCCTGTCGGTTCCAGCCACACCTCATTAGAGTTCTGCCAGACGTTCAGAGAAGAGATCAACTGTTGTGAAATATTATACACGGTTACACATTAATACAGCTGAGTATAGCCAAGTCAGGAAATTGATTTTTGTGGACATGGCAACAATTTTATTTTCCCTTGAATTCTACACCATTATCTAAGCCCAGTGCTATGCAGCATCAACTAGAATGAAAAGGCTTTCATCTGCGCGCGCACACACACACACACACACACACACACACACACACACACACACACACACACACACACACACACACACAATAAGAATGATTATGTGGATGAGAAACCATAACATTCCAATTTGATCGTATAATTACCAGCTTAGTTACCATTGTACTTTTTCAGTCCTTTTTCATTGTGTCTAATGAAACACATGTTGGTCCCATTATGCGATATATATAAATTCACATGCAATGTGTTCTCACATCTAAATCTGTTGTAGAGCAAACACCAAACAGTGTCTGAAGTTGTCTCAGTGTCCCCGAGGGCCCATTTACAATGCAAGTCCCACAAACAGCCCAGCACACCCTGAGGTATGCAACACTTCCGTGCGGCCGTATGGCACTCAATGTTTGCGAAATGCAACATTTTACACATAGTGGGAATCTGCGCAGACATTGGTTTTTCATTTGTAATCAGGTCTGGAATTGTCTCTTCGCAGTCCATTAGAGAAAGGAGTTTGTGCCTCCAGCCGGAACAAGTTCTCCGGCAGCTTGCTAATTAGACACAGACAGCATGACCAAATGCTGTAAATTTACGAGACAACTCTGTGCAAAAGGCGGGTGGTCTGTGGTCAAGCGACGTCCCCATGGGGTTGCGTCACATGTAGTAAGTGGGCATTGGAGTATCTAATAGAACTAGGGATGGGTAAATCAGGGCAAAATCTAAAGATGGAATTACTGTTCCTTGGCTTTGCCACCACTGTATCTAACATACATTGTACAGTATGTGATATTTCTCCCTCTCTCTACATTTATACCTACTACATGGCTTTCTCTCTAGTTGCAAGATTGTTAATAGATTTATCATCATATTTAGAATAGCAGCGGTAGCTTATAATTACAAGCAATGTTATTGTTTTCTTCTCTTTGGGGAGAGGAGGTGTGGTCATTAGATGGTTCCAAGATGCACACAGGTAAATTGTTATGCACTAAACTGGCCGTTAGTCGGGGCAGTCAGGGGGTGACATATCTACACCTTACTGTAGATACCATAATTTAAAAAAAAAGTGATGTGATGACTGACAACGCACAAGGCAAAGGGAAACAAAAGGTCCTGTCCACCCTGCACACATCTCCTGTTTGTCTGTGTGTAAACAATCGGAGCTACCATTTGCCGTGTATTGCATGCACTCTGGATCCCAGAGGCTCCAGCAGACGTCCCTCTCGTGGAAGGAAGTAACACTTGAACCTTGCGGACAAAAGACAAAGAGTTTCTTCTTTCCTCTCTCTCTAAAACAGGATAAGCATTTCCAGTTGCTGAGCTCATAGATAATGAGATTTGATCCCCCCTCCCCTCTCTCTCTCTCTTTCTCTCCCCCTCTTAGGGGACTTCCCCACACTGGCTGACTGACCCATCTTCTCCATGTGCCTCCCTCCTCCTCCTCCTCCTCCTCCTCCCAAGGGAGGGAGGGTGTTGTGCCTATAGCAGTGGCCTCTTGGTTGGGACCCCTTTCAGCGAGTGAGAGATGGTTCAATTGATCCCCAACTCTCGGGTTAATTAATCCTATTGAACCCAATTGATTTTTGTAGTTCCACCGAGACACCAGAGCTGCTGCTGCAGTCCTGTGTGTCCCAAGAGACTTTATATAGCATTATACTCGGCACTGGTAAATGTCACTGTAGGATTTGTCACTCAGGCAAACATTTAACAGCAAAGGCATGCATGTGCGTGTCCGTGCGTCCATGCGTGTGTGTGTGTGTACACTTCATAGAAAAGGGACTCTGGCACAGAATTTAAACAGCACTTACATAGTGTTTGGAGGGATTCCTTCGTTTCTGCACGTCCACCACCTTAACTGCATGAACAGTACGGAGCTGCATCTTGACAGGTCAGGCTGTGTGTGTGTTTTTTTACACCAACAAAACAAGCTGTAAGTCCTCCACGGCCGGATGGTCACCCATGAAAAAGCTGCAGCAGTGTGCAATGGTTGGAAGTCATGGGGGAAATTACGCTGGGAAGAGAGAGAGAGCAGTCACAGGAACAAAAAGAACGAAGGAAAAACAGAAACAAAGTTGTAGTCAAAGATGTGATAATGCTTTCCCTGCCAGCCAGGAGGTCTGCCTTCGCTGAGGGATCTCCTGTCAATGTGTCAGAGTAATAACACAACACAGGGGCGTTTAAAGCGCCTCCAAAGACTCTACTCCTCCTTCAAGAGGGGCTGGACCTCCAGAGCCAAGCATGGGACGTACTAGCTGTGGTCTGCTCTGCTTAGAAACTTCAAGACAAGAGGAGGGAAGAGGGACTGGAAGGAGAAATTTGAGTATAGCCTATGACTGGTATATCCAGTCTGTTGTCTTTCAGTTATCCTTCATTGGGCTATTTTTCTCTGCTCTGCTTAAAGGGGAATTCCACCCATTTTCAACATTTTACTATGTCATTACTATACCTTAGAGATGTTGTGCGGACATCATGATAAAAAGTTCCCCCATTCTGTTTCCTAGAAATGGAGGTCTGAAAAAAATCATTAACATGGTGAAACTTGATGATATCATCAAGTTATGTTTCACCAAGTTAATGATTTTTGTTTCATGACCTCTTTTTCTGAGAGTGTAGTGTACAAATGGAACCAAATGGGCCCACCAAGGTTCACATTTGTACACTCTCAGAAAAGAAAAAAAGAAAATGGGTGGAATTCCCCTTTATACTAGACAGAGACATTTGAGTAGTATCCTTTCACAGTAGACCGGTCTTGAATGATTTCAAGATTACCGGTAAGACAAATCTTTTCTGGTTTCCTCAGACTTGACATACTGTTTTGGTGACACAAAGCAAAGGTATAGATTTGTAAACAGATAAGATGAGATAAGCACCATTAAACCCCAAGGGGGGAACTGCAGGGTTCAGTGCCCATGCATAAAAGGCTGCTTCACTTTAACCCAGTGGTTTTCAACAGATCTTAACTCAGGGACCAACATCCTGACAAAGAGCAACCTAGGGACCTATTGTGTGGTGTGTGTCCATCATAAAGCCACAACATGTTTAACAATAATGTAACTATTGAGAGAAATTGGGTTTAAATTAAGGGTACATTTGGTTTCATTTTATTTGGTTAACAATAACTAATAATAATAGCTTGGGACCACCTGAAACGCTCCCAATGGCCGCTGTTGGTCCCCAGTGACCACTAGTTATAGACCACTGATTTAGTCCATAAAAACCACAAGAAGGAACCAAACATTCCAAGAGGATGTGAATATTGTCCGGGAGCCAGTAACACTGTGTACCCTGCAGTGCCAAGTTAAATATGGGGTGATATCCTAAGTTAGGCTAATACAACACAGCCCAATACAGCAATAAAAGTCCTATTAGTCAGTCATCAACGGACACACGATCAAGCATCCATATAAAACAGACCCACAAATCTCCAAATACCTACAATATTTGGATAAATGAGGGGAGGGGGTGGAGGTGGGGGTTACAACAATATCAGAGATCTGCTTTTCTCCCATGACGTTGTCTCCCTCTAGGGGCCGAGTCAATAAACAGCCAGCAAATACGTTTACTCTTTTCAATACTTTATTTCTACTCCATAAATATTGTATATATTTTTTTTTTTTTACCCCACAACAATTATCTGAAAACGTTATTTACTTGGTACTATATTAATTACAAAACATAGGTCTACATTTTCTTCTGTTTTTACTACATTTCAAAACATGTGAAATTGGACCTTCTGTATAATCATATATAATCCCATCTCGCAGCGCGGATGAGAGCCTGGAGATCGAGGCTAGTGTATAATGAGTATTTTACTTTTGTAGTTTTTACTAAGGTAAACTTGGCATGGGCAATGCGATATGATATTGATACTTTTACTTGGAACAATGCAGCCGTATCGCTTTCTTGGGTCCTGATTCCTCTCAGCAAACGTATTGAGAACTGTGTGTTTTTTCTCCCTCTCTCTGTCTTCCATTGCAAACTCAATCATTCAATCAAATCAATCAAACGTAGTACTCCTTTCACCACTGGTAGGCGCTAGTTTGCAATGTAATCTTACTTCCAGCGAACGCTTACTTGTAGAGTAAGACAGATTTGCGACATTGATGGTTCAGAAACTGAGCTACATTGTTTTCAACAAGGGTGGCTCGAGGGTGGCCCCAATAAAAGCATTTTTTTTTATCATGTGTGCAACGTGTCAACTGTATTATACAACTAGTCTATGCAAGTGTATGTAATGTATGTTGTATTATTACTACAAAACGACCTAAGGTACAGTAAAAGACGGGCTGCCCAGAGTCAAATGCATTTCTGCGAAGTTCCGTCCAGGACTTGTCCCTATTTGTTGTCTTCATTCAATGTTGAAGAGCCGCCATTAGACCGGACCCATGTAAGTGAACGGAGTTTGCGCAACTCCGGCTCTACTGAGGACACCATAACACGTGACTCCGCGTGTCAACTTCTTCCTGGTTCGTTCGGTGCTTATGTTGTCCTTATTTTACTCTGCTCTTGTCTTTAGTCTATAACGTGTATGTTTCTGTTTACCGGCGTTTCTTTTCATGCGAGATGTACGTAGTATCGCGTCAATTTATTAAGGTCTTGCTGTGGAGATCTGTTATACCAGCAACACCTTTTAATTTTACAGCAGCAGTCTGCACTACAGTTTCATCATCTTCTCTGTGTAAAATACCGTTATCTCTGAATCGGATAAGCGTCCCGTGGGGTCCGATAATACAGACAAGAGCACACAGCAGGACTGCCCTGCACACTAGTGAGTAAAATTAAATCCACTCCGCTTTATGCAGCCTACTTTCCATATCAACTAAACTAACACTGGCTATTTACCGTGGGATATAACGACGGCGTATCTTCATCAATCATCATATACATATTGATGATTGTCATCACTTCCTCAAAATGATAGAGGTGATGTTAGGCAGGCTATCTTTAGACTTGGACTATTAGCTGTATGTATGTATGTCTGTCTGTCTGTCTGTCTGTCTGTCTGTCTGTCTTGCGCTTGATGGGGTTATTCATCATCTTTGGCCCTTTGTATATGTTTTTATATCATTTACTTTACCAGGAAATCTTAATACTTAAAAAATCTCTGGCTGTGTTCCATGCTTTTGAATGGGTGGCACTGTTTGGTTTGGAAACAAAGCATGCCTCGCTACAGTTGCAAATTTGCCACTAGTATGCTGAGCCTGAAAGGTCAGAACTGGGATGGTCAAAAGCAGCAGGTCTTTAAATTGTCACTTTACTGTTATCTGGGAACCCCTTAAACAATCATCAACTAATCAATCAAGTGGGGATAGCCTACTGACCCACTTCTAAATTTTGAGAACCACTACCATAAAGAACATACTGATAAATGTCACCTGAAGCAATGGAATAACTTGAGTTCCACACATGTACCATGTACCATTCCAGCCTCTCAGATCAGACTACAACACTCTTGTTGTTATGGCTCAACCTAATCTTTTGAAACTTGCTCCACCTACAGTAATTGCCTGCTGCACCTATATTAACATAATTTTCTTCACCAGCCTTGCTTTAGTTTGCTTCTTCTTATCCTGGTTGAGGACAGCACTGGGAGGTGTGGAAAGTGAAGTCTTATCTCACAATGTTGTCTTCCTCCCAAGGAAAATTAATGCGGAATGGAGAGGAGAAGAAAACAGTGGTAGGTGTTTGTACTCCTTGGAAATGTGTTTTAGTATACTGTACATTTAAAATATGATGGATTTCTTGATATGATCCATTCATGCGTTTATTAAAACATGACTAGCTGTAGAGAATCCAAATTAATATCAGAATGTCTCTGTGCTCTTGGTCTGTTTTCAGATCTGTATAGAGGGCAACATTGCCAGTGGGAAGACCACATGTCTGGAGTATTTCAGTAAAAGTAGCAATATCGAGGTAAGAAAAGGCAAGGATCACATTATGTTCATAGAACTTTGGAGTTACCAAAAACAAAACAGGGAAAATATCATAAAATATAAATAATATACCAGGGGGAAAATCACTTAAATATAATAAATGATATTTAAAAGATGAAATATTAAAAACAAAATGGCTGTGGCTGAAATTGCAGATTATAAATCTAAAGTGGCATCTGTTTTGTTATTGAGGTGCTGTTGCTGTAGTTTTCATCCATCCTTCTTACCCACTACCAGTGCATTATTGTCATATGTATTTATTCACAGTAAATAATGCTATGACATTGAATATTGCTACTTTTGCGTATGCGATGGTAGACCGGTAGGCCAGACTATATGTAATATTTTTACCTTTTGCTAAACAATAAATGCCGAACACTACAGTAAATATGTCAATGCCATATGTTACCCCATTGTGCAATTATACAAAGGATATGAATTTGATCTGGCATACAGTAATACACTGATAATTCAAAATAGACAATGAATCTCTGCTACAATCTTATAGATTCCGACACTTCTGATGACCAAGGAACATTTTTTAATAGTTATAGTTTGCTTCTATATTCATTTATTTGTTTGTCCTTACATCTCCGTTCTTGTCCTTTATTACACAGGTCTTAACAGAGCCAGTTTCTAAATGGAGGAACGTCAGAGGACACAACCCTTTGGTATTATACATGAATTCACTGCCATCTAGATAGTAGTAGTAGTAGTAGTAGTAAGTTACAGGCTACTCCATCACAGCCTACAATAACTGTACATTCTGTGACTAAATCCTTTCCTCCGATGTAAAATTATTGTAAAAAAGTGATGGAAACCTTTGTCGAATAATAGTCAAGTGTAATATCCTGTCGCGTTAGCTTCCTCGTGTATCCACTTTGTGTTCGCCATCCTATATCAAATGTCCAGTTAGCCCCTGTCTGGTTGAGTAATGTAGCTATGTTATGTTACTATTCTCTATATCCTCCAGGGATTGATGTACCAGGATCCGACACGATGGGGCATCACACTACAAACATATGTACAACTGACAATGCTAGACAGACACCTGTCTGCCATCGTGAGTTCCTGAACGCCTTTCAACAATCGCATCACTCTCTCACATGTGTCAGAGGAAAGAGAGATCAAATATGATGTTTATTGGTGATGCTAGCTAGCTGGGGTACTGCACAGTTTCTCTTTTTGTTTATAGAATGATCCTGTGAGGATGATGGAGAGGTCCATCTTCAGTGCCAAGTACATCTTTGTTGAAAACCTCTTTAAAAGGTACATTTTGGAAGCCAAGTAAGCAGCTTCAGACCCATTATACTTGAAGGGGAATGGAGTAAGATTTCAGGCCAGAGCTATTTATTCATAATGCAGGGTTTAGAACAGTTACTCTGTTGTCCACAATATGTAAATTAGCTTCTAGCTTCACAGTGGTAGCCTGTACCGGTGAGATTTAAAACACTTAAGGCAATGCAATTGAGTTTCCTATTCCAATTTTACTAAAGAGAGAGAGTTCAAAAGTTGCAATTTAGATCTATTTTCGTTTAAAATACTTCAGATTCAGAATGTTGTGTTGTACTGTACATACGTACATACTGTGTCTGGCGAGAGGCCCAACCCATCTCCTTTGTTTTTCAGTGGGAAGATGCCTGAGGTGGACTATGCCGTGCTCAGCGAGTGGTTTGATTGGATCGTGACTAACATATCTATTCCTGTTGATCTAATTGGTGAGAATGCAGTAGAAAAAGCTTTGTTTGAAACCCCAATAGAGGCCTTCCATGGAGTATGTTGTATGCATATACTCTTAGTCGTCCTAAGATAGATTATTACTAAATAGCTAGTTGTAGAAAACTATATGTGCAAGGCCTCTATTGGTCCATCGGTTCACTTGTACATCTTATTTCCTGTCACCCAAGTCACATCTATGAGGGTATGCCCAATTGCCCATGACAGCATCACACCCATAATTTATATGGGAATGATTACTGCCCCCCCATTAAACAATGTTAAACTCACTTTGCTGTCTCTTGCTATGCATGCACACTGACCCTCATTTCATTTCCCTCCTCTCCAGTTTACCTCCAAAGTTCTCCCCAGACCTGCTATGAGAGGCTAAAACAGAGATGCAGAGAAGAAGAGAAAGTCATTCCTCTGGTGAGACCAATCACATAGCTGATGTGTGCCATGTTGTATGTTAATAGAAAATTCTGGTTGGCTTATCTACAGTATGTGCTGTTGTTTATTAAGCACATTAAATTCAATTTCAGTACATTTGTCACAAACCCCAACTTATCTGTCTCACTTTTCTGTCGGTCTGTCCAGGAGTATTTAGAGTCTATCCACCAGCTGTATGAAGACTGGCTAATCAACCGAACTTCCTTCGCACTTCCTGCTCCTGTCTTAGTGAGTAACTAATTTCTGCTGTGCTTTATACGTTTACACTTTCATGTTGCCTCTTAAACTCTTTTCATTTGAAAATGACTCCATCCCACTGCAGAGAAGAGTGCTAAAACACTGAAATATCTCACTTACTATGCTATTTCTGATAGATTGTAAGCTGAGAAATAGGCCATGCCTTTAGATGAACATGGTGTTATCTCTCCTCCATCCAGGTGATACCTGCTGACCATGACCTTCAGAAGATGATTCACCAGTATGAGGAGAACAGAGACAAGATCCTAGCAGCTAGTCACAACTGATAAAACGCAAGCAAAGGCACAGTGAGGCATCTCTCATTGTGTGCCCTGGAAAGAACGTTATTTATACTGTATAGTGAGTCTGTTACCAATGAGCCCTTCGTTAAGTCTCTCCCCAATCCGGCCTTGTCCAATAGGCATGTTGGTAGAGGAAAGCTTGACCTGCATACCAACAAAAACTAAACTATTTGGATTTGCATTGTACAGTGACTAAATACCACCCTAAAGGGTGTGGTTTTGAGAAGGGCTCATTCTGTACTTGTTTACCTTTTTTAGATTTGCAAAAAGAAGGAAAAAAACATCCAAATCATGGCTTTTCAGGAATAATATTTAGTCTGTTACCAATTCTGTACTTGTTTACCTTTAGATTTGAAAAAAAAAAAGAAGCAAAACTCATCCGAATCATTGCATTATGTTTTCTCCAGGCTCAATTTTAAACAAAGACTTCAAGTGACCAATTTAGGTTATCATGTTTATTATTACAGCGTCAATATACCGGTATCACTTGATGTTGCCCCCATGGGGCATTAAAACAAGATTTTCTGTTTGTGTGACAATACTGTAGTAGTACAGTAATATTTGGAGTGGACCATCATCTTGACATTATCTTTTATTTTTTTTAAATTTTAATTTATTCTTACTTTAAGATATCACAACGTTCCGGAATACATATAACCATTGTATGACTATTATTTGCTATTATGTGGGATTGTAGGGAGTCGCAAGTTCCAGCAGCAAAGAACACACTCCAGCTTTGTTGTCACAATCATGGCCAATTGTGTTTATTTGACATGGTGGTAGACAGGAACTTTACTCCTGCACCACCCAAATGCCCCTAAGTACAACTTTTGTTACTGAATGTACCCTATTATGTCTTTTAGGTTCTGGACCAAAGTAGCCATGCCATTATGTCATTACGGTAGTATAGTTTCCATGGCTAGCCAGGATTTACTACAGGGTTGAGCATGGCTTACTCATGTGTTCGTTTCCATTGAGCTGAGCTATCTGTGTATCCTCAGAGATTAATAAACTTAAACTAACACATGTAAAGAGTTGTATGGCCGTAAAGAGTTGTAGTAAAGAGTTGTATACTGTAATCCTACCACCAATGTAGGGTCTCTTCCTATTGCAAAACATTAAAAAAAAGTCGATCCCAAAGAAACTAAACTTGTTTTAGTAAACATTCCTTTTAGTATGTTTGATATATAGTGTATCTGCATTGTAACATATCTGTGCTACTATAGAGGTCATAATTTGATATTGTTTGAATAAAGTCGATGTACCGGATACTGCCGTAATTTTGGATGGAATAAAGCAATTTAAATGACCCTATCTACATTGTAGATACAAAATTCATAGAATTTGATAGTTTAAATACATTAAATGAACTCTTCGGATGGACTGGAAGCAATCTAATGAACACAGCAAAACTATCCAACAGGATTTGGTTTATTATAATGTGTAAGGGATCTCAAATCAGAGTTGGCCCACACAGATTTCAAGGAGCAGTAAAAGACCAGCTTGCCTTTGTAAAATACACTATCACTTCAGACATCATTAGCAGGAGGCACACTTCATACCCACAAACATAAGGCACTTTGCACAGTATACATCAGGGCAAACCAGCTCTCAAAATACAGCAGTGCATCTGAAACATAATCCAGAAATAAAATCTTATTATTCAAAATCCATTCAAAATGTCACCCGTACCATAAACACAAAGACCTGAGGATCTTTTTCCTGAGAATTGTACCACATCACATCATTTATATCAGTAAATTCAGTCTAATGCATGAATATATGAAAAATGTCAATAGGTTCAACACATCCCATTGCAAATTCCAAATATGAATTGTATAAAAGTTCATGATGTTTTTACTTGATATGAATAATGGTTGTTAAAATAGATTTTTGTATGGTGGGTTTATACCCTGAATGTTTGAAATCTCATGCTTTGGAAACTGATCAGCAGCTAAAATCATTAAATATACAGTTAATATGTGAGTGAGTGCTGAAGGGTTGGTGGTGAAAACCAACCAAATGCTATTTTCGTGCTCGGACACAGCCAGGGACAAAGCCACACACAAACTCCATATTTATGGTTGCACCACAAAAAAGAGGCCAGTAGTCCACTTCTTCCATTGGCCCCACCTCTTTCTCTACCTCTTGCTCTCCCGTACTACCATCTAGCACCAGTCTATTTTCATGTCTTTCTCTCCTGCTTTGTCCTTTCTCCTTCTGCTATCTTTTTTGCTCCCACTTGTGCTTTCTCCCTCTTCTTCCTTACAGCTGTGACAGTCTGGGATGTTGCAGTTAACCACTGCAGGGGGATGGCACAGTATGGGCTGGTTCCCCTCTCCCGGTCCACCCTGACCTGGGTAAGAATCATCTTCTTCATCAACGCTCTCTTCGACCGAATACCGGGCGTTCTGTAGGCCTGGCACATCGTCCTCCTCGTCTCTTCTCTTTTTTTCTTCATTCTTTGTCTCCCTATCTCTTCTCCTTGATGCTTTTCTCCCTTGGTGGTGGACTTGACCCATTCTCTGTGCATTATCTTCCTCTTCTGTGGAATTTGTGAAGGGTTGCTCTTTGTTGGACGATGCACTCTTAGGCAGACCTGCAGCAAACGGAATATGGACATTTAAATTAAAAGATGAAACTTCTTTCTGTTGGTCCTGTGCAAGGTAGGCACAAAGATGCCTCAACAGCTACCTTTTTATGCTGGCACATAATGTTGATTTCTATCTACAGTAATCCAATCTAAAAAAGGCACACAACCTAAAATGTGCTATTTACATGATTCGGTTGCTTAATATGTGCACAAAACATAACCCCACTTGCCAGAGGTTGCTCTCTTAAAGCCTAATATATACAAATAAAAACAATGTTATCTGTTATTTCCGTACACCTTACCTCCTGAAGATTGGTCCCCTCTCCTCGCTGCAGCCCTGGGAAGAGGTTCTGGTTTGTGATCTTCCAACATCTTGTCTTCTGATGTCTGTGCCTGTGTGTGAGCTCTCAGTGTGATGTGCATAGAAATGCCAGCAGGACCACTAAAACCACTTTCCGAAGAGACACCACCAGCTCTGTTTTTATCACTATTGCTGGTTGTATCACGAACGCTTCTTCCTCTGGCAATATTACTATTACTGCTACTGCTGTTATTCCCACCAGCACTTTCATTGTGATTGCACTCAGCGTCATCAACACTAGCATCCTTGACGCCATTAGTATGATCGTCACTGGTGATGTTGGCAGTCTTACTATCACTACCCTTATTTTTAGTGCTGTTCGCAGCTTTAATACTGTTTCGAAGAGGTCGACCCCTGATGGCCAGGTCAGGGTATTTGTCTTGCATCTCCAAGATGGATTTGTCGTCGTTGAGTAAATGCCTGGTGGAGGACGCTGCTGCAGCTCCCTGACGCGGCCGAGGTTTGACCTCAGGCTTTGCCTCCAGAGAGCGGAGTACCTGGAAAACCCAAACAGAATATTAGTCTATTACATAATATTTATTCTGAGATATTATGTAATTTATATTAAACTGCATATAATAATATCACAATGCATATAATAATATCACAATACTTTTGTTATGTGAGCTCATTCTTTTCACTGGATTAAAAACTAACTAAAACTATCCACTAATATTCTATCTGCTACAAGAGAGGACCTTTTCCATGGCATTACTCCTCAAATCACAGGGTTTTGAATGAAATGGCTGGCCATATATGGATCGTCTTGAGAGTACATTGTTTGAGGTCAGATCAACTCATGGAATGTTAGAACAGGTCAGCTCCATACAGTATATGAAGATCTAAGGGTGGCAGTGGAGGAAATGTCTTGAGTGTACAGGGTTTGATGATGGCCCCTCATCATAACCCTGCTGTGAACTCTAATTTTCAATGGCAGGCCCCTCTCGTGTTTGCAATCCTATGAGGGGACAGGTATCCTTCCACAATCAATGGGGGAAGGATGAAAGTCACTATGTCAGAACAGGTTCTGACATACAGTATATCCATATACTAATATTGCTGACATCATGAATATTGATATATAGGCTAAATTGCAAAAGCATAGTAAATCACAGATGTCACGAAACCTGGGCACCATTTTTGGGGCATTTTAAGTGATACACTGATGGGAAATGCACAATTCTATAGTTAACTGTGTGACCTTTGACGTGTTTTACTTAATTGTTCATATATTTATGCGTTCACACCTGTGAGGCCTGGTCGGGCTCCTTTCCGCTCGAGTCGACGTCTTCCTCGTACTCCTCCATGTCCTCTTCCTCTCTCAGCTGGTCGTTCTCTTGTCCAGCTGTTGTTGTCGTCTCTGAAGGCAGTCCTAAGGACTCCATGCCACCATGATGCCCAGCTCTCCTCTGAAGAATCTCTGCCCAGTCCTGCTGTGTCAATTTAATGATAGTCTCTCAAGACAGTGTTGAATTTCAAGGAACAATTTCTGTTTTCCTATTGTGTGACGGTAGAATTCTCAGATTGATTTAACAATGGTGTGACTGCAGGCCAGACCAGTTTTACAATACAAAAAGGGAAGCATTGGTGTCATTTAGATTGTATCTAAAGTGTACCATACAGCAACTCTAGATTTAAAACAGTGGTTTAGAACAGTGGTTCTCATGTACACTATATATAATACAGTACACATGTACTGTATTATATACAGCACATGTGTCTTGTATATTACAATACACAGGGCAAACAACGACTTCATCATTTAGCATGAAAATTTAGAATGTTTTAGAATGGGCCTCAGGTGTTTGGTCTCAATGGGCTAACGCCCCAAGTGACAACTTAAATGCGCATTACCTGTGGTCCTTGTTGAGCCTGCTCTGTGAGCCTCACAATGTGCTGACATTCCAGCCGGGCCAACAGCAGCTCAAAGCCCAGTGCTATGGCTCTGTCAGGATCAGCCTCCTCACTGAGTCTGTACTGGCTGCTGGTCCTACAGCAACAACACAATGTAACTACACTAGACTGGTACCAGTGGCAGTGTTGATTTAGTTTTAGTGATTATATGAAATGTTTTAGTGTCATACCTTTGTTGTGTATCCGGCAGATAGCCTATTAAAGCCATGACTGACTGGATGGAGGAATGGCTGAGAACAGGCAGGAGATTGTAGACAAATGCACCTGTACAGGTCTGATGGAGACAAACAGCATGACTTATTAAACCTTATAGACCGGTGTTTTGTTTTAATTTTTACATGTATTGTTTTCTCTCGTCTTAATTGTGAGTAGAGAATGAACTCTGGTTTATGGTCTGAGGATTCAGGAATTCAATAGCTACAGTAAATCTGGGAATCTAAATAAATATTAAGAATTGCCATTTTTACCCTGGTTCCTGAAATCTGTGGAAAATATTACATTGGGAATTTGTTTATTCTCCAACAACACTATGGCTGGTATGTACAGTAGGCCTACCTGCAGTTTAAATATTACTTGAGAATTGACTCATGATTATGAGATAATGCTGTGCATGTGCAGGAGTTTCCCCCCTTTTCACTCCATGCTGCCAGTAAAACATGCAGGAAGTGTCAAACATTAATTGGACAATAAGCTTACCAATTTGACAGCCTGCCCTACATTAGTATGATGCAGCAGTAGCCTACATCTATTCAAGTGTAGACTCATTTAATCAGCCCCTATTCCAACTGCAACATTTTAAAAGCGATAATCATCATATTAACGCATCATTCATATTCAATCCAATATCAGTAGTTAGTCAGTTAGTAGGCTAGTCAGTCAGTAGTTAGTCAGTTATTACAACACCACAACATTTAATTACCTCCTCATCCCTTCGGATATTTCTAAATTATTACCTAACGATTTAGACGTAATATAGAAAGGGGAATTCCACCCATTTTCAATCTTTTCCTGTACAAACGATGAGAACCAAATGGACCCTAGTGTGTCCATTAGGTTGTACAGTACACCCTCAGGGAAAAAAAGGAAAAATCATTAACATGGTGAAACATAACTTAATGATGTCATCAAGTTGTGTTTCACCATGTTAGAGGGGAATTACACCCATTTTCAAAAAAATCCACCCATTTTCAAAAATGTCCTACAAATGTGAACCAAATGCACCCTAGCCGGTCCATTTGGTTCCATTTGTACCCTCTCAGTAAAAAGGGGCCTGAAAGAAAAATCATTAACATGGTGAAATACATCTTGATGATGTCATGCATTTTTAGGAAATACAGAATTGGTGGAACTTTTTTTTATCATGTCCACACAACATTTCTAAGGTATAAAATGTTGAGAATGGGTGGAGTTCCCCCTTAAAAACAAAAATCATTAACATGGTGAAACATAACTTAATGATGTCATCAAGTTGTGTTTCACCATGTTAATGATTTTTTTCCCAGACCTCAATTTCTAGAAAACAGAAACACAAAAAGTTTGACAAATATATCACACCTTGATGGTCTTGAATTCTTTCTTCCACGGATAGAGGAACAGGTTGACGCAGAGTCTCTCCAGGACCTGCGTCGCCTTGATGAATCCCTCCAGGTGTCTCCTACACTCCCTGGCGGGGGCAGCTTCACTTAGCCCCTCGCAGACCATCCGATAAAAGGGCAAAGTTACGAATCTTTCCCTCGGCTCGGTGTCTTCCGACAGCAAAAACTGATCCGCTTTCGTTATCAGCCGCTCGTCACTGCAAACTTTCCCGTGAGCCTCGCTCCAAGTGTGACTGTAATAGTTGATATAATCGTCTAAAATCTCTTTGCGGGGCATCGTGATCCCCGGCTGTTCGCCGCCCGGCCCCTCCGCCAGCCCGTTTTTCATCATTTTATCAGAGAGAAAACACCAATCCTGGCGTCGGTTGTTCTGCTGCCTGTATTTAACAAATCATAGCGAATCAATGAGGAAGTGAAAGCAACAGTGTGGGTGAAATGATAATGTGACATTGTGAGAAGAATGCTGTTTGACGAGGGGACTCTTGTATTACCGGTAGTTCTGCCAGTAGATGGCGGCAGAGAGCCGATATGAAAAAGGGCTAGGGCAAACACAACTACTAGACAGACATACACAAGGCAATATGCAAGTAGTAACGGACCTTCTCGCATTATGCAGTGCAGTGATTATAGACGCACTATAGCAGTAATAACAGTCCCCCCCCCCCATCGTTATCTTCATGCCCGATCTTTGGCCTGCCAGAGGGAACCATTGTATTATGCAATTTATTTTCTTATAGGCTACCCAACATCCTTCTTATATTGCCATGCGAATTGAATATATTATAGAAATGAGAAACGGTTAGTAGGCCTATAGCTATTACATAGTTATTACCTACTATAGTAAACCCCAGGAAATCATCTGGCCACAAAAGTTCACAGGATCTACTAAATATGAAGGTAGCTATATGCTACAACGGATGCCTATAACTTATACGGACCAATGGTAGATGGTGCCTTTATCCAAGGCGCTTTACATAGGTTGTGCATCACATTCACCCATACTGATGGCAGTGGAAACCATGCAGGTACCTACTAGCACATCAGGAGCAATTAGGGGTTCAGTGTCTTGCTCAAGGACACTTCGACACTAACTCTGTGGGAGCCCGCGATCGAACCGGCAACCTTGCGGTTACCATCCGGTGACTCTACCCCTGATCCACTGCCACCCAATGTGTCATATAGACTCAATATGGCAGTTTGTCACATTCAGTAAGTGATCCTTTGTGTCCAAATATAATTTATTGGAGTTCATTAGGTCATTATGTGAATAATGTATTTTTTTTAAATCACATTGTGTAAAAAATACATATTCAGGGCCATGCACAAATACCCCCGCCCCTGTCAGAAATAGCTAAAATCACCTAAACTAAAGAAGGCAGCAAATGAAAAACAATTAACACCCATCTTTTATTTTGTCTAATAATAGCCTAAAACATGAACCTTGGTTGAAAAAACAATGTCGCCCATTAAAGTGGTTAGCCTAATGAGACTGGGCAATACTAGAGAAATACTCCTGGATGTCTTGGATAGAAAAGTCCATGGTGATTTCAAATTCAGGATAACGGCGAACAATCAGGTCCTGAATGTGTTTGTACTGATGGATAAACTCCTGCTCCATGGAGCGCCACACTACCTGCCGAAGGCCCTCCTCTTCACATAGATGTTTGCACACCTTCTTGTGCAGGTTTTTGAGGCCATTCTTCACCTCCTTGCCCGGGTACTTCTTGAGCACCTTCCTCAGTTCCTGGTGGCTGGAAGCATGCTGGTAGCTCACCTCCACCTGTGCCTTAGCCCCTTCAAAAAAGTTATTGAGTTCATCCAGAGGCTGGCCCAGGAAATTGATGACATAGGACTGTAGGTGGTCTGTGTACTTGGACTTTGCCTCACGCTTCTCATTCTCCAGAGAGATGATCTTCAGACAGGATAGAGTTGTGAAGATGCGGTGAAAGTTCTCCATCATCACCACATCTCGCGGCGTCTTTTGGCTTTCGTTGGCTACCTTCTCAACATTCATGAAGACAGCCTTAATGAGTTTGATGTAAGCAATGTCCACGTCCCCCTGGCCCTCTGTGTTAAGAAAGATTGTTTCAGCATGTTTGGTGAACTCCTCAAGCCCTGTGACGAAAGGCAAAATTCCTACCTTGCTTTTCTTGGAAATCTTCACTTCTTCCATTTGTTTGATCTGAAGAGAAATGCACGTGTCAAAGTTTCTCTTTACAGTAACAAGGACACTTCGCAGCATGATGCTGAGGTATGAAGCAGGGTTCACATTCTCAGCCATCCACAGGTGGTGATTCATCTTCACCACCATATACAGCGAATGAAAGCTATTGATCTTGACAGCCAGGGCGATGAAGTTGTTGAGCTCTGGCTCAATACTTTGGAAGATCTTGTTCATCAGACATACTATGTCCATTTCTGATGACGGGGAACGCCTGTATTCTCCCTGAGGAATACATCTAGACTGCACGACTCCATCCAGGAGGGGCGATGAAATTGCCGGATGCTGTGGCAGCTTGAAGAAGTTGCTGATGAAGTCTTGTTCTGCAAGACACAGCACATACAGCTCACTGAGGATCTGCTCGAATATCTTTTCAAACTTTGCATGTTTGTCTACATCTATCTCGGACGAGCAGCTGCTGGTATCCTGCACTGCCAAATTGTCAAAGCGGGATGTTGTGTCTGGCAGTTTCTCAGAGCTGCTATGACTTTCCGTTTCTTGTTTGAGCACACCTTTTATCTTTGAAAGGGTGGCAAACTTGACTCCTAGTCTTGCCTTCTTGGTAATACGCTCTGTCTTTACCTTGGCGACCTCAAAGAAATATTTCATTTCCCGTTCATATGATCTGTTCATGCAGTCTACATAGGTCCTAGACAGGCCTTCATACTTCTCACTGTGTGTGTTCCTGAGCCAATCCATGAGCTTGGTGTAACACAGCAGGTCTCTGTGCAGGCGACTGTGTTTTGGCAGGGTGAGCACAACGGTGTGGTGGGACAGGGTGGAGCTCTGGCAGTGGCCATGGTGAACAAGCACATTATTGAGGTGATTTGTGAGTCTTTGAGCAAAGGTGTCCCTCAGCTCGCTGAACAGATCCCGCTGTTGTGTCACAGCCGTCAGTTTGTCATGTCCTGCCCGGAGAGCAATGTTCATGCGCTGCAACAGAGCCTCAGAGGCATTGATGCAGTCCTCAATGCCTTTGGGTGTGGACAGGTCTCCTTCCCGTAATGCCACAATGTGTTCCTTCGATAGATCCATGTAGTTCACCAGGAACTGGATCTCCTCCAGCAGCTTGCTGCTGTTGGTGTTGCCAGTTAGAATGAGGCGGTTGCTCAGAGACATCTGATCCATCTGATCCTTGATGTTCTGCAGCATCTCATCATATCTATTCAGCTTGCTCTCGACGGTGTCCACCTTGGCCAGTGCCTCATCCAGGAGCTGCATCAGGATGTTTACCTGGTTATCTGATGCTGTGATGGACTTGATGATGGCCCCATCTAGTACCTGTAGCTCGCTGGTAAGCTTTCCGGCGAAGGCCTCGGCATTGGAGATGGCAGACTCACACATCTCCATCATGCTCTCGATGTCCTTCTCCTCGCATACGTTCAGCTCTTGGTAGTCCTCCAGGGGGTTCTTGTCGCCCGCAGCAACACTTTGACTCATGTTGCTCTGTATTGGCTCTTCCATCAGGTGAGGACTGACATTCACAAAATCAACCTTCTTTTCCAAGTGACTCTGACTGAGCTTCCAGATGCAAGAGATGAAGGCGTTCTTCTCAGCTGTGTTGCTGGCCTCCCAACGGTAGACCTTATCGAAATGAAGATTAAAATCTGGGCTTTCCTCTTTGGAATCTACCTTCGTCAAGCCTTGAAGTTCCCAGGCTGCATGTCGCTTGTAGAAATCACCTTTGTCAGACTTCTTCACCATAACCACCTTTGCCAGTATAGGCCTCTCTGTTGTAACTATAGCACACAAGAAGCGGCTCCTCTTCTTTCCGGCCTTGCAAACATTAACAATGCTGAGGAGGCACTCATGCTTGGGTGTGAAGATGTCCCTCTGGAGGGCATCCTTGATAGCTGTCATGATGGATGCTTTACTTTCTGACAGAGATAAATACTGTCTTAAAGTCTTCTTATATAAAAATGTACCTTTTGCCTTGTCATAAACTGTAAACTCAGGATAAAAGGGGACAAACCACACTTTGTTGTAGAACACTAAGTTAAATGTAAAATTAGGAATAAAATATGAATTCAGAGCATCAGCTCACATTCTTCTAAGGCGTACATATGAAGTTGGTATATGCATAATCATACTAGCTATCATCACAGTGCTGAATGAACATGAGCTGCTCCTGCAGAAGCTTTTATATGACGTATACATGATGTAGCTATGACACTAATGTGAAAATCAAAAATCACAAAAGTGAAGGGAACACGTTATTCCAACCAGTTCCTGTCCCCTCCATCACGCGCCCTGGCTGGCCAGGGGGAGGCAGTTTAGAGCCCTGGACTACTGCATGTTTTTGTGAGGGTATCTACCCTAGGGGACACGGGGAGAACATGCAAACTCCACACAGAAAGGCCCTTTCACCAACCCTGCCTCGGGTATGGGCACTGATGATGCAGAGGAGGAACACGGCGCCAGCACGCACAGCGGCGTCCCTAGCGGGAATCAAACCCAGGACCTTCTAGCTATGAGGCGACACCACTAACCACTGTCTCACCATGCCCCTGAACAACTGAATTTATGTTTGGTTAGCGATTTGGTTATCTACATGTGTAAATATCCCTCCTTTGTGTCACATTTGGCATACATTTGACTTTATTTCTCAGATCTGTTTCAAAATGTCCTTCTATATTGTGGAAAAGGCAGACAGATTCCTGGGTTTACACTGTATTTACATTAAATTGGGGGTGACTGCAGCTCAGGAGGTAGAGCAGCATCGGTCAGATTCGAATCCCAGCTCCTCCTGCCCACATGTTGAAATGTATAAACAAGACACTGAACCGCAAATTGTTTTTAATATGCTGGTTGATAACTTGTATGGCTTCTTCCGCAATCTGTGTGTAAAAAGTGCGAAAAGGCATTATATAAATGATATAAACAATTACTATTTATAGATGACCACTGTAATACCACACTAGTCAGAATAATTAGTGTTATTAGTGGGCCTACATTGAGGCCAGTTTGTGTGTGCTAATAAACATCTGTGCTCCGAGAACAGCAGAGCAGAGTGCTCATTCAGAAACTCCCAATTCAGTTTTTCAATTCAAAGGGCTTTATTGGCATGAGAAAACATACATTTACATTGCCAAGCAAGAAGCACAAAGTGGTAGTGTTGTAATTAGAAAACTGTGAGCACTGCATCACAGCTCTCTGGGAAGCAGGTAATGGTATCTACACTGATGAGAACAGCAAGTCATTGAAAAATGCTGAGTAAGCATAGTGTATGGGATTTTTTTTGTCTGTTTAGAGCACTTTAAGGTCTGTAAGAATTGTTTTCTTGTGAAATGCTAGTTTTCTTGGACTGATATAAATGTAGCTTGCATTAACTGTCACAAATAGGCATCCCAACTGCACATAATTGATGTGTATCCTCACATAGAATGTGCCCAAAGCAGTAGCAATAGGCAATGTCAAACTGCAGATTATTCAAAAGATTATTAAAACCATGACTGTTCTTTCATAGAAAAATAATATTAAAATGTTTTATATTGATTCCTACATAAATCTTAATATAAGGCGAATGACATTCACAGCTAAAAAAAAAAACAAGGGAATGTTTAACATATGTCTGTTAACAATATTCATCATGTTTTCCAGTTTTCCCATTTTTAAACTGAATACAAACTTTTTTTTTTACACAAAACAAACAAACAAAAAACAAGAAAAACATTTAATGTTAAAGCCAAGCAGAGAATACAGTAAAAGTCTGGAGTTAGACAAAAGATTTGCATATATTTTATGAATTATACTGTGATTGTAGCAGTTGCCTTTAATACCTTACCAGATTGTGTTTTTTTTTCTTCTTTGAATTAAGGGATTCAATTTTGCTGTGAAGTTTTTGCTTGATCTCCGGCAGTGGCACAGTTTGGTGAACCATGTATATGTACAGACATATACTGTACTCATCCCTATCTTATCACCAAGGTTGTACTTCTTTATCAGAGACAAATTTCCCATGGGGCTGTGTGGCTCCAGGGGCCAGCAGGGACAGGTAGACTGGAGTTACAGCACCCTCGTCTGGTGACTTGGGAGCTTTAGAACCAGCCATGTCTGTTCTCACCCATCCTGGACAACAGGCATTCAAAAGGATCTGTAATATAAAACAAAAATAATGAATGAATATTACCCTTGCGTGCAGCGAGAGAATATTTTGTTTGTTAATTTATAGCTGTTGTATTTTCAGGGCTTACCTGGTCACCTGGTCTCTCCTTTGACAGCTGGCGGGCCAGGATCATTGACAGAGCCTATAAAATGTAAGCATGCATTTATTTTCTTTAAATTTTAACACCTTGATTTTGTAACCCATTTTGTAACACATTTTTTCACCCGGTGCCAAAACAGAGTCTTGTCTCACAACTGCCATTTTCTTTGGTGACAATCGGGTATGCGTAGCCAATCTGGCATGCTTACTGGCTGCTTAGCCATTGTGGCATGCAATGTATACATTTCTGAAGCATCATTTCAGTACAGTGGGCATAGGGAGGGGCTATAATGAATAGCCCCTCCCTATAGCTTTCCCAGTTTTCCTAGTATGACAATGTGTACACAAACCCACCCTTACACTAATTATAATGACAGTGAGATCATACCGTCAGTCCGGTCTTAGACACTCCGTATGCGGTCTCTGGCCAGCCCCCTGCCTTGTGCTCGCCCTTCTTGGTCATCTGGACAAAGCTCTCCATCATTCCCACAAGCTCGTCCTCCGTCAGGTCCTCACTGCGGAGACGCTCCTGGAGGGCGGGGCTACACTGGTTCAGGGTGCGAGAGCCCACGAAGCTTGAGACGTTCACCACACGACCTATAGAAGATGTACACATTACATTACTAGACGGGTAGTCTGAGCTCAGTGTTGCCAACTTGCCACATTTGTCGCTATATTTTTTTTCTTTTTTTCAGAACCCCCTAGTGCCAAAATTAGTGAAAAACTCCTGGAGGAAAATCTAGTGCTTTTTGCTGTTGAGTTGGGGCGAAATTGGTTGACAGGCGCCACAGATAAAACCCTCGTTTTTCACCATTTTTTCCTCCAATGAAAGAGTCCTCCTTCCTTCCTAGAAAGGACCATTGGTAACCAAATTGACCCTTATAGATCTGTAACTCTTGATATCGTAAAATGACACCAAAAGGACACTTACGGGTCCATTTGGTTTCATTTCAAGCTCTCAAGAGTTAAATTATATTTAAACATCTGAAGTACCTAATTTTCAAGAATCTACACATTTAGAAAATGTAGAAGAATTGCTATTTTTATCAACATTTTGCCAGCTATTTCTCCTAAATTAGTCTCCTAAACTAAACTCAACATCAAATGGTGGTCCTCTATGGCTAGAATAAATGAAAATGGTTGAAAAACCACTGCTCTAGCGCATTTTGGAAGTACCACTAGTGGAAGTACCACTGTCTGAGCTAAACCTGCCTGTATACCGGTAAATGCTAGAGAAGCGGTCAGACTCAGACTATTGCACGCCCCAACTGGATATCACCGACTTGTCCGTACCTCCAGGTTTGATGAGCGGCAGGAAGTGGGTCAACATATCCCTGGTGGCGAAGAAGTTGGTCTTCAGAGTCACCTCGGCCTGCACGTCAAAGGGAGCAGGGTCTGCAACTACAGACACAGAAGACACCACGGAACAAGACAAGACAGAATGAGACATTTTCTGTCTTCCCGACTTGACAGTTTAATTTTTAATTTAATTTCAATTTGGGATAATAGAATGCCATGGAAAGGCTGAACAATGTCAATCAATCATGCAACCTTTAAATGCTATCCCAGCGTTGTTGACGAGGACGTCCACTCCTCCATATTTGCCTTTGAAGTACTTGGCCGCCGTGGTAATACTGTCCATGTCGTTGATGTCCAGCTGGTGAAACAGAGGCTTGTGTCCCTCTGAGGTCAGAGACTCCACCGCTGCCTGGCCACGCCCACTGGAAACCAAAAACATGTCTTAATGTGCAGTCTGCATTTTGTCAGTTTGATTTAAAAAAAAAGACAATGTGCACATACTGGTTAGTAGTTTTATTTCAGCAGAAATAGATTTGTGAAACACTGCAAGGAACCCTCCGGGACCACCACCAAGCAATCAGAAAACGTCCAAGGAGGGTGCCGAAAGGGTCTAAATCAGGCCAATTATTTTGCACAATGTATTGTAGACTGATATTTGATTAAATTTAATAACAATAATGTTCACTGTTACAGTCAGTTCAGTGTTACTAAATAATACCTATCTCTGGCAGTGATGTACACATCTCCCTGGAACTGCTGACAGAGTGCTCTGACTATGGCCAGACCAATCCCCTTGTTACTGCCGGTTACCACAGCAACCCTGGTAGACATGGCTGTGAACAGAGTGGATGCTGTTGAAGTAGGAGAACAATGGGAATGTTTACAGATCAACAATAAATAAAAAAATAAAGGTTAACTTATAGTAGGCCTACTGTTGACCATGGCCCTGTGACGCTCAATTAGCAGAAAACTTTTGGTAGAAATAGGAATGAGTGAATGTGCAGCCAATCTAGCATTCCGATCGACCAGTCTCACACCCCTCTGTGTGCAAAAGTGTGTGTAAGTTCACCATGACTCAGCATGTTGCTTTGAACTTGATGAAACTTAAATGACAAGTCACACAACTGGGCAGCATTTTAGATCCAAGCTACACTGACAAAGTGATGTCAGGGCTGTTATGCCTCATTTCAATTAATTTATTTAGTGGCCAAACTACAGTACTACACTTTTTATTCACTATTTGATTCACTGTGTCATGATGCATGACATATTTGGCCAACTAGGCTAATTTCCGCCTGCAGGTTGAAAAGGTTACAATCAAACAACTTAAAGTCACTTTGAATTGGATGAAATAAAGATAATATAGCGGTCGTAGCCACTTTGAAAGTGCATGTTCTGCAACTCTGCTGCTGCAAGTATAGCTTTCAAACTGTGTTGTTGTGTTACACAATGGCTACTACAGCTTTGCATCAAAATGCTCATGCTTACTCAATCCCTGTATGTTTATTTAAGTAAAACAACAATAAATAGTGCAGCCTATTAGCCAATCGAAAACTAATTCCCAATCCTTACTTTAGATCGTGGTGCTCGACGTGTGGTGTTTGTTGAGTGGTGGTGGTGGTGGTAGTCTGGTGAAAACCAGGGGAAAAGCGAAAGCAACGATCGTATCCGTACGACGGCGTCGCGGTCGGATAACATCAGATCTACACACCCACAACACGTCGCGGCCGCTTCGCGTCGTGGGCTTGTAGATCTGCCGAAGTGAAGGAAGATTCCGCCCACTGCGCAACGACCCAGCGGGGCTGCTGCTCTGCGCATACCCGGAAAAACACACGGATCCACATGGATATGCATGGATAGAGTAGAGTTATGAAGGAGTGGCTGCACACTGGGCACAGGACTAAAAAGGTAACAAACATACTAGTTAGTAGTTACAGTATCATTTATTATGTTGATGATTAACCTCTATGTTGACATTAGGACAATATACAGTACCTGACTCAGTGTTTTATGGTGTTATGTTAGCCCAAGTATTTGGACTCTCGTAGAGCAAACACCTCTCTACGAGAGTCCAAATACTTGGGCTAGTGTTATGTTTAGAATTAGAGCAGGCTGGATTGGATTCTGCAATGACCAAAGTGATCAACTGTTGTTCAATGTCAGAGTCAAACTAGATTAGATGCATTTATGCTGTGATTGATAGTCGTTCCTAAATAGGTAATTGCAGGAGCTGTCTAAACGTTTATTAGATTAATGTTGATAGCGAGACACAGTACTGTTACAGATATTTCCCAAAATAGATGGATGCTCTGAGGTAGGTAGAGATACACTAGCCATGCAGGGCTAGAGATACACCAGCCTTCTGTGCAGAAATGGGATTTTGATCCTTTCAATATATTGATTTGTGGTCTTCTACAGCTGAATTAGTTCTAGTGATGACCTGTGTTCTGAAATGTATTCCCATGCAGGATTGCAGGCTCCAGCTGAATCCAATGAACACCTAATAGTTAATACCTGTCAAAAAGCACTGGCAGACTTTGAGTCCTTAATATTGTACCTGTACCTGCCAGTATTTCCATAATATTAATGATATCTCATATCGTTAAATACCATGCAGCCGCAGTTCACCAGCAGACTCAATTGCATGAAATCACCAATAGTTACTATTAGTTATACTGAAGTAGTTCTTTCAGAATCACTGTAATGAATGGAATATTGGTGTAAAACTGTTGTTATAGTTACAGTCGATTTTGTCAACATTGCACAGGCCAGCTGTATTCTGCTCCTGAGGTGACCAGACGAGCAGTAGCATTTTCTATGGGAGTCTTTGTGAAGTCCTTATTGCCCAAATGTTTTCATGCATCAACCAGATCCTTCTGCAGACGACAACTCTGTCTGTCTCCGAACAGTAAGTACAGAGAGTTCATGAGTACTTCTAGACATTGCTATTTTCCCACCCTCCCGTCACCTTGTATAATGTATTATGACAGATCTATGAGGCTGACACTGTATTGTTTCACCACTTTCAACCTGGCATCCCTTATTTTGCATAGAAGATGACCAATTGAGGGTCCAACACACTGAAAAAGGAAAACAAACAAACAAAAACCCACCTGCACAGTGTCTTCAAAATTCAAATGCAGTTAAAAAGGCTTTTGCATCATTTCCATCCACCAGCCATTTGCAACATTCCATCAAACTATCTTCATGAACCAAACAGAGAAAAGACCATCTTTTCTAGTCTAACCTAAGACAGACTAGCGGCATGTGCCATCATGTAAAGTAAAATTTTGCAAGTCCGACCACCATTAATTTAAAGCAGAGGTTTTCAACAGGTAGTCTGTGGACCACTGGTGGTCCGTGAAAGTGTTGCATGTGGTCCCTGAACATAGTAATGTAGCAAAGTGATAATTTTGTACGTACTGTCTTCTACAGGGGTTTTGCAAACTTCCATGGAATCATGCCAGTGTTGTCAGTTACTGCCTGGGAGGTCTTACAGACGTTAAGAACTTCCTCCAAAAGGGGAGTTAGATTCTCAAGAAAGCTTGCCTGATGAGTTATCATTCTTAGGAAATGTGACCATAATAAATCAAGTATAATAATGTCAGCCTGTGTTTACTCATCATTATTACCGTACATCAGCTCATCTTTAATGCAAGGATGGATGAAATAGAGAATAGAATAAGGGTAACTGAGGTGATCCCCTGCTAGGTTGATTAATAGTCAGGGTGGTTGTCCCCGGGTTTAAATCGGGGTACTGGTCCCCAGGTTGATTCTTAGTCAGGGTGGTAGTCCCTTGATCACAAACAGTTGAATACCGCTGATTTAAAGATGGTATATATCACTGATTAACACACAGAACATTATGAAGAAGTGTGGCAGTCATGTTGGACGAGCCACGAGGAAGAGGCGAAGGAAGAAAAAGAGCTCCTTCCAGTCAGGTAGTCGTTATTTATTATTACATTAAGGTAATTCCTTAATTCTTTGACAGATTAGCAGAAAAGCTAGGCTCGCTCCCATTAGGTTCAATAGCAACTAAATAATTTATAGAAAATCCTCTGTTGTGAAGTTGTGCAAATGAATGAGCTCCAAAGACAGCTTAAGGTGTCTACTTTAAGGGAAGAAATAAAATCAGTTGATGTTTCAGGTTTTTTTTTTATACATTTGACAAAGCAGCCCGTATTTTCACATTTCACTGTTTCCAGGGCTCATTCAGAGATAAATGCATTTAAAGTTATACAATTTATCATTTATTAATGATAGTTGTAAAGTGTGTGAGGTGTTTTGAGGGTTTTGTAGTCCAATCACCACTTAAAGGACTTCATCAGGTGGTGTGCAGTGAGTTAATGAGCTTGTTAATAAAACAAAACCCAAAACGACTTTTTGGGTGATGAACAGACAACAGAATAATCAATCACCCAAAAAGTCGTGGTAAAACAGTCAAGGAGTTAATGTATTGTCTTGGTGCTGTGTCATGATGACATGTTATGTGCTATATGGTTATGGTTGTTTTTTAACAGACTGAAAACAAATATGGTTATTATAATTATTATTATTAATATACTTGATTGCAAACGTCGTCCTCATACTTTTCTCTCCCTCTCATTTCCCAGTCTCCTTGCGTCATCAACCCCAGTATGTTTCTCTAATGAAGTTTCTTCACCAGCATGGATTCTCCTCAAATCTGCTGGTGCCTTGCCACTTCTCTGGTAGATTTCTGGTATTCAATCTGTCGTGACCATCCTTGTGTGTGCGTGTGTATGTGCACGCATGTGTGTGTGCACGCATGTGTGCGCGCACATGCATTCATGCACACATGAATGTCTTCTTTTTTCATAGATTTAGAAACCTAGGCATGGTTCAAGCCATCTTATTTTGTGTGCACCGATCTGATCATTGAACCCAAAGCAAATATTTGAAATTGTATGTATTTGTTTCACAAAACCTCTTTCAGATACAGGCAGAGGGCTGCAGGCCCAGAAGACCATAAAGGTAAATCAACTGAACATTCATTATGCTATTGAGTAAATTGTCTATTTGTATTTAATTTTTTACATGTGTGTATCCCCTCTTTAAAGGATCCTAAACTTAGATGCTGTATTACAAGGGAGCATACATTCTGACCAAATTAAGAAACATGATGAATAAAATGTAGTTATTTGAAAGAATGACTAAACATCACTGTCTCTCCATCTGTCAGCCTGGTAGGATGTTAATCTCTCTTCCACTGCCATGCCTCCTCACAACCTCAACTGTTCTGCAGAGCTACCTTGGACACTACATCAAGAGGTAGGAACTCCCACAGTGATGCCCTTTTGTACTCTTTTAAACCATCCCCACCTATTGTTGAGTAGCCTGTAGACAAACACGAATACATCCGGTAAATGCTGCTTTCTCTCATCCACAGCTGGAAGCCCCGTCTCTCTCCGCTCTTGTCTCTCTGTGTCTTCCTTGTGTGTGAGAGACACAAAGGAGAACATTCTGACTGGCTCCCATACATCAGTGTCCTGCCCGACACATACACATGCCCTGCTTATTTCCCTGATGAGGTCATGGCTCTGCTGCCGACCAGTGTGAGAAAACAAGCTGTTGAGCAGAGGGAGGCCGTGCAGGAAATTCATTCTTCAAATCAGGATTTTTTCAGGTGTGTCTGGTCAGACAAAGCCAGTTTAAACACAGTTTAATGCACAAGAGGGAGCGCTATACTGTGACACATCAGCACATGCAATGTCCTTTTTCACATGATTTATTTATATACCTCTTGTGAGCAACATGTCCATTGTCTGCTCACAAGAGATGAATAAATAAATCATGTGAAAACGGACGTTCCATGAGTGCTGGCATTTTCTTTTCTTCATATTATCACAATATAGCACAACCTCCTTAGGTTTATTATTGTGATTTTATCATAATGTATTAGTTTAGTAGATTAATTGTGTAAGCGTTATCAAATAACTGAAACGGACAAAATTCATCCTAAAAGTACGAATGGCAAGGTGAAAGTGTTTAACATTATTGTTTCTGACAGCTTTTGAACAAAAACAATAAAGGGAGTTAATGTAATTATGAATTAAACAATAACTATTAATGAAACTCGCTATCAATGAAGTGCATCAAATGCAAAACCTGTCCTGCATCATTTAATTCTTTATTAATCTCTATTCTATTCTGTTCTGATCGCTAATACAGATCTCTACAGCCAATTCTGAACAGACCTGCAGGGGAGGTGTTGACGTATGAAGCTTTGAGGTGAGAAGAGAACATGCTCACAGTGTACCCAAACAGTAGTGTTTAGAGTAGGGGTGGGATGATTCATTTACCGGCAGTTCAAGCTGGCCTCTCTTCAGGTTTTTTAAATAGCAGATGGATGGAGATGACACTTGTGTGAGGCTGCAAACTGATGACAAAAAACGGAAACACTTTGCTGATGCATCATTTCCATCCATCACCCGTTTAACAACTTGGATGAGACATCTTGCCTCCTTTTGACACGACTGTTTGGGTACCCACATCCACACTATTGTATCCAGAGCAATACAACCATGGGCAGTCTACTTATAGCCAACAAGTTATTTCCAAGTCTACAAAATAAATACTTTCCTCTATGCAATGCACAATGTACCGGTAATACGTTCTTGAGCATCACTGAAGTAACGACTAGATGTGTTCTCTCTCTCTCTCATTAGGTGGGCATGGTGTAGTGTCAACACACGCTCTGTCTTCATGTCCCACCCACCCAATCCCTTCCTGTCTGGAGAGGATGTTTATGCTCTAGCTCCCTTCCTGGACCTGCTCAACCACCGGCCTGACATACAGGTTCATATCACTGTACACAAACCTATTTAGTTGTTAATAACTGACGCTGGTGACAATTACTGTTTCTAACAGCTGATGCAGATGCTACTAACAAGTAAAAGGCAGGATTTGTATATATTGTATGCTCTGCGCGTGTATTTGTCCAGGTGTCGGCAGGTTTCAATCACGCATCAGGATGTTATGAGATCATCAGTGATGTCGGTGTGCAGCGCTACCAGCAGGCCTTTATCAACTATGGTTCTCATGACAACCAGCGCCTGTTACTGGAGTATGGCTTTGTCGCCTCCGGCAATCCTCACAGTGTCGTCTATGTGGACACAGGTGACCTGCTGCAGTCAGTCAACAAATCAATTGTGGGATGTAGACAATTCACCAGGATGCCACCTGGAAATGTTGTCAAACAATTTGAAGCTGTTGAATGCATGAATGGAATTTGAGTCTGACCTAAAGCCTATTAAGCGTAAAGCCTATTATGTTGCTTTTCGCCTGATAAATCTAAAATTCTTTGGCAAGCTAGACGTCATGCAGCAAAGTATAAATTGGACGCAAGTTTGTTGATTGTTTTTGTTCAAAGGGTGTGTCTAGATTATATTACAGTCATGTGTATTTTCTAGTTGATTGGTTGTTGTAAAAGGTTAAAGAAAAACAAATATTCCTATTTGGTTCCCCAGGTGTTCTCTGTGAGGTGCTAAGAGGTGACAGAAGTTTGGAGCAGAAGATGAAGTTCCTCAAAGAGAACAACTTCATACAGTAAGATCTGCTTTCTACACTAGATTCTACCGTACATAGTGGGACTTCACACACCAAACACACACATTTGGCATTGGTTGACTGCATAATTCCAGTTGTTTACTGTTAACTTAATGCCACCTACAGAATGCTGGTTACATTTTGCATAGATCCAGTGATCCAGTGAGCCATGACATTTTGCATAGATCCAGTGATCCAGTGAGCCATGACATGGCTCAAACCTTTACCTCCTGTTTTTCTACCAGTAACCTAACAGTGTCCAGTGAAGGTCCCAGTTGGAGGCTGATGACGGCTCTAAGAATTTTGGCACTGCCTCAGACACTATAGTAAGATCATTTCACTCACATCACATCACATTATACTGTAGTTATATTTCATTTTTCAGGCCAGGTTTACCCGAACATTTTGTAGAAAGGGACCCTCTCTAGACCCTCTCTAGATGTGATTATCATTTGTTTCCATCTTCTGGATATTGTATTGATTTCACTGTTGGGCAGGACCACAATGGAAACAAGACTATAGGGATTTAAGTGTTATCCTTTTAGCAAAATTATTGTATCCTTTAAAAAAAACTGATAATAAATCAATCAAACTTTGTTTTTATAAGACAGTAATTATGGTCTGTTTTTCTATGTATCTGAAGTCCACAATGGAAGTCTGTGTTACTTGGTCAACTATTGACTGAGGAGAGAGAGCAGTGGTGCATCCAGACTGCATGGACTCTGTGTCAACACTTACTGCTGGACACACATGCAGCATTAGATAAGGTAAGCAAGTACCTTCATCCACATACAAAACCCTCTGCCTATCCTATCCAGTAAGGCTTTTTAACATATGAATGTTTGAGTGAGCCTCTGTATTTGTGTGCACGTGTAGATTTCCCATCTCCACAAGCAGTGTTCTGCACCAATCAGAGAACAACTGGATGTGGTCAGATCAATCAGAGAAGAGGAGAGATGCATCCTAGGAAGGTGTTTGGAGCTGCTTCAAGGCATGCAGAGACAGCCATTGTCCTGCAAACCTGAAGACACAACCTTGACTACAGTATAGATACAGTAGGGATATCCGGCAGAAAGTGTGGACTGTCTTTTGAGTACTTGTTAAATTAGTTTTAAACAACGGTCATGTGGTCAATGTGGTTTTACATCTGGTATGAATAGAAAGCGCTCCAGTATAAAGGATCTCCTGATGCAATGCTATAGTTGAAACTAATTGCAACAGTCTGTTGCACAGCAGGGCTACACCTTTTCAGCAATGACCCAGAAACGTATCCGTGCTGGTCATGACCCAACCCAAGAAGTATTTATTGTTTGACTGCTGATAACAGCCATGTTTTAATAATTAATGGCTAAAGAAAGGGATAAGCATATGTGCAGAGCATATGTGCAAAGCATGTTTTTCCAGAAACTAATCTTAATCTTCCATATTCAAATGTAGTATTCCCATTGCCTTCTCATGTAGCTAAGTTTAAATATCATTGTCATTATGACATGTTCCCTTGAGAACTGTCTGCTCCCAAAAACCTACAAACAGATCAAATCTCAGGAAGAACACATTTCACTGCCTTCTAATGCTTTCTAAAGTTGATATACTGTAATTTAAATATGTTTGGAAATAGTTTTGTCATATTGAACTATAAAACTGTTACTGTTCACTTATTCATTTTGTCTAGCAAAGTTGTGAGTTTCACTGGAAGTTGTGAGCAAATATCTGTAAGTTGGAAAGATAGACCACACACAACGGTCTGTAAAACAGTGACCATAATTGCCTCAGTCTCTCTGCCCCCACCCCGTTCACTTTAAACATCAAAACCAAGCTCTAGTTTACTAATGGGGCAAGCACCTATGTCAACAAGTGGGATCCTTTAGGGAAAGGGGGCTCTAAATTGACCTACACAGTACACAGCACCTGTAGGAGGCACTAGGGCAGCCCTGTTAGCTACAAATTAAAAAAATCCAAATAGCTACTATTAAATTATCTAACACTTTATTTTTTAAACACACCCAAATCCTAAACTGTACAAATCTGGGTGGGTTGTTTGTTTTGATCCTGACAATTATGTCTGAAGATGGTAGTCAGTTGTATAATCCAACCTACGAGGTTTGTTTTATTAAAAAAAAAAAAAAAAATTCAGTGTAGTTAATGGAATTACACATGGGTGATTACTTACAATTCAACATATAGGTAAACAGTATTTTTATGCATTTATAAGTAATCAAATCAGGTCTGTAAGAGTCATGTGTCCTTAATGTAGGTATGGATAATCCAATCAGCTGTGTCTGGGAGTCCAGATAATTTACACTTAACATTTTGTGACGTACACAGCTAAGCACCACAGAGGACTGGGTGTGTTCGGTAATGGTTGCAGTAGTTTCAGAGAGTGGGACGCAGGCAGTGCTGTGCTGTCAGAGCTGAACAACGGCCGTCCTCTTTTGGTGAAGCTGGACCATCTCCATGGCAACCGTGGCTTCATATAGAGGGACAGGCTCCTGAGGCTGGGGTCTGTACAGAGAGAGAGAGAGAAAACTACATATACAGGCAATTTCTTAAAATGGAAACGTCTAAAATGTTAAAAAGGGACTAGTGGAGATAAGATTAATGAGAACTAACACAAGTCATTACTAGTGTGCAAAATCTACAAGCTCACGTGTCATGCTGTGATGCAGTTGTGAGTTTTGTGTTTTTGTCTGAACCAAAATCGTTTTTAGTCGATGAAATCAACTGTAGATTTAGTTGACTATTTTTTTTAACGACTAAAATAAGGTTCCTACCCCATTGGGAGTGGGTTTGTATCCACTTCCTATGTCCCAATAATCACACATAAGCATGCTTACTGAATTCTATGACATGACATGACATGACATGACAGTGACTGAATTCCATGACATGACATGACATGACATGACTGTGTGCGTGCGTGCGTGTGTTTTCTGAGCACTTGTTCTATATCATTCTCAAAATTTCAAAAGGAAGAGGTTGATATGCATTTCAAACCCCATCTGATTGGAATAATCTACAAAAAATCAATTGTGTCCATCTCCTCCTTTAATATGTTTAAAGAATATATTTTCACTCTACTTCAAAACAACACTGTTCTAATCTTTCTTAGCAATTATTCATGCCACGCTAAATGCCTCTAAAAGACATGAACTCAGCTGTCAGAATATTTACATACACCCGTTTTTGTACAGTGCACTTGCAAGTGTAGGCAAACGCATTGGAAGGTGTTAGTCTTACCGGAGGATTCCAGCCGACAACTTCTCCACAATGTCTTTCAGGATGTCTGACATTATTGTTAAGACTTATTAAATTGGAACACATGTATGGGCACAAAGGCGATGCTTGCATTGTGTGTACAAGTATGGTATGGTTATGCTATGAAGAAGTAAACAGTCATCGGTTAGTGTGCATGCACTGTATATGCATTGTTGTCGAGGTGTTATTGGATACGGAGGTATCGTCCTTGCTGAGCTGATGAGGCTGTCCAGACATCACCGTTGAGGAAAGACACAGAAGCTGATTTTAAGTAGAGCAGTCTGCTGTCTGGAGGATCCAACTACGGAAGCACAAAAACAAAACAAACTTCTTACGGTACTGATGAAGGACAGAAAGGGCACTGATACAAGACTGCATGGTCTTCACTCTACAGTGTGAAGGCAAGCACTACTCAAACTATCAATTATTAAGTTTATTATATTTTACTTTTATGGTTAATGAAAGGGAAGGGGCTAGGTATGTTAACGTATGTTATCAACGTAAGTATCAACTGAACAGTCCACTTAAGCCCTATGTCATACCTTATCATACAGTACCAACAGTAGTTGATATAAGTAAGGGATAAGTTATTAGGAAACAACCCTCCGGTTCGAAAGGTGTTATCCTGCTTATTACATAGCTTGATACATTAATACATAATACATACATAAATAACTAATGATTGACAAATAGTACATAACAGTAGTACATAACTGCTTTTATTTATCTGCAGTTGTGTAGGCTACATTAGTCTGGGCTAGGAGGTTGTGTTGTGACATACAGTATGTGACCGCTCATGTGACCAGAATGCTCGCTTCTGATTGGAGCATTCATTCAAGCCATGTAATAAAAGCTCATAATGCATCACATACCAAAAGCTAAAAGCGCATATGTTGTGTGCTACCAGAGTACATTTGCTATTTTCAGACTTACAGTAGATTTACTTACTATTATTTACAGTATATTTTGTGACATTGCTATACTCAACATTGAAGTAAAAAAAAAAGTAGTAGTTCCACTGTTGTTACTACCTGCAGGTCTTGGTGTGATGTAACCCAGTGCCCCCCCACTCCCAGCACACTGATTACGTCATGTTTGTGTGGGAGAAGCTTGGTCTCGGCTGACTCATCCTCCTCGTGGAGACGCACTGAACCAACAGGTACACGCAGACAGAACATTTACATGTTAAGCCAGAGGGGTTAGTCGAGTTGTTTCATGCCTCTGATGGGCTAAACAAGGGGTGTGTGACTGTGCAGTGATTTAGACTTCATGCACCCACATGAACATTAATGAACACACACTGTGCTTTTTACCTCCAGAGTCTATGACTGTATCCACTCCCAGGCCTCCTGTCTCCTCCAGAACCGTAGACAAGAGGTCTGATGAGTCATCATAGACTGGAATCACCCTGGCTAAAAGACACACACACAACACAATGCTAGTGGCAGCCAACTCCATGCAGTATAAAATATCTTTAAAAACAAAAACAAAAAAATACAAGCCAGAGTAGAGCCTCGATATATCTGCCAGAGATAGGATTTAGACCAGGGTGACCAGTTGCGCCTCTTTGTGTGGGACAGTCCCTCATTTTCAAGACTTTTCAAGCGTCCCATAAATTGAGACTCTGTCCCAAATTGTGACTGGGGCAAGCACCAGTGCCCAAATACTTTGTGGTTCTGTTGTCTCTTTTCCTGCTGTAGATGTGTTTTGGTGCCACTATATTTCCACATTCATTTATTTTTGGAATATTGACAATTGACATCAATATGTTAATAATTCTGCTAACCACATTTGTCCCGTTTCCCCTCTCAACTTGTCCCACACATGCAACACTTCTGTCCCTCATATGAATAGTTTGGATCTGGTCACCCTAATTTAGACTTTAAAGCATCACTTTGACAAATGCATTTAACACTTTATCACATAATCCTGACACAAGACAACAGACAACATTGTTTTAGTCAATTAAGTGTTTTTTTTGTGAAAACAAAAGTTTATTTGTTAAAAACAGTTTAGAGCAACAGAAAGAAATAGAATTGTCTCACCTACTAGAGGTTCCTGAACGCCTGAGGAACAATGAAGGGGAAAGAAATGAAACGGAAAGGGAACAGGTTGAAGTAAAAGAGATAACAGCAAAGCATGGAGAAAAAAAGAGTAGAGACTGGAGCACAGCCTCCTCCATTTAACTGCCCCGTGTCAGAACATGGAAGTCAATGTTGCTAAGTGTATGCTGAAAGCAGATTCATTACGGCACTTCAAACTGTGGACATATTCATGTAGTACTACAGACCTACGCTGGGCCGCAGCTGCTCCAGGAATGTGTGCTGCTGTGGCGTGTGAGACGTAGCCAGGACCTTGACTCCATGGTAACACGCCAGCTGGATGCACAGCAGGCCAAAAGGCTGGGAAGGGCCATAGAGAGTGTGTTAAAACACATGATGCAGACAAGCAAATCAATTCAACAGAGACCTTCCCTGGGAAGAAAACAAGATACCGTACACATCATCGCCATACAAAGCTGGAACACCAGAATGACCTCTCGCACACGCACGCACGCGCGCGCACACGCACGCACACACACACACACACACACACACGCCTTTAACTATACTGTTTTACATACACTGCCTCCATCCATGATCAGGAGTGTCTGTCCGGCTGCCATGCGTGCGTGTGTGTGTAGCGCTGTGTAAGCTTTCACACTGTCCTGCAGTGCACCTGCCACACACACCCAACCCAGCTTCTCTGGCTTGTGAACTGGAGGAGAGACACAAATGTACACGAGATGTACGGACTACATAATACTGTACGTGTCGTGCGCACACACACACACACGGTTTCATCATGTTTTAGGAAATGTGAAGTATTTGGTCCAAATAGTATTCCCTTTCTATTGGCAACAGAGCATTTGTTCCCTGTAGGTTGACAACTTGCCATGTGGATTAATTCTACCAAACCAACAACAACCACAGGACATTCAACTTTTAGTTGACCTTTTTTTTTATTTTTTTAAATTGACATAAAAGCGTGTGTGTGTGTGTGTGTGTGTGTGTTGCCATTACCCAGATAGTGTTCATCTATATCAACAACATCGCAGAGTCCAGAGAAAGGCGCATCAAGTGGCAGGATACCTGGAAATAGAGTAAACAGGGCAAGATTAGAGCTGCATTTACTGAGGCACACACATAATGGGAAACAAAGAAAAAACAACAACAACAACAGTAGTGGCATCACATGTTTCTTACCTACAACCTCATCATCAGGCTGGAAGAAGGAAACACTGGAGCCCACTGCAGGAAAACAGAAAGAAGATAATACAATAATCTAATGTAGTTGAAACAAAGATGTTGAGAGCTTTGTTTAAACTGATTTATTGCAAGTGTTTTTTCCTGTTAGAAGGTATTATAGGCAAGTTTACCGAATATTAGGTAAGGCTTAAATCCTCTAAACCCGAATTGTTGTCTCTGTACTCCCCACCCCCATTACACCAAATGTCTTTGCCACAAATGTACAGATCTATCTATTTTTGACAGATGTACCCCCGGAATATATTTACTGGGTTTGAAATGGTTGATATGAGAGAGGAAGAGAGTCAGACCTTTCAGGATTACCCCAACCACGTCTCTGCCGACAGGAACTAAATCTCTCTGAATGCCCAGGTCTCCTAGCAACTAGAAACGGCAAGGTGTGAATGAGACGGAAAACAGAGAATCTGTTAATCTGTTAAAAATACAAATATGTATTGTATTATACCACTGCATGCATATATAAGGCAGGCTTGAATCTTACACCATAACAACCATCTGTTACCAGAACAAATCATCTAACATTACTCAACTTATGGATAGAGTGCTGTAATATTACTGATGATATAATACTGTAATGATAATAATGTAATAATACTATTGTTATCATTGATAAATACTATTATTACATTATTATCATTGCGGCATTCTAATGAATGACTGAATTACCTTGAAGTTCAATGGACTGAGTCCACAGGCCTTGACCTGTACCCTGACCTGATGGCTGTCTAATTTCGCTGGAAGTGTCTAGAGAGACGGACAGAGAACTTTATGAAATGATTCAGACACATCTTCACTTAAGGCAGTTATTCATGTCAAATAGTGGCATATTCAATATATACTGTATCTGTAGTAACGCCCAGGATTCGAACCCGGGTCTCCCACGTGAAAGTCTAACATCTTAACCACTAGACCAAGAGGACATCCCCTTGGTCCGGGGGCAGATAACTAGACTTTGGAGGCCATCACGACAGAGGCTGTAGCCACCTGATGACAAACGTAACTCTTCATGTCCCACATTGCACGTTGCAATACACTCTTACATCCCAGTGCCCTTGTTAAGACATTTAGACATTTTATTTTAATTTAAGGCTCTGTGAGCCTAGGAGTATTATATTGGCACAACATGGTCATTATTTTTCAATAAACATATCGATATACAGTATATTGATAAATCAATATATATCATATCGTGGACTCTGTATCGTGAGGTTGCAAGCAATATCCACCACGAATGTTACAGTAATGAGACTTTTCCAAGCTGTCTTGACTAGACAAAAACAACTGTTGGATAAAGGGGAATTTCACCCATTTTCAACATTTTACTGTCATTAATATACCTTAGTTAGATATGTTTTGTGGAAATACCCATTCTCTGTCTCGTAGAAATGAGGTCTAAAATAAAAGTATTATTTAGCATGCATGTGAATAACATCTTGATTCTGTTGAAAATGATTGGAATACCCTTTAAGACAGTTATTAAATATGTCAATATATGACACTATTCCATCACTATTCACTAGACACAAATACAAATGTTAGTTGTCAACGTAAACATACAGCATATAACATGGATATAACCCAATAACCCACCGTCTCCTGAATAATGAACTTGGTCTCAGCATCACTCCCTCCGGGTCTGCAGTACAAGCCTTTCATGCTAACAGCTATCTAGTGTTTTAAAATGACGACCCAGGAGCTACTTGAAACAAATCATCTACTCTGGTGCACTCGGTATCTACCTTTCAGCAACGAGCTTTCAGATTTCTTAACATTTGATTCATTTAACAAGTAAAGCGAAAGCAACTGCAGCACTGCGATCAGCTGACTGTAGCTGTTGTCGTCTTGTCTCTTCTTCTATCTGTCCCGTGTGTGTCTAAATGATTGCGTTATTGCCTACTACTGGTATTTGTGGATTACTGCATCTAACAATGAGAAACAATAATCTGACATCTTCGTTTTTGTGTCTCGATCATATATTGTAGGTCTCGAATAACTGAGATATTTGAAAGGTCAGTCATAATATCAATCAATCAATCAATCAATCAAAAGTCACACAATATTACACAAGTGTATACACTACACAGTGTGGTTAATCTAAACTTTCACAGTACAATGTCTGGGCTGTTACACACATTTCAAGCGTAAACAATAAAGTAGGCTATTTAGTCAATCAATCTATCAATCAGCCACATTAAAACTCTCTTAGAAAGTGACAGATCTAGGGCCTCCCACCACACAAAGAGAAGCTAACCCCACTCAGAGCTCCATAGCCATTGGCCATACTTCATGATTATGATGACAGTCATCTTTCAGATGAGAGAGAAGAGAGAACTCAACCTCGCAGCCCCACCCAATTTCACAATGTTAAAGGAACAGTTGAAGGAGGCCCCATTTTGATGAATCGAATATAAAGAGGAGGAATACATAGCTAGGCTATATTTTATTTCCTATATAATATTTTTCCTGATTACTATGTTTTCAAAACAACTTCTGATAGAATGCATTTTTCCCTACTATAAAGCATTTTGTCATTGAATGAGGTTGTTAACAATAATAATATGAATAATAATAGTAATAATAGACTAATAATAATAATGTAACAATGCAAAAATAAATGTATATACAAACAACAATTATATAATGAAATAGTAGCAAGGTAACGAATCAAGAGAGATTAGGAAATAGGACAAAATGCTATTCTATTTAAAAATAATGTTTTACTAGCAGTGTTGGGACATGTGCACTACGTAACTTAATATATTACATAATATATTACCAAAATGCAGTAACTTGTGATATAAATATATTACTTAACAAAAACAATCTAATACATTATACTTTTCTTACTGCCTTACTGCATTACATTCAATATTACTTTCTGTCAATCTGTCTCGTTGCAAGTGTTCTTGTGAAATTATCTTGACAACTGCAAAGGGTAAATAATTACTTATTTTCTATAATTTGTCATCAAATTATGTACTGGCTTCCATGAATTCAAGGAATACATTTAAAGGTAGGGGAAGTGATTTGAAATTCATGGTGTAGTACCAGCCTGGTGCACTAGGGGCCCCCAAAAGTAGCTACACTATGTGAACCTGCTGCTCTCTCCTGATTGGAGGAGAATTGTGGTGACCTGGGGAACTTTTATTAGCTCCTCTGCTAACGTGGGGGAGGGGGAAACTCCATATGTGGTTTCCACACCTTATAATAGAGCATTTTAACAGAAAAAAAAATATTTTTTGGGTGATATCTGACAAAAGTGAAATCACTTCCCCTACCTTTAACTCCAGATAGCCATAAAATAAAATAATATGTAATAGTAATATTAATATATTACACTTGCTCAGACAGTAATATTGTAATATAATATATTGCTTTAAAATGAAGGTAATAATTAAGTAACAATGTAAAGTAATATTCCCAACAGCCAACACTGTTTAATAGTGATTTAAAGGCAAAGGCTTACTACCTGAGAGGATACAAATGTGAACCAAATGGACCCTAGCGGGTCCATTTGGTTAGATTTGTACCCTCTCAGGAAACGGGATCTGAAAGAAAAATCATTAACATGGTGAAATACCCATGATGTCATGAGATATTCACCATTCACCATTTTTTCAGACCTCCATTTTTAGGAAATACAGAATTGGGGGGACTTTAGTTTTTATCATGTCCACACAACATCTCTAAGGTATATTAATGACATATTAAAATGTTGAAAATGGGCAGAGTTCCCCTTTAATCATTCCAAACCCTTTCACTCCCCTCATCATTTAACCTCTGGCCTTGAGAGAGAGGGGGGGTGAAGGCAAAGGCAGGGCAAAATATCGCTTTTACATGGAATCTCGCGACACTATAGTAACCTCAGTCAACCTTTCGCGAGATCTCGCGATAACTGGCTCCACCGTTACCCCATTTTCCAACAGACTCTTCGTCGGTCGGGAGGAGGGAGGGAATGATTTCATTCGCTTCACGGGGAGAGAGAGAGAATCACAGGAAAGGGTTTCGCTGATTAAAAAAGGGACATAGTTTTGGGAGAGGAATCATACGTCCTATGTGGTTTCACAAACACACAGCGGCCCGCCCTGTCTGTCAAGGATGGACGTTGAACTAGCATGAGGTAAGAGAACAGAACATAATACATGTTATTATGATGTGAAAGAATGTCCCCTGACTGAGCGACGGACGGGGCTAACAGTTCTGACATTAGCTTCTAAAACTGGTTAGCTATATAGCTTTCCGTTGCTGGTATGTGTAACGAACATTCTGCTGTTAGCGTGGCCAAGTCCGTTCTATTTGCATGTGTAGTTACTAGCCGGCTCAGCCCAGCGGGGGTTGTACTTTAACATGGTTAGCTGCTCGCGTTTAGCCTGTGCAGCATTAGGGGCAGCGAGTCGGGATCCCACCGCAGTTCTAGGAAAGCCCCGTTGTGATTGGCCAGCAGTCAATGTGACTGACAGTTTACATTAATTATAATTCTGCCCAAACCTCAAATAAGGACTTATGCACAGCATTGGTTTCCCACAACTTGTCCATGTCAAGGACCCCCAAATTGACACAAAGTAGCCCGTGGACCCCCATTAATAGAGAAGTTTTACGGCTCTAGCAGCGATTCTCAACCAGTTTAATATCATTGACCCCTAGTTAGACTTCCATCCATTAGTCCACGGGCCCCCGCTTGATCGCACTTATATTTCTGCGATCTCTAATTTATATTGTAAAAGCAATGACATTTGAATTCTGAGAGTGTATTTGGTTACATTTTGTACACTCAGAGTTATAGATGATCATTTGTAATCTATGTATACTCTGTATAACAGTTAAAGGTCCATAAAAGTCAAAAAGGTTCTATCAATTATCTGGGAACCCCCTGGAACAACATAATAAGCCCATAGGTGTCCCCTGGAGCCCACTTTGGGAAACCCTGGGCCCTAAACCTAACCTCAGTAAAACTATGTTTGCCTGGGATCCAATCAAACACATATGAAGGCGGGTCTATCCCATAACCGTGGTGTGATTCATAATCACGCGCCAGGGACCGCTAACTAGCCAGCGGGCTAAATCACTGCATCAGCACTGCTGCTACTGCTGCTCAACGGTGATCGCGCTGATGTTGTTGAGCTCGTTTTATTTGACAAGTACACACACGTATATGGTGTTATACGTTAGGCAGAACGGGGGGTTAGATCCTGTGGCCTTTAATGTTATGCAAAGTTATGCATCATCATCACAGCATCACAGAACATCTGTCTCACCATCACGAATAACTGTTGTTCAGCACAGCAGCAGCAGCCTAACATGAGGTTGTTGGCTGCAGGTTAATCATCCAGATTCCTGAGTAAAGCATGGCTGTAACTAGGAATTGTTTTTTTTGTCATTTGAATGGGAAGAGTCCTTCCTAGTTGCAATGATGCTTTAATACCAGCGCGAATGCACTCTCACCCCGGCCAAAACAAACACTCAACCACTGGCACCGTCATAGATTATTATTTATACACATGGACTGATATCTCTATGCGAGATTCTGGGAATACACCGTTATCTGACTTATCTCTCATGTGCGTGGTTGCGTGCAACACCTTCTACTGTAATTCAACAATTTTATGTAGCCCCATGTGCTTCATTGTTCAGGCTTGCTGGCCCTTTAAATGCCACGGGTCAGCACTGTCACTGTGTCACAATCGTGTCCACAGTTTTTACCCTGAGATCTGAAAGGGTTGCAGGTCAGAACAGGGGAGGGTATGTTTGGTGCTATAGTGCGACTCAAGGTCATGATTCTCCCGGACAGTCGCGGTGTCAGTGACCGGCACACTGGGGAAAAGAATGTGGAAATATTATATTCATGAATAAGTGTGGGAAAGAGAGAAGGGTGAATGTAAACGTGGTTGATAAGAGACTTGACAGTGGCATCCCAACAGGTCGCGTTACTTTCACAACTCTGATAAATGTTTTTTTGTGTGTGTGGGTGGGTGGGTGTGTGTGAGTGAGTGAGAGAAAGAAGGAGGCTGTGGACTGGGGTCGGACTCAGTAGCAGTAGTGTGTTAGATGGAAAAGTGCGAGTGTGTGACAAGATTGTGGAGTGTGAGAATGCTGATGATGAAACAACGCCATAGTTATTAATAATCATGCTGGCATCGCCTCCTACTGTCCTCCCACCGCCACACAAAAACACCCACTACATTTCAGAAACTTGAGCAAGCTTGTATGCAACAAGGCTATAGCAAGAGGCTAGTGACACTCCCTTCTGGAATGTACTTCAGACAGGTTCAATAAAGTATCTACTGTACAGTGAGTGTCCAACCATCCATGGATGGATATGTAGATACAGACTGTGAACTTTCCATCCCATATTTCAGTTGTGGCGTGAGCGCGCACGTCATGTGGTCTGACGGAGCCAATGGGAAGACATAGGGTATATGATCTAATGGGAAGCAGTGAACACCGAATTATAAGTAAAAAGAACCGTCTAGCCCTGCGTGCTGCGCGTGCGACATTACATGTGATCACCCGGAGCCACATTTCAGTCCCCTGTCCCTTTCGGGGTACAACTCTTCTGCATACATGGGATTCGTGGGACCATCGGTGTGATGAAAGAATGAAACAATGAGGTATAGTAGCAGTAAGTGTTGTGATTTCGATTGACTAACCATGTGGGCCTTTAAGGAGTGGAGGGGCTCACAGTTCGAAACCCGGGCGTTACATTGGTGCTGTGATCAGGTTTCAGCGTGGGGGAGGTCAAAAGTATCTCTCCTGGACCAAGGGGATGTCTCTTTGATTTTGTGGTTAAGATTTTCATGTGGGAGACCTGAGTTCAAATCTGGGCGTTAGACAAACAAATCAAGATGATACCGATGGGGCCGTATCACACGACAAGTTCTTACGCTTATTACACACAGATATAGATAGAGTATATGTGTTGGGCACGGGATGTGATCAAAAAATAAGAGACAAGAAGAAGAGCATCTCATATCAATTCAATTCATATCATTGATCACGGATATCAGTCTATCTGATAAAGTAGTTAGTATCAACACAATCAATTATGCATGGATCAGAGTGATTCACCACGTTTAGGAACTGGGTCAAGCAGATGAAGGACATAATTCATAACAGGTAGTGCCTCAGAAATGTGTAATACAGACGGCGGTGACAGCAGGACAGCGAGGGGGGAGGTGGTCGCTGGTACTGGCGGTTAGATGGATATTGGATGGGGAAAGAGTCTGCTTCCTAATCTGTATTGAAGCCTCTGTTTTGTGTGTGTGTGTACCATATGTGTCTTTGTGTTTATGGTATGTGTATTTTAGGGGCTTATACTAGACATGCATCTGCCACAAGCCTTTAAAAAGGGCTGACACTCAATTATAAGGATTAATCCGACCCTTCCGCCCCCCACACACACTCACACTCATGCACTAATCGAGTCCGCAGACATAAAGCACAGTATGTATACAATACACACACACTTATTTGCTTTAGAACTACAAAAGGATGACTGGAAGAGAGAGAAACATGTAGTTTAAAATTTAGATGCAACACAATATAGTCCTGTCTGTGTATTGATATAATTTTATTTTATTCATTGATTAATGCTTAACATTTATACTTTCTTGTTTGGCTAAATTAAACTTAACATTTTGCCATAATCTAGTCAATTTCTACCTTTTTAAAATGTTTTGTTTTTTTTGTCAAGTAATTGTTGCACCACTAGTAGTTTTGGCTCAAACTTAACTCTTACCTGTTCCTGGGTTTCAGCTCCTTCTGTAGCTGTTGCTTGCTTAGACACCTGAATCCAACCCAGGTGATTAATATATGCTTATCTTATTAACAAATTTTGTTCACAAAGCCTTGTGAATGGCCTTTCTGTCTGAGCTACTCTATGAAATACAGCCAGTTGAGGAGATCACACTCAAATTCTTCACTCTTCATGGATAAGAGAATTCCTGACAGGAATCACAGCAATGGAGTGGCTGCCATAGCTGGCTGTGTGTGCACCCAACTTAATAATCCAGCCTGACAATGTTTCTGTAGCAGGTTCGAATCCCAATTCCGACAACCTTTGCTCAGTTTGTTGCATGTCACCTCTCCTGCCAGTGTACTTTGTAACTACCAGTAAGTTGCCAGGGGGCGTCTTATTGGCATGGTCGTGGACGTGTCGCGTCTTTGGCATACGGGTCAAACCAACATGGAATTAATTCTGTAATGGTGCCAATAAGCAGCAGGTCTTGATTGTACAGGGCCTTACATTCTCTATGTTTTAATACATGCCCAGGTAGAGTCAGGCCCTGTTGAGATTTGACAACCCTTGTTTACGCTCTCTGTCTGGCATGGCTGCACTAATAACTTTGGGACAGGCCTGTCTAGAGTTTGAATGGACAAAGTATAAGTCAAAAGGGCGACATTGAAGAGTTAGGATGGATGGAGAAGGATCAACGTATGGAATGGGTCGTGACATATTATGGAGATCTGAGGTCAGATGTAGAGTTGCTGGCCGATATTGACAGCATCAGGGAGCTTCACTATGTTAAGGGCTGGGCTGGGCACCATACTGGTATATGGGGGCTGATGTCACAATGCCATGTGATGTCACAATGACCTGGGGGCCTGCCTGGTGTGACACACTGACTGGAAATGCAAGATTCCGTACTGTCCCTGATCACTGCTGCTCAAGTGCAAGAGTTGGCTCAATGCTGAGGAGCACCAGACCCATCACTCACACTTTCTTATCGGTGGTGCTCTTTGCTTGTGACATTTTTTTTAAAAAATGCTAGTGCCGGTGCTGCCAAGTAAGATGGCTAATTTAATTTAAGGTGAACCTGAGAGTATTTCCTTAGATGTAGACTGACATACAGTATCAGGGGACGACGGGGAGTAACATTTATCCACAGTCTGTCTGTAAAGCAACAAAGTATATCAAGCCCGTGTGTGTGGGCTTTGTTTCTGTGACCTAGTTAAGCTGGTTATTTTGTCCCCCTACTCGCTCACGCACGCTCACACTCCATGCACAGGCACACGCGCGTACACAGACTTCCAGTCTTCAGAGTGCGCTGATCAAAGAGTTGGTTCTGAGCAGAGTGTGCACGTATGAAAGTGTGTACGTCAGACACCAGGGTGTGTGTCAGTGCAGCGCAGCGAGGGCCAGAGGGCGGTGATTCAAGTTGACACACACACACACACACACACACACACACACACACACACACACACACACACACGCACACACCCTTGCCAAGAGTCCTGCTCTGCTGTGCTGATAATCAGATTATTTGTTATTGATATTATTGCATGTCTGGTGGTCATAGAGATAGGGGGAAGGCATGTCTGGATCTGATTAACATAACTCTGCAGATGTCATATAGGCTGAGGATTGTATGTTGTTGATGGTGTTTTTGTGTGTTTTCTATGGCTGACCTGTGTGCCCCCTAAACTATCTGAATTGTGTTAGAAGGAAAATAAGAAAGGGCGTTTGTTATTTCAAGTAATTTCAACATATTGTTCCATTTTGAAACTATGCAATGGACGACTACACCCGTTTTCAACCTATATCTTGGTCCTCACTGATGCTAAATGATAATGGCTAAAAATGTGTTCGGCGAGGAGGAACGCATGTTTTCTGTTTTACAAACCATTATAGCATGCTAACATTCTTGGAATAGAAAGCCCTGGATTCCCCATTGATAGTTAGGTGATTCTTGAACAGCCCCCCTTTGCGTCACAGAATCAGAGTACACAAAAATGGTACCATTCTAAAGAGCATTAGTTGTAGCTTCGGTAGAACTGACACAATGCAGTCTTTATTTAATGACATTTGACAAATTAATCTGACAACTTGGGGACATAGTATTTAACTCGATCCTCTTTATTCTGAATTGTCATGCAGGGACACTTACACGTGAGGATGTGTGAAATGTGCATGGGCGTGAATCTGAAACTGCAGGGAGTCACGGAGAAAGAACGAAACAAGTATCTATCTTTACTTCTTCTTTCAGTAAAGATGGAATACATTTATCTTATGTTCACAGCTGACTTCTAGCTTCTGTGGTTTTTACTAACAATAGCTTGTGAAGTGGCTTACAGACCAAAAAGTTTGCTTCCTGGCTGCATTGGCTGAGAGCAGGAAGACATATTGTTGCCGCAATATTTAATGT
>CM076974.1:26707703-26740203 GCA_039105355.1 Benthosema pterotum | reverse complement strand
TTTTCCCACTTTTTCCCATTTTTGACACACTCGTACTAGACAGCCAATGTTGGCTTTTGTGAAAGTAAGCCAGCTAAAAAAAATGAAAAACACCCTTATTCTCTTTGCCTTCCAGTGCTCAGACGCCTCCCCTTGTTGATTGGGCGGTTCCTCAGTCATCCAGGTTGAAATACAGACAACTGTTCAACTCCCATGACAAGATGATGAGTGGACATCTCACTGGTACGCATGCACACACTCCTCGACCTAGACATCTTACTGTACTGTTTTCCCATACAAAGACTTAGCCGTGGTGGTATGCCAAGGCTTACGCTTGCACCGCCACAACAAAAGATTATGTGCTTAACAAAGAGTATTACCAATGCGGCCTCCCTATCCTTTTGCTATTGAAAGCAACTTAAAACCATAGCAAGTTAAAAGCAGATGTCTCACTTTCTCCCTTTGTCCCTCCGTCCAGTGTCTTATGCTCAAATGTACCCCACCCCCACCCCTATTATGAAGATAGCCTATGAAAATCCAAAGACAAGAAATTGCATTTCACCAACTAGTACCGTCAGTCTTGACGCTCATATGCTGGGCAGGAAGCCATAGCTCCAAATCCCCAACATGTAATATAATTGTATCAACCAGGCTTTTTTTTTGCACCACCAATTATACAAATTGAAATATCATAGTTTTCCCCACAAATTAATTATTGGTATTGCCTGTAATTGATGATGTACAAAAATAGGTTGCAAAAAACATGCAATTTGCATTTTGAGGGACCTCTATAGTAGTGCTGTGCTGAATAGATCCTTCAAAATGATTCAGTCTTTAGTGTGAACACGAACGAATTTGCGGACAATTTCTCAAATGTCTTTCCTTGTTTTCCTCCATGTGGAAAGCAGTGGTGATGCAAGGTTCAGCGAGTCGTGGCAAAATGCAACATTTTGACTAGATTCTAACGATAAATTAACCTTTTGTAGTGATCCTGAACAAAATAATTTGAGCGCTGAAATGATTTATGAACAGTAATTTCCTCGTGCTTTTACTTGTGCTCAAAGGTGGTATGAGCAGGATAACGAACTCTGAGCTGTGCAGTCATCGAACAATAATGCATGCTGCAGAGTCAGAGCTTAACCTCCGTACTATGCAATTATTTTTCAATAACCGCTTGGCTTCTCATTGATTATCCCATGCATAATCATCATATTACATATTTTCCCCACACCACATTTTAATCTTGTTTGTTTGTTTGTGTTTTCCCAGGTCCCCAGGCCCGTACTATTCTAATGCAGTCCAGCCTTCCTCAGACCCAGCTGGCATCAATATGGTCAGTGCAGTGAAATATCCCTTTAACCAGATTAAACTGGGAAAGCATCTGTGTCATTTTAGATCTTGTACATCTGATATTTTTGAAAATTTTAGATGCCTTGTGTTTAGCACAAGTGCTATGTGGAAAAAAAATCGCTAAGTGCTTATCAAGAAAGCCAAGGACATGAATGTATCTACTATAATAATTAAGCAAAATGTCTGTCTGTCTGTCTGTCTGAAACAGGCATAAGTCGTCACTGACTACAGCAATCATTCTCAGTTTTCACACACTGATTGAACATAACATTAGGAAGAGACTGACGAAGCCCTTATTTCAAATTAACACGTCCTTGATTAATAATGAATTTATTTGTGCGTGTAAATTTCCCCATTAAGTTTATATGGGAAAGTCCGACGGGCCCCCTAACGTTACACAAATCACAGCCCACCACTATCGCTGTTACCCCACTGTCATATTTCCACTGCTACACCAGCACTGGAACAAATGGTGACCCATACAATTTCGCTGGCTATACTGTGGCATGCGCAGTGCACACGGGCCACCGTCATTACTCATTTCCTCCAGGTTTGTTAGCCAACCTGCAACAGCTTTCTAAACTTTGGGACGTGTCGTTGCATCTCTGTATGTATTTATAGTTTCGATTTAACGGATGGCACGGCGTACTGTCCATTTGCCGGCACAGGCTGCGGGCTGGAACGTTAATTCACCCGTTTTATCGACACAGAATATGCTTTTGATACACTTAACTCGACGCGATGTTGGAGCAGCAGGACGGAGGCAGTGTGAAGGGAGCGACAGACACCACTTTACTGTATATACTGATCCAGGCTTCATGGGAACTGTCCGAACTGAACATGCGCTCGAACTGGGAGATATTATTGTCACCGTCACCTTTTAAAAACAAGCAGATCTGCAAGCTAACAACTCCCCCGCTCAGTCTACAGTGAATGGGTATTGCGTTTGCGACTACATTTATTCTTCTATCGTACAGCGGCAGTTTTCGCTAAAAACAAGCTGATCTACAAGCTAACAACAGCCGACTCTTGCGCTGCGCGCTCGGTCCGGTGCAGCAGCTTTTGTACTAGCTCACCGACCGCTGTATTCACGAGATGTGTTACTTTAGCTGTGCGTGTGCGTGTGTGTGCGCGCGACGCGTACTGCATCGCTAGATAGAACCCCCCCCCCCCACACACACACACACACACACAGTTATTACGTCCCCCTTTGCCAGTGGCTTTATGATGACTGTCCACAGAAACAGCTACTTTAATGCAACAAAAGTGAAATCACATTCATCAACACGTTCCTGACCCCCCTTACTTTGCCTTAATTGTATTCCCATCCTCCCATGATCAAGTATACTCGCAGTCACAATTACATTAAAGCAAGCAGAAATTCACATGATCATTGCTATAATCTATTAATTCACTACCTACACTGTTATGATCAATTAATTCACTTTACACTGTATATCATTTGGTGTTCATATATTCACAACGGGTAAGGTCCTAGTATAAAAAAAACAACAACATTGGTATGGACCTGCCCATGTCCTGTAGCATAGGGAAAGCTGTTGGTTTTCCTTAAGAGACTGAGAATGACCAGGAGAATCCCTATTGACATACATGTGCAGACAGTGTTGCGTCATTTTTCATTGATTGCTAATAAGACTTCTAAGGATAAGCATGTTTATTTGCACATCGCATAGTACTTGGCCTAGCCTTTATGATCTTGCACGCTTATTATGCAAAGGCTAACATGTAATTAGAATGTAATTATTGGCATGTTATGTAAACGGATGCTAGATGGATTTGTTGACCTGGCATACTATGTGTGCAGTATAGTTTCAACAGATTAGTGATTTTACAGTTTAACTTTACACAAATTATTGGATCTTGTTTCACCTATGTAATACCTTGTGTTTTCCTAGTTTACCGCAAATCGCTCTGGATTAAGTGGCTGCTAAATGCGTAAATTGTACACAGAGACAAAAAAGAGGATAAAGTCATATCTCTACAAGGTTACACGCTAGTATCCTGTGGCAAAAATGGCATATCTACAAGCTCACAATGTTTCACAATGCATTGATTCAATATCATCACCAGAAAAACATAATACACTGTATGTACAAAGCTGGGAGAAAAAAAATGTAGGCACTGATCATTTGTTTAAGGTGATCAACCATTGAAAGGTTTCTTGTCAGGCCTGTTTTAAAAGACCTATGTGATCTGTATGGGGCTGTGTTGTATTTTGTTTTCGTTTTCTCTTGGATTCTAATGTAAATTGTTGTCTTTCTGTAGGAGTCTATCTGACATTGACCAGGATGGAAAGCTAACAGCAGAGGAGTTCATCCTGGCCATGCACCTCATAGACATGGCCATGTCGGGGCTGCCTCTACCACTGGTATTACCAGCTGATTACGTACCACCTACCTTCAGGTAACACATTGAACACACAACATTAACAATACCATTCAGAATCGTAAATGCATGTGTATTACTGCCAGCCATATCCTTTTTTGCATAAAATTTCATAATTCCCCATTGACTATGAAATATCAGTTTTATTTTTGACTGTGAACGGCTTGAAGGTAATGTGTGTATGTGTGTGCGTGTGTGTGTTAGGCGTGTACGTAGTGACAGCATTCAGTCAGAGGCAAAGAGCGTTCAAGAAGAGGCAGAGGAAGAGACGGAGAGCAAAACGTTACCAGGTGCACATCTATTACTGAATACTCACCATGTCATTTATTTATTTACTATGGTGAGGTGCTTTTGGGCAGTGAATAAAGCATGTATCACCAAATACACAATCTGTAATACACAATCACTTTTTGGACTTTCAAAGTGAAGTCATCGTTGTGATATTCTTATCTAAAACCCACCTCTCATCTATGCTCTGTCCCTTCTCACCCCCCACAGTGACCTTTGAGGATAAGAAGAGAGAAAACTTTGAGCGAGGAAACCTGGAGTTGGAGAAGAGACGGCAGGCCCTCCTAGAGCAGCAAAGGAAAGAGCAGGAGAGACTGGCTGCCCTGGAGAGGGAAGAACAGGAGAGAAAAGTAATAAAAATACCTAAAAAATCAGTACCCATCTGAACGTAGTGATGCTAAATTTTATGATGTGAGAGAGAGAAAGCCACTGTGTTGAAGACCAATCAGTTTTTCTAGTCTTCAGCTGATATGCTTGTTAAAATGAGGGGAAATTAAACAAGATTATATGTTTGCTTGTGCATTTCAGGAGCGTGAACGTATGGAGCATGAGAGACGGCGACAACAGGAGCTTGAAAAACAGCTGGAGAAACAGAGGGAACTGGAGAGGCAGCGAGAAGAAGAGAGACGCAAAGAGATAGAGAGGAGAGAGGTACGGAGGGAAGAGAAAGAGCACAGGATATCATTACACTTACTACATTTTATATCCCATGTGTCTCCTGTTCTTGATGGAGATGCTTCTTGCATAACCTCCCTATATTTATTATTTATTGGAACCCGTCTTCCCCTGGATAGTTCTTATCTGGTTTACAATGTAAAGCTAGTATGATGGAATCATAACACAATCATAGCAGACTACTGTATACTGTGTGTGCCTGTGCGTTAATGCGTGGGTGTCTTTACTTAGGCTGCTAAAAGAGAACTAGAGCGCCAGCGCCAGTTGGAGTGGGAACGCCAGCGTCGGCAGGAGCTGCTGACACAGAGGAACAGAGAACAGGAGAGCATAGTGCTGCTCAAAGCCAGGAAGAAGACCCTGGAGTTTGAACTGGAAGCTCTGGTAACGGTCCCACACCTTTTTACAATAGCTACACTAATGCACGCGCTACACGGTAGAGCTTAGGGCTCACCAAAAAGACTCGACCACAGGACTCATGGCCTACAACTTCAAGGTGTAACCTCTTCTCTCCAGAACGACAAGAAATCCCAGCTGGAGGGGAAGCTCCAGGACGTTCGGTTTCGTCTGGCGGCTCAGCGCAGAGAGGTGGAGCAGACCAATCAGACACGGGAGACCCGCATCGCTGAGATCACCCTGCTGCAGCAACAGCTACAGGTCTGCCATCGCAAATACATGACTGTACCTAAAGACACAACATTCAGAACAGACACGTCAGCGTCATCTCGCTTGAGCATACACTGTTGGATAAAAACAGGTATATTTATCGTATCAAAGTTATTAACTGGCTTACTGGCTGGTCAACTGGAAGTCTCACAAGCTTGCCACTCCAGAAGGGATAACAGCCGGTCTATTCGATTCGCCTCATGAACGGTGAGATCCTGCTAGGCAGCAGTGACTCACACAAAAGAAAAAAAACAAGAGAAGGTCGCAGCTGAACTCTAATGTTTATAGGTTGGTTAATCGATATTGAGGACGATGATGGTGACAAAGTGTGAACAAATTGAAATGCAGCTTCCAGCTAAACACCGCAAAAGTTTTAATGGCCTTTAAAAAGGGTGGTCAGACTCATCTGAGCGAATAATGTGTTTTAATGTGAATAATTTGTTTCCTTTTGTATCCAGGACTCCCAGCAGTGGCTGGGCAGGCTCATTCCTGATAAACAGTGTCTCAACGACCAGCTGAAACAGGTTCAACAGAACAGCCTGCATCGTGAGTACCTAACACACACGAACGCAGAAAATATGTTAACACTGTTTTTAAGACGTACTTCATGTTCCAAACTGACTCAACATATTTTTCAGGATTCACCTGCCTATGACTTAAACGCGTGTGTGTCTGTCTGTGTGTCTGTCTGTCTGTCTGTCTGTCTAGGTGACAGTCTGTCCTCCCTGCAGAAGGCTGTTGAACAGAAAGAGAACAGCAGACAGCTGCTCAGGGAGCAGTTAGACGCCGTGGAGAGGGAGACCAGGTCCAAACTGCTGGAGATAGACGCTTTCAACACTCAGTTAAAGGTAATGGTCAGATAAAGCTCAAGCCCCCAGTTATGCTATACAGGATGGAGAGTGGAGACACTGGAGAGTTAGACCACCTCCAAGCCATTTAAAATGCACACCATTTCCAACCCTCTCCTCTACCTGATGGCTTATCATGACATTTATGGGCCAAACCTCTTGTACATTTCAGGAGCGTGTGCATAACCATCTAACTTACCGTTTTTGTACCCCCTTTGTGGCGCTAACTCGACCTTATATATTTTTTATTTATTATTATTGCTATTTTTTGAATGAGAAACTGTTTCTCTTTTCTTCTTTCTTTTTCTTTCTTCAATATTCCTCAGCTGTTATCTGGTGTTTGTGTTGAGAGGTTTTAACGCTACTGTGTGTGATGCTGGTGGCTTTGGAAGGCGCTGTCATTGTAACGTCACATACATACATTCATTCATCTACTGTAGCTCTTACCAGTAATACTGAGGGAGGGAAGGGCAGTTGGAAGGAAGGAGAGAGGAAATAATATGGAGGGAAGCAGGGCTCTACTTGACTACTGTCTCTCTTCCTCTCAGGCTGGGTCTGGGCAGTCTGTTTATGCTCCCTATCCTCTGATCTTCTCCCACCAAAAAGAGTTTCTTTTCAGCTGTGTGCTGGTCAGAATACGTGACCTGTAGTTTTCCTCATGCACATTGTCAATTTGTCATAGCCGTGTTTAGTAGCTACAGTGAGATTGCAACATAAGAGCCACTACTTGAACACAGCTCAGATGTGAACCATGTTTGACTCTACTGCATGCTCCGCTCCTGTCCCTAAAATACCTCCCTTACGTGTGCGTGGCTGTGCTTCTCTTCTCACTCAACGCTGCCCCTCCTCTCCTGTCCTCTGTTTCTTGTATGCTCGTTTTTGTCACTCTATGTTCTCTCTTCTACTAACAATTGACCTTAATTTAATTCGTCAGTCTCATGTTATACCATCGATAACCCCATCCTTCCGCTTCTCGGCTTATTTTTTTGCTTTCTTGCTCCTGTTAGTGTCTGTGTGAGTTCTATGCCAGCCACTGTGCCAGGATAGAGGCCCTGCGACACCAGCTTCAGGACCAACAAAGAGGGAGAAAGGTAGAGCACGCTGCCTCTACTGGCCTGGGGCGGTACTGCAGCTGGAATATCATTTCATAGAGAACATAATGTCTGATTTTGCAGGCCTTTAGAAAGGTAGCCTGGCACCTTTTTTGATAGTGATTTGTTCAGGCTATTTGGCAGAGACATGACTGTTTGTTTCCTGCCCATGGGTCTTAAACAAGCCTAAAAGATCTTGAAGCAGGGTTCTCATGAATCCCTGTTCTACATGCTCTACTGCTCTGTGCTGCCCCCTGCCTGGCGGATTGTGGTGTTGCAACTTGTTGGCGTTTGGCTGCAACTTACTTGGAATTGTTTTGGTTTGACCACTGAACACCCTCACTCACAAAGACTCATATAAACTAGCCCACTGGTGTGCTGTTTGCTGTTGATCTCACGGTACTAAACACCATTCATGTCGATGAAGATGACAGGTGACAATAATGCAGGATGGTGCCTGGTCTTGTTGACAACGGTTGAAGAATCTCCATTTGGTTAGCACTGGCACTTTACAGTGGCATTGCTTAATTTGCACGGAGAAGCATAATAAAGCACAACACATCCACACACTGAAACCCGGATCCTGGCCCGGGCTAAGGTTAGAATAATACTATCAATTAAAGTATATGGACATAAAGGAGCGATTTACAGTATAAGCAAGGAAAGGATGGTAAGTAGGTAATACACTAAATGCTTATGCATGCATAGTTTTAGGATCATAGGTAAACCAATAAACTAACGTAAATAAATCTTTTTGTGGTAATCCACTGTAGGAACTTGATAATGCGATATTCTTTACATAGTTAAAAAAAACAAAAAAAAAAACAATACAAAATCACTTGTGCTTCCCAAATGGGAGAGGGAACAAACAGTGTGCTTGCCTGGTGCCTGTCTGGTTATGTGCAACAAGCTTTAATTTCAGTTTGCACGCTGCTGCCACCTTCACATAGGTGTGTGATGTGGGATGACCCACAAACTTGTTGAAGAAACAATGCAGTGAGAATTTGTAGCATAAACTTTGCATTGTAAGTAACGCACGCTTGTGAGTGACGTTCACACAACGTGACAAATTGTGAGCTGGGTGTGCTATTTTCAACCAAGCAGCACTGTTGTGTACCATTATTGTATAATATAAATCAGGCTTTACATATTTTTAGTGATGTCTGTGACGCTGGCAAACATGACACTGACTGTGTGCACAACGCAAGTAAAGCAAGACTAATATGATGATGACCCAGTTATGAAGACATTCACTTTAGTGTCTTGTCAGTGTCAGGAGGAGAGTGTGGGTTGATGGTGGGGAGCAACCCTAACCCCCCCCCCCCCCCCCCCCCCCCACACACACACACACACACACACACACACACACACACACACACACACACACACACCTGATGCTGTATGTGTGAACTCTAGAGCCCAGTGTGGCTGTGCATTCAAACAAACTCAGCGTTCTTAGAAAATAAACAATATGATAGCACTAAATGTGTGTATGTGTGTGCGTGTGTGTGTGTCGGACGGGTGTGTGTGTGTCGGGCGGGTGTGTGTGAGTGGGGCGCGTGCTTGCTGGCATGTGTTTGGGTTGAATCCGGGTGTGTGTGTATGTGTGTGCATTTCAGTGCCAGGTGTATCTACAGGAGTGTTTGTCAGCTGTCAGGGTCTGTCTGACACGGCTAGACTCCATTATACAGGTGGACAAACAGACTTTCATCTCTCCTTTCCTTTTCCATTCTGTCTCTTCTCCCTCTCTGCTGCAGTCCATTTTCTCTCTCTCACGTTTCCCTCCTTCCTTCCCACTCTGTGACCACCTCTTTCCTCTCCCTCTGTCTCTCTCATCATGTCCTCCTCATCTCCCTATCTCTCTGGTGTTAGCTCCTAATTACGCTTCCATACCGTGTCCAGTGTTGTCAAACTCGCCACTAGGCCAGTTATGCTAGTACACTCACTGTATGTGGTCCGCATTGCTAAACTAGCCGTCGTGCTAGTTTGCAGGTATTCGAGACTAGTTAACAGTAAGCAGTTGTCCTGCTAGGCTAGCATTGATTTTTATGTTAATATGCTATAGCTTGAGTATGTTTCAGCCAGACGAATAGTAGAAGCTAGAAGCAGGTGCGTAGTCCCGACTCCCAAAACGTAGTAATCAGATGGGTTAAAAGCTTAAAAAAAAGGATTGGTGTGAATTTTGTGTGTGTGGCTGCGCACGTGTGTGCATGTGCGTGCCCGTGCATGTAGTGTGATTTTATATATGTCTGTGTGTGTTTTTGCTTTCAGCTCTCTACATGAATAAAAAATAAATATATTTGTAGTTTTCTCTCTCATCAGTCGTATTTCTTGAATCCTCCAGTGGTTTTGCTCGACAATTTGGTTGCTGAAGGCGTCTTCACATTGGTTGTTTGGCTGAAACAAAACAGCTGCGATGTAATGTCGTAGTTAACGGGGTATGTCCTAACGGCACAGCTGGTTGTCATAGGTGCACAGAACTGACTCCTCTCACGCCTTTCTCTAAACCCCCCCTGCCCTCCCCTCCCCCAAAGCACGCCCGTGTTCCTTGCAAGCTCCTTCTCCATTGGCCGAGCCTCGGCCCTGTGTTAGAGGCCAGTTTAACACCTCAGTCTGTAACCGTTTGCAAAGCCCTCATTCACTGACCTCATTCAAATCATACAAGTGACGTGTGATATTGTTTTTCTTTGAAACCCTGTCATTGGAAAACAACATAACGTGACCACGGAAACAACACGGCCACGTTGTCCCAGTTTAGTCGTGCAAAATCGTACGCCAATAATTCTGCCTCCGATAACTCCTCAAAGTATGATGTACACAGTAAGGTCATCACTTATTATTCATACATTTTGAACTCAAATCTATGTGCAGTACACTTGTCACCAAACTTCACCAGTTAAATATGTCCAGAGGCTATTTAGCTGCAGACAGCTAAGCAATCCTTGCTGGGATGATGGTGCCACACCATGTACTGTATGCTTGATGATCACAAAATGGCTTGTTTGAGGTCAATGGAGAGGAACTTTACACTCTAGATGCTGGATGTAAATTGAATCTGGTCAGGTGACATTTTGAAGGGTGGAAAGGGTGGTAGAGTTGGGAAAAGAATATGAGAGTCAACATCACAATTGGTTGTGCCTCAAGTATGACTAATTTTAGTGATGTCGGTGGCAACATATAAATGGGTGGGAGGGTTAATTGCAATAACGAATACATTTAGCCAAAAAAGGAGTAAAATGATTGGCTAAACTTCAGTCGAGGGCGGGTCTTGTTTAGGTCACCTGACCACTAACTCACTGCTGCTTCTGTTGTTGATGGTAACCCATAACGACCATCTCTGACCCCTCGTCCTCCTCACTGCTGTACCTCCCTGCTGTATCCCACAATGCCTTGCAGGAGCTGAGGGAGATCCACAGTCGACAGCAGAGGCAGAAGCAGAAGGACCTGGAGGGAGACGCGCATGCGTTCTCTCTGGCGCACACCGCCGTCGAGAGGACGTCCGATGACCTGCAGGAGAGCAGGTGAGGAGCAGAACCACGGAGGAGAGCAAAAGAACATTTTTAAAATGACTATGCACCTACTGTATTAGAAGACAATAAGACAAGTTATTTCTTCATTCTGCAACATGTGTTGTGACAAGCATTTTAGTCACAAATAAAAGCGACGTGACCCTTTGTGCCGTGCCGTTGTGCGTCCGTCCCAGGTTGTCCTCAGAGGAGGGGGGCGTGCCCTGGAGAGATGAAGTGGCGAGCTCCGCCCCCAAGCCCCCCAGCCCCGCCTCCAACTCCGCCCCCCAAGCCTGGCTGAACAGAGTGACGCAGGAGGAGGAGGAGAGGAAGAGGAGAGCCATGGAGGAGGAGGAGGAGGGCAGGAAGAGAGGAGGAGAAGAGGAGGACGAGGGAGGGAGAAGCAAGAAGGACATGCAGGAAAAACTCAACAAGCTGTTTAGCCAGCAGCCTGACCCTTGGGCCTCAGCGGGTATTCATTCTCTTGTTGTTTTTTAAAGTCGATGTAGCCACCATAAAAGCCAGTGAACATGATTTTCTTCATGAATTTATTGTAGCTTCATTTTGATTCCATAATAGTTCCACATGCCTTTTTCCATTTTGGCCTATAATAACTCCCAAAGTTGACGTAAAAAAAGTCAAATCCAAACCTCCTGGTGACACATTTGATGGACTGTAACTATTTAATACCCAATGATCGTGACATTAATTTTAGTCGATTAGCAGGTCCCACTCACCTAGAAATGATCAAAATCGTCAGATGCATGCGGACGGTCTGTATGTCCATCACTGATCATAATCCAACAATCGGTGTGGCAGTACCGCTTGATTTGATTTATTTATGATGGTGAACACGATGGCACCGTTCGACCCCTCCATGTTGATGAAAACACACAGTGTTTTCATGGTAGCTATGTCCCAATGAACCGGAAGTCCTCAGTACAGACTGTATGTATCGCAACCATTTTCCAGAGATCGTGTGCATTGCTGCCATATAATTCTGAAGACTGTTGATATATAGATTTCAATGGGATACATTTAATTCTGATGACTTTATTTGATTGGGAGCCTGAGCCTGGGTCACTCCAAGGTTCCTCTCTCTGTTGACAAACAATCTAAAAAATAAAATGATGGTAATCTCCCATAGTGATTTCATAGATTCAACCTGACGAAGTGTAGTTGGGAATTGGATTTTGAATATAAGGTTTCATAATTTCATGTCTTCACTGTGTTTCTCTATCAGGAACGGCAGAGAAGGCACCGGTGTCCAGTCTTTTTGAACAGAAGGCTCCGGTCAGTCTCTTTGACCAGAAGACCCCGGTCAATATGTTTGAACAGAAGACCCCGGTCAGTATGTTTGAACAAAAGACCCCGGCCAACATGTTTGACCAGAAGACACCGGCCAACATGTTTGACCAGAAAACCCCAGTCTGTAACTTCGATCAACAGCCACAGATCAAGGTGGTCTATTACAGAGCTCTGTATCCCTTTGATGCTCGCAGCCACGACGAGATCAGTATCGCCCCCGGAGATATAGTCATGGTAGGTCATGTCACCCACACATACAAAGTGCTACTTCACCCCGTACAATGTTTTTGTCCTTCCATAATTCACTTCTGGTGTAAACTGTGCTCTCGAGAGCAAAGAACACCCCTGCGTAAATCTTATGAGGTTCAACAGGCATGAGGGTTTTTCATTCAAGCATGCGCTGACTTAATCCGCACATGAAGCACAACGTGTGGTTTTCTATCTAGTTGCAATTGATCACACATACAGGACTGCTGATGACAGATAATGTTGTATGTTTGGGATGTTATCGTTAAAGGAGAATTCCACACCAAAACACATTGGGCACCAATATACCTTGATCAATGTGACATCATGTATACTGTACTTGATTTTTGTCATAAATACCCCCTACTCTACATTTCACCCCTGAGGTCTCCCTCCCTTCCCAGAGTTTGCATCGCCACAGATTGTCTTTATTCTATTGTGGGTATTTTAGTAGCTCCAAACGTATTATTATTTTTACACACATCACATCAAACCACACACTACAGGATAATCAAAATACCTGCATTAGAATAAAGACAACCTGCGGCAGTGCAAACTGAGGGAGGGAGGGAAGGGGAACCTCAGGGGTGAAACGTATAACAGGGGGCATCTATGGCAAAAATCAAGAAAAATCCTTTAAACTGTCCCGCCCAGACACTACATGCACACATTAATTACATGGAATACAAATTGTATTTTTTTTTTTGTTTTCATGTCTGTGTGCGTATCGGTGGCTCATGTGATGTGTGTCTGCTGAAATACATGTACTTGCGTTTGTGTGAGCGTGCCTGTGTGCGTGGGGGTGTGTGTATTAACGGTCTCCTCTCTCCTATGCCGTCCAAACTGAAGGTAAAGGGTGAGTGGGTAAGTTCTAGCACCGCCCACTGTGCTGCCTCCAACCATTCAGCACGCCACACTCATCTCAGTCCCCACCGTCATTGGTCCATCTCATGCCACATGCTGTCTATAGACCTGCGCAGTGACATCAGCGCCCCTGTTCCAGAAGTCGATTCCCCATTCATTTTTCTCATAGACTTTTCAAAAATAATTTATATAAAGACGATTACGCCGCGGACAAAGTCAACTCGGGTTGTAAGGAATCATGATGACACATACAATCTTTTTGGACTTTTTGAATCAAATAATTTCTAAGATGAAAAATGAAACAAAAAGTGTTGTATCCTGCCGTTTTATACTTCTTGCTAATTAGATATTGCATGATGATATTGTGTGTGTTGTCATTATTTGTGTTTTTATTAAGCATTTTCGAAAAGTCTATGAGGAAAATGAATGAGGTTTCCATTTCTGGAACAGGGGCGGTGACGTCACTGCACAGGTCTATAATGACATGTTTGACACGTCGCACATGCCACTGTGTTCCTGCCAGCGGTAGCATGACGTATTTGATCGGTGTTATCTTATGTTCTTTTGCAATGAGTTTCGTTGTCTGTTTGAATGAGCGTGAAGCAGGACATTGCGGACTGTCTAAAAGTATATTGTATAAATATAATAATAATAATAGCAAATGATAGCTGATTAGCTGTATGTTTTTCTAAATGACAAGCATGTGTCGGTAGTGATTTATTCATGTATTAGTTATTACCATTATACTAGTAGTCATTTGGTGAAAGAACTAAAACATGCATTTTAAAACTGTTTTTAATATTATATATTTAATATTATATTGTCCCTCAAACATATTTCTAATGGTTTGAGCGTGAATTACCACTCTGATGATATAACCAAAGCAGTTTTAGCTGCAGTACCACAATGTCCTGATGTGGTGGGGGGACGCTGTGTATGCAAAATTATTTTCTCTTGTCATACCCTCATCCTCAGCTACTCCCCTCCCCCATCTTTGACTCATTATAATAAGTTCCACACACCTCACCCTCCTACAGTCTACAAAGACGACATAAAAATGTAAAACTGAAGATGGGGAGGGGATTATGCAAAGTAGGGAGATGCTGATGACGCGAGTCAGCACCAAATCAGTTGACCCGTTGTTAGACCACCATACATAAAAATATGATCAGAAGAAGTTTAGGATGAACTGAGGAACTATCACATTTTTGAGTGGAATATTTTTGAACTTGGCAAACATTTGCCTTGGATTATTTTGTCTCTTGACTTCTCAAATACATCTATCTAACCGGGTTTGATAGTAAGAGGAGGCGTTGGTCCGGTTTGAGTTGACAAATCATCCAGACATCCGTCTGCCTAGCACACTGTGTTGTCCTGCAGTTAGGAGATCATTTAATCTCCTAACTGCCATTGTTGTTGTTTGTTATATTATCCCACCCTGGTGTTGTCACTCTAAGAAAGCTGAGTATGTTTTTATTTGTTTGCATATCTCAGCAATTCATCGATCACTGGTACAAATGTCTTCTAAACCCTATGTTGTCTGAAAATCCTATGCTATACCAGTGGTTCTCAAATGTTTTCATGTAAAGGACCCCTAAAAGTAATATTTACTTGGATTTCAAGCCACGTACATTGCTTTGCTTCAGTGACACCCCAGAAGCAAAGATTTTAGTTAAATGTTCACTTAAAATATTGTATTCAAAGATCTACAAGCTTGTATAGTGGCTCGAAGTGACGTGTTATGGGCTTGTATATCTACTATTTCTTTAATAGCCAGCAGAGACTGTATATTGAAATGTAGTTACACTAGAGCTTTCCTGGTTCTAACAGGATTATGCAATTGATACAGAATTCTATACGACATGAGCATGTGTTAAAGTTGGTGCTACGTCCCTGATAGGTGGACGAATCGCAAACGGGAGAACCCGGTTGGCTTGGAGGAGAGTTGAGGGGGCGAACCGGCTGGTTTCCAGCCAACTATGCTGAGCGGATCCCCGACAGTGAAGCACCAATCAGCTTGCGGACCTCTGCCACAGTCACGCCCACGCCGGCCCAACAACAGCCAATGTCGACGCCTCCCCCAGCCCCTGGCCACCCTTCCACTGCCTCCTCGGCCAATAGCAACTGGGCCGACTTCAGCACTACGTGAGTAACGTTATTCTGTCCAATGCGGAGATCACTGGGCCCCATTGTGGGTCGCCAACACATTTTGTATATGGTTTCTTTTGTTGATTCCCATTCCCAACATTGTGTTAATTGTTATTTCGACCTTTCTTTTCAAACAACCAGATGGCCCTCTTCCACGGCTAGCCAATCCGACAGTGAGGGGTGGGACGCCTGGCCGACCTCTTCTACCAATCAGAACCCTTCGCTCAGTGTTCCCTCGGCACAGCTACGGCAACGGTCTGCCTTCACGCCCGCTACGATGACAACAGGCTCCTCCCCCTCTCCTGTACTAGGACAGGTAACACTTAGTAATATTTTTTCTTGATTCTATAAGACAGTGGCTGAGTGTCATGACATCATTCTAATCACTTATAGTGATCTACGCTCTCACAATATGCATAGCCTTGCATAGCATTTCTGGCTTGTGGATCTGGTATTTCCATATTGCATTTAATGACAGAAATGTGAGAATAAAGTTGCCACTGTACATTCCTGGTCTCTTTATCTTCCCGTCTCTCTGTCTGTCCGTCTTCAGGGAGAGAAGGTAGAAGGTCTCCAGGCTCAGGCTTTGTATCCCTGGAGAGCCAAGAAAGACAACCACCTCAACTTCAACAAGAATGAGGTATTCTACCTCACATGAACGAACCTGTGGCTTTACCTTGTCGTAACTCTGGGTGTATGCAGGTCGTAACCAGACAGTAACACTGCAGTGTTGTTCTTGTAGATCATTACGGTGCTGGAACAGCAGGATATGTGGTGGCTAGGTGAGCTCCAGACCGGACAGAGAGGCTGGTTCCCTAAAAGCTACGTGAAGCTCATCTCTGCTTCCAGTACAGTGGCCAGCACCACCCCCACGCCACGCAGCAAGAACACCAGGTCAGCGCAATTTATTTATTGTTTTCAACTCTATTTAAAGATGCTCTCTTTGGTTTATCACAAGAAGTGGATAACACACTTCTGGCCACTTCTCTATCCCTAAACCTATTTTGTTTTTACCGTTTTGAAAAGTTCCAACTAGCCGATCTACAGTTCAACTAGCTGATCTACTTCGACACATCTTAACCTTTTATAGATCGGCTATTTGAACGGCTATTTAAAATAATTTAAAGATGTAGCCCTTCATATCCAAACTAAGAAATGATGACTGTATTAATTGACTTGGGTTTTTGCCTTGCAGTGAGTCTGGAGCTTCAGAAAGTCCTCCCAGTGGGAAACGTCCTTCACCTTCCCCCACCAAACCCTCAGAGTCTGGAGAAGGTGACACCAACACACATTGCATAAGACACACACATGTTTTTAGATTGACTGTTTTCCCAATATTTGCCTCTTTCAATGTCCTATTTATCCAATTTGGTCTTTGTGTGTGTGTGTGTGTGTATGCGTGCGTGCGTGTGTGTGTGTGTTTGCACAGAATACCTAGCCATGTACACGTATGAGAGCAGTGAGCAGGGTGACCTGAGCTTCCAGCAGGGGGACGTGGTCATGGTGACCAGGAAGGAAGGGGACTGGTGGACGGGCGTGGTCGGCGGCAAAACCGGTGTCTTCCCGTCAAATTATGTCAAACCACGAGACTCTGCTGCGTCTGAGGTGAGAGGACGCTGACTATTGTTTGTATGTTTTAAGCTCTAAATATCGACACTTCAAGTTTGGGTAGAGACAGTCATGCTAGTCAAGTCTTCTGTGAATCACAGAATCACAGTGTCCATATTTGGTAGCTGTGTGATTTAAACTTACAACAGATCATGGTATATTGTCATTATATCACAGCCAAGAGAGTGGCCCCATAGCTGTGAAAATATCACCTGTTGGTTACTGCTATTGATGTGGAAGCATTTGTTTAGTGCACGTAACAACTTCTTTTGTTATTTTGGTCTAATTCTACAGAATATTTGTACACCTTTCGTACAACCTTTCTTGTGTTATGCCTCACTCCATACAGTGTTTGGGACCAGCAGGGAAGACTGGCAGTCTGGGGAAGAAACCAGGTATGTGGTTTACTACAGTTCACTACCACCACACAAAAAGTTTATGTCCAACTTTTAAATGTCTCCTTTTCCTCGGTTTGATCAGAAAGTATCTTAGTTGGCAATGGTTTGTTGTCTACTGTACCAATCCTGAATTTTCAGCAGACGATGTGACAAAATGAGAAATGGGCACAACATTACAACATGACTGTCAGTGATAATTTCACCAGTACCGGTGTAGTGTTGTGAATTAACGTCACTTCGGATAATTAAACCGTATCAGTCTGTACAACTGGAAGTGTTATTTGTGTGTGCAATGTGGCTTACTAATTCCAATACTCTCAAACTTCCACACTATTTGCTTAAAGACATTTATTTGGAAAAAAACAACACACATCCATTATTGCCCCCAAAACCCTGCCTCATTTTGTTTCATTTGTGAATAATTTGGGGTCACCTTACTGAAGATATGCAGAGAAATTTGAGACAAACTTCTGGACAAAAGTAATTTAATATTGCGTTTCTCTTTTCAATCTATTTCTTGCACAATTTTGCTCAAAGTTTTTGTTCAGAATAGCCAAGAGTCATGAATCCTTTATCATCGCGAACTACATCGCTTTTAAAGCTAATTATTAACAAGGAAAGACGGCAAGATTACCAGACAGCCCATAGGCAGGCAATACAGACGCTACCACCAACCAAGGCTGCTAACATTTACTGCACTGTTTATCAATACCAGTAGGATGATGACCTCTCATTGTTTTTGTTTCCGTCTGTCTCAACCAGAGATTGCCCAGGTGATCGCCCCCTATAGCGCTACAGGAGCAGAGCAGCTGACGTTGGCTCCAGGGCAGCTCATTCTCATCAGGAAAAAAAACCCTGGGGGTTGGTGGGAAGGGGAACTCCAGGTACACTTGCATAGATACTCATCGAAAGCGTGAATATGACTGAACATGACTCTGTCTGGAAGTGGCATGAATAAGTCACCTAGTGTTGACCATAACACAACTCACTGTTGTATTGTTCTTAACACAGGCCAGAGGGAAAAAGCGCCAGATAGGCTGGTTTCCAGCCAATTATGTCAAACTGCTGAGCCCCAGCACCAGCAAGACTACGCCCACTGAGCCCACCCCGCCTAAACTGGCCCCTCCCAACACAGGTATACATAGCATTCACACCACATACTACACACTCACTTACAGTAAATAATAATCATATACACTTAAGTGACCCAGAACACAAAAAAGATATTTGTAGTGATCCGCGGGGTAAAGTGTACAGCATGGAAGGAAATGGGGAGCAGTGAGGGTGTACGTGTTTTACTCATGGACATTTCAGTCACCAAGCTGGAGCAGCTACTGATCAAAAAGGTCCCCCTCCTGAACCAGATGCCACCACTTAGGCTCAGCATTGGACAAATAAAAACAACTTGACAGCAGTGCTGTGTTTCCCTGAAAGGCATCATGCTGAAAATCCTCAAAGCTTAACGGAGTTCCCCCGGGCCACAGAGGCCATGTACAAGGGCACAAGAGCCAAGGTGGTAACCCCAGATGACATCAGATCTGGAGACACTCTTGCCCTCTCCCTCTTTAGCATAGCTCTGGACTACACTTTCAGGAAAGCTATCAAGGGGCGGGAGCAGGAGCTTGGCTTAACAATTACACCAAATCTAGTAGATTCCCTGCTGTAACCCTGGCAGACCTAGACTACGCAGATGACATCTGCCTGGTGTCTGACCATGTGGTGCAGGCACAGGAACTCCTGAACAGAGTGGAGGTGGAATGTGTTAAGGTTGGCCTCAGACTGAAAGCAAAGAAGACAGAGTAATCACCTATAACATCCACATGGACCATCCACTGATTGCAAAATCAGATGGCAATGCTCTGCGAGAGGTCAATGACTTCAAATACTTGGGTTCCTGGGTGAACTCCACGCAGCAGGACCTTAAGGTCAGGAAGGCACTAGCGTGGAGGGCCCTGAATGGTATGTCAAGAGTGTGGTGCTCGAATCTCTCCCGACACATACAGCTGAACCTATTTCACACCACTGTGGACTAGTCTGTCCTCCTGTATGGCTGCGAAAGCTGGACCCTGACACTGTCCCTGGATGGGTTCTACACCAGAATGTTACGGGCTGTTCTGAAATCTGAATAGTCTTACTACTTTTAAAAACATTTTTGAACAGTTAAACCAATCCAATGAGATGTGAGCTTGTAGAGTGACCATGTTAGTACAAAGAAGAAGGCGTATTAATTTAGGGATTAGTGGTGAAACAGTGGTGAAAATGAGTTTTGCTTGCCATTGACCAGCTTTAGAGCACATCCACTGTAAAAGTGTGAATGGACTTAACCTCAGAGTGTAAACATTTATCTCTTTTTTTGTGGTCATAGCGCTGTGCCAGGTGATCGGCATGTACGACTACGTGGCGCAGAACGACGACGAGCTGGCCTTCCTGAAGGGTCAGGTGATCACGGTGCTCAGCAAGGACGACTGTGACTGGTGGAAGGGAGAGCTGAACGGACGCGAGGGGCTGTTCCCTAGCAACTACGTCAAACTGACCACGGACACCGACCCGAGCACGCAGTGTGAGTACCACGCACATACTGTAAGACACACAGACCAGCCCCCAGCACGTCACTACAATACATGGATGTTAAAACACCGTCATTACACATCGCGCACATGGCATCGGGAGCACACGCCAACACCGGCACTGTCTCAAAACAAACACAAACACACACACCCTCCCCCAGAGCCAGGTGTGGAGATGCTGTCCCTCTCCTAACCTTTGCCCTTTGGTTGTTTTTGACCTAACAACCGTCACCCCTAACACCCATAGAGGCCCTCTTTGATACCCTTCCAATCACACGCCACATCTGCGTGGTGTGTTGTGTGCGTGCATGTGTGTTGTGTGTGTGTGTGTGTACATGGAAATGTGAGTGTGTGCGTGCACCCCACTCTCCCTGCATGTGTTCCTTTCAGCATGATCCACTATAGACTTAGAGTTTCTAGAGTGGATATTATTGGACAGTTTTGATACTGTACAGAGACTTTCTTATTGAAGTTTTCAAATTGTTTTAGCAAAACGTAAGTAATCGGCTAGGACTCTATGAATAGGCTCTATAAATCCTCAAATATTATTATTCTTATATTACAACATTATAACAACATTGGTTACTATCTTATTATCTGATTACTCTGCAATTCTGACAAAACGATCTGTTCAGTGTCTTGAACTCTCTAGCCACCACCAGCTTATTTAAAGACCAACACTTCATTAAGCTGGAGGCATATTGCCAGACCCTAGAGAAGTTGACCTCTCAAGCGACAATTCATTGAGAAAATGTAATGTCTGACTTTGACACATCCTGCTCACTATATACAATGATACGATTGGCCATAGCTGACCTTGCTAAGCTTGTATAGTTGGGCTATTTCTGGCATAACATAATACCACAGAGTATAATTTAAGCATACAAATCAATATATCCTATCATATTATTTTTGAAACATTTATTTTACAATTTGAATTAGGGAGAAAATCCAGACTGGATCTTCAGATCTGGGTCTGTCTTACCCTTGAAATAGTAAAAAAAAAAAAAAAAAAAAAAAAAAAAAAACTATGCAAATTTAAAATCTTTATTTAAAAAGTAAATTAAAAAAGTTTAGATTCTGGTTTTGTAACGTCATCATCAGAATCAACTTTGTGTGCTAAATGATGGTTTAGTTTGAGCCCTGTTTTCATCTGAAAATATCAGTCAAATTAAAATAAAAACTAAATAGAAAGGGTTATTTTTAATTAATGGGGAGTAAGTATTGAGTATAACTGACCAATATTTGGAGTTTCATTGTAATAATGTATCCTAGCAACCTAAGCCAATCTAGCTTTTCGCGAGACATTGTGTGGCTACATAGAAACCGTGGCCAGTGAAAATCAACCTGACAGCCACATGTTGTCCTCTCTAGAACCTCTAGTTCTATGCTAGCGTAGACCACACCTCCACACTTCCTGCCTTGCTGCACGCTCCGCCCACCTAGCACCCAATTTGTTGTTGTTGTTGTTTTTGTTTAGTTGTTTTTGTTGATGTTGTTGTTGTCGTCCTCTCTCTAGGATCATATCATTACCCAGAACCCCCCTCTCCTCAAAGCCCTCAAAGAGACCCACTAGGCCACGCCCACTAGGCCACTCAACCAATGGGACAGCAGCAAGAGGTCACATGACCAGGAAATGGCGACTCTCCACCCATAGAAGCCAGAGAGACAGACAGACAGACTGTAATGTTAAAGCCCAATGTTGGCCAAACTCTGTCTATGCATGGCTTAGACTGGACATGGCCAAACTCGTGTTTATTTAAGGCTCTGGCTCCAAACCTGCAACAGGAGGGAGAGCAATAGAGTCACTGCTCCTCTCATATCCTCCTCTCTCCTCTTCTCTCTAGTCCTGACCTCTCTTCTCTTCTCCTCTCCTGGCCTCTCTCTCTGTCTCCCTCTCCTTTTTTCTCGCCTCATGTTTCCTCCACTCTCCCCTCCTCTCATCGTCTATCACTGTTTGAACAATTGGAAGGTCGGGCTCCTTTCCCACATTTTTAGATGATGAAGGAAAGCAGGGTGCAGAGGAGAGGAGGAGATTGACGCAGAGCAAAAGAGGAGTAGAGGCTAATTGTCCTCCTTTCTCACAGATTGGACTTGATTTTAACATGCAATTGCTTCTTGACTGGAAACACATTGGCTGTATATACCTACAGACACACGTTGATACACACACACTCTCATGTGAACACACACACACACACACACACACACACACACACACACACACACACACACACACACACACACACGCATGCAAGCACACAGCCAGCCCTATCCTAGCGTGGTAAAAGTGGATAGTGGGTCATTTTGTGGCTTTCTGGGAGATCCTGCCATAGAATCAGTAGCTTAGCCCCGCCCCACCCCATCCCCTCTCTTTAACCACGCCTCCCATTGGTTCAGCAGCTTCATGTCAGTCAAAAGCGCTGGCTCTCATCTCATCCCCTCACTAACCCTTACCCCCCCACCCCTCCCACAGCTTCACAGAAAGACCCACTATCTGCTGGAGGACAAGTCTCAATGTTGAAGTCTCTTATTTTTTATTTTGAATTCCCTCCTCCACTCTCTCTCCTCTGTGCCTCCCTCACACCAAGCTGCTGGAGGGCAGATCTCAATGCCTAAGACTGCTCTGCTCTGCTACTGTTCTATTCCGCTCCTCCTATGTCTCCTATCTGTTTCTTCACCTCCCCATGCCTCTCCCCCTTGTCCTCTGCCTTCACAAAATGGCCGTGGAGGAGATAGGAGCTCTAGGGAAGCACTAGGAGGAGAGGGGAGACACCAAGGAGAGAGAGGGGAGAGGAAGTAAGGCAGCATTGAGAGGTGTCCTGCAGCAGCCAAGGGCTGATAGTCTCAATCCAAATTGCCGTTCCCTTCGATGTGTCACGAGGGAGCAGCTCTATCGTCCTGCTCCTTCGGAAACCTTGTATCTCCATATTTTAGTTCATTTTTTTTCCATAAATGAATGCCCTACTTCTTCACACAACAGAGTCCCACAAAAGTGGTGAAACTAGCAGATCTACAAGCTCAAAGACGCCTTGCGCTGCACTTTGAGCTTGGAGTTCTGCCATTTTGTGTGAATCCTGAAAAGTAGGTAGTCGTGGACACAGAAGGTTTCTGTCCGACAGCGACAACATGGAATGGGACTCAGTCCGAGGCTCAGGACGAAAAGTATTTAAAGCCAATGCTACAAGTGCTTAGCATACCAGCTAACCAAATGCCACACTCTCATAACATACTGTACACACAGACACTAAACACACACAAAAAAAGAAATATCCATGGTACAGAGTTTGGAGAATGCACGTGACTTTTAACAGTGTGAAGGGATCACATACCCAGACATACACGCAACCACACATATCTCTCACACAATGATTTATTATTTTTTTTAATCCATAGTAGTTCAATATGTTGAATTATGTATTAACTTTAAATGAACGTTTTATGCTCCGTTGTTGTTTTTTGTTTACATGTTGTATTGTTTTGTCTGTTGCTATGACGATGAGATGCTGTCACTGTGTAAGGGTGAAATAGGCAGGCGGGACAAAGACTTCACAGACACAGACTTGGTACTATTAAGTAAGTGCAGAACGACGTGCCTTCATGCCCAACTCATCTGGTTTTTATTCCGTTCCGCGGTGAGTTAGCCGTTTTTATACCGACAACTTGTTATGTTATGCTTTTTACCCGTTTCAATTCCTGATCATGCACCGCTGAAAATAAATTAAACATCTCATACTCAATAAGATTTGTGCTACTTTGGCTAACCTGCATATGGTCATTCTAGCCACCCCAAGGTTCATCATTATGAATTATTAGAAATAGTCAAACCAATATCTTAAAGCTGGAATGTACTGTAGTATAAAACCAAGGAGTAAAAAGACGAAATAAATAAATAAATATACATTTTACAACGTTTTCCACCATGGGATGTCCATAAGTATTTTATAAACCCCTCCTCACTACAGCTTTGTGTATTCTGCTTTTAGCTAGTTGCGTGCACACCTGCTGTGACATAACTTAAGTAATCACATATGCATTAAATCACTTGTTTTGTAAATTCATCAGTTGAGGTGATTCCCAAATAATGTTACTCCTTGCAAGTGAACATGTTGGACGTTTTTGGTTTTGTTTTGCTTAAAAGAATATAGTAATGCTGCTATTACAGATTTTACATGATAATACAATAGTTCATTACCCCGTTTTTTTTTTTCTTTTTTTTTTTTCTTTTTTTTCCTAAAAACAAGACTCCTTTTCCCAATACCCAAAGCAATGTGAAGAGCAATACACGTATGTTGAACATGACAATGTCAATAATTTGCAGCATAAAGCGAACATCTAATGCAGGTGCATGTACACAACGCTGCTGTTCCCAATTTTTGAATGAACTAAAAAAGAAAGAGAGTCGTCTGTCTTTAGTGAGCATGTTGTGCTCACTCACGTTTACGCACAACGGTAGGCGGGGCCAAATTCCCCCTATGTCAGTTTGAATAGTGACCCATGACTTATTTTTACTTTTTTTGCTTTGTAGTTGCCATTTTCTGTCTTCTGTTCAATGCTACAGATTACCAACATGCACCCTAGGGCACATAGCCATTCATTTTTTATACATCTATTTCATATATATATATTTTAAATTTTGTTTTTATTTTATAAAATAAAGAAAAGAAACAAATGAACACATTAAAGGATGTTTGAATATAATACAATTGAAAGCAGTGTCAAGATACAAAATATAGTGCCTTTGAATGATTTAGGAATCTCAATAAAAGGCAGTGGCAAAATTCCCTTAAAATCAAAGCTAAAAACATTTTTGAAACATTTATGGGACTGTTCCATAATTTGCAAAAAAAAAATGTTACTACTTCAGGTTTGGTTTGGACTGCAGTCTGGATTGTTATGATTTAACACAATGTAATGGTGTATATTGGCTCCTTTCAATGCCCTATTAAGTCACACTTGTATTTTGAACACTGAAATGGAATGAGCTGACACAACACAACTTATTCCAATAGATCCACATATTAGCTGCGCTGTTCTCGCTCATCAATGAATCACTGTACTGTATGAGTTTGCAGTGCGGCAAGAAGTGAAGCTTCGCAAGCTTGTGCATCTGTTATTTTTGCCAACGCTAAAATTCTATTAACTGACGCAGATGCTTATCCTGGCTTCTAATGGGTTAAAATGACATGGACTGACAGGAAAGCTGGACAAAGACACGCAAAGACCAGTAGATGAACGTGTGCACACTGCACAGATAGGCTGGCATAGTTACAGATGGGCAAAACACCCATCCTTAGCAATATATGATATAAGTTAGTTGGTCTTTTACACCCACGGTGTAGCTTTTCCAGACCCACCCTTGTATCTGTTCCCATAGCAACAGACTAGTTAAGTATTATTAGTGTTTGCCATAACAAATTTGTATTTCATTGTTGTTTTTGTTTGTTCTTTCTTTCTTTTTTTTTCCAGACGACAGTATTGTGATTTTAATGTTTACTTTTGAAAACGATGAATGAAATAATGAACTACAGCAGCTTTTTATACGACCAGCAATTGCTATTATTAACCTGCTTCAATCCCATTGGCTCCTCAAGAGTATCAGTGTTGAAGTTGGAGTTCTCTGATTGGGTGTTAATGCTTTGGCCGGTGGTTATTAAACTTTGGCTTCGAGGGTCGAGAGACAAAAAGGGGGGATGGATGCTGGTAGTAGTTTCAGTGAACCGTGGTCCTGAGATAAGAGAATATATCTGTAAAGTTGGTGTATCGGGCTAAGAGTTTTCTAACCGCTGGTCTGGCCGACTCCCAGTCAGCTAGCTGCTGATCTAGAGGTTGAAACATGGAACCACCAAGACCACAGCCATACTGGACACCACTTGGGTTTATGTTCAATGTTATGTTGTAGCTCCCGTTTGCTGCTATTTTTTGGAATCAGTGTTAATTTTACAGCAAAGTCATAGTCTTTTGAATAAAATGTAATTTAATTTTAGTCATCTGATATAAGTTTTATTTTTATTTTGTATTTAGTTGACTAAGTATATGATTTTAGTCTACTAAAAATATATATACATAAAACTCAAATATATATATATATATAAAACTCAGTGTTATATCCTGCCCTTTTTCTTCTTTTAATTCTTTGTTTGGCCCAAATAATTGTGTTTGTTGTCATGATTTGTTAGAAGTTGAAAGGCTTAAACGTCTTTAAATAAGTACTTTCTGAATACCTTCTATGGGAACAATGAATGGGAAAGTCTCCAGGGCCACTTGTCATTGTCAAGGGCGTGAGAAGATTTTGGCAAGAGCGCTTCAAAGTGGCTATTGGCGAATCACAACACGTCCTTTCACAAGCTGTTTGGAGTGTATGACGTGCCCCCACCCCCCCTAACATTTTTAGTTTTTATTTGTTGACAAAATTGTCAATATATTTATTTATGGTTTTAGTCATCATAGCTTAGATTTTATTTAGTTTTTATCAGTGAAAAAAGGTGGCTGAAGAAATGTTTTAGTTGAATGGAATTAACACTGGTGGACTGGACACAGTCATGCAAGTGGAAGAGGCTCATTGCTGTCTGAACTTTATGATGATACAGTAGAATGATTTTATGACGCAAGCGAGATTGCCATTAATGTTGCATATTTGACTGTTTTTAAGACACATGCATAGACTCTTAAGCATGGTCTATGGTATGGCTATGGTCTGGTCAGTTAAAAAAATGATGTATGATCTATAGTTAAAACTAATGAATGGTAATTGATGCTTTACATTGTTGTTAATTGCAAATCTAATGAATGGACGGATGAACAGCCAAGCCAAATGTAACAAGACTGCACTTGGTGTGTGTGTGTGTGTGCGTGTGCGCGCATGTGTGTGCGTGTGTGTGCGTGTGCGCGCATGTGTGTGCGTGCAAATGAATGACCAATATAGAGTGAACGGATGGATACTAGTCAAAGAACGTAACAGATTACTTGAATGAATGGGTGAAATGTACAGAATGTTAGACCACAATCGCTAGCTTTGATACAAAAAGATGTCCGGAGTTTTTATTGGTGGAAAACTTTGATGGAGAAAATCTGATTGGTCGTAATGATTAAACACTCTGAGACAGACTGGAGTCTGCCAGCCTCCTTACTCATACTCACACACACACTTGTCCTTCATAGCAACAGCTGCTAAACTATTTGGCTTGGCATTGGACAGTGGCAAAACCCCACCCCCAAAGGGTGGGGCTTAGAGAAGGGCTGATTACAATGGATCATACAGTTGTGTTCAAAATAATAGCAGTCTGTTTAAAAAATGAATAAAGTCCAAAATCCTTATAGTGGTTTTTATTTCCATGCATTGGGAACACTGCACATTATATTCTACATCAAAACATGAAGAAAAAAGCAGAAATTATTTAATTACTTTACAGAAAATGAAGAAAAATGAACATTGGGCTGTTCAAAAAAATAGCAGTGTCTGCATTTTACTTTACAAACTCAGATATTTACTGTATTAACTGAAAAATATCCAAGATTCAGCATTCCTGTGAATCACTAAACTAATATTTAGTTGTATAGCCACTGTTTTTGAGAACCGCTTCACATCTGTGTTGCATGGAGTCGACCAACTTCTGGCATCTGTGAACAGGTATTCCAGCCCAGGATGATTTGACAACGTTCCATAATTCCTCTGCATTTCTTGGTTTTGCCTCAGAAACAGCATTTTTAATGTCACCCCACAAGTTTTCTTGGATTAAGGTCCGGGGATTGGGCTGGCCACTCCATGACTTTAATTTTGTTGGTCTGGAACCAAGAAGCTGCTCGCTTACTGATGTGTTTGGGGTCGTTGTCTTGCTGAAACACCCATTTCAAGGGCATTTCCTCTTCAGCATAAGGCAACATGACCTCTTCAAGTATTTTGATGTATCCAAACTGATCCATGATCCCTGGTATGCGATAAATAGGCCCGACACAATAGTAAGAGTATCAGGATGCTTGCACCACCATGCTTTACTATGGGGATGTTTCTCTTAGTATGGTGTCGGGCCTACAGTATTTATCGCATACCAGGGATCATGGATCAGTTTGGATACATCAAAATACTTGAAGATGTCATGTTGCCTTATGCTGAAGAGGAAATGCCCTTGAAATGGGTGTTTGAACAAGACAACGACCCCAAACACACCATGAAGCGAGCAGCTTCTTGCTTACAGACCAACAAAATTAAAGTCATGGAGTGGCCAGCCCAATCCCCGGACCTTAATCCGATAGAAGACTTGTGGGGTGACATTAAAAATGCTGTTTCTGAGGCAAAACCAAGAAATGCAGAGGAATTATGGAACTTTGTCAAATCATCCTGGGCTGGAATACCTGTTCACAGATGCCAGAAGTTGGTCGACTCCATGCAACACAGATGTGAAGTGGTTCTCAAAAACAGTGGCTATACAACTAAATATTAGTTTAGTGATTCACAGGAATGCTGAATCCTGGATATTTTTCAGTTAATACAGTAAATATTTGAGTTTGTAAAGTAAAGTGCAGATGTTGCTATTTTTTTGAACAGCCCAATGTTCATTTTTCTTCATTTTCTGTAAAGTAATTAAATAATTTCTGCTTTTTTCTTGTTTTGATTTAAAATATGATGTGCAGTGTTCCCAATGCATGGAATTAAAACCACTATAATGATTTTGGGCTTTATTCTGTTTTTTTAAACAGACTGCTATTATTTTGAACACAACTGTATGTGAATGCAATTTTATCATCCGTTTGGCATCATCACAAATGTCACAGGGCAATATTAAATATATATATACTGTATATATTTTTGTAGCACTATAATGTTGTACAACGTGTGACGTGTTGTAAGCTTGTAGATTTTTTTTATAAAAAAGGTTCTTATGTTAAAATGATGTGACAGACAATGTATGTCTACATGTCTCCTCCTGACCTTGTCAAAGGGTAATATTAAAGGTAGGGGAAGTGATTTCACTTTTGTCAGATATCACGCCAAAAATATTTTTTTTCTGTTAAAATGCTCTATTATAAGGTGTGGAAACCACATATGGAGTTTCCCCCTCCCCCACGTTAGCAGAGGAGCTAATAAAAGTTCCCCAGGTCACCACAATTTTCCTCCAATCAGGAGCGAGCAGCAGGTTCACATAGTGTAGCTACTGTTGGGGGCCCCTAGTGCACCAGGCTGGTACTACACCATGAATTTCAAATCACTTCCCCTACCTTGTCAAAGGGTAATATTAATATGTGCTGTATAATGCAGATACATTGGCAGCCTAAGGCACATTATGAAACTTAACACAGTAGATGCTTGAACCACATACTGCAGGGGTGTAAATCTCATACAGAGTGGGCCAAATTTTAAAACTGAACAAAGCCGCGGCCAAGTTTGAACGAACTAACCTAGGGGAATTCCACCCATTCCAACTCGAACCCCAAATACTTTGCTTCCAAACAACAGTAGTAGCATATACAAGAATGCTCCCCCTCTATTTTCCATTTTCCTGAGAGGGTACAAATGTGAACCAAATGGACCCTAGTGGGTCCATTTGGTTCCATTTGTACCCTCTCAGAAAAATGGGTCTGAAAGAAAAATCATTAACATGGTGAAATACATCTTGGAGATGATATCAGATGTATTTCACCATGGTAATGATTTTTTCAGACCTCCATTTTTAGGAAATACAGAATTGGGGGAACTTTTTTATCATGTCCACACAACATCTCTAAGGTATATTAATGACATATTAAAATGTTCAAAATGGGTGGTCTTCCCCTTTAATTTGATAATGTCAAGGGCCAAATGAAATTACACGGCGGGCCAAATTTGTCCAGAGTTTGACTCCCATGACATACTGTAATAAATGTCACACTTCCTGATGAAGACTGTACAAACATATGCCATGCTGTGCTATGTATGCTCACATACTAAAGTTCAGCAATGTCACACAAACCCCTTCCCAGTCACGCAGGTATGTATTAGTGTGGTATGTATTTTGTGAATGTGACCACTGACCACTGTCGACACCGGTTGGGACGAGGGTAAAAAAAAAAGAAGGTGTCTGTCTCTGGTGGGGTTATGTCCCAGAGAGTGACTGGGGCAAGAAATTTATAATAGTGTACACACAAGCTTCAAAACTTCTTTATGAATTAAATTCCAACCATTGTCGACACCGGAAGGCAAGATACGATATCATGTGCGCACATGACTAAATCACATTTTTGTTTTTACTTGATATGTCATCTCTTTCTAAGAATATTGTAATGAATCGCCCTTCCGGTCTATGGCTGTCTTGCAGGGTGTGCTGACCTCCACCTGTTGGACATGCTGAGTCCCATGGAGAGGAAGAGACAGGGATATACGCATGAACTCATCGTCACTGAGGAAAACTATGTCAATGATTTGCAGCTAGTCACTGAGGTACAGTATGCTCAGTCAATGAAGGGGATATAAAACTCCCAGAGGGAAAAAAAACATAGCACCAAAATCACTTTAATCTTACATATATTTTGTTGTCTGGGATCAGCCTGTACAATGTAGTACTAGCCTATCTCTTCGACACACAAGGAAGACCTACAGCTCAAACTCATTGCATTCTCATGCGACTGCCGTAAGACAATACATCTGCCATTTTCTCAGGTTTGGCTATTTTGACATAATGCAAGAATAAGCAGTGATGGGCAAGTTACTGGGAAAATGTAGTAACCTACACTACTTGTTACTCTCGAAAAAATGTAGCTAAGCTACACAACAAGCTATCCCTAGTAAATTGTAGCAAGATACACTACAAGCTACATGACAAAAGTAGCTTGATGTAGCTTGCTACATCAACACTAGATATATAAAAATATATATCTCAACTTAATGTACAACTTTCTGAATAATAATCATAATAATAAAATAATATCAACAAATGTGTATTATGTATATTAGAGGGATGTATATTTTAGGTTTTCTACCCATTAAAAATGAGCGGAATTTGAAAATGTGTGCAGGAAAATGTAGTAAGCTACAATCCTTGTTACTCAAAATAAGTAGTGTAGCTTTACTACAAGCTACTCGAAAATGTAGTGTAGCTTCACTACAAGCTATTCCCAGAACAAATGTAGTAAGCTACACTACAAGTTACGGGAAAATGTAGTTAAGCTATGTAGCTTAGCTACTTGTAACAAGCTACTGCCCATCACTGAGAATAAGGATTCTGTAAAAACACGAGTGCATTTCTATTAGTCAGTCCGTATCATATCATATAGGATTCTGTAACACATGGGAAATCAAACATTTTGCACTCATCAAAAGGTGAATTCCCCCATCAAAAGGTGAATAGTCTTCTAGGATGGTCATTCTCAAACTGAGACATGTTTGATTTTGTTTGATTTCAGTTTAATTTTGCAGGCAATTTACTATCACAGCATAATCAAACATTGCTTTAAACCAGCACAAATATATGCCAATTATATTTATAAACAAAAATTAAATAGACAAATTTTAACCTATATTATTTGTCAATTTGTACAGTATATCCAGAAACTATAATGTTCTGCCAGGTACACATACGTAGTGCATTTAGACTACCATGCTTTAAGGACTTTAAATATTCCTGTGCAGATCTTCCAGAAACCTCTGTTGGAGTGTGAGTTGCTGACAGAAAAAGAAGTGGCAATGATTTTTGTTAACTGGAAGGAACTCATCATGTGCAACATCAAACTCCTCAAGTAAAGCACCACACACACACACACACACACGCACGCACGCACGCGCACGCGCGCAAAGGAGACGTGTTTCAATATGGACTGTAATTACACAGGCCAAATGGCCTCATTTAACAGTTTTTTATACTTGATACAATTAAATTGATTAATTGTTGTTTACGATTAAACAGGTACATCTGTACAATGTCAAACTGCTAATATATTTTAAATGACATTTGCTGCAGGGCTTTGAGAGTCAGGAAGAAGATGTCAGGTGACCGCATGCCAGTGAAGATGATTGGTGACATCCTGACCAACCAGTTGCCTCACATGCAGCCCTACATCAGGTTATCCATCAATTATTGTATTTCTGTATTCTTATTCTTTTTGTAAGTAAGTGATGCAGTGCGTAAGTAATTTTCTTGTGTTGTGTTACTATCAAGTGTTACTGTCAGAATATAGTGATTTCATCTTTTAAGAAGAAATAGAAAAGAATATTAAAAAATATATTCCCCTCCCTTGCAATTATACCCCTTGATATAACCAAATCACTAAACTAAAGGATCCCCCCTCCCACCTCTCCATTTCCTAAACAAACACACAATTTTGATATATATGTACCTTCTGAGAAGTCAATGGTGAGAAACAAAACTCAGAAGGCAGAGGTTTAAAGTCTGAAGAGGAAAAAACACTGTTTGGGCCTTATGTTCAGCAATCGAAAAGGCATTGCATGATCTAATACTCAACACTGAGTGTCTTCTGTTCAGGTTCTGTTCATGCCAGCTGAATGGAGCCACTCTGATCCAGCAGAAAACCGATGACAACCCTGAGTTTAAAGATTTCCTCAAGGTACTGTAGATTGTGTGCACT
>CM076974.1:26610203-26705203 GCA_039105355.1 Benthosema pterotum | reverse complement strand
GTAAGAGCACACACACATACACACACGCTTTCAGTCTGTTACTTTCTTTATGACAACTGAACTTAAAGCCCTTTTAACATGCAATTAAAGAGCTCAGTATACTGTAAGAGTCATGTAAGAACATGCATGTGTCGCCTCACCCCCCCTTCCAGCCCATCTTCCTAAACGAGGTGTTGGTGAAGCTGCCTACAGACCCATCAGGAGATGAACCGCTGTTCCACATCTCTCACATAGATAGAGTTTACACTATCCGAGCTGAGAGTATCAATGAGCGGTAAACTATCATTCACGCACACACACGCACACACACACACACACACACACACACACACACACACACACACACACACACACACACACACACACACACACCATGTTTTTTCTTTTTGTTCTTCGTAACTGTAAACCTCTGCATGGAAACACCATCCAGAAGCTAGGAACTGTGATTTTCAATTCAAATGCAAAACTGCGCAAGAAGTTCAGGAATGACTAAGAATGCCTTACTGGATTACTGTATATTGCATTTTCAGATGCTAAAAAAACTGTTATGTCTGAGAGACATAACAGATTTTTACAATAAAGATGGTAACGCATACTGTATACAGTATATATATTCTGGGGCAAATTTGTTCAAATCTGCTTCAAATCTGAGTTGAAATCTCAGAGTAGCTAGACCACCTCCAATCCCTGTGTGTGTGTGTGTGTGTGTGTGTGTGTGTGTGTGTGTGTGTGTGTGTGTGTGTGTGTGTGTGTGTGTGTGTGTGTGTGTGTGTGTGTGTGTGTGTGTGTGTGTGTGTGTGTGTGTGTGTGTGTGTGTGGGTGTGTTTGTGTGTGTGTGTGTGTGTGTGTGTGTGTGTGTGTGTGTGTGTGTGTGTGTGTGTGTGTGTGTGTGTGCGTGTGTGCGTGTGTGCGTGTGTGCGTGCGTGCGTGCGTACGTACGTGCAGAACGGCATGGGTCCAGAAGATTAAAGCAGCTTCAGAACTCTTCATCGAGACGGAGAAGAAGAAGAGAGAGAAGGCCTACCTAGGTATCTGTCGTAATCACAGCCTCTCCCGTTCTCTCTACTTACTGTCCACTGCAAATAAAGCAACACATCTACAATTCAGTTCCCTCTGTTTCTCTCAGTGCGTTCTCAGAGGGCGACAGGGATCGGAAGACTGATGGTCAACATTGTGGAGGGAATTGAACTCAAGCCCTGCCGTTCCCACGGTATGTACAGACACACTCACGGTACATGATAATATACATACTGTACATGCATACCCAGGGACATCGCTACTTACATCTTGTAATGTTGTTCTAGTGTCTTGAATGAGAGCGATCTACAGTAACAATCACAAAGCCTGTTTACTGTTTAGTGCTACTACCACTAAACTACTACAGATAACCTGATACGGCAACTACTGAACTCTGAATTTGTGTTTCCAGGGAAAAGCAACCCATACTGCGAGGTGACCATGGGTTCTCAGTGCCATATCACTAAGACATTGCAGGTATTCACATTATCATCATTACTATTCTTTCTAAACCATTCACACTCTCATGACTACATAAATCAAATGGAACATAACAGTAACATGCGTTTTTTCAAAAATCGTTAGTATTTAGAAGACATGATTTGCAGAACCGGACCTCAGGTCTTCATGGGTTGAACAATGATTTAGTAGTTACTATTTTAGTATGTATATGTGGTCAGTTTGATGTTGTTACTGTTCCTTTAGGACACACTGAATCCTAAGTGGAACTCCAACTGTCAGTTCTTCATAAAGGACCTGGAGCAGGATGTTCTCTGTGTTACAGTGTTCGAACGAGACCAGTTTTCACCTGACGGTGAGCACACACACGCACACATGCACACATGCACACAAACACGTACATAGCATTTACTTTTCATTCTAGGAGGGTTAAATGTTAAATCTTTCCCATTTCAAATAATAAACTGAAATGATGAACCCTTAACTCTTATATCCTCCAGATTTCCTGGGCAGGACAGAGATCCGACTGGCTGAAATAAAGAAGGATCAGGGCTCTAAAGGACCGATCACCAAGCGGTTGCTCCTCCACGAGGTTCCTACAGGAGAGATCGTGGTCAGGCTCGATCTCCAGCTGTTTGAGGAGCCATGATGACAAACCAAGACAATACCGGGACTGGGTTGGACTGGATTGTAGCGCTGCTTAACGAAACGTAGGATTTAGAAATGACTTCTGGACTCACTGGACTAGATTAGACTCGATTTCCTTCTCCTTTCTTTTTCTGTTTATGTTCTGGTCCTGTTTATCTTTGCAGGGTGTTTATAGGTTTTAAAAAGAGTTGATCCTGGTTTATAATATCCTGTGGTGTGTCGTGAGATTGATTGTAGATCAACTATTTTCGGCACACAACACTGCTTGCAACAAAAAACTGCTTGCATAAATCCAAGTCCTGTTCTAGCTTTGGTGAGTTGAGGAGGGCATTGAGTATTTTAGACCCGATCAGTCTCTGTGATTATTAATAATTTGCACTGAGCAAATGATTCGATGCCAGCCAGCTCGTCCTACAACTGGGTAGAAATTGCAATGCCTCTTTAAAGAAGACAAGATATTTGATTGCAGTGTTGCAAACTAGGTGTTAACACCCCATGGAGAGGGAATGACCTAATCTTGTCCAACCCTGGCCTAGATCTTTCTTTATCGAGACATATTTATTTATTTTGCAGTCCAGTACAGTATTCGATTCAGCTCAGTCCATTCCTTTTGTTTGTTTGTTTTTTTACCCGTGTTCTGTTCCTCTTCTGTGTGTGTGTGTGTGTGTGTGTGTGTGTGTGTGTGTGTGTGTGTGTGTGTGTGTGTGTGTGTGTGTATGAGTGTGTGTGTGAGAGAGAGAGAGAGATAGAGAGAGAGAGAGAGAGAGAGAGAGAGAGAGAGAGAGAGAGAGAGAGAGAGAGAGAGAGCAATTTGCAGAACTGAGAAAGAGGGGTGGGTATGTGAGGTATTTGTTTTAATTTCCCCCCCTTTTTGTTTACTTTTTTAGTCTTAAACTAGTCCGATCACCAAGTCTTCAAGTTTGAAATTGTCAATGAATCAGCCTCGAGGTACTGCAATTAAAGCAAACTTTGACACTTCGAATTTTTAGTTTTAGTTGTGTCATAAAATTTTGACAAGCACTCCTGTTTGTTGTTTCATTGCGTAACATAAGCTAATAAGCTATTTATATTTTCATAATGTGTCAGGTGAAGATAAATAGCTGATTTAAATTCGAAATCTCTATCACTTTAACTGAATAATAATGGTGGTTATGACCGTCACCGTTATGCTGAGATGTTAACGAAAGGGACCATGTGTGACGGTTTGAATTTACAGTAGGTACTGTACAGATAGACTTAAGGTACTGTACAAAAAGTCTTAAAGTGTTTGTTTCATGCTGATGTGAGAGCTAGTATTTTAACAAATTCTTTCACATGACTGAAAACATTCTTACACTTTGCTGCAAGGCCACTGCCACTAAGTCGCTGTGGCAGCTCAGTGAAAGTAAATTTAATGATTTTATGTTCTATTAAAGCAGACAGTGATGTTGGAATCAGGGACCAGCAGGGGAGAGGAGAAACAGGACATTTGCAAGTGACACTTGGGTTAGTTATAGCTAGAGTTTTACTGTAAGATATTTTAGTTACTTAGTTTTCCATTTAGCCAGTGAGTTATTTGAATTAGCTCTCTGGGATAGCTGAGCCATGGAAATGATCATGGTTGCATTTAAACTGCTGTGGTACCATTGAGACAACAGAGAAATATCAGTGACCACTCACTGTCCAATCAACATTCTTCACGAATCAGCTGATCACAGTAGTTTGACCACCAAGGATTAAGTGTGTATGTGTGCGCGCGAGGAGAGTGTGTCTGTGTGGCTGTGTGTGCGTCTCTCCAAATCCAGCTACTGTCTGTAGGATCTGACAATGCCGATGGATAATGATGTTTATGATGAAGAAAATGTCTTACTATCACCAACCCTCAACCCTCTTCTGTATCTTTCTCCAGTATTCCAGTTACCCTTACCCCTACTATCGTCAGCCCTCACTGTAATATTACTTAAAACAGTTTAAACCCGTTGCAGTCTACCAGGTTGTGTATAATACTACTGCTATCTGAGAGTTAATATATGAACGCTAGGAGGCGATAGAGACAGCCTGTTGTTAATTATCACTGTAGATGATGTATGTTGTTGTCTTTCCATATTGAGAATAAACTTCAGTTGGACCAAGACTGCAGCAATTTGTAACTCTGGTTTATATGGCCTCATGTATTTGTGCATAGGTTTCTTGTGGCTTTTCACGATGCTGCTTAATTGGATGCTTTGTTGCAAGATAGCAGCAATAAACAAACATTTTAATAGACTAGAATCACCTAGGGTGGCCAGATCCAAACTGTTGAGTGACAGGGTAGACATATTGATATGCAATATTCAAAAAAATATTTCAGGATTTCCAAAATAGCTAGTCTACAAGCTCAAAATGCATCATACTTGTCCATCAGTGAGTGTGGAAAACTGGAAATATAGTGGCACCAGGGGAATACTCTGGTTATTTTAACAGACTTTTTTGTTGTTGTTTTATTTTAGTACATCTATCCCTAGTAAGAAAATCCTATAGGATTCCAATAGAAAAGTCCTATCAGATTTTGGAACAAATCCTATTGGATTTCCAATAGGAATCTTATAAGATCTTATAGGGATCAATAGAATCCTCTAGGGCTATTGAAACTCCAATAGGATTTGTTCAAAAATCTCATAGGATTTTTCACTAGGGATATCAGGAAAATAGACAGCATAAAGCAGAGTATTTGGGCATTTTAACAATGCTGTGTCAGTCACAATGTGGGACAGGGGCTCAATTTGTGCGACACCTGAAAAGTCTTGGAAATGAGGCACTGTCCCATGCAAAGAGGGACCCTAGAATCACCTGAGGTCACAGCTGTTCTTGACTCCCATCCATTGACTGACTGTGTATAAACTGGTTAACAAAAGGTTTGTCTGAATAAAAACACAGGTTATGGACAATGAAATTACTTTTCTTGATGCAAAAGTGCATCATTGTACATTTTTGTACTAAAAGGTAGTAGGTGCACATGTAAGATGTGATTATTATGATAAGACAGTAGCAATACGGGTCATGCAGATTTCAGAATAAGGGTGAGTGTTATTGAAATGATAGTCTCATCTCATTCAATATGTGTACAGTCAGTGGAGGCCTTAACTATATTTCAACCCTTTCAATTAAGGGGCTCCAAGCCTCCATGGGGCCCCCGATTAAAAAGTAAAGCAAAAGTAAAGTTGTGGAACTATCCATGGTGCTGAAAAAACAAACAAACAGAAAAAAGTCCATGTACATGATGAAACCATACATTACTGCTGCAAGAAGTGCCAGTCCCAGTTAAAAATAACTGAAGTTCAAGACAAAGTAAAATAATTGTATAAACAAGGTGTTTTGCATCTTTTTACTTTATACTCAGCTATGCTGTTCATGCATTGATAATACACACTGACAAAAAGAAAGGCATATAATTATTCATTATTCAAATTATGATGTGACGTCATCATGACGTCATGACATCCTAATATTATAATTATTACATTAGAACTCGCAGGAAATTATCAGGAACCTGTAGGTGAACCAAATGGACCCTAGCGGGTCCATTTGGTTCCATTTGTACCCTCTCAGGAAAAAAGGGGTCTGAAAGAAAAATCATTAAAGGTAGGGTAAGTGATTTGAAATTCATCGTGTAGTACCAGCGTGGTGCACTAGGGGCCCCCAAGAGTAGCTACACTATGTGAACCTGCTGCTCGATCATGATTGGAGGAGAATTCACCCTCCACCTGGGGAACTTTTATTAGCTCCTCTGCTAACGTGGGGGAGGGGGAAACTCCATATATGGTCTGCACACCTTATAATAGAGCATTTTAACAGAAAAAAAAACTTTTTTGGGTGATATCTACCTTTAACATGGTCTGAAAGAAAAATCATTAACATGGTGAAATACATCTTGATGATGTCATCAGATGTATTTCACCATGTTAATGATTTTTTTTTCAGACCTCCATTTTTAGGAAATACAGAATTGGGGGAACATTTTTATCATGTCCACACACACAACATATTAATGACATACAGTATTAAAATGTTGAAAATGGGTGGAGTTTCCATTTGTTTAAGCCACTTGAAAGTGAAAACGTGTTCTATTTATAGGCTTTTGTTTTGTCTGCTATTCAAGCTCGCTGTAAAAAACTCTTTGAGCTATTCTGAACTGTGACTTACAGCGATGGTCATTCATTCATGCTGCATGGTCCTGTTTGCTATTATGAATGGGAAGACTGTCCGAGTATTGTCCGTTCTAATCATTCTACTTCTATGAACTGGAGCGCTTCCAGTGTTGCCAACTGCAAAAATCAAAAATGCACTAGGGGCACTTCCAAAATGCACTAGAATGCGCTAGATGCTCGCCTGGAAGGGAATATGACCATTAAATGACCATTAATCTTCTACATTCTCTACTTGTGCAGACTTGGGCTAATTCACATGAAGAATATTTTAACTGCGGGTCCATTTGGTTTCATTTTTACGCTCTCAAAGAGTTACATCTGGTTAACCAACTAACTATCCATCATTTAGCCTGGGGGCCACTGGGTGAAAACCACTGTCATAGGAGGAAAAATGAGAGCATGGTGAGAAATGAGGGTTTTATCTCTGGCGCCTGTCAATCAATTTCCCCCCAACTCACCAGCCAAAAAGCACTAGATTTTCATTAATTTTGGCGCTAGGAGGGTCTGAATAATAATAATTTAAAAAAAGCTAAATATAGTGACAAATGCGCCAAGTTGGCAACACTGAGCGCTTGCGGACACGCTGTGTGTGTTTGTGAGAAAGGGGGCGTTGCCCGTTTCCATTCCACAGACAGACCATCATGCACCGAGAAAGCTTTATATAACTAGTACTAATATTAACCCTTAAACTCTATAGGTATAGGAGCGAATATACAGCTGGCAAATGAGTTAATATTATTATTAAATTGAGCTATAGCCTATTGGAGTAAACAAACACAACTAGCCGCGTTAGAATACATAAATCTGGTTAGTAGACTCGATCCAACTGAGCGGTTTGGATGTATAGCATTGGACATAGCTACAGTTATTCACTTTCAACCTGTTAGTTCAGAGAGAACAAATTGTGTTTGTGCAAAGTTTAGTTGGGCCACCGTTTTATTGGTCCTCATATCCCTATTATGCACGGGTCTTCTTTGCAGACATCGCAGATTAGAACAGGCATGTTGTCGTATAGTTTCCGTGCTGGGAACATTTAGTTCTCTTCCATGTACCCCACACGTCGTCCTCTAACATTCCGAAACGGTTTCCATTCCTGCTGCACCAGAACAATTGACACTTGTTTGTCTGACACTTTTGTCGTATATTGTTTTTATTATTTATTATTCACTGAGAGACAGTCATGGCTGCAGCTCTGCTCAGAGGAGGAGGGACAGGATTATGTGTCAACGTAAGTAAAGCTTCGCTGCTTCACCACCACAATAGGTCAGGTTGTCCCAAATGCACAGTCAGACAGTGTGTTCACTTTCCTTTATCTGAGATCAATATAGTTTTCACTTTTCATTTCAAGCATTTGTAAATTGTTATTGTATATAAAAGGCATAAAACAAAAACATAAAGGGGTTGTGACCATTCAAAAACAACCAACTGTAGGCTATAGCCTAGGTTCTACGTTGTTATAAACATATTGTTTGATATGTTTTAGTCTACCTCTATATTGTGGGAGCAGTTGTTGCGGCGTGTATGCAGAATGACATTAATTTGACCATGATGATATGATTGTGTGTCTACTCTGTAGTGCATTCGGAGGGAGTTGTGTAGACTTTCATGGAGACCTCAGGTTGCTCTGCTCAGCTCCAAAACATCAGATCCCAGGAAGCAGCCACCACGTAAAACTCACATCAGTAAGTTATTGGCTGTGCATCTCTCTCTCTCTGTCTCTCTCTCTCCCCCCTCTCTCTCTTTCTCTGATTATTATTATAAATCTGTGTGTCCTGTCAGAGAAAGCCAAACCTCAGCCTGCTGTGGACGTTGCTAAACTCCTGGAGCAGCTGTTCTCTCAGAGACGACCTGACACATCACCCACTGCTAGAGGTCAGTGCAAACACTACCTACCGCTGTGTGAATGGAATACTAGGAGCAATGCTTGTTGTTTCATTAGTTTTTCTTTTTTCACGAGATCTGTATTACACAAATTAGTCTTGAGTTACTTGAAAGCCTTAATTTTGAATATAATTCTAACTTGACCTCTTTCCGCTGCACATTCTTCCTCTATATACCCTCTCTTCCCCTTCCTTTTCTTTGATTTCCCTTTCTCCTTTAGGTCCTGCTGCCTCCAGACGACCTTCACCTGAACGCCGTGTGTTCACTAAGCCTGCTGATACCTCTACGTCCGTCTCCTCGTCCTCCCAGAATGTCCAGACCTCCTCCACGTCCTCCCATGCTGCAGCACCGCCTGCCATTCCCACTGCCGCTGCTCACATAGCCATGACGGCACCGTCAGAGTCGCTGACATCCTCTCCCGTTCTGGAATCTCCAGTGCCTGCCTCCGAAACTAAACTGGAGACGCCATCGCCTGTTGTTGCTGCAGCTTCTCCACCTGGTGATGTGTCTTACACCGCTACTCCTGCCCCTGCAACCTCAGTAGCCCCTCCAGTCATCCTCACACCCGTAGCATCATCGGTGGTCTCAGGAGAACTCCCATTAGCTGTACCTATAACGGAACCCACAGTAGAAACATTATCCCCTGCCCCTGTGCAAGCTCATATCGCAGAGAGCAAAGTAGACACATTAGAATCTACACCTGCCACAGTAGACATCACGATAGTGGAAACTCCACCAGCCCTCACCTCCACCTCAGCCTCTAGCGCTGCCTCTGTTGAGCCTGCTACAGCCTCTCCGGTGGGAACAGTAGAATCTGCTGCTGTATTTGTTGAATGTGCAATAGACCCTGCCCTAGGAACAGCATCAGTACAAATAGGCCTTGAAGACAATGCAAACGCCTCTCTGCCTGCTGATGCTTCTTACGCTGCTACACTAACCTCTGTAACCGATCCAGTCGTCGCCACCACACCAGTGATCTCGATGGAGCTCCCATTAGCTGAGACCACAGTAGTACCTTCTGCTGAGCCAGTTGAATCATTCTCTGCAGTCCCTGAACAAGCTGCATCAGTTCATCTATCAGAGAGTGAAGCATTAGAATCTACCCCTACCACGCTAGAAACCGTAGCAGAAACTCCAGCAGCCCTCGCCTCCGCCGCCTCAAGCTCTGCCTTGGTTGAGATCATAGATGAACCGATCGTAGATCCTGCTACAGCCTCTCCTGTATGTGCTGAGTCAACAGTAGAGTCAACGGTAGACACTACGCTAAGCATAGTGGAATCGATAAAAACAAACCCTGAAGACAATGCAACAGACTCTCCATCTGGTATTGCGTCTTACACTGATACACCTGCATCTGAATTGTTCTCTGCTGTCCCTATACAAGCTGCATCAGCTCATATAGCAGAGAGTGGACTAGAAACATTAAGCCATAGCCATGAAGCCATAACAGAAACTCCAGCAGCCCTCACCTCCACCCCAGCCTCTAGCCCACCTCCATCAGTTAAACACATAGATGAAGCAATTGAATTGGGAACAGTTGAATCAATGGTAGAGTCAACAGTAAATCCTGCCCTAGGCACAGAAGTAGTCCCAGTATCGAGCCCTGAAGATATAGCATCCGATGCCCACACATTTAATGCCTTAACTAATAATACAATACCGGTAGAGCCCACAGCCATGCCAGAAGCCATGACCTTGGAGTCAGTAACTCTAGCTGAAGTCACGGCTCTAGTGGAGTCTTTACAAACTGATGTTCTCTTTCAAACTACCTCTGCGCTTGACAATAAAGCTGACACATTAACCCAAGACATGCAAGCCCAAAATGTAAACAGAACAGAGCAGTATAGTAAAGCTACTGCTGAAACTGCTGAGAACTTAACAGAAGCCCTTTCTGAAAATGATTCTCTGCTTGAAGACGTTGCGGCATTAGAGGCTGAGACAGAACATTTAATGGAAGAGCTCCTGTTTTCTGTTCCTGCATCCGATTACAGAAATGACTGCGTGAAGCCAAGTTCTGTCCAGCCCTCTGAGTCGAGTGGGAATGAGGGTGTGACGATAGCAGAGGCTATGACCCTAGAGTCAGTAACATTGGCAGAAGTTGAGGCCGATGTGGGCAGTCTAGAGGCTGATGTTTTAAAAGAAACTAAAACTGCACTTGAAAAAGAGGCTGAAATACTATCTAAGGAGGAACATACAGGAGAGTACACGGCAGTAGAGGATGGTACCACCATGGTCAAGGAGATGGCTGAACCTGACATTCTTACACTAGACTCTCTCAAGGAAACTGCAGAGGCACTTGAAGCTGAAACAGACCTTGTTCTGGGAGCCTTGTTTTATTCTGGCTCTGGCCCTGTGCATTCCACCAAATCTACAGTCACAAAACCAGAGTCTCAGAGCACATCCAGTGATAATGAAGTGTTAGTAACGGAGCAGCCGATAACTCAGGAAATAGTGAGCAAGTTTGTTATGGATGGAGAGGAAGAAGGACACGTTTTAGAGGCCATGACAGTAGAATCGGTGACATTGGCTGAGGTTGAGGCTGTTCTCGGAACTCTAGAGAATGTGACACTGACTGAAACGATGGCCCAGTTGGAGAAGGAAGCTGAAGTTCATGCCACAGCGGAGAGGATGGGAGAGGAGAGTAAAGTGGTTGATGTTGTTGAGAATACTGCGGAGGCTGCAGATTTAACACTAGATTCTCTCTCTGAAGCTACTGAGGCATTGGAGGTTGAAACAGATGTAATTATGCAGGCCATGTTCTGTGTTGCTGGTCCAGTGATAGAGACCACCCCGGAACCTTCACTTGCATCACCAGAATCACAGAATACAGCCAAAGAAGCTGACCACAGAGCGGTAGTAGTTGAAAACTTGATCAGTGAGGAAGCACTAAGCGAATCTGTTGTCGGTGGAGAGACAGAAGAAAATATCTCACTCTCCATGACGCAAGAGTCGGTGACATTGCCTGAAGTTGACGCTAGAGTTGAAATTGTAGAGAACGCAGGCCTGACTCAGACTGCGACTTCTCAACTTGAGAAGGAAGCAGAAATCTTCTCCAAAGAGGAGAGTGTGGGAGAGAAGACACTGGACAATGATTTTTCTGTGTCTGAGGAGAAGACTGAGGACGAGGTGTTAGCTGGAGAAACACTGTCAGAAGCCTGCGGACTGCCCGGTGCTCAACAGGCTGAAACGGACATGTTAGTGGAAGAATTACACCTCTCTGCTCCTGGTCAGGAGAGTTTAGGAGGAGAGCAAACTGTTGTGGATGAAGCCCTGACTATAGAAACACTCACTATGTCTGAGGTTGAGACTCTAGCGGAGGCTTTGGAAAAGGATGTTTTGACTGACGTGGTAGTGGAGGAGCCACACGAGTCGGAGATGCTGGCAGAGGAGCAGATGTCCCCTGAGGCTGTCGAAGAAGAAGACATTCCTTCTGAATCTGAGATTTTAAACAACACTGAAGTTCTTGCTGAAGCAGCAGAAGCTTTGGAACATGCGTCAGCTATCATTCTGCAGGACCTGCTTTGTCCCGTGTCTGTACCCGCGAGTGGGGTGACATCAATTCAAACTGAGGAGCAACCAGACTCGCCACCTCCTCTTACTGCTCCTCTTCCTACACCTCAGCCTGAAGTCTCTCCTACTCTGAAAGAAGAGACAGTAGTGACAGAGGAAGAGATAGAGGAAAATACACAGACTGAGGCCTTAGCGATTGATGAAGGTACTGGAAAACACACATGCACGTGCACACACGCCAGCATCTATTACTTGTGTATTAACAGTAGTGCGTTGTGTATGTTTCAGGTTTGGATCCAGTTCAGAAGCTTTTCCTGGAGAAAATCAAAGAATATAACACCAGGAGCAGGTAAAGAGCATGATAGACAGACATACAGGCATTGTGTGTCCTACTCTGTTGTCTAAATAAATCCAAAATGCTTACAGTATATAGAAGAAAAACTGACAAATAGTCACTGTTCTGGCCTATTACTTCGTCTGCTTATAGACTGTCTGACAAATCATAATTTAACAATTGCACATCTACTACTGTGCCATTTCTGTACATCTGTTCTCATCTTACCTCTCCTCTTTTAACCTGCTTGTGTCCTCTAAGGATGTCTGGCGGGCCAGTGGATGCAGGGCTAGACTACGAGAAGCACCTGTCAGAGGAGAAAGCCAAGCTCCACAAACTGTACGGGGGAGGAAACCTGGAGAGCTTCCCTCAGTTCACCTTTATGGGTGAGAGAGAGAGAATGTTAACCCACTAAAATCAGGAAAGCATGTCATTTTAGATTTTAGCTGTTGGAAAAATAGCAGCTATGCAAGCTCGAGATTGTAGAAAATGCAAAATCATCAAAGTTCTTAAGATACATTTTTATAGAGAACATATTTAACACAAACTTAATGCAAGCTTCTGTGCGTTCCTAGCACACACTATTTTGAGATGCACGGGGCGGTGGCCGAATAAATGCAATTCTATGGATCCTTGACCTAAACAAATGTTGAGGGACCACTGATATAGCGATGAATGTTTGCTTTAGGAGACAATGCCTCCACCATATGCTTACGAAAAAGGGCACCTTTTTTGTTGGTTCTCTTATTACTAAATATTTCTTAGGCCCCCAAAATGTGGGGAAAACAAATTGGGGACTGCAATGCTCTATTGACGTCAATAATGGGTCATTCATGTTTTTTTGTTTTGTTTTTTTTTTCAGAGCCGCTGCTGGGTGAAGACTCCTCCAAATAAGTCAGAACTTCTATCTCCTTTCTTGGCTTGTTCTCTTTTCTCTTCACTGTTCTATTTGGGGATGTGAGAGGAGAAAAGACAAACGTATGTGAGGTCATATGGTGTGATTTTGAGAGGGCTATAGCAACAATGCAATATTTTATTAAAACCAAAATTTTGACAGTATGTGTTTGAGTGTTTTTTAAATGCCAAGTGCATCTTAAAAAGAAATGTTTCTGCAGTTAACTGTCTGCCTTCCTCAAAAAAGCTATCTTTGGCTGGCCTGAATTAAATAATTTGTTCATTAATCCATGGGCCAGCACCCTGTACCGCCTATAAAGGACGTTGGTGTGTGTAGCATTCTCCTGCTAGTTTACACACAATTTAGAAATGACCTTTCTTTCACCTTTCAGCAGGCACTACCATAGTGAGAGAGACAGGAACCGTGGCCAGCAGGTGGCACTGTCCATTGCTGCTCCTGCATTTACTGGGGTTATTCTTCCAACCACCCATCTTCTTTCTTTCATTTTGGTATGCGTGTGTGTGCCATTTATCTTCATTTCAGCAGAGCAGCCTTTTGCCAAGACTCCGCTCACTCAGTCACGACTCACACGACTGATGGAGACGGCGTGAGTCACATGCACACTCACAGCTGTAAACCCAGCACTAACAGTCAACCCCATCCCACTTAATCCTTCTCTTTGCTAAAAAGAAGCAGAGAATTACCCACGCATAATATAGGCCTACATTAATACTGAATCAATCCTAAAGAACTAGAGTAGTTTATGCCATGCTAGAATGAGATACACATAGGCATACAACCACAAGTGGTCCTTGAGTGGGTTCCCAGTTGGTCGTGGGCCCCCTGCAGCTAAGAGAAACAGATGGACCATTATAGATCTGTAACTGACGAGAATGAGAGGATGACTCAAGTAGGACCAAAAACTATTGTTAAACATCTGCATTACTTAAGTTTACACAATTAGAGAATATAGAAGAAAGAACTGATCAAACTACCACATCAATTCAATTCAGCATTGAAGGATTGTGGAGATAATGTTATGCCTATCCAACAATTTCAAAATATTCTGTTGGGTATTGGGCTAAATGTGTATAAATGACTAATAACTATAAATGATGGTCCATGATATGAAAGTATGGTGTAAACAAGTTAAATATATTTGTATTACCATTTTTTTTTTTTAGATTGAAATGAAGTGATACAGTACAGCCAGGGGATGATGGGGATCATCTATATCATACATTGCCATACTATAGAATTTGTGTATATAATATTGCACTGTTTATTTGCTATATCTTGCATATTAACTACATACACTTGTAGAGGGATGATTTGTCTGAATTGAATAAACAATTAAATGTAATCTCAGTCAGTCACGAAAAAGAAGAGGTTGGTCATCATCATGGGTGTCATTCACAATTCCAGCTGCAGCGACGGCGTAGTGACGTCATGTGGCTTTGGTACCAGGGATGCCATATCGGCTTATTATAAGTGACTGCTTGTTTTTTTTTCCTTCTTTCTGTAAAGCTGCTTCTATCCCCCCATATGTATGCCTTGGTCTGCCCCCGGGTCTCCACTCTCCTCCCAGTGGGATATACATCAAGGACCTCCCTAGGGAAACGTTCGAGAGGCATCCTAATCAGATGCCTCAACCATCTAACCTAGCTCGTTTGTTGGCGAAGTAGCAGCGCCCCTACTCCGAGTCTCTCCTGCGGGACTGAACTTCTCTACTTCCCTATTTCTGGAAGATGCCAGCCACCCGTCGAAAAAAAAAATCATTTCGGCCTCCTGTATTCACAGCTTACTCTTTCGGTCATGACCCACACTTAATAACCATAGGTGACAGTTAGTTGTTAGACAGAGCGCTTTGCCTTCCGGCTCAACTCTCTTTTCGTCAGTGCAGTAGACCTACCCTACAGCAACTGCAGTACCGCCCCTGGGCCCTGCCATTCCCATTCTCCACCTGATCTCCTTCTCCCTCCAAGTGTATGTGTGTATTTGCAAGTATTATAAGTGTATTTGTTGTGTTTTCACTGGCAGTGGCTTGTGGTTCTCAAGCATTTTCATGTCAGATACCAGGACAGTGTCATATTTGTGTTGTTAAAATGTTGTTGTTATTATTGTTTTTATTTCATTATTATTATTTGCAAGAGTTTTATAGCAGATCTGTTCTGTTTACAGTTTTCATGCTCTTTAGTTGGGCTTGTTTTAACAGACCTGGTTGCTTATTGTTACTCTGGCTCACACCATCTGGCAACACTGGTAGGTGGCCGAACAGGGTGCCTGTGTAGAATAGCCGATGTGTGTTTGTATGGTTCGTATCGTCTGCTGTCTCGCGTCTGTCGTCAGTGCGTGTTTGGGTGTGCGCGCGCGTCTCTCTGATCTGTCCTTGGAGTGAGTCCTGTAATAATAATGGTGGTCCCCCAGGACAGGTCCTCCTAAACTATTAACTGCAGTCAATCAAACGGGGGTCAATAATTTAACAGGATTATTTAGATCCCTTTTGAAGATTTTTTCCCCCCGTCCAATCATCCTGTTCTGATTCTGATCGCCTGTGCAATACACGTACGCGCACGCACACGCACACACACACACACACACACACGCACGCACCGCCATCGTGACAGTCAGTCAGCAGCGGGGGGCTACAGCAGCTGGTGGTCTGCTGGTCAGCTAGCCACATCTAGCTAGTATCAGGCGTTGTTGTTGTTATTATTACCAGTGATCTGATGGTTTACCAGATGTGGCTGTCATAGCTTCGTGTCATAGCTTTTAATATTGGAATAATAATAACGGATCGTCTTCATCTGCGTCGCTCCTCATCCTCGGCTGGCTGAGCCTGAGAGAGAGTCGCCATGGAATGTCGTGTTCTGTCCATCCAGAGCCATGTAGTCAGAGGATATGTGGGCAACAAGAGCGCCTCGTTCCCTTTACAGGTAAGAGCCATAACGATAATAACGGGGGGTTTCAACCTTTTTTCATCCCAGGGCCCACCATTTATTCAGCATTTGAGTCACGGACCACCAATTGAGGATATTTTTAGTCTGACCCACAGACCCCAAAACTAAAGATTTATTTTGCTTCTGTCCATGACCATTAATCTTCTAGTCGTGTAGATTTAGGACTAATTCGCATGATGGATATTTTAACTCTTGAGAGTTGAGACATTTTTACGTTCTCAAGAGTTACATTTGGTTAAACAAATTAGCTGGGGACCACCTGGGACCCTCTCAAGGACCACTGGTGGTCCCCGGACCCCTGATAATAATAATAATAATAATAATAGACACCCACGGTGCCACAGGATGGCTTGGCCAGAGTGTGTATATTGTAGCCATACAGGCCTATTATATTATCTTTACCATCATGCCATCATGGCACATGATAATATATATGGCATAATATACTGTACATTGTACACATGTTGCAGTTCACATTAGTTCCTTTGGTACACGTTTTTATACTGTGCTCCTTTGGTGCTCTTTCTAGTTCTCAAAAAATATATTTCTTTTAATTGTATATGTATTATTATTAAACCCCAGAACGTTTGATAGGTGTCTCCACTAATCAAAAGGTAATGGATGTGTGTATATGGCCATGAGGAGCCTGATGGACCAAATAGGGGTCATTTTACACTTCAGCACGTTGCATACAGTTTGTGTTGGAAACTACCAGCCATACTGTTGCCTGCCATAAACATGACAATACTGCAATGATCATGTTGCAAAAAATAAAAAAAACCCCCTGGCCATGCAAGGCTATTTTACTGCGAGCCATATTTCTGTTATTCTCAAGTCAACCTTTTCAGGCTATGAATGTGATCCCAAAATGATCACATTTGAACTTGAACCTTGATAAGCACTTTGAATTAAGAAGATCCAAACGGTTATCACTCAGACCTGTTGGTTAGGTCTGATACAGGGCTTGGTCCTCCTGACCCACAGGTTGAGAACCACTGCATCATCTCTATGTCACTGTTTAGCAATGCTGCTATGATGACATTGGACACATTGCTGTTACTACTGACCGTGAAGAGCGAGCAGCAGCTAGGGTTCTGAGGACGCATGGGCTTTTGGAGCTGGCATGGTGATGAATGTCCGTGTCTGATAAATATGTCCTTGTTAATTATGTTTAGCATGGAGTTGACAGTCGACGGCAATAGTTTGCCATAAGTCTGACAGTGTCATTAGATAATCGTGAAGATGATTGATGACTGATGTAGGTGTCATGTCAGGTGCCAAAATATTGATGGCCCATGATTGTGATCGCTATATCCTCCTCCGCATTTTCTGACAGTTTAACCTTGTTATGGCCTTATTTTTTTTCCTATTGGCAGTCAACCGTGATATAATATTCATTCAAGTCTATTTTTAGATTGTAAGCCTCAAGATTGTATTTTTAGGCTTGTTCTGTAACTGTTCTGAGCTCTCTGTACACTATAGTCAGTGTTACTATGGCTTACCACAGAGGCTAATGTTATCCACGTATAGGCTGCTGTGAAATTGTTTTAAGCTGTGTAGAATGAGTTTTGTAGAAAGTCTAGATTTAAGATTACAGTAACCATAAATTCATGATGTACAACAAAGGGTGAAAATGATCACAAACCAGTCCATGTGCAGGTACATTGTCTTTTGTTGGTGAACCTGCTTGTCCACGTTGGCAGGTAGCAAGCAAGCATTTGTATCCTATTGATTGGTCAGTAATTCGTGTCAGTGACTTTTTTCCATTACAATATACTGTACATAGGTTGAAAACTGAACACTTTATTTGGCTTAGGGTTAGGAGTGTACAAGAATTATAGCCTGAAGTCCAGGGTATGTTTTTGTCATTTAGAGCGGTGGCTTTCAACCGGTGGTCTGGGGACCACCCGTGGTCTTTGAGAGGGTTCCAGGTGTCCCCAGAGTTTTAATTTTTGAATATTCATTTTTATTACATTTTTGTATATAGACTATACACCAGACAATACAAACACCAGACTGTATAGTAAGCGATAAAAAGAAGTAACAGTTCATACACATCCTTATGGAAGGTGTATGAACCCATGGTCCTTGAGAGGGTTCCAGGCGGTCCCCAGAGTTGGTTAACAGATGTAACTCTTTGAGAGCGTAAACATGAAACCAAATGGACCCGCAAGGGTCCATTTGGAGTTGTGGAGTTGTGGCTCAAATGCTGAATAAATAGTGGGTCCTGGTATCAAAAAGGTTGAAAACCTCTGATTTAGAGTATTGAATGATAGAATAATAATGACGACAGTGATGTTGGTGTTGGTGAGCTTGTGGCTGGTGGGCTGGTGGCAGTCCTCTCACTCTGCTGTGAGGGATGTCTGAGGAGGTCTTCTGTCCATTCAGTAGGTGAAATCAGACATGAAATCAGTGCTTTCTGTCAGAACTATGAGCAGGGAAGCCTGTTGTATTCAGTACTCTCAACACTGCTGCACAAGGAAGAGTGAGGGGCCAGGGCTCAGCTCTGATTGGCTGCCACAGGATTCCTCTGAATGACATCACTGAATGTGGAGACAGCAGCTTCCATAGAAGTAGGATTGATAGAAACTGGAGTGGATAAGAAAGTCCAGTGTAGAATTAAATAAGGATTATTAAATTGTATGTTTTGAGGGACCCTCCTATACCCATCTTTGTGTGAACACAAACATTGGCTGATGATTGGCTGATTGCCCATTTGTGATAATTTGTTTTAGGCATGGAATGTGATCTATGATAAGCAAGAGCGCCCCCACCTCAAACAAGGGTGATTTTTATGCGGGGGGTAGACTACCGTATTCGAGATGCTTATCTATGAGATGCTTATGAAATGTTTGTTACCATTCCTTGTGTTATCATAATCTTTTGAATGTATGTATTGCTCTGAATATTGTTATAGATAAACAATAACAAAGAATTTGCTGTTTTTAAATCAAAACACTGCCAATATAGTAAATATACAAGATGGGTTCATTCAATAATATACATTATTGTAACATAATCGTACATTTATAATATGACCTTGTAACAAAAAAATATATCATATGGATACACCTGGGACGTATCCTCAGTGATGCCAGTGTCATTGGGCTTTCGACAGGTCTCTCGAACATCATACCCTTCACTCAGGTGACCTAGCCGGAATGATCAAGTCCCATCGTACGTTCCCAGTAGCTGCCCTTGATCAGTCTTTTATTAGGGCATTAACCAAAGCCACACAATCCGCTGCTCCGGAACTACCCTACCAGGACCGGGAGAACCAGATTCTGGCAAATGGAGGGACTATGCTCTGTGGGTTGACTCCAGTCTGAGCTCTTCCTACATCTCAGATCAAAATTAAGAGGCGATGATCTATAGAGAAATACACTGTATAGCTCAAGGAACTGCACACATCATATTAGATCACAATACTAGTTCCTCCCTCCTTCGTTGTCTTTGCCTCATTGGATGCAAATATATTTTGTGGTTTGGGAAAATACTGGATGTCCTGGATGTCCTCAATGATAGCTCCAGCACCTCACCGGCCCAGGTCCTATGCATTTGCAACAGACACTTCATTCAGGAATGATGGATTATTGTGGCCCTCCTAAAGGCCTCACCAAGGGTTTTTGAGCCTCCTCCTCACAGAGAACACAGGCTGGGTGCTAACTAACCCATACTGCTTACCTGGGTGCAGTCTCTGGCTGTCAGTCGTCTCTTCATTGGACTATGCCTGGTTGTCACATAGTCTGTAGACTGTACGTTTTGGCAATGAGTCTTCTCATGGATATGGAATATGAAGTTGTAGGCTTTCAGTGTTGTAGACAGGTTAGATTACTGCATACGGTGCTTAAAGCTGCTCAATGCTCAATTCAGAATGTCAGTCTATATTCTATATCCTAAAGGCATCAGAAACTAATGGATTAATTTGAGCTTTGTCATGAAATCAGGGATTACGTTACTTTATTCTCCAGATCGGAGTGTTGTAGAGAGAGTGTGTGATCTACTGTAATTTAGATTTTCTTTTAATAACAATCAAAATATTCAAATAACCTAACCCTGGCCCTATGAGTGGTTTTAGCAAACCACTGATATAATGATGATTTTTGTATGTTGAGACTAGAGATTTTGTACAATTGGATTCAGGTTAGAAGGACAATATAAAAGTATTAATTACAATCCTTTTCTGGTGTCGAGTGGAGACAGACACCCACAACTAAAAGTCTGTTTAAAGTAATTGATGTGTAATTGATAGAAAATTTTCTTTACCTATTTTAAAGCCAACCCTAGTCAAAACAACCCTATAGGATTCCAATAGAAAAGTCCTATAAGATTTTGGAACAATCCTATAGGATTTCCAATAGGTATCCAATAGGATTCCAATAGAATCCTACAGGATTTTCCCCAAAATCCTATAGGAATCCTATAAGAAAATAGGATTTTCTTAGAAGGATTCCTGTAAGATCCTGTAAGATCCTGTAGGTTTCCTATAGGAATCCTATTGCATTCCTATTGGAAATCCAATAGGATTTGTTCCAAAATCTGATTTTTCTATTGGACTTTTCTGAAATCCTATAGGATTTTTTTGACTAGGGAAAGATGATAAGGCTAGCCTACAATAATGTATACAAGGATATCTCATCATGAGATCCTTTCAACAGGTACAACAGGTCACCTGAGTGAGGGGTAGGATGTCCAAGAGACCTACTGAAATCCCTATTACCTTGGTAGTTTGTATTCATTCATATCATATTTGATGACAAAGGTGTAGGCAGCATTTTGCTCAAATCAAAAAACCTGAACAAAGTTTTGATGTGCTAGTCTGCACTTCAGATCCATTACAATGACATGTCACAATTCACACATGACACAATTACAGAGTAACAGCTGCACGCATCACACTGTTTTGCTGGGGTAAGCTTGTAAAAAAGCTCTGCATGAATAAGGCTAAAAGGAACTATTGCCCCTCCATTGTACAGCAACACTGTCAGCTGGGTTTCTGTAAGTTACGCAGTTAATTATGGAAAATAAGATAAACGTCCCCGTAGGAAACATTCTATAAGAACATCAGCAGATTCTTACTTCCCCTGAATGTGTTACGGGCCAATTGAGTCTTTATCTCAGTGTGTGGTACTAAATGTAATGAAACACGACACTTCATGCTTCCAGTCATATTGTCAAGTAATTGATGTTTGAGAGGGTCATAAAGACAACTTGATTTCTTTATTCTTTTTATTTGTCGCTCAAAAGGTGGTGAAATGAGGGTGTGATGGGCTCTATAGACTGTGATAACATGACATTAACAGGCTAGGATGAATAAAAGATCATTACAGCTACATCATCAGTCAATATCGTTATCTTATCACAAACAGAAGGTGAATCGTATTCTCAGTTATGGCTCTGACTCACAAATAAAACCATGACACAGCAGAATTAAACTAACTCCTACAGCACCTATATCATATACTGTGTATTTACACAGGGGCGTTTTTGCCATTAGGCAGACTAGGCAGTTGCCTAGGGAGCCATGGGGAGGGGGGCATGAGGGGAGTGAGGGGAGGGGGCGACCACCAGACATGCTTTAAAAGGATACCAGGCTAATAAGACTAATATGGATATTGAACATTTAAAACACATAATGTGTTCTATAATATGAGATTTTCCCTGGAGCCCCCCTTACGGGTCCATTTGGTAAGGGGGGGGGGGGGGGGGCTCCAGGGAAAATCTTGCCTAGGGCTCCAAATAGCTTAGAAACACCACTACATGTACACTACAGTAACTAACTGTATTACAATATTCTCTATAAAATGAGGGGATTTGTCTGGTTAATGTTGAGCTGTAAAATGTGCTTAGATTGGTACTCAACTCATTCTTGGTGAACTAATATGTTGTGTGTGAACTGTTGTTTGCCATAGCATATTCTCTCCTTCCCCCTGTAATGGACCTTTAGCTAAGCCCCGCCCTCTTGTCCACCCTAGGACACTTTCCAGCCAGGCTCATTCATTCCAATGTAAATATCATGGACTTTACACATTAAATACTGGTTTATTTTTGGAACCAGACCTTCCAAATCTCTTCCAAATCCATCAACAAGGCATGTCCTATGAAGGGAAAATGTGTGTGTGGTATTTATTTTTTAAAACAATGTTTTATCATATAGGAAAGCTATTGGTGGAGAGGTTTGTCTATCATATGTTATGCTTAGCTGTGATTGGACCATAGTAGTTTGGGGAGGGTGGTATCTAAAGGTTTATTGGACAATAGTAGTTTGGGAGGGGCTTAGCTAAAGGTCCATTATGTACAGTACACACATATGCAGAAGTTCAAGGGTTCACCTCAATATTATTAATATATCTATGACAGGGGGTTTCAACCTTTTTGATCCCAGAGCCCACTATTTATTCAGCATTTGAGCAACGGACCACCACTTGATAACGTTTTAGCCCCACAGATTATAAGGGCTAATTCAGATGATGAATATTTGAACTCTTAAGAGTGTAAACATGAAACCAAATGGACCTGCAGATGTCCAATTGGTTTCATTTTTACACACTCAAAAGGTACATCCGGTTAACCAACTTTTCATCTGGTTAACCAACTTAGCTTACCGAGACTACCTGGAACCATCTCAAGGAACACTGGTGGTCCCTGGACCACTGGTTGAAAACCACTGGTCTATGCCATGTTTATGCCATGCTGTTTAATCAATTGAAGTTTAATCTTAGCAGTTCAATTCTCAATAATTTTCATGCCAAGAATCTCAATCTGAAAAAAGGGTTTTCTGCCAGGGACTCCCCAGAAGATTCATATCACAAAAGCAATGTACAAGCCTGTGAGCTGGTATCTCTTCTATCTTTGAGAACCTCTGCTCTAAATCATAATTAATTTCTGAACAATGTATGCTGCGATATAGCTAATATCTAAAATGACAGTTGTAAATTAAAGCATGTACTGTATAATACTGTTTACTAAAACTCATGTCCATGTCTCCAGGTGTTGGGGTTTGAGGTGGACTCTATCAATTCTGTCCAGTTCTCCAACCATACGGGTAAGACATGACAAACAGTGTGAAACTAAGCAAATGTTCAAACTGGACGTGTGTGTGTGTGTGTCTGTCTGTGTGTGTGTCTGTGTGTCTGTCTGTCTGTCTGTCTGTCTGTCTGTCTGTCTGTCTGTCTGTCTGTCTGTCTGTCTGTGTGTGTCTGTGTCTGTCTGTCTGTCTGTCTGTCTGTCTGTCTGTCTGTCTGTCTGTGTGTGTGTGTGTGTGTGTGTGTGTGTGTGTGTGTGTGTGTGTGTGTGTGTGTGTGTGTGTGTGTGTGTGTGTGTGTGTGTGTGTGTGTGTCTGTGTGTCTGTGTCTGTGTCTGTGTGTCTGTGTCTGTGTCTGTGTGTGTGTCTGTGCGTGCGCGCAACAGGGACAGACGCATGTTACCGGCTGATTCTGACAATAAGCCACTCCCGACCTACTTTATGAGTAGCATACTGTAAGTGTAAATATGACTTCAGTCCAATCCACCTTTTAAATCTCTGAGGAGCAACACATGCTGCACAGCCCAGCATCAGGTCATGATGGTATTTAATGGTCCTCCTCGTCCTGCCAGCCCCCTCAGATGATGCTCCACTGATTTCCACCAAGCTGCTGTAAGCTCTTGCTAAACCCACCCACCCTTAGCTCATCTGTTACTTGCCACGTGCTATCTGAGCTTATCAATGACATTGATGCTATGTCTGTGATCTTTGGCAGTACTGTGCATGCGTGTGTGCAAGAATAGAGGCTCTGTAGACTCTACCTAAAGGTCAAGGTAGGGTCAAAGTCTATATTTAACCTGCAGTTGTTTGTACAGAGCCGTTTCAGGTTAGGAAGTTCTGCTACCTCAAAATATGATTGATGTTGTGGAAATGTAGAGAATTTGAAAAATTATAGTTAAAAAAAACATATCTGCAAGCTCATGTGTCACATTGTGATGTGACGGACTATTTTCAAATAACAGGGTATAGTATATGGTAAGGTTAAACAGATATTTATGGAGCATTAACTATGGTAGTTTTTCTAGGGACCACCCGTGGGTCCCTGTGGCACATTTTGAGAACCACTGGTTTAGGATTTGTGAGTGTTTTGTAGATTAATATATCAAGTTTCCAAGTTTAGGTAAAGAAGGTAGGTGTGGTCGATCCCAGGTTCAATTCCCGCCGGTGACCCTGTGTGTGTTTTCTGTACTGCATGTCATCTATGCCCATACATTGGTGTGGGTGGAGAAAGGCCTGATGGAGGGAAAAACTGGTTGGAATAATGTGTTCCTGCCACATGCTACTTTACTTCTGAACGGAGGAAACTCCCACCTTATCACGTGATAATAAATGAATAATAAGCCGGATGCCCACTTGTGCATCGAAGAAAGCATGGGCTCAATTCAGGCTCTCCCCAGCTTGGCAGAGAGAGAGAGTATTGCCCAAGATTACAGCTTATAAGCTCTTGGCACAGAGTGAAAAATGTGTTACAAAATCATCATGGGCGAAAAAAAAAAAGTCTCTTGATCGTTGTAATGAATCTTTAAGCCCCACAGAGTGTTTCTGAATTCATTTCTCCAAAGCAGCTGTGACTGAGAGGTGATGAGCTGACAAATCCAATAACATGCTCCCTAACATGAAAGCCACGTGCTTTGATTGTACGTACCGTACACCACAGTATATGCACCAGTGACGATGTCAAACGTTACTGGTTCACCCTTCGATGGAAGGTGGTGTATAATTTGATAATCCACACACTGATGATGAAGATGATGATGATGATTTTTAAGGGAAATCATGTACCTAATCAAGTCTTAATGGCTTAACAGAGGGACAATAAACAACGACCGTTTCAGAAATTAGCTATGTGCAGATCTAACTACATGCATATGGCACACAGCGCTTCGTCACTGACGCATAATATATCATCTTTGAGAGAATGTACAAGACAGGGAGGTCAAAGCAGTGAGATGTAGCAGACTGTGGGAATTGCGACAGCAGCAAATGATGACGACAGAAACACACACACACACACACACACACACACACACACACACACACACACACACACACACACACACACACACACACACACACACACATACACACATACACACACACGTGAACACGCACAACTGCTCTCTTTTTTTGGGCCCTCTGGCTTTCTGCTGGCTTGTTGCTTAGCAACCAGCACCACACCATGTGACCTGGCTGTGACTCACCTGGAGCTGCGATATTGTCAGCCTGCAGCAAACATGTCACATATCAAACACACAAACACACACATGCATGTGCGCGCACATGTATTCATTGATAACACACGTGCAAAAAATGTGCAACCAAATACCTGCTCAGTTCTCAAAACGACAACACTTTCACAACAAGATGTGTGCAAGCACATGTCATGACAGTGAGACATAATAAAATCTTAAGTGCACAAATGTTGTGGAATGACAAGCAACTTAAACCTCCCCAACTCAACACACTCATGATGAGGGATCTGCATGTATAGTTCAGGTGTGCATACGGTACATACAGTATGTGTGTTCCGTTTGATTTGTGTGCATTAGTTCAGAAGCCGCAGCTTATAAACTGTCAGTAAGGCTCTCTGCTGACATCCAGTCAGGAATGTAAATGTGCCATTTTGCTGACTCCAGCCACAATCTAGTGCTTTAGTGTGAAAAAGCAAAGACCGGCCATGTCACGATTTTGATGGGAAAGCTCTGGAAAAAAGTGAAGAAAGAAAAATTGGCATTCCCGTTCATCTGGAACAAGCATCAGCAGCAGCAGCATCATCATCATAATTTATTTAATCCAAGAACTAAATGATCATATACGGATGTCCAATAACAATGTTCGTACACACTTGGCAAACGGCATGGCTGCAAACCTGTGTGGTACCTGTAGCTATGCATTAAGTGTGTTAACATTTCAATTTGCTAATTAGTTAATACAATCAATACAACTAACATAGATCACAAAGGATCACCTACAATCAACTGGGAGATGAGTGCCTGGTTAAAGGCTACAGTGGCAGTGTAGGTAATGAGATCCACTTTGCAGTGCTCTGCTTGTATTCTAGCATCCTGACAGTGTTGGTGATTAAACCGATGCCTTCTTGGTCGCTGCTGAGTGTTTGTTGTTGTTTCAGCGTGTATCTGTCACCTCCACACTCTCAGCTGTACATTAAGCAGCCTGGCCTAGACTGTGTTGTTGTACGACTGTGTCGCTCGCTGAGCATAGATCTACAAGCTCACGACAACACATTGTGAGCTTGTAGACGTGCTGCTTTTGAGGTGCGACACCGTTGTAAAGACAGCACAATTAAAGCAGCTTCTGAGACAGTGTTTGACAGCAGCTCCTATGATATTTCCCGCACTTCACACACTGTTGCTGTTTGTTGGTACAGAAAGGTTCAGAAACAGGTGCTGGGCTAAAATGTTAGCCGGCATTAGAAGCTTCATGACTTAAAACATAATGGAGAACCCAAGTACTGATGCCAATTGACTTTTCCTACCTGGGTCACGTTTTCTCTCCCTCCCCATTCTAAATTCCTATAGACGTAACAGTGTTTAATATCACAATCGGTGCTCTATGGAGGTGAATGATGTTGCCATAAATCTTCGAAAAGATCACCACCATGATAGCTTTAATGTTAAGATGAGCGATGACTCTGGGGGGATCCCAGGGCATTCCCAGACCAGTGTTGTTACTGTATAATCCCTCCACCTGGTCCTCTGTCTGCCCCCATGGTCTTCTCCTGACTGGACATAGCCTGGCCTAACTCGAAATGATTTTGGCCTTGAGGGGGCGGGGTGCTGTGGGATCCACACGGCAGATCGAGCTGATCTGATTTGATCTCACGAACATTTCGTCATCCCCGGCCCCTCCCGCGCCCGTCCACTGCTGTTCTACGTCACATCATTTAGAGCGACGCCCACCCCAGAAGGTTGACTCCCCCCTCTAGGCCACTGTGGGTAACAAATTAGTCCAGGCTTTCCGTTTTCGCGCAACACGAACGAAAATGAAAGCCTGGGTGTCGAGGCTAGACCGGACATGACTGGGAAAACCTCCCTGGAGAGCTAACCAGGAGGCATCCTCATCCTTTAATAGACGGCAGAAGCCATCTGCTCGGCATCTTGGCTCTGAGCTCAATTCTCTCAAAGGATGACTAGTGGGCTGGCTAAGGGAGGTGGAGCGATGCCAGCCACCAAAAGGGGGCTGCTTGCATCAGTCTTGGAATAACATATATATTTTTTCTCACACCATCCTCTCCTCTCCAGGCTACTCTCATTGGAAGGGGCAGGTGTTGACGGCAGATGAGCTCCATGTTCTCTATGAGGGAATCAAGCTGAACAACGTACACCACTACGATTACGTTCTAACAGGTAAAATGCTTCTATTGTACTGTTCACTGCACTATGCTAACTTCAACCCCATCAGAGCCAATGCACCTCAACCACATCCCTGAAAGAGTCTTCGGAATGGATAACAGCTGGTAGATTACAATATATGATTCTGATGAATGTTAACAAAATGTTATATGTCATTGTTTGTTATATTCAGGGTACACCAGAGACACGTCCTTCCTGGAGATGGTGGTGGACATTATTCAGGAGTTGAAGAGAGCTAACCCTAACCTGGTTTATGGTGAGCGGCTGTGTTTAACTCTTCAGCCTTCATCTACAGTACCTTAGACTTTGATTTACTTAGAATCAACCCATATGGAAAAAACTTTATATGCGAACTCTTGAAACTTCCTACAAAAAAATACTATGGATCTTATATCTGTTTTGTACGTCGTATATAATTCTCAGAAATTGCAAAATTATATATGTTTCACAGAATACTTTGGATCTTATATTATATGATTGTAGTGTCCAAGCCCTATGCTGGAACACTGTGGTTAACTGAAGGCAAGGAGGTAGTTCAGACGTGTGATAAGAAACTGAAGTCAAGATGTTGTCCGTTTGAGTTTATTTATTATCACTGTTGTCCTATACTTCAGGATAATACATACAATAAATAAACAGTCAAACACTACACATACCAAACTCCACAGCTCCTAGAGCACAGTTGAAAACTGTGTGCCTCTGCCTATCAGCAACACCTGCTGCTTGATTGGGATGTGTTAAATACTCAGGCCACCTTGGCCATGCCCTGTGGTGACATCATCAATTACTAGAAAACTCACAGATCATATGGCTCTTACAATGATGATTGTATGAAAGGTGCCATTTTCAAGAGTTCGCATATACAGGCTTTTTTTTTTCGATATGGGAAGAGCAAACTTCAGACTATAAGTTACACTGGGCATTGGTCGTGAGAGAACTGTCAGTTGTCGTTGATGTCAAGACTCTCCTGGAGCACTGTTATAGTTTGTAGTACATTTTGATTCACAGATTTTTACTTTACAGCATTGTTACTTAATTACTTAAATAAAACAGGAATTTTTCACTCACTGTTGTGTCCTTTCAGTGTGTGATCCCGTCCTTGGAGACCATGGATCTATGGTGAGTTACTGCACTCTGTCGGTCTGCACTCTGTCTGTCTGCAGTCATCATAGTACTATAGTTTTAGGTAGGTGTGTGTGCGCGTGCGTGTGCGTGTGCGTGTGTGTGTGTGTGTGTGTGTGTGCGTGCGCGTGCGTGTGTGTGTGTGTGTGTGTGCGTGTGTGTGTGTGTGCGTGCGTGCGTGTGCGTGAGAGAGCTCAAGGCTATAGTCTCTGTGACAGATGGATTGTTATGATCCAACAGATTCATTCTGTATGACTCACTGCAGTTGTGTGTCTCTTTCTGTCTCCAGTATGTCCCTCAGAACCTCCATCCTGTCTACAAGAACAAAGTGGTTCCAGTTGCTGACATCATCACACCTAACCAGTTTGAAGCTGAGTTGAGTTGTTTGACATTGAACACGTACTGTACAAGTTATTTTTGCTATTTATCCAATATGCAACGCTGAAATCTATAATGACACCACTGCTGTCCCTGGTTTTAAAGGGCCATTTCAGCAAATAGATATAAAGATTTTTAAAAATTAATTAAGGTCAAAACCATATTGAAATGAAAATGGTTGAAAATCACTGCTAGAGCCATGAATATCTTCTCTTATGTGTGGCATATATTTTCAAATGGGGGCCCGTGGGCTAATGAGTATAATTTCAGGGGTCCTTGACAATAAAACGTTTGGGAATCACTGCTAACCATCCAGGATACACTCCTGCACAGCTTGCTTGTCCTGCACTACTGCAGGGTTGAGTTGAGGTTGATTTTGACTGTCAGGTGGTTCCACCTAGTGGTGGTTTAGACAAACTACAGCACATTGCTGAAAGGTTATTCCGGGCCTTCCCTGGATCTCCTTTTAGAACGGCTTGAGGGCCAACACTGGCAAATTGTTTATGACTACTCATAAATAATCATAAAAGCATTTTACACTAATCCCTACCAAGTGATACAGTTTGCTACATCACAACGCACATAATGAATAGAAATTCATGGGTTCATGAATATTTCTTCCCGTATAAATCAGGTTTGTTTGACACCAATTGTTAATTTTCTTCAACATTTTCAAATGTCGGCATTTATTGGCTGTTGCATTGTATTAACGTATTGCTTGGTTTTTTTTTGCATTCTTTTTTAGGTTATTGACAGGAAAAAACATTAGCACAGAGAAAGATGCTGTTGAGGTAACATATACACACACTTTATTTCTGGCTTTGGATACTGAGTTGTATTGTTGACAGCAGGCTAACTAGTCTTCAGAATAACTGACTGAGGTGCTCTCTCTGTGTGTGTGTGTGTGTGTGTGTGTGTGTGTGTGTGTGTGTGTGTGTGTGCGTGTGTGTGCGTGTGTGTGCGTGTGTGTGTGTGTGTGTGTGTGCGCGCGTGTGTGTGTGCGCGCTCGTGCGTGTGTGTGCGCTCGTGCGTGTGCGTGTGTGTGTGTCTCCAAGGTGATGGACCTGCTTCATGCTATGGGTCCAGACACGGTGGTCATCACCTCCTCGGACCTCCCCTCCAGACTGGGAGATCGTTTCCTGGTCTCTTTGGGCAGCCAACGCACTGGTATGTCTGTCACCTGGTGACCAAGTGTCCAAGTCTTTCTTGTGGGTTTTAACCCATTGTGTCTTGACCCTCGATTCGAGTTCCTGACACCAGATTATACAGTAGTTCCTCACACCAGATTATACAGTAGTTCCTGACACCAGATTATAGCTGCAGCAACATTCTAGCTTTTGACGCTAGATTCTACAGTAGTTTCCGACACTAGAGTCTAGTTATTGACACTAAATGATAGTTTCTGATGCTAGGATCTACTTTTTAACACTAGAATCTAGTTTCTGATGCTAGAATCGAGTTTTTGACACTAGATTCTATAGTTTCTGACACTAGATTCTAGTTTTTCTGAAAAATCTGTGTTTCTGTGTCAGTGATGCTAACATATTTCAAGCCAAGGACCACCAGAATTATCCATATTTGGCTGCGGACCTCCATCTGAAAACATGTTGTTCTAATGTTTGCTTCCAAAATAATGTATTCATAGATTTGCAGCACATTTTCACAATTTTTCAAAAATAGCAGAACTACAAGCCCATATCGCGCCACTCGGTGGCGCGATATGAGCTTGTAGATCTGCTATTATTCAACAGAAAACACCAAAACGCGTTCAGTACACAAAGGGTTAATAATGGTATAACCCATGAAGTGTTTTAGCTGAATAAGTGACTGAATAATGAATGCATTTGATCCATTGGAACACTAACCTCACATCAACCAGCCTTTCCACCACAGAGGAAATTCTATCTATAAACTGTACCGTGATTAGAATACTGGTAAAAGATGGATGATACCAAACAATTATTATACCAAATGAAACAATTATACCAAACTAAACTATGCTCATTTATATATATGTTGCAAATAATATGAAGTACCCCGGTTCCTCGTTTCCTAGAAATTAAGATCTGACAAAATCATTAACCTGGTGAATCATATCTTGATTATTTCATCAAGATATGGTTCACCATGTTTTTTTTTCCCCAGACCTCTGTGCATGTGAAACAGAATTGGGGGGACACCATCTCTAGGGCATATTAATGCCATAGTAAAATGGGCGGGATTCCTCTTTAAACTATACCAGGGGTTTCAACTGATTATAACCCTGGGGCCACCATCCTGACTATAGAATCAACCTGGGGCCCACTTGTGTGTTGGTTGGGGGGATATGGCTTGGCCATGGTGTGGGGGTAATCGCTTGAAATTAAATATTTGACCGTGAAGGGCTTCATTTAATGTGTTAATTTGAGTCTCTAACAGACAAAATAAGAGGATTTGGAAAAGCACTTTCTCTTTTCTTTATCTATTCCTCTACCATATTTGCTCTTATTCTGTTCTGTTTACCATCCATATTAAACTTAACTGATTCATTGCAACTTATGCTTGAGCAAGCAGACACATGTGATTGCATGATTATATGAGCACATTTCCTAATAATGCTGACTCAGCCAGTCACTCCAGTACACTTTCCCTTGGAACTTTAACTACCGGGTGTTCCCTCCTCTATGGAGGTTCTTGACATCTGGCTTCCAGTAACTGACTACAGTGACATGGTATTAGAACACAGCTTATTCTTTCCCCATTTCCTGAAAATTTGACAGGTTTGTCCATACAATGTTTCCACCTGTTAATGGATCTGTTAATGTGCAGTTCTTCCAGATGGCAGCCGGACAACGCAGAGAGTTCGCATGGAAGTTCCTAAAGTAGATGCTGTGTTTGTAGGAACCGGGGATTTGTTTGCTGCTATGCTGTTAGCATGGACACACCACTATCCCAATGACCTAAAGGTATGTGCATGCACCCCCCCCCCCCCAACACACACACACACACACACAAACACACACACACACACGCACGAGCGCGCGCACTCCCCTCTTTTCCCTTGATATAATGATAAGATCACTCCTCACACAAGTGGGCACAAGTGTGACCTTTTTCTTAAAAAACAAAAACAAAAACTGCCACACTGCTGCAGTCAGACAGCATAATACAGTAACAGTTTACTTACTAATAGAATACATGAAATGAAATCATCAATTATTAGGCTTACAATGAATCACATTTATTACTTGGCTATGAATAATTTATAAGTAGTACATGGCTTCTGGTCACGTGAGTGATCACGTACAGTATATCACAACAATAGACCAATCCACTAAACAACAGACCTCCTTGCATACAGTATCTCACATCAATCTCATCTCACATCAATCAATATTCAACAATTTTATTGTCTGATTAATATTTAGATGAATATTATAATATTATAGTTTTCTTTTTTTAATTATTTTTTGTTGTTGTTTGAAAGAAGACTTTTGGGCAATATCCATTTCCTTCTATGGCACAAAGTTTCATTTTTGAGTTACAGGAGAGATGATCAGGGAGCCACCAGTATAATTAGTGAGTGGGTAGAACAATGGGTAGAGCTTTTGTTTATTTACCCTGGAACATGTGCTGCGGTAGAAAAGAGCCCTGGTTTCAACATCAAAATATAAGACCTGCATTCCGTCATAATCCACAAACACACCGATCTTCTGGACATCAAAGTTGGGGGTTATATATTCAGGTCTGGTTTCCGGACAAAAGTTTCTTTACACATGGGACAGTGGCAGATATGACTGCTGTCCCAATACTTTGTGATGCAGGCTTTGCAGAAGCTGTGTCCACACGGAATAGCTACTGGCTGACTGAAGAGTTCCAGACAGATAGGGCAGAGAAAATTATCCTCTGATATCGGACTTGATCTGGCAGAGGCCATAGCTGTAGGAGTAGAGGAGATGTTTTAGTAATCCAAAGTAGTGTTTTTGAGGGACAAAAACCCAAACAATGCAAGTCTAACTACAGCCATACAGTAGGTAGGGTACTAGACAACTAGTAGACACCAGTAGAATCTATGGTCTTGATCCAGACTCAGCAATTTCATCACAACTACCACTGCCTAAGACCTGAAGATAAACAAGAATTGCATTATGAATCAGAACTAACCTGTTCGGATGTCGAATTTCGCTTTCCTTTTTATTTTAATTTTCACCTTTCACAAGACAAAAGCTTCGAAGATCTTCCTCTAATGTGAAATCCTTTCTGACCAGTTACCGCTGCACTCCAGTAGGCTTTTAGGCTATAGGTTTTGTTTCTGTGAAATGATACTCTGATGCTCCTCGCCACTCCCTAGCTGTTCCTTCCTGAAGTTAACTCTTTAGTAGGACCGTAAATTGTTAATATCATAATATGGTCTAGGTTTGTAAATATTGTAACATCACAGAGAAATAATAAATTACTTAATCATTCATCAGCTTCATCAGCTGGCAGCAATCCCAAAGCACTAAATAATTCCACAGGAATGTGATTTAATGTTAAGAAAATGCGCACCAATAGCAATGGTTGGTGCATTTGTGTTTTTTATGTGTGCCTGTCTCTCCGATGCGACTTGACTTCTGTTTGTCTGTTTGTGTGTATCTTTCAGACGGCCTGTGAGAAGACATTTTCAGTGATGCACCATGTTATTCAAAGGACCATATCGTATGCTCATGGTAAGAATGGAAAATGTAACCATGTTGTAAATGTTGAAATCACTAGGTTTGTAAATTGTGGGTCGATCATTTGCAAATGCTGAAGATAAATACATAAATAAAAATTGGGCTAAGACTAAAGAAAACAAAACAGTGTGAAATTCAAAAGAGAGATTGAGACTAATTTGTTGTCAAAACTAACACTGGTTGGAAACATTGGGCCTGATACACTAAGCTGTTTTACACCCCTATTTTGAACAACATTTTAATGCAAGTATGTACGCAACTTTCCACACTGGTGAATAGTGAATTTTATGCCACGGTAATGATTCCCCTGCTGATCAATGCTTGTTATTAGAATACCTTATTCTTCATTTAAAACCAGCGCTAAACCTCTGGGGTGTGGAACAACGCAAATGCACTCGCACTTTTGATTTTACAACCAGCGAACAATATTCATCATGACAGATACATTACATGTTAGCCACACATTTAAGAGATTTTGTAAAAACAGAACCACATGGCGATTTGCATCTTTAATTCATAGCCTGTGTGTGTTTTATAGTTTTTAATATTTCTCTTTCTTCTCTCTCTCTCTCTCCTGTCAGAGTTAGCAGGTCCTGGTAGAAGGCCGAGTCCGCCCCAGTTGGAGCTAAGAATGGTTCAAAGTAAAGCTGACATAGAAGACCCTGCTATAGTTATGGAGGCCACGGTCATATCCTAACATTAACAACATTCTACACACTAAAAAAAAACCTACAGCAAACCTACTGCAAACCTGAGTCCCCGAAAAACCTCATCATTGCCTCATCCACCGGTGACATTTGTTAGGCTTAGATGTCTTCATATACTAAATCCCAAATATCCTGTTGGGATATTGTATCCCCTCTCTCCCCTCAGTATCCCTGCCTACTCAAACCTAACCCATGACCACTGCATCTCAAACCCTGCCCTGTACCTCTCCCAGTTGCTCTGAACCAGTGCCATAGATACAAACCTCTGGGCAGCAGGCTCAGCGCGTACACGACATCGTCGGAGAGATGGTCTCAACATCCTGAGGATGCCGGTCCTTCAAGCTGCCGTAGAATCACTGCGTGAGTCGACAGAGCTGCTGCTGAAGAAAGAAATGCCTGCCTAATCTCAGTGATTCTCAACCCGTGGGTCCAGACCCCCAGTGGGGATCCTACATGATTTGTGAGGGATCCCCATCATGACAGTTAAGTGACAATTTATGGACTTTTTAAGAGCATCAAAAACAGGGTTGACAGAAATAGTGGATCAAATATAATTAACAAACAATATAAAAAAGAAACTGGTCAAGCATTGGACAAATTGACAGATAATATACTATATTTATCTGTGTAACTGAGTCAAACTAAATGTAATGCATAAAATCCGTTTTTTTTGGGGGGGGGCCGGGTCTGAGAAGGTTGAGAACAACTGATCTTGGGCCCCAAACCATGTTCCCCAACCCCTCTTTAAAACCAATGAATATATGAAGACACACAACCAACCACCACCGCCACACCACACCACACCACCCCCTCCCCTCCCTTCTAAAAAGAGAAAGTAAAAAAAAAAAAAAAAACATGAACAAAAAAACGCACAATGTATAGTTGTTGTATAGATGTTGTACTATAATTGTATTGGACCATTTCTGTATGATAACTTCTATCTGACCTTGTCTATTGGACCATTGTGTTGATGCGAACCACAGTATCATTCCAAACAGAGACGTGGAGCACTTCTGACACTCCTGTGTAAAAAGCCTCCTGTAGTTCCACGAGTTGCCATCAGCTAGGTAAATAGTTAGCTGTCTTTAATAGTCTGTAATATAGCAGGAGCTCATTCATTCCAGGAGTTCCACTCAACCACATCACATCGGCTCATATTGTCCAAATGAGCTAATGTATCTGAGCCGCCATAGGCCAGCGTTACCTGTATTAGAAGAAAATAAAATAATATTAAATAAGCCTCATCCGTGTCAGAACCTGCCCATTATAAGAAAGGCTGAACCCAGAACCCGATATCTCTCAGAGTTGTGCCACTGATTTTTTTTTTTTTTTTTTTTTTACCAGAGGCATTGGTATGCAACAAACATGCAGCATGTCACTTTGCAGAAAGTAAGCACAAAGTGCAGACACTGATCACAAGAATATTTCTGTATTGATTTTCAAAGATATTTTTATTTATTTTTTGTGACAGTGAGCTGGGAAGAGAGAGAGGGGATGTCCGTTTTGGATTCAAAGCCAGAATGGAAAAGGTCTAACCCAAAGACAAAAATTTTACATGAAACAACAATACAATTTGCCATGCCATAATATATTTTTTTAGCCTTATGTATGTGGATATGTACAGTATGTAGAAGCAGATTTTTTACTTTTTTGATTCACCACTCTTCAGTGTAATTCTCCTAATACATTCTGCTTTTAACAAATATCGGAATTTGGAATATTATATAAACATACAGTATATACTGTATATATAACCCTATTTTTTAGAACCATTTCTGTTTTATTGGATCATAACATAGTGGCGAGTGTGTCTAGAAAGTAGCATGACCTGTGACAATAACGGTTGTGATGATGAGCCTGAATAAGACCCATGATGTGAGTCTCGGCCACGGCATGTGCCTTAGCCCGCCAAGCTTGCTTGTCCCCAAGTGACGACGATGAAGCGTCCAGGAATATGCAGATGACATGTAGATCTTTGTTGCATACAGATCTCATTGCTTCCTGACACAGTGTTCGATAGTAAACAGGCAAAACCCGGAGGTCTAACAAAAAAGTCCCAACATTTCTGTCAGTGTCCCAACTTTGCCAGGTGTATGGCTCTGGGCAGGCCATTGTAATACTGTACTGCTGTTGTTTTCTCTATGGACTGTACTGTGATACTGCCTTAGGAATCTGACATCATGACCACATTAGCACTCACTGGGGGTAGATTAAGGATTAGCGGGAATCGGGTGGAGGAGTGGAAGCGACTCGGACGTAGCAGAAAGAGGAGGGAAGTGGCTGAATATTGAGGTATAACTTGTGCTACATGTAGATACCAGTTTTACGGCATTACATAGTTTGTTTCATCATTACTCGGATAAGATGTTAAAAGATGAGACGCTTCTGCTTAGAGTTCTGTTTTAATATATGCCTTTATTTGTTTATGTTTATTGTTTATTGTAATAAACAGGCATTACCAATGATGCAATTTAAGGTTGTGCTCTATTCAGGTGGATCATCATGGTGTGCCATTATGCTACACTAAAAGGAGCAGAGCCTTAATTTGTATTAGTGGTAAAGTCCTGTGAAGGAAGTAAGGATGATGCCCGGTTTCTTCACAATATGGCTGCTAATGCATTGAGCCTATTTGATTCAGGGGCCAGGGATTCTGCCCGGCAAACAAAACACTTTGCTTGGGAGGCCTTGTGCCCCAGAAAACTGGAAGCTCTTGCTCTTTGAACAATGCAGTAGACCAACAGTGCAACTTTGTAGGACTACTACTGTACGATGACTTGATTATTGTGTTCCACAAGGTGATTATGGATAAAACAGACGTGTCTGTGCAACTCGGCCATCCTGGTCTCTGATCCACACATGCAGTTTTTCCTTCTACGTTGGGTTAACAAACTAGTCCGTCGTATGTGGTCCAAACTTGTCTGCCCGTAGTGTCTGTGTGTCTGCGTGTGTCTGTGGTGAACGGTCTGTGATAAAGTTGATTTTTGTGTGTGTGTATGTGTGTGTGTGTGACTGGGTGTGAGTGCGCGTGTGACTGTGTGTATAAATATACTGTATATTTCCTTTACGATCACAGGGTTTGTGTGTGCGTGTGTGTGCGCGTGCGTGCGTGTAATAGGAGAATCACTTAAAATCTAATTTCACCCTTCGTGTCCCTGTTTTATTTGGAAATTCGAAAACTTTTCAAAAATACAAACCTACAAGGCCGCAACGCATTGATGCAAGTTGTGAGCTTGTAGATCTGCCTTTAATAATCTTTTTTTGAATAGGGCCTAATATACTGTAAGTGGGAGGACATGGGAGGAGTTAACACGGCAAGGAGTGAAAATGGGTGTTGATTTGGGGAAGGCGGGCAAGGGGCGCATTCGCCCCTCGATTAGGACAATCATTCTGTATAGTCAAAGTCATGCCTCCGGGAGGAGCTGGCTTTAGGGAAAATACGCTGTTGAGGGAGTTTGTTCTTATGTGCTAACTTCTTAACAACGTTGGGTTGCATGAATGAATGAATATCAAAACCTCTTCAGCTCTGCGTGGTTCTAATGCACTCCATCCTCGCTGCTAGTGCGTGTATGAGTTCTGTTCACAACTCCTGTTCACAACTCCTGTGCCAACTACTTCAGTGGTTCTAAAACATTTGGCATGTCAAGGACCCCAACGGCATTTGGCTGCCCTTAAAATGTTTCCTGCCAGGCATCCTGGCACCAGGTCATGACTATGACTACATATAAATCCGGCATAACCCGGCCCTCCCCTTGCGGTCTGATTGTAAACCCATAATAAAACAAGGCTGCCATGAAAACTGAACTGAACTCTGTCCGTGGCTGTGGTCCTCTCCTGTCCTCCTAAATAAGACAGTTTTCATCTCTTCCATCTTTGTTTTTATTTTCTGTTCTTGGTGGCCAAAACAAAAAAGTGAAACGAGGACATGTACTAATAATCAATGTTTGGTAACTGTTTTTAGTGCTATGTTTTTGGAGCGTTACGAGTATTTTCTAACATGTTACAATAAAAGATTGTAGTGTACAAATTCACATTTATAAAATATATATATAGATATATATATGAGAAATGTATGTTCTAATGCAATAAAGAGAGAGAGTAAGAGTTATTGAAATCCAGTGTTGTCTTGGTTAATGGTTTGCAACAGTTTATATATAAAACACAGAAGCGAGCGGGCACGCACACACTCTCACACACACACACACACACACACACACACACACACACACACACACACACACACACACACACACACACACACACACACACACACACACACACACACTCTATATACTGTAGCTAATATGTAAAATGACACCCATTGCCACCTACATTAGAATAAATTATGTTCTGTTCTATTACTGGGTATGGTCAGGTGATGCTAGTCGTAGGAGCCAATTCTACATTCTCCTCTGAAATATGTGCGTCCTGTACTGAAAATAGTCCTAACGTGTGTGTGTGTGTGTGTGTGTGTGTGTGTGTGTGTGTGTGTGTGTGTGTGTGAGCGCGCACGCGTGTGTGTGCGTGCGCAATTCTCTTTTTATTACTACATCACAACCTATGATCACAACTGATCAAAGGGCAATATCCCATGCACATGCGCGCTTACACACACACACACACACACACACACACACACACACACACACACACACACACACACACACACACACACACACACACACACACACACACACACACACCGAGACCTAGATTTTTGTGAGTGACAGAAGAACTTGGCTATCACACTGAGAGGAACCTCAGGTGATTGACACTCCCCCTTATACACACACGTGTGTGTGTGTGTGTGTGTGTGTGTGTGTGTGTGTGTGTGTGTGTGTGTGTGTGTGTGTGTGTGTGTGTGTGTGTGTATTTTAGGCAACACTACAAAGTTCACTGGAGTTTACATGGTAGAGTCCTGAAGTTGAACTTCCTCACCTCTTTCTGTGGTCGCTGCATGTCTCTACTCTATGTGATACATTTACACTTGACTTCACTACTGCATAATCTCATGCACCTCAGGTCAGGACACGTTTGAGGTAAGTACAACTGTTACTCCAGTCCAGCAACTGGAGTAACACACACACACACACACACAAGTAAGGATACTTAAAATGTACGGCAGCAGCCACAGTGTAAAATACTGCTAGTCAATGGGGAATTCCACCCATTTTCAATTTCTTTTCTGAGAGCGTACAAATGCAACCAAATGAACCCTAACGGGTTCATTTGGTTCCATTTGTACGCTCTCATAAAAAAGAAGCGTCTAAAGAAATCCATTAACATGGTGAAAATACATTGTGATGTCATCAAGATGTTTCACCATGTTAGTGGTTTTCTTCAGACCTCCATTTCTTGGGAACACAGAATGGGGGAACCTTTGTATCATGTCCACCCAGCACCTCTAGGCTATACTAATGACATATTAAAATGTTGAAAATGGGTGGACTTCTCCTTTAACGTAACTCTGGACAGTGTTGGCCCATGCGCTCAGAATCAGAATTTTGCAGTGTGGAGGAGTAGCTGGAGGCAGAGGGAAATCTTAGAGAAGTGTATGTCATAGACATTCCACTTCTCTGATCTATGACAACGTACATCAGTCTTAGATAAACATAATAGTCTTGTCTTATATAACCGTAATAATTATAATCATCTTATATAATCTTGTACCATCATGGGCACTGAGCAGGTCCACTGGAGAAACTAGCGGTTAAGGGTTTGTTGGATGGTGCTGTAAGTGCTACATTAAAATGGGTCCCTTCTGAGTCCATTCTCTTCTCTTCCCAGCGTAATTGATTTTGATCAAAGAAAAAAGTGTCTTGGTGCACTGCATGTACATTTAATGAGAAGCCAACAGTCATGTATACAGTATGCTTGTACAGTAGAGGAGTGTTTGATTGATTGATTTGGCACAGGGAAGTATGGTATAATACAAGGTCTGCCAAATAAAAATAAAAACAAAAACGGCCATTTGGCTCGACCGTTTTCATTGGTGCCCTGGTGTACTGTTTAACATTCTTTTGTCAAATCCCCCTTTTGTTTTTACTTAGAACAAGTTATTTATTGTTACAAAAACATTAAGTCCTATGGCACACATTTCATTCTTTTATCGAAAAAAGAAAGAAGAAAAGACAATAACGGAAAGAAAACTTGCACGTTTACCCATGAAAGTTACATCTGAAGCTGTCACCAGGTAGGCCTGGTACTAGGGCAGCACCACTCAGCCAGGTGATCCTTGTTTCAAATTAAGGGTGAGGTTTATTGGTAAACATCTAGGGTTTAAAAGGCTGGGCCATATTCATTCAGATCCCCCTGCTACATGTGGAAGGACACAAAGAGGGAGAATCACACCAAAAGTACAGAAGTGGATTAGGAAAATATATATTTAAAAAAAATGAATAGGCCAATGTTTTCCGTGGTTATTTTTTTAACCAAAACACAATGCATGACTGCATGCATGTCGGAGTGTCTTGTGGAAAGCATGCTAGTTCTTCCGACCTCTTTCAGCATTACCTGTGTCAACGATAACTCCACAATTCGTTACATTTTATAAAACTCTGGTTTACTGTTTTCCCTAATGTCCACGGGCTTGTTTAGTGATTGATGTTGCTGATGGTGAATCTTGCCGTGCCACGGTGACTAAGTTCTAATGAGCCAGTTAGTGTCCAGGGTGCAGGGACTAGCCTACACTGTCACTGTCTGGGTTTTGAGCAACTAAAATTGGGACACACAGTATTGCACCCAAGGCTTACATTTTGCTCTTATCTGTCCTGTTACATTTGTCATGAGACACTATGTCAGAAATTGGAACAGCACCAAATGGGTCAAAGGCTGTGTGGGTGTGTGTCTGTGTGGGTGTAAGAGAGAACCACGATTGCAAGACATGCAGTACATACTGTGCGGTATGTCATGTCACTCTGAACTCTCTCTCCTCTCTCTGCCTTTCTCCCAGGGCGTTACCAGTGCTTTCAGGAAGTGGTGGTGTACACACATCGACACGTGGCCGAGGAACTTCACTGAGGTGAAGTGTGAGGATATGGGTGTGTTTTCTCTGTGCGGTTATTAGTACGTATCTGTGCATATTTACATTTCATTGTGCCTGTCTTTCAGTGAGCTTATGCATGATCAGGCCATGGGGTGGAAAGAATCGTTCGTCCTGCATCTGGTATTTGGCGTGGTGTTCGTGGTCAGCGGGCTGATTATCAACTTCACTGAGTTGGTCACATGTGTGCTAATATGGCCAGTCAACAAAGTGCTCTACAGGCGGATCATCACAAGGCTGGCTTACTCACTGTGGAGCCGTAAGTACAGTTTTGTGGTCATGTGTTGAGCGAGTGAGGTGTGTATGTGATTATAAGCTTTTGATGAACCTATATCTGACCCTTAACCCTCAGTATCTCTTAAACCTTGAGCCTTCAGATAAATGGACTGATAAGATAGATTAGGAGGTGATTAAGATCTCATCAAACTTGCCTTTTACATTTGTCTTTCTCGAGTCCTTGAGTTATGAAATCCTATGTCTCTGTCTCCCTCTCTCTTTCTCTGTGTGTTTGTGTCAATCTCTCTCTGTCTCTCTGTCCAGAAATGGTCGTGTTGTTAGACTGGTGGTCAGGGACCGAGTGTACCTTGTATGCAGACCAGAACTTGGATGATTTGGGCAAAGAGCACGCCATCATCATCCTCAACCATAACTATGAGATAGACTTCCTCTGCGGGTGGAACATATGCACACGCTACGGTGTTCTGGGGGTGAGAAAGGTTTCTTAGGATAGTGCTTTAGCAGGAGGAAAGGCCATGGTGTGCAGAGGTTAGAATTTTGGCCAGGGGATTGCACTAGATGAAAGGCTGCTGGAGCACTCAAATCAGTAGGTTCATTTCACAGACTGTAAAAAAGACTGGACAGTCTCAAGGCATTGGTTTCTTTCCACATGCCGTAAATGAAGCCTATTTTGCAGCGATTCAGAAAACCATTGGGGATGTGGCTTGCACTTGACAACCCTCCAAGGCAACCTGTAGCAAGCTCAGTCATGTGCTTCACAGCTGTCATAGGCCTACATGCAAGGCAATCTGCTGATTCTGATAATTATTATAGCTGCTGTACTGGTCGAGCTGAAACTGGAAACGATTTCCAATCAATTTTATTGACCATTTTGAATCTACCTCAGTTCCAAATTGTTTTAAAATGTAGGATTTTGTAGTTAATCAAGCCTCTGGTTGTCCTACAGAGTTCCAAGGTGCTGGCAAAACATGAGCTACTGAAGGTGCCTCTGATTGGCTGGTCCTGGTACTTCCAGGAAATGGTGTTCTGTAAGAGGAAGTGGGAAGAGGACAAGGATGCTGTGACAAATGGCCTGAATCAAATCAAAGACTACCCTGAAAAAATGTGGGTGAGTGTGGATGAGAGAGCGTGTGACTGTTGAACTGGTTTTGTACAATCTAATTTTTACTGTGAGACCTTAACCCCCCCATCCCACTTCAGCCATTTTGGCCAATTGAAAATACCAGATCTAGAAGCTTACAATGTTGTGATGTGATTCATTGTGGGATTGTAGAAGTACTACATAATGACTACTTTGTATTTTTGGTACTTTAGGTACTCTAGTCTGTTACTAGAGTACTAGATAACTTTCTGTATTTCTACATTGTATTTCTGCAGTTTTGATACTGTTATTTAAGTTAAAATAACCTTTTCCTGTCCATATCTCAGGTGCTGTTGTACTGCGAGGGCACACGGTTTACTGCGAAGAAACATCAGATATCTATGGAGGTTGCTGACAGGTACTGTAGTTATTGTACTGGCAGATAAGCCATTTCCACAATTTATTTAGCTATCTTAGATTTATTTGTTTTAAAATAAGATATTTAAAAATATTTTATTTGAGTTGTGACAAAAAGTGGGAAATGTGATAGCGTGCCAGGTCTGCATACTGTGTCTCCATGCGTCTGTCTACAAAACATGCTATCCAAAATTATATTGGACTGCTTGTTATCATACTATATTTGTAGTGCCACTAATAACATGAAGATTCACAATACTATTCCAGTAAAGGGCTTCCCAGGCTAAAACACCACCTGCTACCTAGAACAAAAGGATTCACCACCACACTGCACTGTCTAAGAAATACAGGTACTGTATGCTGAAGGATACACACATGCAGCTGTTCCCAAAAGGTTTAGATCACGACCGCAAAGGTTTTTCTGGTGAACTAGTGAAAACAGCTGATTTTAAAGCTCCCAATGCATTGCTCCACACCACGCTGTGAGCTTGTGGAGTATTTCATGGAAATGATTGGTTCTTTTTATTTCATTTTATTGAATAAGTTAATGTTCTTTATTTAAATGATTGAAAGGTTTTTACTTTTGGTCCTGACCCACTGTTTTGGAAACTGGGCTATACAGCATTAGTTCTCAAAGTGGTGTATAGGAACCCCAAGTGGTCCTTGAGGGAGTTCCAGAGACCCCTAGCTAATGATAAATGGTTAGGAACTACATTTTTGTAATCCAGAGAAATTTACAGTAAGCAAGGAAAACACAATGTGTAGTACATAAATGCATATAAATTAGAAATACAATCTAGGATCATTGGTACACATTGGTACACACCGGCTGACACTTCATAAAGTGTTTGTGTAGGCCTACCGGACAAATAAGTGTGCATTGTTGATACAGTTTATACTAGTTAATGTTGTTAATGGAACCTTTTAGTTTATGGTGGTTATAAAACCGTTTCATGGACCCCCATAACTTTGAGAGTATACAAATGGACCTTGATTCTACCATCTTTCCAAAATGGTGCGTATCCATAGAGATTTCTCTTTTGGTTGAGCAGTTTATGTTTCTGAATGTATGATGTTTTTTCTCTCCCTCCATCCAGTATCAGCGGTGTATGATGTAACTCTAAACTTCAAGGACAGAAAGGCTCCTACTCTAGTGGATATCATGAAAGGACGCAAATTCAAAGCTGATCTGTATTTAAGGTTGGTAACTTCACATCATATTCACAGATGGTACTGTAATAGATCATCCTCACAGTAATTTTCAAGATATACTGTGAGTTGGCCTCATGGTGGCACCAGAGGAAATCAGTAGATCAGCTACTGTGTAAGCTAGGATTTGTGAAGGTGCACAGAATAATGCAGAATAATGATCCAGCCAAATGTTTTCAATATGTTGTTTCAAGGATCTACTGTATTTGGAAAATCAGTATGCATGTGTGTACAGGCGTATTCCAGTTGAAGAGATTCCTGCGGATGAGAAGGAATGTGCTAACTGGCTGCACAAACTCTACCAAAAGAAGGTATTGTTTATTCATTATCATAATGAAACCTCTACTGTTTCTTTGTGCAATCACAAAGAAAGAAAGAAAAAAGATAATTCAGTTCTTATATTTTCATTTAAAGATAGGGGAAGTGATTTCACTTTTGTCAGATCACCCAATATTTTTTTTTTCTTCTGTTAAAATGCTCTATTATAAGGTGTGCAGACCATATATGGAGTTTCCCCTTCCCCACGTTAGCAGAGGAGCTAATAAAAGTTCCCCAGGTGGAGGGTGAATTCTCTTCCAATCAGGATCGAGCAGCAGGTTCACATAGTGTAGCTACTCTTGGGGGCCCCTAGTGCACCAGGCTGGTACTACACCATTAATTTCAACTCACTTACTCTACCTTTAACCAGTAAAAACACATTCAGACTGACCTTGTATATGTCAAATTATTAAAGAGCCAATAACAAATCCAAAACAATACATAGAATAGAAACATATACTGTACAACAGTACTCCAAAATCATACACAAACACTAATCATGTATAAGAAATGTACTGCATATTATGGGCAGGAAAAACAATAAACATATGGGCATATGGAAATCTTTTGAACTACCGTAGTTGGATTCAAGATGGCTTTTGTCACTTAATTAACTTCAAACTGTAGATTATACTGTAAACTGTTGGTTGTTTGGTTTACTGGATAAGGATGTGTTAATGCCTAGTTTTAAAGTTTCACTTGGACGTCCATTTTGTTGTTGCATCAAATACCTGAATGCTCCAAGCCAGTCTTACTTTCATCACTATTTACATCAATTTGTTCCTTTTTTGAGTACCATTCATTTACGTATTTTATCTCTCCATGCAGGATGCGTTACAGGAAGAGTATTTTACCACAGGCCGTTTCCCTGGCAATCCTTTAGCTCCTCCACGTCGCAGCCTGCCATGGTCACTGCTCAACTTCCTCTTCTGGGCGGTGGTTGTGCTTTCACCTCTTGTCCGATTGGCTGTTGGTGTGGTCACCAGCGGCAACCCACTGCTCATCCTTGGCCTCTTGGTCTTGCTGATTGTTGGTATGAACACGCACACAGAATTATTTTGCATGTAACCCTTTTTATTTTTTACTCCATATACTGTATTGTACTTTTACTCCACTACAATTGTCTGTAGTGTACTTTTAGAAGTGGGGGGATCCCCCATAAGACACATGCACATATGCATGCTTTTAGATGGGACATTCTGCACATGAGTACTTTTGATACATTTTGATACAAATACTTTAGTACGTTTACTTAAGTAAAGTATTAATTCCGTACGATTACTTTCATTGACACTTAATTGATTAAGTAATATAATTGAGTACTTTTACTACCACTGAATGTGTATCTGTTTACGTCTCTCCCTCCAGCATCAGTACTAATGAAGAAGCTGACCAGTGTAACAGAGGTGAAGAAGACGGGGTCAAGTTATGGGGTCCAAGAGAGCAAGAAAGAAACATAAACATATTGCAGTTGAACCAGTCAGACTACTCTGTCCATGTTTTTTGCTTAAAGAAACACAATGGAACACAGACACCCACACACTGTCATCATCATCAGTGATTACTCAAATATGCTGTTCCTCTTGGGGGTTCTTATTGTAGATCCTCAGATTGGACTGAAAAGTCCAGTTCTAGAACCACACACTTTTGTCCAGTGTGGGCATTGTTATACAGAGGTTGGGGATGTAGAACGAGCACGCCCGCACACACGCACTACACACTTGTGATGAAATCACTCTGTGACATGTAAAAAACATTGTTGTTACTACAGTATTTTCAAGTCAATACCGGTATTTCAATTTGGCACATGTATCGTTTTAACTGGAAATAAAATCAGTTTTATGCCACTGGTGCCGTGGTGTGATGGTTTCAGGATTTTTTATTTTTTTATTTTGGGGGATATATTTTAATATATAATGAATGTACATGTACACTTTTGGGGCTAAAGGTCAAAGGTTAAAAATAATCAAAAATTGCACTAAGTCCAGAGATTAATTGAAGAGGCTAATTGCAGCCTCCGTGGGGGGTATTGTTATGCAAATATCATGACCAATTGCAATGAAATTCTATCAACCTCAACCATGTTATTTATGTGAAAAAATAAAAAAAAAATATGATATATATTTTTTTAAATAATTAAAGCGTTAATGTTGCTAAAAAGCAACATTGGGCCTTGGCTTCTATTAAAGAGTGTACGCACAACCAGCGGGAGGCAGCGCTGTGCCGAAAGGCACCTAGACCGCCGGAAATACACTAGAAGAAGAAGAAGAAGCGGAACTACACCGGAAAGGGAGCCCGTGTGACCAACAGCAAGTTCCGCAAACATTGAATCACCAAACAGCGCTTGCACAACGGGAGTATGTTACTAAAATTTGCAATATTTCAATAGAGTTTTCGCAGTGAATAGTCCGGCCGATAACAAACGCGACGATGTCGGACTCCCCTGACGCCGGCAGCTTGGTGTCTGCGTCCTCTCAGCTCAACCTGATGGAGATCGACGCGGTGAGTACTGAGTACCATCAGCCTGTCAGTCAGCTGCTCCTGCTACTAGGCAGAGGTAGGAGTTCAAGACAGTGCTTTAGCCCAGTGGTTTTCAACCTTTTTCATACCACGGCCCACTATTTATTTGAGCCACGGACCACCATTTGATAGCATTTAGCCCCACAGACCCCAAAAATAAAGAAAACGATTAAAGGCTGGATTTCGGAAACAAAACAGGCAAACATTCAAAATTCAATTCGATTAAAAATTACCATTAATCTTCTACATGCTCTAATTGTGTACTGAGACTTCACGTGATGAATATTTTAACTCTTGAGAGTGTAAACATGAAAACAAATGAACCCTCGCGGGTCCGTTTGATTTCATGTTTACGCTCTCAAAGAGTTACATCTGGTTAATCAGCTTTCCATCATTTAGCCTGGGGACCAGCTGGGACTCTCTCAAGGATCACTGGTTGAAAACCACATGTTTAGCATGGTTGGCGCTCTCGTAGATGTACTGTATATGCTGCAAACATTCCATGGTCAGGTTTAATACTTACTATTTATTTGTTACATGCTTATGTATGTGTACTTGTGCGTTGAAAAGCAGAACCCAGCTGACTGTGCCAATGTTCTGTCCATGCCATGGTGCATACAAGCTAAACATTACCTAGTGTTGTAAGAAATGTTATTAATTGCACTGCAGTTGGCGAATGACCAGTGAAAGCGTAACTTCATTTAGCCCTGAAACATGACTGTCATTATCATAATGTAGCCTGCTTACGAGTGTCATGTGTTATATGAATGCATGAGTTGATTATCACAAAACTCAGATCGTAATAAACCAATAAAAACACGGATAGCAGATAATAAAATAGCAATTGTATTAGCTATTACTATCAGCTACTAGGTACTGCAAGTTCCATCAAAATAGTGTCAAAATGAGGTGCGTAGGAAAGAATAATGCTTTTTGCTCTTTTCTTAGTGAAATCAGTCAGGTTCTGCCTGTGCCAACTGCTTTTCTCCTCAGATTGATGACAAGGAGTTTGACATTCCCCAAGTGGACACACCTCCCACCTTGGAGAGCATCCTAAATGAGGTGCGGTAACCTTCCTTCATTCTTTTAGAACATTCTTAACCCGTTAAAAATGGGATTTAGAACAGTAACTCAAAATTAGCAGATATATATAGCCAATATGAGTCCCCTGTGACGGACTGTTTGGGGAATGTGTTTTTCGTTCATTGTGTTGCGTCTCTGCAGCCAGAGGATGAGGAGGAGCCGTTTGTCTTGGAGGACACCTGCCTCCTCAACACAGAGAACATAGACGCTCACTCCTGTGAAACCTCCTCTCTGGCCAGCTCTGACAGCGGAGACCCAGCGCACCTAAAGCGGTATGACCTTCACCATTATCGCTATAGTCTCACATAGCCAGATTTCTGAATGCTTCTTCTGCTAAGCAGCAATCTATAAACGTTTATATGATTTCTATTTATTTATATTAGGATACATTTGCGTGGATGTAAAGACAAAATGGAAGTGAGGAAGAGGCGTCACTTACGTTGTTACGGATTATCAGGGGTTTCCGTTCTCTATGACTGTATGACGGAAGCATTTGATAATTGCTAGAGACAACAGGTCCGGCCACACTTGACTACCTTATAACTTAACTTATTTGCTATTTATTACCTCTTGGAAAAACCCTTTAATGCAGTTTGAATTGCCATGTCTGTGTACATCATCAGCTAGCTGAACAATGCTAAAATGTTTTCCATAATATTAAAAGGGGTGGGATGAGAGAGGGCCTCCTTAATGATAAAGAGAGAGGATAAAGCACGGGTGTGTGTCGCAGGCTGGTTCCGGAGGTTTGCACATGCTCAGTGTAAACAGGAACTGCTATGGTGGAATGTACCAGCAGAGGCGCTAGATATAAATCCCATAACTTGTGATGTAAATAATGAGATCCAGGGTAGTTGTGAATTAAACAGCAACACTCTTCCCTTTTCAAACATTTTATATCATCCACAGCACTTGAATAAACAGTGCATGTTTCTTTGTCATTTCACAAAAATACAAGTTGAACACATGTAGGCTACTGCAATCAAAGCAAGTATCAACAATATGGAAAATCTACAAAAGAAAAATATACAAAACATTTCCATGTAGGGCATTTGCCCTTGTCTTTCAGTCTGTTATAAACAGCTTTTCCCCTCCACACAGTAGTTAAATTGACATAATATTTAAAATAAAGACAGAAGCATTATAGTATTCTCTTTTTATATATATATATATTTTATTATTTCAGTTCAGGGTCAGTAACTCTAGCGCCTCTGCTGAAACATTCCATTATAGCAGTTCCTGTTTACACTGAGCATGTGCAAACCTCCGGAACCAGCCTGCGCCACACCCCCTGGCTTACCCTCTCTCTTTATCATAGAGAGAGGGCCCCGTTAATGAAAAGCTATTGTTTTGTGTGTCTATGTGTGTGCACGTGTACAGGAGGAAGAGGACGGTGGAGATGAATACGACAGTCCATGGATCTGTTCTGAGACACAGCCTGTTGAAGGGAATATCAGCTCAGATCGTTTCTGCTGCTGTAAGGGACACTCACTCACTATACTCATCCAAGTGCAATTTAACCAACATACCTGCCTCACAAAATTAAAAGGAGAAATACCGTAATTATAATTATATTCAATGCATCTGCCTTTCCAAAATTAAACTAGCAGCCAACTCACAAATCATAAAAATCTGCACACCATTTGATGCTCCCGAATGTCGATTTATTTATACTAGGACCTTACCCGTTGTGAATATATGAACACCAAATGATCTACAGTGTGGTTAATGTGATTTAGCCTAATATCAATACCAATAATGTAAGTATTTTGATGAAGTACTGCTGTAGTTGTGGATACTTGATCATGGGAAAAGGGGAAGCAGTCATAGCAAAGCAAGGTACACTTTAATGCAACATATTTTTGTAGCATTAAAGTAGGTGTTTGTGTGAACATCATGAAACCACTGGTTTAGAAAGTGGAGGGTGGTGAGTCCTAGTCACACACACACACACACACACACACACACACACACACACACACACACACACACACACACACACACACACTCTCAGTGTCGCACGCTGTGTGCTTGTGTTTCCAGGGACCACCAAACGTTACAGTCCATAAGGGGTCCTGGTCCTTCCTGTGTACAGTAGCCTTGAATCAGCATCTTAAGAATACTACCTTATTTTTTCTTTGTGATTCAAGTGAAACGGAATGCCATTCCGTTTCACTTCGTTTCACTTCATTATTCAGACTGAGGCCAGGCTACAGTAGCCTACTTTTATATCAATTATTTCCCACCGCGGTCCGCGCGAAGCGAGGGCAGAAAACTCTGTGAGCCGTAGTGAGTAGCAGGCTGTAGCTTATAGGAGCGGCGATGGGACATTGTTTTTGTTTCCTTGTCACACGTGCGGGTAAAAAGTGGCAGCGAAAGCAAACTACTATCTTCCAGTTCGAACACATGTTCAGTTCAACAGTTCCCAAGAAGACTATAGCCTGGATCACTATATAAAGTGGGTGTCTGTCGCTCCTTTCACATAGCGTAAAATCCAGTGGTCGGAACTGTGGCTCCGTCCTGCTGCTCCAACATCGCGTCGAGTAAAGTGGATCAGAAGTATATTCAGTGTCGATAAAACGGGTGAATTAACGTTCCAGCAGCCTGAGCCAACATAATATGGACAGTAGGCTGTGTTAGATCGAAACTAAATACATACAGAGATGCAACGATACGTCCCAAAGTTTAGCTGCTGTTGCAGCTTGGGATAACATTGAGGAAATGAGGGAGGCCCGTGTGCACTGCGCATGCCACAGTATAGCCAGCGAAATTGTATGGGTCACCATTTGTTCCGGTGCTGGTGTAGCAGTGGAAATATGGCAGTGGGGTAACACGATAACGGTGGCCGTGAATTGTGTAACGTTAGGGGGCCCCGTTGGACTTTCCCATATAAACTTAATGGGGAAATTTTCGTGCACAAATAAATTCATTATAAATCAACGATGTGTTAATTTGGCCAAAGGGCTTCGTTAATCTCTTCCTAATGTTATGTTCAATGAGCATGTGAAAACTCAGAATGATTGCTGTAGTCAGTGACGACTTATGCCTGTTTCAGACAGACATTCAGACAGACATTTTGCTTAATTATTATAGTGATGGTGAGTTGGTGACGTTTCGGGCCGAAGCCGTTCTGGGTAAGGTCTGGATTAAGGTCTGAAAAAGGGCTTTGGCCCGAAACGTCACCATATAAATAAATCAACATTCGGGAGCATCAAATGGTGTGCAGATTTTCTTTCTGATATACTGACTCAAACTTCCATTATCCTAAAGCCTTTAATATCTGCCTATCTTCCTCAGGACAAGGTGGATGCTGGACTCCCAACTGCCATAGTAAGTACAGTATGATGTTTCTCTGGTAAGCAGTTGAATATGACCACTTCTATTGCAGAAGCTATAGGCCTCCTCCTAGTGTGTGGACAGTTGCACACGGGTGTCTCACTAGGTTTATAGAGTATCGTTGCTTCTGTCGGGCAAAAGTCTTGCATCTCCAATCTCCATACATACTTTTATTACTGTTCTTTTGTATAGCTTGTAGACTGACTATATTTAGTCCTTAGTGGGGTGGTAAAAATGCAAAAAATACAAGATATATGAACGCAAATCTCGGTCTATGGTCCAAGTCAATGAGTCACATGGTTTGCTTGCAACTGGCTCTGGGTGCATAACGCAGTGCCTTGTCAGGCTCATCCTGCGTTCCCCATAGAGGTCCACCTTTCTGATGCGGTCTTGTGACACCTAGTGCCATTCGTAGTAGTCTTTGAGAGGACTCCATCTGTGGCACACAGTGCTTTCCTGCTGTCCTTTGAGGGTCAGTATCTCCTCCAACATCTGTGCTATGTGTCTCTGTGTTCAGACAGTGTCTGGTGTGATCGCTGTGGGAACATCACATGGGCTGGCGCTAGTGTTTGGTGAGTTGTGCCACACAGACACTTATTAGACTGCCAGGGAACGAACACACACACACACACACACACACACACACACACACACACACACACACACACACACACACACACACACACACACACACACACACACACACACACACACACACACACACACACACACACACACACATCCTAAACCCCTTATCCCTTTTTACTATTTTTAACAAACGTTTGGGAATAGTTCAATGTGCCAATCTATTGACACATTGTGAGCATGTAGACTGGCCATTTGTACTATTGAAAAATGTTATTTTTTAAAATAGTTTAAAAAAGCAAAGAAGTTAAGGGATAAGGGGTTTAGTGGTGACGAAAATCTAGGCCATAGAATGTATTATGGCTTCATGCAGTTTTTAGCTTGTATTTTCATCTCCAGATGGGGGTATTCCACGTTGGTAGTGCTTTGTGATTTTTATTATCTACTTTACTGCAGTTGTTATCTACTGTACTTTACTGCACAAGTTGAAGCATGTGGAAACCGATTCCCACTAGTGGTGTTAATTTCAAATGCAGTAGCTCTCTATGTGTTCATGACTCAGAATACTCCCAGGTTGAGGTAATACCACAGTCCTTGCAAACTCATTCCGTATGCAAAGAGTTTGTATTTCAGTAGACCTTGTCTGCAGTAGACATAACCTTGGCATTGTCATCTAAAATCAGACATAATAGGAATAACAATATGGTTATGAGAATATTGATCAGAGGTCCATCGTATGTCATGCTTGACTGCCACTGATGGAGAATCTCTCTTGGATTTCTTTTACCCTATTGCATTTTTGGTGAACACAATCTATATTCACATGCAGTCTATAGTAAGAGACATTTGTGACTCCCCCCAGAGCATCAACAACAAATAATGCAAAAATACTGGTGGTTGTGGATGAATTAATAACTGGCAGTTGATGTGATTAAATGTCAAGTGATAACACAGATTAGCACATTAAACGTAAGTTAATTGTGCAACTATGGTTCTGTGAATTCCTCGGTGAATGCCAGTAGATGGTAAACAATAGTGAATAATGCCCCTGCGTGGAGCACGAGAGGCATTATTCACTATTGTCTATTGCCAACTGGTACTCAGGAAGGAATGAAACAGAATTTATCTTTAGGAACTACACACAGCATGGGTGTGACACACTTGTAGGGGAATTAATGCAAAAATACAAGAAAATTGATGCATCAACTAATTTATTGATCCATTTGAGACACGTTTTGTAGAGCCATAAAATGGCTCTTATTGCTAAAGAATGTCATGACACTTGTTATCTTCAAAGATACAAACAGAAACTGATCAACCCCCCCAGCACTCCATCAAAATAGTCTATTATGGTATGTTATTACACTTTTCAATAAACTCAATTAACACTTCCATTAAACTTTCAACATATTTGCAATTTTATTGATTGAGTTTCATATACGCCACATGCAGTATACTGTACAGTGTGTGCTATTTTGTATTTTTGTTGCAATTGTTCCACAATTTGCTCATTGCCAATTCCCCCACACGCATATAGAAGAGTCCAATAGAGCAGAGGCCTGAAGACCAGGTGTAGCTAATCAGTGCTCCGTTGTACAGCTGTGCTTAAAGCTACAGCAAAGCAACTATGGCTGTGTACCCTGGATTTGTCTATAATATGTGGGTTCCTCTATAGTCCATGTCACTGCTAAGTGCTGCTAACCCGTATTATGTGGTCCCCGGAGGGACCACTTTCCCCCGAGTCCCTTATACTATTTGTTTAATGGCCCTTACCAGCCATCACCATAGCCTCCGCCAAACCCCTGGTTACCACCAAAGCCTGGGTTACCTCCACCAAACCCAGGGTTTCCTCCCCCAAAGCCTCCGCCATACCCGGGGTTTCCTCCCCCAAAGCCGCCTCCATAGCCAGGGTTGTTACAGCCGCCATTGATTTCTACCCTCACTGTGGCTTCATGTGCGTCTGACATGGTGGCGCTTAGTCTAACCGCGCCTTCATAATTAATGGAGGAGCCATCGGCCTTCCCCCTGGCGAACTTGTCCTCAGAACCGTTATACATGATGTCATACAGGTTGTAATCACAATCGATGCCTCTCTCAAAGATCCCCACGGCAAACCAGTTGGAGTAGAGGTTGCGGTCGTAGGGCACGGAGTACATGACGGCCAGGACGTGGGTGTAGTCGTTCATGCTGGGGTTGATCAGGTCGTAGGTGAAGACGCCCACAGCCCCTGTGGCCGCACCCGTGGTCTTGTTGAAGAAGGCGACCCCCTCGGTGCCGGGATCCACCGTTGGTGGGAGAGGCACCTCACAGCAGCCACTCTCGGTGTACACTCTGAAGGGACACATGACACACACACACACACACACACACACACACACACACACACACACACACACACACACACACACACACACACACACACACACACACACACACACACACACACACACACACACAAACACACACACCATTGATGTTGCTGAAAGCTCTTACTGTGTATATCTGGTTCTGTCGTGACTGAACAAGTTGACCTTTTCCCTAGAAAGCCGAAAATAAAAATAAATAAAATAAATAAAACACTGATGTGGAATGTAGAAAAACACACAAAAAATGACTAAGCATTTAGAGTATTCCTTTTTACACTCACTATACAAATGAATGCACTGTTCCTTTGGGATTGTGTTTATGGAACAAAAAATATATATATATTACCTTGGGTTGGCAAGGGTGCATGATGACTGGTTGTTAATCTCTATAGAACAGCTGCGATGAACCATTTTTACAGCAGTAGTAGATGAACTGCAGGCTACGTGTCAGGCTGTTGAGAATAGAGTTAGTATCAATTCACTCTTTTTAGAATGTAAATTGAATATCCAAGGAATTAATAATAGGTCTTCGGTCCAGTCATCGATTGATAGATAGCAATAGATAGTAATTAGTAGGAGTAAGTATTATTCAAACATTTTCACAGTACAGTAAAGCACAGACAGCAGATGGAATATTCCCAAAAGCATTTGCAACAACACTAGATCCTCAGCTGTCTTTGCCACTTGACTCTAAAATGACTTTTCTTGAAGAATTGAACTTAGTCAAGGTAATGGTTAGCCATTTTGCATCTGTGTTATTCACATGTTATTCACATATATGATACGTATGGTACTTATAAGTGAGCTATTTTTGAGTGAAATACTGTAAGTATTGTGTTTAATCATAGCAGTGGTGATTTATACATTTTGCAAAAAAGTTTCATCTTAAACCCGACACTCCAGCACAGTCAGAAACAACAGAACTCTTATTTTTTGAAAAAATAGTCCATAAATTATTCCAAATTGTTACTATAGACATAGTAGTATCTGTCTGTAGTATCTGGTACTGTACCAGAATAATGTATAGATAGTATCAATGTAAAAGTACTTACCTTTTTCGGATATGAAGGTCTTTATCCGGAGACAGCAGGTGTTCCAAGCGGCTGTGGTGGTCAAGTCACCTTGAGCAGGTGTATACCTTTTTATTTGCTCAGTTAATCAAAGTCTCCTTATCACCATGCAGCTATGAACATTCTTCTCTGCAAAACCGCAACACCTGCAACACCAAAGCAAATACATTATACTGCATGTAAAGCTGAAAACCTCAACCCCCAGTGATCACACCCACAGTACAGTAGCGTTACTCGATCCCGCCAGTGATTGGATCAGCCTGATTGCATCCTGGTTGGCTTTTGTTCTGACCTTTCTGATATCGAAACCCATTTATTTATACAGGGAGTGACACGGCCAGATCACATTTTTTAGGTGTGCCCTGTTCTTAAGGAAAACACACATGGAAATACTGATTTATCTGTGCATATATAATAAAAAAATGGCGCGTAAAATAGATTATCATAAAATAATGAATGACCAATCTTGTTTTATGCAAAGCCATATACAGTATATTTGATATGATAGGGCTATTCAACTAATTAAGATAAGGAGGCCGGATTTGAAAAAAATATGTACCATATTTACTCTTAATTGTTTGTCTGCAATGGATTGCATTTATACTGTATAGCGCTTTAGTGCTATATGGCTTTAGATTGCATTAATGTACTTCACATTCACCCATAACCTCCTCATCAATAGCAGTTATGGTACAGTGTCTTGCTCAAGGACACTTTCCTGGCTGTGGAGGAGCTTGGAATGCCTGGAACCTTCGGATTCCATGGACGGACAATTGGCCCTTCTACCTCATGTGCCGTGTCTGAATATCAATGCAGGCTAGAAAAAGCTTAAAGCAATTACTTAAAAATATAAGATCAGATTAATGGATGCATGCATGTTGGCTAGTTACACCACAACAATATGAATATTAAGTTAAAGGAGTAAGCTGTGCATATTATTAATTTAGTTGCACAGTATCAGGAAATGGAAAAATGCATTTAGACCTAAATCAGCAACCGATGGATTCCTGTATTTTGAGCTGAGATGCAAATAACTGTTTCATCATTTCCCTGTAGCCCAGCATTAACCCCTTGTAAGTGAACTAATATTGTATAGTCAAATAAGATACCTTTGCTAAAGCAGCTTCCAAATGCATCAACTTCCAAATGTCAATTTTCATAAATATGTACAGTATTTCTCCTTCCTCTCCATTTCCTTTTCATAGTTGACATTGACATTTATCCAAATGTTAACCTGTGCGTGTAAACAAAAGTGATGAATGGAAATGAAAAGCTACTAAAATTGTTTGCGAAACTAAGTTTGCTGAGGAGTGACTGACGCAGAAACATAAGCCTAGTGTTATGGTGCCAGATTGCAGTCAGATTTTAGCAGGGTGATTGAATGAAACAAAGTTATGTGGTGGTATTGATCAACAACATTTACTGTAATGGGCTGGTGTGCAGGAAAACAGAAGATCTGATCTCATCGAAAACTTGCAACATGTTAGTAATGCCGTTACTTTTTTTTTTTTTTTTTTTTTTGCTGTTTGAGCATTCACCAGTTTCACCTATAATTTGTCATGCCCAAAATATGAGGAGGCCTGCACCCGACCTCACCCTTTAGGGTGAGGTCGGGTGCAGGCGTCTTACTGGTTCTATTATAAAGAGAAAAGGCTGGTCCTGTACAATGACCATTTTTCTGTGACATTTACCTAAGTATCAAACACACATTTTGGCTTCTGAGCACTTGCTTTGAGGCCCGGTGTCATGTATACGGACAAATGTGAAATGTTCTCATTTCACACAAGACCTGATTATTGAATGTCACTGTCAGGTCTCCTGGTTTTCTTGTCACAGGGCACATTCCATGTATGGGTAATGGGTTAAACCACTGCTCTATGGAATGATACAAAATGACTACTTGCTTGGCCTAAAAGCCCCAAGAGAGAAAGACAAGTGATGGTGCATACATAACGATGCATATTGTATTTCTATTTGTGCATAGAGAAAGAAGAGTATGTCTGGGTTCACAAACCCATACATACCAAAGAGAAGAAGTTCTTGATCATATTTTTATCAATATTTTAAAGACACATTTGAGTTTTCAGTGCCAAAAACAGTTAAAGCCAATTGCTTCTGTGGCAATTAATCCAATTGTATATTTTACAAGTCAAAATATTAATATAAAGTCATGGAATATTCACTGCTTTGATTCACCTCAGCTGACCTCCCAGTTTTAACATACCTTAATAACAAGGTACTAAGTTAAAAATGTAACACATACAGTAGATCATTGGTTCTATCTCAAGATATTTACAAAATACATTTTAGCCTAGATTCTTTAAATCAAACTTTGTCAATGGGTCCATCCAACTGAAAATGGCAATGTTTGTGATTGGCCTTCACATAATTTCATGCCTGCTCACAACCACACGTAATGCACCTATTAATGAGAACCTGCTCCCTGTGTGTCCCACCCTGTGTAAATAAAGAATGAATCAATGAATGTGTGTGTGTGTTGACACATGAATAGTAATCTCTACAGTATCTGTGACCCAACATAACCCTGCGCTAAACATAGATCACTGTGTAGAGCTGTCACCATTGCAATAATATTGCAACTGTGACAGCTTTGTACAATGATGTACAAGCCACAACTTATATATTATATAGATTGTCAAATAATTAAGAATTAACAATGCATTTTTGTGAATTTGACCATTAGAACACATGAATAAAGTATTTAAGGCTTTGCAATAAGAGAATACACGATAAACCAGTGGAAATAATAACATTGTAAGCTCAGATCATTATAACATTAGACAATTGTGTAATAATTTTGGCAGGCGTACCAACTGAGCTATACTTTACCTGTACAGACATAGTGAGAACTTGATTTAACTGGGCAAAACATTTCCCTGATTACATACAATTTTAACTGTCCCAGTGAGCAACAATGTTCACAGACTGCTTGATTGCGTGCATTGTTTGTTGGCGCTTACCGTTGTAGACTATAGTGTTGTTGATGCATTGTCTTTTTATACTGCTATCCAAATGATGCCTCTGCAGGAAAAGGTACTGTAAGGAGTCCACCTGTTGGAGGGTTGTGCATGCTTAAGCCATGGTGACGTTTGGTAGAATCTTGAGTTGTAAGCTACATGGCCTGTACACTTTAGGATCAATATGTCGGCTGCTGATTACATCTAATACCTGTGTGCTTTCACAAGTGGCTCAGGAAGGATGATTCAATTCACTGTCATTGGTGATATGGAAAAATCTGATATTGCGATATATATATTTTTTACCTGGTACTGTAATTACATCATTACTAGGATATTGTGGCAATGACTATTGGCCGTTTCATAAATAGAACCGAAACTGCAGCTGAAGTCTGTTTCTCTAAGAATTGAGTAGTTGTACAACCCAAGGATCTACCAAAGTTCAACACATCCTTACTCAACATCTGCCTGTTGACATTTTCAGTGTTGACACCTTGATTTTCACCTGGCTGTTGTGATGCATGCTTTATTTGATTAAAACCTTTAAGTTTAAATCATTTTTGGAGTTTGGATTATTGATGCTTTATTGTCTCATTTTTTTTCTATAAACGTTTAAGTGTTTGTGTGTGTGTGCACACGCGTGCGTGTTTTGATGTATTCGTCATTAAGTCATCATCAGATATACATTTGACTTTTGTGAATGTATATCTGCCCCACCTTATTAATGCTTTTAATAGTTGCTTATCTGTGTTTGTTTGAGTGTTGCTAACCTTCTCGTCTTTAATCACCAGATGTCAACCAGGCTCTCCGGCTGTGTCTGGGTACCACGGCGACGGGGGCAGAGTTTGGAGCTGTGTCCGCCCTCAGCATTAACCATGACTGCTCACGACTGCTTTGTGGTTTCGCTAAAGGACAGGTACACACACCCATACAGATGTGCACATGCTTTACGTTGATTTCCACTAGTCCCATGGGTTTTCACTGCTTGTGAACCAGGGACCACCACCCTGGCTAAGAATCAACCTGTGGACCACCACCCTGATTTAAACCTGGGGACCACTACAATGACTAATAATTAACCTAACTAGGGGCCGCCTCAATTACCCTTATTACATTACTTCAACCAACCTTCCATTAAACTCAGATAAACTTATATACAGTAATGATAGAGGAGACACATGATGACATTATTATACTTGTTTTATTATCAGTACATTTCCGAGGAATGATGACTATACTTATGCCAATCTGCAAGCTCAATTTGTCATTTTTGTAAGCTTGTACGACATACATGTGCTATTTTGCACCTTTACTCAACTGATTTTGAATACCAGTCTTTTAATTGTAATAGAATATTTTCTACATTTTGATGTTGATACTTTCACTTACAGTAATTACAAATTGTGGCATTGTGAGTACTACTTCCACCTCTGGTCAGTGAACTACACTGAGTGCTTCGGTGATTATTAGTAGAGGACCCTGGCGTTTAAGCATCATGTAGAATGTTACTCTGTTACTCATCCCATACCTTACTGACCCTCTGTCCTGGCATTTGATTGGTTAGATTACAATGTGGGATCTAGCCAATGGGAAACTCCTCCGAACAATCACAGATGCCCACCCTCCGGGAACAGCTATTCTACACGTCAAGGTAATGACCTGCACAAACACTTCATTTAATTCCCTTCCATAGTTGGTTTAATATAATCGGTGATGTTTGCTTAAAATGTGGTTTTAATTTAAATCTGTCAAACCTCCCATTACACTCTTGCATTGTTGGGCAGTAACTGGTTACTAGTAATATATTACTGTAATATTATTACTTTCCCCAGTAACGACTAAAGTAAAATATTACTTCAAATCAAAACAGTAATAAGTAATTAGTTACTTTTTTTTGTTAGCTACTTTTTACTTATTACTCTAAGGAGTAATGAGTAAAAAGTAACTCTAAGTAACACTGCAATAATTGTCTCTTTCTTTTCTTATCTTCTCTCACCACAGTTCACAGATGACCCGACTCTAGCAGTGTGCAATGACAGTGGAGGATCAGTGTTTGAGCTGGCTTTTAGGTAATTCACACGCATTTACTCAGCCACTTACACTACTATCTGCAGTGGTTCCAACACCTTTTAGTTCAAGTCCCACAAAAGAGCAATTCCACGCATTCACAGTCGCGCAGACACACACACGCACACACATACACACACACCATTATATTTCTGGCCTTAGGGTGCAAATTTCAAATTACGCTACTGTTTACTACAAATGCTATTAACATGGAATGACTTCAGCGTCATGGAGCTATTAAATGTTATTTTAATAACCACTCAAAAAAACAGCTATATACATTAATAAAAACAACAGCAAAACTAATTTGAACAGACAAATTGACAAAATCACGACAGGGTTATGATTGGCGAGCTCATTTGATATGCATTATATTTTACAAGGTTATATGCACGATAGTCTACATATATTTACTGCCCGAACTTTATTATTTGCTGTGACGCGTTGGTTCAGATCAATGCTTTGAAGAAGAAATAAAAAGCGCTGCGACTTCAAAGGGAGGTCAAACAGTTGATCACAGCCCAAAGCCAATGGAAGAGGAGATTCATTAGAAAACAATACATGTATCATAATAAGAATACTGTACGTGTAAGGACTATTTATTATCTGTCTGGCTTTCATACTGTAGTGCTCTGTACCAGACTGTACCAGGCAACTAATTTGGGAAATACCAACCAGTTCAGAATGATTTTGGAACAAGGAGAAATGTCTATTCCACATAAATATTGCCCCGTGTGAGGGTAAAGGTGCCAAATTGAATTATAGAGAATAGAATACTATAGATCTTAGTGTACTTAATAGCAGTATTATCCAGTCCTACCAACATACCATATTATATAAACTACAGCCTTGTGAAGTCCATTATAAAGCTCTCTAAACAAAATGCACTGTGACCATGCATTATGTATTAAACAGAAATGGAGTAGCCCTAGAACATGAGTAGAAAAGTAAGGCTTTTATCTGAGTTTTCTTTTAATCACCTCTGCCTCCTTTAAAACACATTACCTACATACACACTACCTAAACAAAGATATTACGTTATAGTATAAAAGCAGTATAAAATGACTCCTTTAATCACCAGGGGTTGACACTAACACTTACCCGCTTGCCCGGGGCAAGTAAAAAAAATGGTCGGGCAAGTGAAGACTGCTACCTGGTTGCCCGATCGGGCAAGTGTGCAACTTAGTGCACTATAACACAACACAAGATAAATTTGTCTTGAAGGCAGTCATTGACTCTGCCTCTGTGTCTTTCCCTGCTTTCTAGCTATCCACAATTCCAGGCTGGATTTGGGAAACAAAACAGGAAAATTAACAATTAACATACACATCAAAATGACCTAATCTTCTACATTCTCTAATTGTGTAGACCTGGGCTAATTAAGATGATGAATTTTAACTCTTGAGAGCGTAAAAATGAAACCAAATGGACCCGCAAGGGTCCATTTGGTTTCATTTTTACGTTCTCAAGAGTTACATCTGCAAAATTTACAATATATTTTTGGGGGGCAAGTGACCATGAGCTGAGGGCAAGTAGAACCTGTCTTGCACTTGCCCGATGGGCAAGTGCCTCCGAGACCTTAGTGTCAACCCCTGACTCCTTTAATCACCAGCCGTTTGGAGTACTGCACGCTATAATCCAGGCTGCAGTAGTACTGGCAGTGACCACCAGAGGTAGCACTGGTCTGTGTGCTGTGCATAGACCACTACCAGATAGACATGACGATTCACCTGGACTCAAAGGTGGACTTCATCAGGCAAATGGAACAGAACAGAACAAATCATTGATCACAGAACACGGCAGATCCCCCAATATGATTAATATATCTTTACCAATATCTTTTTTTCCTACCATGGCTGCACCTTAAAGCTAGGCTACCTAAATATTGTAAAAGACATGATTGTGGCAAAACTTAAATAATAATGTTTTGAATGCATTTATTTCATCCATTTTTCGGTGATATCTTTCAATGTCAATGTCAATTTGGGCCAAAACAGAATAGGCTGAAAATGCTTTTTCAGCCGAATATTTTCTGCAGTCGAATATTCGGTGCATCAATACTGAGCAGGAATGCTTAAACTGGCCCTGGGTTAAATCCTGATTTTCTGTTACGCATTTCTGAATTGCCACTGAGTAAGGCAGCGAAAAGCTAGAGAACACAATGAAAATACATACAAGACAAAAATCAAGCACTTCATTTTTCTATTGTTTTTTTTCTTTTATGTGGAAAAGTACTCAAAACTAAAAAAAAAAAAGAAAAAGAAAAGTAGTCAAACTACAAGTGCGTGTGATTTTGTTAATAACAAAACAGTGCCCCTTTTTAAAGTTGGAACAGTATGTGGGGGGAAAACATGCACATTAAAACGTGCATCTGTGTGTGCATGTCACACACTCCATGTTTGAGCATGGACAAATACGGAGTGTATATTGGAGTATATTTTGCGGTATATTATATTCATGTTAACTGAAGTCATCTTGCAGTTGCGTACCTTACTAACTTACTTAATGGTACACCTCTAACTAGGTCAGAACTGGAACTAAATCAAAGCTCCCCCTCTCCGCCTTGCTGGAGAAATGCCTCATCCAACAGGAATACTGTATGCTTAAATGCTCATGGGGATAGGGAATAGACAGACTATCCCCACCCCCCAATGCACACAGGCACACACACCTGCGTGCAAACATGGATGGTACCTATTATTAAGGATACCTATAATGCCGAACCCCAACCTGAATATTTTACTACCATACACCAACCAGTTCATTGACACACTTTGGCTCGGATTGATCGTAGACCATTTATTGCAAAGCTTTTTCTTTTCTTTTTTTATGCTAGTATGGTGGCGTGGCTCTGCTCATGTGATAGCACAGTGCCATTGTGAGAGTGAGGGGAGGTCACATGGAGAGAGACTGCTGATTTAAACGAACACAATGGATTGATTACTGATAACAGAACTGTAAAATCAACCTTCTGCCCTCCGTGCCTCAATGAACTGTCGCTTCTCTTGATTTCTCTTGTGAAGGCCATGAAGATGTAGCCTGGCATTAGCCAGACTCATAAATGTGAGTGAATCCATCATGTTATCAGTATGGTAAATGCCAAGCTAATGAAATATGGCCTCATAATGTAAATTTCTACTATTATACTCCGTATTTGTAGGGACAAGTACGCACACACATGCACGCATTGGCACGCGTCCTATGCCCCAGAGCTGTGCACTGCACACACATACAGTACATGCAGTGCTAGTGTAAAAGCATTCTTGTCTTGTTCTCAAAACAGGTCCCTATAGGTTTATAGCTATGGCACATTGAGTCTGTGATTATGCATGCTGTAGCTTATCATGATTGCATTCCTGTATGGCTATAGCAATGAGCCGAAGAGAGAATGGCTTCACGCTGACTTGCGTGCGCCGTGCGTGTGTGTGTGTGTACTGTGTGTGGGTGTGTGTGTTCTGTGTGTGTAATGAGTGTGAGAAGTACTGCAGTAACCCTCAAGGGCCTCAGGCTAAGACTGTATGTTGGCATTAGTAGTACAAGAAGTGAATTACACTCATTCACCCACTCTCTCACACACACACACACGCAAACATACACGTACACAAAAACACACACACAAGTGCACAGAGAGTTGAGTGCTGGTCTTGTTAGTGCGTTTGTGTCTGACTGTGTGACGGCCTGTCATCTTGTCTCTCTCTGTTCCATCAAACCCTTGACCTTCACCTCGACATTGTGCACAGTCCGGGGCCAAGCAGAGTGCACGTTGCAGTGGGCACGTTGCTCTGCCGACTCCCTTGACAAGCTTCATAGACGTTTCACTATGCACCATGTACAGTATTTGTCTGCCTGGCTGTCAGTGAGACTAGCCTGTCTGTCTGTCTGCCGGCCAGTCTGACCTTCTGACCACTTCTTTATTCTAAACTTCAACTGATTGATTGACTCAGTGGCTCTAAACCTTTTCAGGCCGTGACCCCACGATCATAGTTGAACCGGTGACCCCCCCCACTCACACACACGTGCAAAACAAAACAAAAATTATATGAATTGGGGAGCCTGAATTTGTTTGACAATCTGTGTGTGCGTTATTATTTGACAGTTTGGACAATGTTTGACAAGTGTAGATTTTGTTAATTATGTTTAATGCAGTTATGGCCTTGTATTAAGGGTGCTATCCTCTCCTCTTTCCAGCTTTGTGTCTCGGTGTGTATGTACCATTGAAATGTATGTGAGTGTTTGATAAGGCCACCCCTCAAGTTCATATGGAGGTTACACCCCACACAGGTTAAAACCACAGGATGAACTGATTGACTGTCTTTAGCCCAGAGAGATTTGGTTGTGATGCCTGTTCAAGTGATTTGTCTGCATATAAAGGATGATCAAGTATTGCACATTGAAGATTTGCCTTCGTCAGCAAAGATCAAATTAACAAAAAGAGTCAGAACAGAGAAAGGAGAGCGGGAGAAAACTAGGAGACAGAAAAAAGTCAGTGGTTCTCAAAGGTGAGAACAAACGAAATGATTTGTATCTGCATTTACATCTCCGATACACCTCTGATACGTTGCATCAGGGGTGCTCACACTTTTTTGACCTGAGAGCTACAGTGTTTAAGAATAATGCACCTAAAATGAAAAATAGAGGGTGAGAATTGGTAGGATATAAGTATTTGGAGTTTGAGTTGAGTTATACGAGTTATATATTTTAGGGGACTGTCTATCTGCCTGCACAGCCTGTGTGTCTATCCTGCGCACTCTCAGTCCAGGGGAAGTATAATGTTACAGCAGTATTTCATGTATTTTCTTTTTCTCTTCTTTGTTTTAAAATGTATACGAGGTTTTTGTACATGATTTGCTATTTAGAGATATGCTGTGTATTTCAGATTTTTATTTATTGTAAATTGATTCCCTACTTTGCGCTGAAACCCACCATTTGAAGAATATAACCTTTCAAATACAAAAAGGACGGACAGACTTGAAATAATCAAGGAAAAAAAGTAGAACCCGGTTTAAAGCAAAGGTGCTCAGGATGGTATTTTCTCTTGTGTGCCCTCTGTACACATTGGGGTACACATACCCCATTTGAGAACCACTGCAGTAGACAACAGAGATTCAGAGTGACAACTGATACAGAGAGCTCTGGAGTGAGTGAAAAACAGGCAAGAGAGGCCTCTCTTTCACACACTCACCTTTTTACCCCTCTGTTCCAGTTCTCTCTCTTCAACTCTCCCATGTCTTTTATTATTGAAACGTCTCTTCTGATGTCTCTGTTTTCTCTCTCCCTCCTGTTTGGGTCTCGCTTTCTGTTTCCTTATGCCCCTTTTTCTCCTCTGTGCGTTCAGGAGGGTGATGGGGATGCGCTCCTGTGACTCTCGCTGTCTGTTCAGTGGGTCCAAGGGCGAGGTGTGCTGCATCGAGCCCCTGTACACACCCCCAGACCTCAAAGAGCACCCCATCACGCACTACTCTCTGCTGGCCATGGCCTCGCTCACTAAGGTGAGTATATATTGCCACAAGTACACTTACATGTTCTCAGTGTCCGTTATTGCAGCCAGAATCATGTAGCCTGGAGTCCAGCCTCCGTTGCTACGTTGAAGTTCAAATCCAACTTCGCGGAGGCACGGTGGCACAGTCGTTAGTGCTGTTGCCTCAGCTAGAAGGTCCTGGGTTCCATTCCCCATTCCAGCATGTCTCCTCCTCCGCGTCATCAGTGCCCATACCTGAGGCAGGGTTGGCTAAAGGGCCTTTCTGTGTGTTTGCATGTTCTCCTCTTGTCCCCTACGGTCGATACCCTCACAAAAACATGCAGAAATCCTGGGCTCTAAACTGCTGTTGGAGGGGACTGGAACTGGTTGGAATAACGTGTTCCTTCCACGCGCTACGTCCAACCAGGGAAACTCCCCCCTTTTCAGGTGAAAAGAAGGCAGCTTGGACTCCTCATGCAGTTTGGACTCTCATGCAGTTTGGACTCCTCATGCAGTGGCTCTTAAGTGGCCAAACAGTTTTGACTTAAGTTTTGACTTAAGTCTGACCTAAGGTCTGACCTAGGTCTGACCTAAGACCTGATACTTGAGACTATCAAAATAGGGCCCTTGGTGTCAGACCTTCCTTTAGTAAAAAATGTGCGTTCTTGAATGTAAACATATTTTTGTCTGGCCACGCAATGCTTGCAGGTTGGTGCCTTGCATGGTTGTATGGATCAGGGGTCGGCAACCCTAGGCACGCGTGCCAACGATGGCACGCCGGGTGGTATCAGCTGGCACGCGGCCAGATTCTGGGGGAAGTTTTTTTTTTTTTAATCTCAGTAATAATTCCTATTCCTATTGAATGTGCACGTTGTAAAATAAAAGATTACAGGCCTACTATTTCGCTAAGGCTTCAAACCGAAATTGCGATTTGATTAGCAAATTGCAACGGCCGCGATTATTAATTAATTTAATTGATATTCAACCGGAGCGAGTCTGATCCAGACATCCAGTGTTGACACTTGCTGCGCTCTGATCAATCATAAGGGCGTGCACGAACGCGGAGCCCCGTGTCCAACTTTCCTCCAACACCAGTAAAAAGTAATCTCCTCCTTGGCATGGCGTCTGTGTCTGCCCTGCAGAACCCGCGGACCTGCCGTCATGTCAGCCTAACCAGACAACGCTGAAATTATTGCGTTTTGGCTGGTGTGTGAATATTGTTAGCATGGCTAGCTTGTAGCAGAGCTATCCTTGCGCATTGCAAAGGCTGCGTCGCCTGCGTGCGTGTGTGTGTGCGTGTGTGTGTGTGTGCGTGCGTGCGTGTGTGTGTGTGTTTCTGTCGGAGCAGAAAAACGGCTTGTTGTTTGAGGGTGACCAGATGTCCCTGTTTCTGTGGGACAGTCTCAGGGTGACCAGAGGTCCCTCTTTATGTGGGACAGTCACTCATTTTACTTTTCAGTCATCCCACAAATGGACACCCTGTCCCACATTGTGACTGACAGACTACAGTAGTCAATTGCCCTAATAGTCCCATTTCTGTTTTCTCTCACTGTCTCTTTTTTGCTAGATGCGTTTTAAGCCTGTTAAAATAACAGGAGAAATACAGACCAACATGAATAAATAACAAAATGGGCACTATTAGGACTATGTGTGGACAAATATGGCAAGAGGCATTTTTAATACCAACTTAAGTAATATATTGCTACCCGCAATTAACTGTCCGACTTTACCCTCACAAGTAATAGGCCTACTTGTCCTCAAATGAAGAGTTTTGGTCACCCTAAGTCTAGTATGGCCTAAGCATGACATATAACTGCAGAAAATGGACATTAAATATGTAAAAACCGTGAAAATGCTCCATTTATTGACTCTAGGCATATTTTTTTATTTATTTAATTTATTGTAAATTTTACTGTGGCACTCGGAGGGTCAACGAAAAAAATCATGGCACTTCATGTCGAAAAGGTTGCCTACCCCTGGTATAGATGGTGATCTATGTACTGCACCATTGGCCTTTCACCATTAATGTACTTTTTATGTGGATTTGAACACATTATGCACTTAAACATGTTGAATGTGAACTAACTGTAACACACACACACACACACACACACACACACACACACACACACACACACACACACACACACACACACACACACACACACACACACAGTCTGAACTGACACGTTTCAATTTATTTTCTCTCAGATTCTGGTGATCGGACTGAAGCCCTCGCTCAAAGTCTGGATGACTTTCCCCTACGGCAAGGTCTGGACTCCTGTGTTGGTCCGCCAGCTGTCTGTCTGTCTGTCTGTCAGTCCTGTATGCTGGTCCGCCTGCCTCTCGTCTATTATTCTACCATCTGTTCTGCGACGATCCCATTGGCAGGACAGATACGCACACTGCATAACAACTAACACTTTTCTGTCCGTCCGAGTTTGTTTATGCACTTGGACCTATCGTACTATATAATCACAGTAAATAGTACATCAATGATTATGGGTGTGAGTCTGAGAGAGCACACAACGATTTACTGCAGTGCTGTGTGTGTGTGCTTTGCATAAAAGTTCAGTTTGCTTTTGGATGTTGGGATTATCATTCTCATCAAATCATTCTCTGGTTTTCAGCATGGCTGTTTTGCTCTCTGTGTTGATTCTTTACTTCAGGGGTTTTCAACCAGTGGTCTGGGGACCACCGGTGGTCCCTGAGAGGATTCCAGGTGGTCCCCAGGCTAAAGGATGGAAAGTTGGTGAACCAGATGTAATTCTTTGAGAGCGTAAACATGAAACCCAATGGACCCTTGCTGTTCCATTTGGTTTCATGCTTACACTCTCAAGAGTTAAAATATTCACCGTCTGAATTAGCCCAAGGCTACACAACTAGAGAATGTAGAGGATTAATGGTCATCTTGATCTGTATGTTTGCCTGTTTTGTTTTCCCCGAAATCCATGATGGAATTGTAGACAAAAGCAAAAGAAATCTTTTTAGCTTTGCGGGTCTGTGGGGCTAAAATCAGATGCAGCTCAAGATCTGAATAAAATAGTGAGCCCTGGTATGAAAAAGGTTGAAAACCATTGCTTTACTTGGTCTTTCTGTGTGCCTGCTGTCGTTTCAAGTGCTTCAAGTGCACAGTTCTGGTGCGTGTGTGTGTGTCAGTGCCCCAGTTGACCTCTGATAACTTTTGGTCTTGACTTGTGTGACTGTGTGTCTGTCTCTCCATCAGTCGGACCCTTCCAGTGTCCCTCAGCTGGCCTGGCAGTTTGTTCCTGCCCAGAAGGTGGTTAACCCTGTGTTGGCCTTCTGCAGAGGGAACACTGTGCATTTCCTCCTGGTAAGTCACGCTCACAATCCAGAGTTGTTGTTGTTGTTTTTTTTTTTTTATTCAGCGCAGTTTTGATTAGTTTTGAGTAGAATGCAATCTCGTCTTAGTAATACATACAGTATATGTGGTGCAGTGTATTTATATTTTCACCTGAAATGTTTGTGTTTTTATTTGTTTTATTTGACCAAATAATAAATATCACTTCACTAAATGTCAACTAAAATGTTTGCGGGTCTTGAAAATGACCGATCTACAAGTTCACTCACAGCAATGCTGTGATGCAACACGTGAGCTTGTAGAGATGCTATTTTTTATGTTATTAACAAATCTTGAGTGGTACAAAATATCTTCAAAGTAAACGCAGGCCAAATAATGCATCAATTTGTGTGTCCTTCTGAGAACCACTGATTGTGCTGCAATAAGGATCAACGTGAACGCATAATCACTCTTTGTCTTGTTTAATGATTTGCACTAATCTCTGAGCAGATCACGGTGAGGTTATTAATTACAGCATTCTAAACACCTTGTTGTTTAGAATAACCTTGCTGCAGGGGCTTCAATGTAATAAGATGCTAAACCACTGTTTTCCCAAACACTGCACACATTTTCATGGGTTTCTTATTTTTGGTTTCCCACATTTTGTATTGATATATTATTTAAATATTTCAATATTAATATTATTTCAAAGCATAAAAAACACAAGAAGAAATGTCATGAATTTACATGAATAAATCCATGTTTCTTTTTCTGTAGTGTCATTAAGAAAAAGAAATTAAACAAAAAAAATCAAAAAATAGATGAGACAAGCTCACCATCACATCCTAACCCTGCTATTCACTAGATTGGTCTCTGGGCAAACATTTTTGGGTCTTGCACTAAAAAGTGTGCGACCCATTTTGCACACACACACACACACACACACACACACACACACACACACACACACACACACACACACACACACACACACACACACACACACACACACACACACACACACACACACACACACACACACACACACACACACACAAAATAAGAGAACTAACAAATGCTTCTTTATGGAAGGTCAACACAATGGACACAGTGTATTGCATCTTGAAGGAGCTGACTTTGTTCTGTGGTGTTCTCAGGTGAAGAAGGAAGACTCTGGGACCATCCATGTCATCAAACAGAGACAGCTCAGCCTCAACAGTGACATTATCAACCTGAGTGTGAGTATTGCACACAAAAGTAAAAGTACAGACAGGTAAAAGTAAAAAAAAAAAACCTATCTGCATCAAAATAAATTATTGACAGTAGCCATTTGTAGAATGCATGTACCAAGTTTTAAAAAAAAGTTTATGCAAAGTTTTTGCATAAACATCTTTTGGAAATGGCTTACAACGTGCCGCTTTTGGGCTTGTAGTAGATCGGCTGTTTTCAAATGGCCAAAGTACATAATGGGGCTGAAGTGGCTATTAAAAGGATCCATGGCTAATAAGACAAACATCGCTTAAAACATTATACCTACATAACTAAAATACCTATATCATACCTATATAACTAAAATGAACAAATAGAAACACCATTGGCATCTCTTTCCTTCATAAATAGAGAATCTTTCACTCAACAAGAACTTCTCCTGTCACAGGATGATGATGTCATGTGCCCTTATGTGGTCTAGCTCTATGGAATACTGTACATGGAATGCATGTGCTCATATGACATCATCATCCTGCGACACCGACAGGATCACCTCCTATTGAGTGAAAGATTCTCTATGAAAGAAATAAAGTATTAAAGGTGTTTTTATCTGCATGTTTTAGTTATAGAAGGCAAGTATAATGTTTTAAGGCATATTTGTCTTAGCCAGGGATCCTTTTAACTGTTGAATTACCAAGGACGTTAAGACAAGTATTTACATAAACAAATACATACATGCGCAGGGGTGCATATTTAGGTGACAGGGGGTGTATTTCGGTCCATATCTGAGCCTATTGTGGCAATCGGCGGCCACTTAACTTTCACTATCACTTCAATATGATTCATTTTGGCATAATAACAACCTAGCTCTGTGTGCGTGTGCGTGCGCTCGCGCGGGGAAGAGCTGGTTGTTTTGGTCTGTGGCAGGAAGAGACACTTCCTGGACCAGAAATGATGTGATTGGCAGGGGTGGGGGCGGGGGGGAGTTAACCGTTTAGTTAAACATCTCAAAAAATGTATACAACTGCTGTTTTGATTTTTTTTTTTTTTAGATCAATCAATCAATTACTTAATGCATGAAATGGCTCTCTGGATGGACCAAACAGGGGCGCTACAGGCTAGCAAAATGGCTACAAAGGAGTTAATCGTATTAATCTTAATTCAATTAGTAACTAAAGTTTTCAAATAAATGTAGTATAATATTTTCCTCTGAGATGTGATGGAGTAGAAGTAAAAGTATTCGGATATTTGGAAAAACAAAATGGCTCAAAACCAAGTTAAAATAAAAGTGAAGGCCATCAGCTCATAGTTCAAGTGCTTGTCAGGGTGAGAGTTCCCAGTTCAAATAGTACTATTTTGGTCTAGGTCACGGCCTGAAAAGTTTTGCAACCCTTACCCTATTGTGTGTGTGTGTGTGTGTGTGTGTGTGTGTGTGTGTGTGTGTGTGTGTGTGTGTGTGTGTGTGTGTGTGTGTGTGTGTGTGTGTGCGTGTGCGGCGTGCGTGCGTGCAGTGGATCAACAGCCGCACCTTGGTCCTGGTGGACAGCCATGAGAAGCTGCAGGTGGTGGACCGTCCCAGCCAGGAGGTCCTGGAGACCCTGGACCTGGACCAGGTGCAACTGGTCTATAACAGCCGACACTTTAAATCGCTGGCCACCGGGGGCAACGTCTCACAGGCACTGGTGAGGGACTCAGAGCAGGGTGCTGGGCAGAGACGTACAGCCATGTATAGGACCAGACCATAGGTTAAGATTAGGGATTACTTTTCACTATGGTTAAGGATTAGATTTAGCTATGGTTCAGGATTAGGGATTAGATTTCTGTATAGTTCTAGATTATAGATTATATTTCACTATGGTTAAGGATTGGGGATTAGTTTTAACTACGGTTCAGGATTAAAGATTAGTTTCCATTTTCACTGTGGTTCAGGGTTAGCTTTCACTGTGGTTCAAGATTAGGTTTCACTATGGTTCAGGATTAGGTTTCACTATGGTTCAGGATTAGGTTTCACTATGGTTCAGGCATTGGTTTTTACAATGGTTCAGGATTAGGGATTAGTTTTCACTATGGTTCCAGATTAGGGATTAGTTATCACCCTGTTTGAGGACTAGGTTTCACTATGGTTCAGGATTAGGGATTAGTTTTCACTATGGTTCAGGATTAGGGATTAGTTTTCACTATGGTTCAGGATTAGGGATTAGTTTCCACTATTCCGGTTCAGGGTCATATTGGAGAGGTGAGGCAAGGCTAGAGGGTCACTCACCACGATGGGTGATTGTCACGTTTGATTGCTTCCTCTGAAGATTCAGTCTCAACCGTAGTGTAAATTCACACTGTCCGTGTATCACACCAATTTGTTAGTGGGGGGAGACTGTTAATTCACAGGAAAAGTGCACAGACCAATCAGGAGGCAGGGCTCCAAACTCTAATTCTCCAACCTCCCTGCCTCCTTCTGTGTGTGTGTGTGCGTTCATTTGTGCGTGCGCTCGCCTGTGTGTGTGTGTGTGTGTATACACTAACATTGTTGATGCGTTTCAGGCTTTAGTAGGTGAGAAGGCCTGCTACCAATCAGTTTCCAGCTACGCAGGACAGATTGTCTATCTCGGCACTAAGGTACTTACAGTAGTCTGTGTGTGTGTGTGTGTGTGTGTGTGTGTGTGTGTGTGTGTGTGTGTGTGTGTGTGTGTGTGTGTGTGTGTGTGTGTGTGTGTGTGTGTGTGTGTGTGTGTGTCTTTGTGTCTGTGTGGGTGTCTTTGTGAATGTTTGTCTTTGTGTCTCTGTGTGCGGACGTGTGTGTGTGTGTGTGTGTGTGTGTGTGTGTGTGTGTGTGTGTGTGTGTGTGTGTGTTTGTGTGTGGCGTGCGTGTGTGCGCAAATGTCAGTTATGTGTTGTCAGGAAATTAGATCACACACACTAGGTTTCCTGTCGACACGGTGGACAGTTATGATGGTTATCAATTGTCTATTTGGCTCTGTGTGTGTGCGCCGCGCACACGTGCATGTCTAGTCTACCCTGTGTCCGTGCGTCGGGTTTCAAATAAAAGATAAGAGAGATACCGGATGGAAGACCACATAAATGTCAGAGGGAGTACATTTGCTCACATAAATAGTGTATGTAGGCTTGCATCAGTCCTGTGTTCTAGTCATGGATATAAAGGCAGTCTGGCTTTGTGTTGATATGTAGCTGAAAGTAGGACAGTAGTGCAAACAAGCCCAGTAACACGCACACACGCACACACGCACACATGCATGCACGCACGCACGCATGCATGCACACACCCACGCACACACACACACACACACACACTGAATCTGGTCCTGTTTGAACGTGCAGTGGAACCTTGAACCGGCTTAATTTTAAGCGGTGTTGGTTTAGTCAAAAACAAAAACTACACTCTGAAGAAAAATGTATGTCGACTACCTTTTTTCGTATTTCACATTTTAGTCACTAGACTAAAATGTTAAGGAGGGACTGAAGAAGAGATCCAGTAAAACTAAAAGACAGGTACTGTTATGCTTTGTTTTTGCAGATCTACAATCTTGTGAGCTTGTAGATCGCAGTGATGTTAGGCCATGATGTATTAATTCTACAGCCGAATATATCAGTGCCGCTTGGTACGATCAGTATCGTAAATCGTATCGTATGAGTTGGGCAATATCAGCAAAAAAAGACAATTTCAGACATTGCTAACTAAAATATGACTGAAACAATAGTTCAACCTCAAGCCATGCAGAACAGCTCTGCTCTGCCATCTGTGTCTCAACAGGAATCGACTCCTATACAAATCGGAAATATTCTCTGAGAGTGTGATGATCAGAAAGTATATTCCTTGTTGATCCATAATTAATCCTTTAATTATCGGGTTGTGTCATCTCGGTAGAAAAGACTGCATCTGTGTTCTTGCTGGAACCAGTTCCTCTTTCGGTTGTGCGAGTGTGTGCATGTGTGTGTGTGTGTGTGTGTGTGTGCGTGCATGCAGATGTTCGACTGTGTTTGCGCACGTGTCTGTCTCTCTGTCTCTAACCGGTGCTCTGTTGCTCTTTCTATTGCAGTCGGCTCACATTATGACTCTGAGGAACTGGAGAGAGGTATGTGAACCTGAACCAAAACGGCATAATGCTGCAAGGGTGATTTATCATTAATACCAGTTTGTACATGTCCTACTATTAGTAGCTTTCTTATGTCTTCAGGAGCATAACATATAGTATGCAGTACTGCTAGTAGTGACCAAGGGGCACAGAGAATGAAATGGACATTCACTATTGTCTGACATGTAGTTTAAAGGTGTAGTTCACCCCACAAAGAACTGATTGTATTGTATTTCCCCTGATCAGTTCCACACCCCACCACAAAGAGTTGAATTCATGGAGATTTTAACTTTTGCTCACATTTGCTAAATGGTATGCAAAGTGCTTTACCTAGTGCAATACATTCACCCTTTAACACACACATCCATACACCGATTGCGACAGAAGCCTTGGCGTTCAGTGTCGGGGATTCGAACACAACTCACGGTTCATCATATCAGTAGGACTCTATTGACCATCATCTGTTCTTTAAAACCTTTGAATCTGTATTGATTGCATTTAATTTAAAAAATCCAGTGGTTTAAGTCGGTCACATTAATATCACTGCAGTGAGCGCATAGCGTTTCTGCAATGACTCCTCTCTGCCTTTAGTTCTAATGAGAGGCAGTTGGCACTGGAATCAAATGGTGTCGGTGCATGCTAAATAGAGTAGGACTCACAGCTGAGTGAGGTGTGTGATCAATGGAGGACTGTGTCATTTACATGAGTAAACCAGCTACCGTTTGTGCCAGCACGCCCAGATAAAATGGCACACTAAAGTGTCTCTCTCCCCTCCCCCTTGTTTCTCTCTATAGCGTGTCGACTGTCTGTTGAAGCAGGAACGTTTTGTGGAGGCTCTGACGCTTGCCTGGTCTTTCCACGAGGGCACTGCCAAGGCTGTGCTGGGTAGGCGCACTCAGAAAGCCACATTCCACCAGTAAACCAGTCAATCAACTCGTGAATCATATTGACATTAAGATCTGATACAGCAGATTATTATCTGATTGTCTGCCGGGTATGGATATATATTTACATTACTCACAGCGGAGATATGTGCCTCTAAGGAGGACTCCACCGGCACTCTCTGTCTCCCAAATATGGATCATCATGTCTCACGTGTGTGACGTGTCATTGTGTGTGTCTGTGTGTGAGACAAAATGATTAATGTTGATAAATATGAGACGCAGTAAATATACTTTAGTCTCCTGTTCAAAAATACAGTAATAGACAGACTGTGTTCTACTCTAGGTCTGTTCGGAGACCCAGCAAAGAGGAAAGGAGTGGTTGCCGACAAGGTAGGAATATAACCTCTGATCATGGTTCCCTATGCTCCTTAAACCATCCTCTTCAAATTGTGACTTTGTACTGCTTGTTGTCAGTGTTAATTCTGTCGACTAAAATAAATCTATGATGAAAGACTAACTAAAGACTAAATAACAAACAATTACGACTAAAATTTTGACTAAATATCTTAACAATTTATAGATAACAATTATACAAAAATATTTGTTTTTGTTTTTAAACTTATGCTAGACTGTATGCACTGTCTCACTCTCTGAAAATGGGTCTGTAATGATGCAACACATTTTTTTTTTTTAGCTTTTAGATCTGCTATTTTCGGCATTTATACCAAGTGTAAATCAGGCATTATAATTACGTCTTGACCCACTCATGCTGTTCGTGCATCATCTTTCTGTCTTCATGCTGTTCGTGCATCATCTTTCTGTCTTTGTGCTGTTTGTGCATCATCTTTCTGTCTTTGTGCATCATCTTTCTGTCTTTGTGCTGTTTGTGCATCATCTTTCTGTCTTCATGCTGTTTGTGCATCATCTTTCTGTCTTTGTGCTGTTTGTGCATCGTCTTTCTGTCTTTGTGCATCATCTTTCTGTCTTTGTGCATCATCTTTCTGTCTTTGTGCTGTTTGTGCATCATCTTTCTGTCTTTGTGCTGTTTGTGCATCATCTTTCTGTCTTTGTGCTGTTTGTGCATCATCTATCTGTCTTTGTGCTGTTTGTGCATCACCTTTCTGTCTTTGTGCTGTTTGTGTTTCCAGATGGTAGAGATTCTGTTCCAGTTTGCAGAGCGCTCGCTGAAGAAGTGTCCGGAACACGGCAAGATTCAGGTCATGGAGCAGCACTTCCAGGTTTGTGAACCATTGTTGTTGTTGTGACATGAGAGAGATTACATGTTAATGGTAATTATTTTCTATATATTATGTTTTTGAAATGCATTTAAACTGCTGTTATTAAAAGACAACTTCAGTCTTATTTTATAGCCCTCTGTGAGGTTCAAAATCATAATGAGTACAGTAATTCTCTCTCTCTTTCTATCTCTAGGAAGTAGTCCCTGTCATGGTCGATTACTGTCTGTTGCTTCAGAGGACGTAAGTGTCTCTCACACACACCAGTATCTTTTCTAAAAAGATTTGTCGTAGTACTATGCACAAAAGAAGAGGCCGATCACAGCATACCCCAGTTCAAATATGATTATATAAAGGGGGTCACAGCCTGAAAAAGGGTGAGAAACCACTGCTGTTCTGCTGTTCAAATGGACGCCCCCGGCACATGTGCAGTGGCTATATTCTGCTCTCGCTATAAACAAGCTATCTTGGTGAACTTGGCCTACATGACGAACAGTTGTAGCAACCAGATGTACTGTATTTTGTATTATGACTCATGTTTTCCTGAGCAATATTACCGTATAAGCCCTAGTCCTATGCTGCGCAAGGTAGTCGGGAGAAGTCTAGGGGGTGGAGGGAACTGTAAAAGATATATACAGTATATATCCAAAAGAGGGAACAGTTAAGGTTATCAATATACAGTATATATATTTTAGTCCTTTAAATTGATTGTGCGTGTATTTCTGTTTTACTCTCCATCCAGCGACCTGCTCTTCAACCAGATTTACAGTCGGCTGGCGGAGAACGTGGTCGCCAAGGGCGTGTTCCTGGAGTCTCTGGAGTCTTACATCATCAGCGAGCGCCTGGGTCACCTGACCACGGCCGTCATGAAGGACCTGCTGGCTCATTACCACAGCAATGGTATGATGGACAGCCTGGAGAGCTGCATAGTGCACCTGGACGTGACCAGTCTGGACATCCAACAGGTCCGTGTTATGAATGCACGCATGTGTCAAACAAATGATCAGTCTTCTATAAAGTAAATGGTAGAGTAAAATTACAGTGTTAGACAGTATTAGACTTACTTACTTTGAGATAAAGTTAAACAATCATTGCCATCATTGTTTTTCCACTGGCGTGTGGGTTCTGAGAAGATACTTTTTTCCCCGCTCTAACACCATTTTGTCTGTGCGTGTGTGTGCATGTTTGTAATGATCTGTCTAGGTGGTCCAGATGTGTTGGGAGAACCAGCTCTATGATGCTGTGATCTATGTTTTCAACAGTGGCATGAATGAGTACATTACACCTATGGAGGTAAGACCTGACCTTGACATGTACCGCAAACTTAAATCAACATCACCAACTTTACTGGACGTTCATCACTAGGGATAAAATGTGCTGTATAAAACAAACTTTAAAACAAAGCCATTCATGGGAAGATTCTAAGTACGAAATTGTGTGGCTAAAGGTGTGAACAGACAGTGAAGTATATTGGCCGCAGTGCGATCCTTTGACACACATACTGTGTAAACAAAGTAGACACAACCCCGCTGTCTCTGCATATTTTGAATCCGACTGCATCCATCTTTCTCTTTGTCCTCACATTCAGTCAGACTTTGTTGTGGCCTGTATTGCCCTCTTTTTCATTTTCTCCCTTTTGGGAGACCTTAAGAGAAGTTTGAAAAACAACTTGCCCTACTGAAAACTAATTGAAATTGCCCTGAAAGGGCAGTCCAAATTGACAACATAAAAACTTTCTCTGAATGTTTGACTTGATGTGACCTTCAGTTATGTGTGCTGAAGGAAAAGATTAAAGGACTGCATCTGACTTTTTTCCTTTCCTTATTTGGTCTTGCTTTAAGCAGGCTGTTCAATAGAGATGAAAAGGAATGGATCGAAGACGGTGTGTGTGTGTGTGGTGGGGAGGTGCTAGTGTGTATGTCCTGGGTTTAAAAGGGGCCTGTGAGACATTTTGTACTCATGCATACATGCATGTACGGTACGCATTTATGGGGCTGTGGGGGAAAAAGGAATTCCTAATATTACTTTTTGTGCAGAGAGAAATCTAGAAAAAGGTCTCCACCAGGAAAATAGGTGTTTGTGTGATGTTTTGGCAAAATGTTTAAGAGTAATATCAACACCATATGACTATGGAGATGTAGAATGATGATAGAATGATGATTATACTCATGAAAGGGAACCTTCTTCCGGCAACCTTCTTCCGGCAAATCCTCTCATTAGCATGACCTCAGTCAAATGCGTCTTCATGTCTTCATTTTTCTTAATTTTTGAACATGACATAATGCATACAAATATTGATCACACTAAAGAAGATTTACACATGCCACCAAGCTGTTGCAAAGTGATCAAAAACATTAATTTAGTAAATGATCCACATTGTGTTGGCACCCTTCCCGCATTACATCTTTGTTCTACTTATCCCTGTTCCTTAGATATGACCTATTGGACTACTGATATATGGACCTATTTGGTTAGATACTGTTCTTGACCATGAGCTCTTCACATGCAATAATCTTTTCTTCCCCACCAATTTCCATGTACTTCAGCACATTCATTCTCAATATATTAGATTCTTAGTATAAGAAGTCTTAACTGTACAATAACAATAGTACGATGCTGTAATAGTCAGCTCTTTCATCAACTTATTTTCCAGAAACTCTTTGCAGTCATTGGTCCACCACTTAGAGAGGGAAGGGCCCTGACAGGTACACCCATGCACTACATTTCCACAGTGTTCATATTGTTCATAATAAGAGACACTTAAACAATACAACATTTTAAGAGCAGTTGTAATTTTGTTTAAACTATATTTTGACAGATGAGCAGGTGACAATGGGGAATAAGCTGTTGGTGTATATAAGGTAAGCATGCGCGTGGGCGTGCGCGCACACACACACACACACACACACACACACACACACACACACACACACACACACACACACACACACACACACACACACACACACACACACACACACACACACACCTTTAGCCGTTAAAAGGTTGCTGAGATTTATTAAACACTTTCCATTAAAGTTATTTTGCGCTTCGGTAGAATTCATATAAAGGGCATGTAGTCGCTCTGGATAATCCAGCCTAAATTGTGGTTTTCTCTCTCCCTAGTTGCTGTTTGGCTGGCAGAGCCTATCCATTAGGGGACATCCCTGAAGACCTTGTACCTCAAGTCAAGAACCAGGTGGGTGTGTGCATGCGTGTGAGACTGGGAGAAGGATAGCGAGAGCAACTTTGATGGAAATTATACAGTTGTGTACAGTATATTTGTAATATGCACGTACATCTGTGACAATATATCATTTAACTGATTGGTTTAGTTCAGTGTTGATGAACTAAGTATCAGCCTCCTGTACTATCCTTTTAGTACAATGTTTTGTGCTGTCGCACAGTCACATTCTGATATTTTTAAGCAAGTGAACGAGCACTGACACCTCTCTATATCTCATTCCGGGTAGAGAGCATTCTGTGCTGCAGTATACACGCACGTGCACACACATTCACGTACACGGATCCACATTTCCCATACCCACCCCCCGTAGAGAGGAGAGTGAGAAGAATATGTTGCTTTTGTTAATGAACACAGTCACACGGAGTGAGCGGGTCACGCTGATCTCCACCGACAAAGGGAAAGCGGAACGGAGTGGACTCTGGCTGTCTGAACAGATACTGAGCCCACTGACTGTGACCTCACCGCGAGACGGTTTCTGTGTGTGCATCTGTTTATCACAGTGAACGTGACATGCTTTTTTTTCTGTGAATTTGAACAGGAGAGTGTATTTGTGTGTTTCTCAAAGAGTAAAAGTAAGGAGAGAGACAGATGGATGGGTGTTCAGTTGATTGCCTTTCTATTGCCAAGAATAAGAGGATGGCTTTGAAAGTAACACGCATTATCTGATACGGTCCCTTTCTGTGCATGAGAGAAGCTTCACCACTGGAGCTTTTGATGTGGATTTTTTTTGTGGCATCAGCTCCACACAGCATGGCAGTTTTGACTGTTTGAAGATGTCCATAAACTTAAAATGTCAATTATTTCACCGCTCTTTGTGATAAATCTATTAATTCTTTGTGTTGGATTATGTAGTATTACTTTTCACTATTGTGCCTTTTAAAATCAGGAAAGTATCTGTGTAATTTTGCCCAGTAGTATTATATAATATATATATTTGAAAGGATTTTTAACTGAAATATTTGCTTCTGGGTGTCCTTCCCCAGAACATAATCGTATAAGAGGTCGGAATATAGTATATTCAGTGACTAACAGACACCAGAGTGGAAAAGGTTTACACTTAGGAGTTATGGGACTACAACACTGCTATGCTACTCCGCCCACAGTTTTTGCCACACATAGTGTAAATGGGCCATATGTCAAATCGGATTCATGTGCCATCATTTTGCTTGGAGATCTGTTGCATAGTGTAATTGATATGCACTAATTAATAGTACATTAAATTTCCACATTCACTTGAATGGGAAAATACGAAAATTCACATCCAACTGTTTCTTCCTCTGAGACCAGACAAACGTTACAAGACTTGGAGGTGAGGTTTATAATAATTTCTATTATTAATTAACCCTCCCAATGACTTACACAATGATCAAAATGTTGACTTGACATTGTAATTGGCTGCTATAGACTAATCCATGGAGAAGTTCCCTGTATAGTTGCACCGCTCGCTTCACACAGGTGTGGTTTAAAGCGAGAAAAAAATACACATCGACATGAATCCATACATTTATTGGAAGTGCGCGCTTCATCTATTTTTCAGGTAGTGCGTCCTTGGGCTGCAAAATGCTGAAGCCTGCTCTAGATGCGTCAATACTCACAGTTATAGACAAAGGTGATGCTGGATCACAGAGAATGGAACATAATGTACACCCATTGTCACTTATCTCATCCATGAAACGCCATGGCAACTACCCTCAGGTGTCAGAGGTCGGCGATGTATGTGGTCACCATGGCAACAGGCGGGCCACAGTGGGATAGTCGACGGTGGTCGGTTCTAGTAGTACAGTAGGGCAGAAGGGAATTGATGGAGATTTGGTCAGACTGTTGAAACAGGAACATGCTATTGATATGGAGGTTTTCAACCAGTGGTCCAGGTGGTCCTCAGATAAAGGATGGAGTTGGTAACGTTATATGGATCACTATAGAGCTTGAGCTCTTGAGAGTGCATTTTACACTCTAAAGCAGGGGTTTTCAACCTTTTTCACAACAGGGACCACCATTTATTCAGTATTTGAGCCACGGACCACCATTTCATTAGATTTTCACACCAAAGACCCACTCTTGAGAGTGTGAAAAAGAAACCAAATGGACCCGCAAGGGTCCATTTGGTCCATTTGGTTTCATTTTTACATTCTCAAGAGTTACATCTGTTTAACAAATTTTCCATCATTTAGTCTGGGGACCACCTGGAACCTTCTCAACCTGTTAAAAACCCCTGCTCTAAAGAGTTCAGTAATTGTTAAAGATCTGCATTACTTATTTTACAGGAAGTAGAGAATGTAGAAGAATTGTTATTTTGATCAACATCTCTCAACAACAACAAAATATTCTGTTTTGCGTCTGCGAGGATAAATCTCATCACATGGTGCAGGTCTGTGGCTCTAATGCAGAATAAATAATGGGCCTTGATAACCACTGACTGTATTACTACTTAACCTATGCAGCACAACAGAGATGTACAGTAAAGCGTTGCAGTCTCTCATGTTAAGCATTAGTGACAGGAGCCTCCGGGGATAGCGTGTTCAAACAGGAAGGGTAAAGCCTGCCCACGTATCACGTGGTTCTAGACATCAATCTGGTTTCATGATGGTCGAAGCCCAGGAGACCAAAGTGATAGATTTGTTCTTGGAAAACAAGACAAGGATGAAAGCCCACCTGCAGCATGTCATGTACTGTAAATCGAGTTGACGGGTTTCCGGGTTCACCGTTCAAAGTGTGGCCTTGGGTAGAGAGTGGATGAGTTTTTCAACCAGGCGGAGAACAGAACAAAGCCACAACAATTAACAACAACGATACACAAAGCACCTTTTTATGAACGCTGCTTCAGATCTGTTACTATACAGTACAGATAATTGGCCGAATTATAAGGAGGAAGATGGATCCAGTCAGAAGGAGCTTTATGACTTTTTGGCGATGGATTTAGTTACTGTCCTGAAAACCTGTGCACAATATCTAGAAGTGAAATCCTCTATAATACTAAAATTACTAAAACCAGTGCTGCTGTTGTCTTACTGAGGCATGTTAAAGAGACAGTAAAAACTAGATCTGTGCCCCTTCAGGGCACAGGTGTCAACCGGCTCAGGTCACGTCACCCTGTGAGGGCATCAGACATAACAGTCACTGATGGTGACTCACCACCGTAAGGTGGCGACTATGTTTTACCCCTGCAGGCAACTGTTACGTCACCCATGAAGTCCACAAAATGGCAGAATAAAATAGCAAACTAAAATAGCCGCAAGGGTCCATTTGGTTTCATTTTTACGCTCTCAAAGAGTTACATCTGGTTAATCAACTTTCCATCATTAAGTCCACCTGGAACCCTTCTTTTCAACAGGTGGTGCAGGGACCACCAGTGGACCCTGCACCACCTGTTGAAAACCCTGTGTTAGAGCACCGTTGGTGGCCGTTACCTGTAAAAATCCATAGATTGGCCAGACCATTGTATAAGCCTCAGGGTTAAAAGCATGTGAAAACAGAAATCCGGTACTCATCTATCTAAATACTGTATTGTATTGCAGGTGTTTGAGTTCCTGATTCGCCTGCACTCATCAGAGTCAGGTGACGAGGAGGAAGTGTTCCCCTTCATCCGCACACTCCTCCACTTCGACACCAGGGAGTTCCTCAATGTTCTCGCCCTGGTAGGCAACATCTCCAACCAGGGAGCACTACACAGCAGCACACAGGTAGAACCCTTGCATTCCATAGGAACTGCCGGATCCACCAATCAAACCAAACCTCCAATCAGCCTGTCCGTCCGCCCATTGGCCCAGGAGCGTAATTTGATTTTGTCAGCCGTCGCGCTTTCAGCTCTTTGACAACTGGATGGGTGTAGCATCAATCACAGTTAGCAGACGTTAGGGAGTGTCAAGTGTGAATTCACTCTACCTTCAGTCAAATCTAGTTGAGAATATAGAACATCTTATTTAATTTATTCAGTGAGATTGAATTCTCAGGTATTTTAATGAATGATACATTTGTTAAAGTTCTTGTGCAAAGTATTTTCATTTCTCATATGTCAAAGAAGTTTAAGAAAGAAGAATGAATGTTTAAGGAAGAATTAACAGTTGATTTGCTTTGAAGGGCAGTGAACCTGAGCAATGTTTTTCTCAAGGTATTCACTTTGTGATTTGTTAGACACCATCCAGATTGTCAACAGCCCGATGTTTGCCATAATTCTACTTGCTGAATGACAGTAACACAAGGCATCCTGACACGAGCAGACACACGCTGGCTAACAGATGTCGCTTTGCACACAAGTCTTGCAATTAATTTCTTTATTTTGTTGATTTGTTCATGCTTGAACTTACTTGGTTTGTTCACTCAATTGAATCACTCTGCCTCTCCCTTCATCCTCTGTAGACATTTGAAGACTTTAAGAATGACAAGCAGGCTCTGGAATATCAGCAGAGAATAGTAGACATTTTACTGCAGGTAGGAATCAGTTCAGATCCCAATATTTGGGTTGCTCACCTAGACTGTAATGGTGTGATGTACTGCACAATGATGTACAATTGGAATAGCACTAGTTTTGCTTACAAGGATATTTACTGGAATATCTATCTGTTATATCACCATTTCTCAAACAATGGGTCAGGGTGGCCCATGTGTAGATCACAGAGTACTAAATTTTCATTTTTCTTCAATTAAATGTGTATTATTATATTTCAAAAGTATTTTGTGAATAAAAAAATAAATAAAATTATTGACATAAATAGGACGTTTGCTATTAAAAAGTAGTGAAAATAACTCTGGGCAGATGTATATAACGGCCATACAGATATTATTGGCCGATAAAGGCTTTAAAAATGAATATCGGTATCGGGAAAAATATCATAAAAATATTACTTTGTATATATTTTTTAATAATCAGTAAAACACCATTTACAGATATGTATTAGAGCTACACAATCATGAAAAAAATATTTATTTTATATATATGCAGGCGTTTTGTCCACCACAAAAGCCACCTTATCGGTTGATATCAGTTTTGATATCAGTTGATATCAGTTTTGATATCAGTTTATTGGTATCGGAAATTAAGAATTGGACAATATTGGGATATCAGATATCGGTAAAAGAAAAGTCAATATCGGACATCTCTAAAAATAACAGATCTATGTGACACGCTGTTGAGCTTGTGTACCTGCCCTTTTCCATTAGTTTGGATCCAGGGAAATCGTCTAATCTCTTTTTTGGTCTGTGGGCTAAAATGGTTGGAAACCCTCGAGTTATATCATCATGAGTCTTTTAGAAATGCCTAATTCTCTCTCCATTAACGAATATGTGTCTTTATCGTGTATTGTTACGCAGGTGATGGTGGACAACTCTGACTTCACCCCCTCTCAGGTGGGCGGTCTTTTTACCTTCCTGGCCCGCCAGCTGGCTAAGCCAGACAACACACTGTTTGTCAACAGGAAACTCTTTGACCAGGTAACCGTTTCATTGGACTCTACTTGTGTACAGGGGCGGATCTAGGCATGGGCATGGGGGGTGCAATGCCCCCCTAAATACCCAGCCTGCCCCCCAAAACACGATGCCACGCAAAACAACCCAAGATATTTCAAATTAAAGTGCTTATATTTAAAACGATTTGAAACACTACTACTGCTACTAACTACAATTTTGGCACCACTAATCCAACAGCATTTCATCATTGAAAACAGAAAACTCTCTGAGTCAGACATCTAGCTTTATGCATGCCTGATGTAACTTCAACAACAACTGTTGTTATTATTGATGCTTTACTTGACTAATAAAAGTCCTGTAACCGAAAATGGTATGGGTGGGTGCGACTTCATGATGAAGCCACCCCCATACCATTTTCTCTTGCCCCTCCAACATGTTCTCTTGCCCCCCCCCCCCCCCCCCCCCCCCCCCCCCCCCAAATGGGACAAGTTACATTTGCCCCTGCTTGTGTAAATTGTAAAACGGATGTTTCTGATTGGCTCTTGCCACAGACCACAAGAGCCATAATTCGCATTTTGCCATTCGCATTTTGTCTGTCAGTCTGTCCCGGGGCGTTAGAAAGTAGTCTCATATTTCTTTTTTGTTTTTTGCGTCTACTGTGTCATATAACTTCCCGAGCATGGGGTGCAGGAACAACACAAATATCTGTTTATCTGAACTAGGTATATGCCCCGATTCTCTGTGTATATTTCAAGGTATTTTAAAATTACGCACATAGTACAGTATGAGTATGATCCACATGCATTTCCTCTCAACCTCGCTTCTGATTGTTTGGTTTAGGTTCTGGAGTTCCTTTGTAGTCCTGATGATGATTCAAGACACACTGAGAGACAGCAGGTTGGCAAAGAACACACGCACACACACGCACATGCACAACTCTCACACGCACCAGATGATGTCCGATCTATGAAGGTGATTGTCTACGTCAAGTAATGTGACCTCGATGTGATTGGCTAGGTGCTCCTGGAGCTTCTTCAAGTCGGGGGTGCCGTCCAATTTGATGAAGGAAGGCTATTGGTCCTGGCAGAGAAGGCCGAGTTGTGAGTAGATCATGCAACGGACGCGACCCAATGAAAAGACTGCAACTGTAAACACATTCATTTCATTTATGTATTACAGTGGTGCCCACACTTTCTTTGACTTGAGAGCTACTTTCAAAATGACCGGCTCAAGATCTACAAATCAAAAATGTGATTGTTCCATTACTGAAAATCCATTTCAAGGCCCCCTAGAAAGTTTGAGCTTTGAAATAGTTGAGGATTGTGTTACTTACTGTTATAGAGTTTAAGAATAATCCACTTATAATGAAAAATAGAAGGGGAGAATTGGAATGTTTCCCTGTCTAACCCTATTACTGACATTTGAAAACAGTGGTGGGGGTTTGAGGTTTGAATTGACAGTTTGTGAACTAAGAACTTTCACATTTTTGTCCACAATTGGGAAAGAGAACTGGCAAAACGTTGGTCAAAATAACAATTATTCTCCATTTTCTAATTGTGTGGACTCTTGAAAATTACGTAATTCAGATGTGTAAATATAAATTAACTCTCGAGAGTGTAAAATGAAACCAAATGGACCCGTAAGTGTCCATATGGTTTCATTTTAACGCTCTCAGGAGTTACAGATCTAGGGGGACTGTCATGTCATCTACCTGCACGGCCTGTGTGATCTACTGGTAGATCGCGATCTACCTTTTGGGCACCCCTGGTGTATTAGCACTTTGGTTCAAGCAGTACAGAGTACAGAGTGCTGTCTAATGTGAGGTTTACTTTCCCCTCCAGCTATCAGATCTGTGAGTTCCTCTATGAGAAGAAACATTTGTATGACAAGATCATTGACTGCTACCTCAGAGACCCTCTCAGAAAGGTGACGTCTCCAACATGCACAGACACACACACACACACACACACACACACACACACACACACACACACACACACACACACACACACACACACACACACACACACACACACACACACCCAAGCGTGCATGCCTAAAGTCCGTACCCGTCTCTGAGTGAGACGAGAGCACTAAATCCTCTGTAGTGCGCATCGCAACCATTTTTTCACATGTTAATTTCCATGTTAATAAAGTTCATACATTTTCCAGAAATAGCTGATCTACCAGCTTCCAACAGGTCACAAAGTGAAAGTACAAAACTAACATGAATATGTCTGTCTGCCTTGTGTGTTTCTTTTCAAATGCCAAAAATAATGATTTGAGTGACAGTTCTGTGGCAGAATCATAGTAATAATCATTTAGTGGTACCAGAAAACCAACATGGAACAAGAATCCACTGGTTATGGGAATTGACAACAAGCACTAAAATGGCAGGGGGGATGCAAATTGTTTGTTATTCATTCTGTGTGTGTGTGTGTGTGTGTGTGTGTGTGTGTGTGTGTGTGTGTGTGTGTGTGTGTGTGTGTGTGTGTGTGTGTGTGCGTGTGCGTGTGTGTGTGTGGTTGGTCCGTCAGGATGAGATCTTCAGCTATATTCACAACCTGCTGTCCATGCCAGGATACAGCGCAGAGGAGAAGAGTACTGTCTGGGATAAGACTCTACAACACATACAGGTCGGTGAACACAGCAGCAGCATAACCAACACAGGCGTTAGAACATGGGTGTCAAACTCTGGCCCTCGGGTCGAATTTGGCCCGCCGTGTAATTTCATTTGGCCCTTGAGACATTATCAAATTAAAGGGGAAGACCACCCATTTTCAACATTTTAATATAACTTAGAGATATTGTGCGGACATGATAAAAAAAAAATCCCCCAATTCTGTATTTCCTATAAATGGAGGTCTGAAAAAATCATTAACATGGTAAAATACATCTGATGACATCACCAAGATGTATTTCAGCATGTTAATGATTTGGAACCAAATGGACCCGCTAGGGTCCATTTGGTTCACATGTGTGACCCTCTCAGGACCATTTTGTTGACAATGGGTGTAATTCCCATTTAAAAGGTTAGTTCGTTCAAACTTGGCCCGCGGCTTTGTTCAGTTTTAAATTTTAGCCCACTCTGTATCTGAGTTTGACACCCCTGCATTAGAAGAAAAATATATGAAGAAAACCATGCCCTTCATAAAAGACTAACTACCGTAAATTGGATATTGTACAATACTGCATGTAACAGCAACGTTCTGTCTGTAAATATAGGTACTGCGTGAACATTTTGTTGATCTGAACCCGCTGTTGTTCAGATCAACGCTTTGAAGTAGAAAGAACGCGCTGCGGCTTCAAAGGGAGGTCAAAGAGTTGATCACAGCCCACAGCAAGTGTCACAGCCAATGGGAGAGGAGATTCATTAGAAAACAATACGTGTGTGTCATAATAAGAATGCTATACCCATTCAACTGCTGGGTGTGGGCTGGCGCTTTGGCGTGCTTGGTCGAATCCACATGGAATCAATTCTTTACTAGCCACGGAGTGTGTCTTGAGGGTACAGGGTTTGTTGAGAGAAGATCAAGATATGGAATATCAGAACAGGTCAGCTTCATATATGCAAATCTAAGGGTGGCAGCTGGGGCAAAGACTTGAACGTGTGCAGGGTTTTATGATTTCTGGCCATAGATGGAGCGTGTCTTGTGTGTACAGGGTTTATGTATACTGTATATGCAGATCTACAATAGGTGATGATAAAGCCTTCTCCATGAATTGCTATGCAGGGTTTGATGAGGCCAGTGTCGTGATCTTCATAAATGGAGATGGCCATATATGGTGACATGATGTCACAAGGTGTTACCATATATAGAGTTATGATGTCATAAGACGTGGACACACATGGAGGCATGACATCACTAGGCGTGACCATTTATGGACGTGTGACCGACTAGCGCAAATGCAGGCTTTCATTTGCGCTAGTCGAAACAACAGACATACACACACACAGCACACATGTTATTATTCCAAACATTTCAGGAGTTGGTGACCCTTGACCCAAGCAAATCAGCTGACCTTGTGGCGTGTCATTTCTCTGAGGAGGTGCGACCAATCATCTCCCAGTTACAGGTGAGGCTACTTGTCACTTTTCTGTAACATTACATTATCAACAGGTGCAGTCTGTGAGATTTATTCATCCTAACATGGTCGCATCACATTCGAGAACCACAGCAGAGAGGTAAAGAATCACATAATTCAGATGTTGGTATACTTTCATTGCGTCCATTAATTTACATTTACATTATATTACATTCACAATATCTATAAGGTAAGTCAGGGGTGTCCAACATGCTACAGTCTTTTTTTTCCTTTTCATCAGAGTCATCAAACCTATACTGTCCTAAATTAGTATAGAAATACACCATTTTAAAGGGGGGATAACTTCAAATTCAACCTTTTTTGGGTGTTTGTTTTTGGTGCTTGTGTGTGTTCCCTATCCCCCATAACAGAAATCAGGCTTTCGTATCATATAGGTGCTTTAATGTAAATTGTTCTCATGGTGATCATCATTGCACCCTGCTTTGTATAATTCCTCCTTTTCTTCAATCTTCAGTTCCAAATTTGCATTTCCATTTAGTTTACAATGCTCACCATTCTTGATTTCCAAGCTGACATGTCACGGAAAGACGCCTGGTTTTACCTGGCATTATTATAGCAGTATTAAAATGACTCAAATATTAAATAATCTGCATATCAGCGCCCCCACTACCTCAGGACATTGTGGTACTGCAGTTGTGAACCATTAGAAATAAGCTTGAGAGACATATACAATATGATATTAAGTATTAATCTTTTCCCGGAATGTATGCTATTTGCACTTTAATAATAGATATTGTAGCAAGGACACAGATGGTCAGTGCCAAGTGTCCACAATAGAACCAAAAGTAGAACAGTTTTGACACATCCAATGATCCAAACGACACCTTGTGCCTGCAGATGTTTTTCCCCACTTCTTCTTTGTTCATTTTTAAGAACGTTTTGATGTGTCAGATGTTTTCTGTGAGTCAGGAACTGAACAAAATAGGTTGACCTAAATTCTTTTCAGCACTGGTGGGCTTGTAACATTTCAGAGAGAGGACAATGCAATGGAGGAATTGGCATTTGATAAAAAGGTTAAGTCAAGTTTATATATATACAGTATATAGCTTCTGAACTGTCTCTCACAAAGCCAATGGTCCTGCAACCCATCTCATAAATAAACCAATCATCTCACTCAATTTCCTCTCTCTCTACACAGTCTGGTCTGAGTAAAAAGCAAAGCATTAATAAATGAATACAAAAAGGAAATAAAGAAATTGCTCACGGACATGAAATGCAAAATCTAATTTGTTGGTAGAAGCAGACTTGATAGTAGAAGCATAATGTATTCCTTACTGTTTTCTTTACTATACTTGATTTCCATGAACACTAGTTTACAAAACAGATTATAGCGTTCTCTATTTTAAATATGTTGCATGATTGGTTTCTCCCATTTTGTGCAATGACAAAGTAATCAATCTGACTATGTAATGAGGTCCCTGATGCTTTCTGTGATTATTGTGTTTTATTGTGTTTTCATGGTCCACTCTCGCATCCAAATGTCCACCAACCCATTGAACTGATGAGATTTGTTCAATTTGACTTTGTTTATGTTATCCAACACTACCCAATACTTGGATGGGCAGCAGCATCTTATCATTGTATCACCCTCAGAAATTGTAAATGTAATGTCATTAGTTTTTCATATTTATCTGGGGACTTTTTCATTATATTTACTGCTCTTCAAACCATCTAAATGAACATAGCGTAAAAAATGATAAAAGCTGTTTCAATTCAACTGTCAGCAGCAGTTTTAACGAATGACTTGACTACCACTAAGTCTACAGTACTACAGCGAGGGCTCTGAAAGGCGCTTAGAAATCTTTCCCTGCAAACTTTCTTTTTCAAGTTGGAAGTGTTCAACAGGCCGTGGATTCATTATCCTCTGACAGAGGATACTTCATTTGGTAGATATGTTCTCTCTTACGCGCCGTAAAATCTCCTGAGTGCTGATTTGTCAGAGCGTGTCAAGATTGAGCTTCACTGGTGCCATGGCGGAAAAAGCTCAGCTGATGTCCACTGACTTGTCTGTCCATATTAATGCCATCAGTAAAATGGTAATTCAGTGCCTTGTTACATTTAATCGCATGCATTTTCTTTCTCTCCGCCCCCCCCCCCCTCTCTCTCTCTCTCTTCTATCTCTCTGTACGTCTTCCTGATTCCATCCAGAATGACCGTTTGGTTTTCCAGTTCCTCGGTTGCCTTCTACAAACAAGGTAGAGTATCGTCTGTGCGTGTCTCTCAACTAAAACATGATGTCCCTGGTTGTGATCAGTCCTCTGACCCTCGACCATGGGCATAGTTTGATTTTGAACTCGGGGAGGGGGGGGGGCGAAACGTCGGATGGTATGTAGCGCACTGCGCGCACACTCAAGCCAGCTCCATAAAACTTCTAGGACTATAGTTCATGTTTTTGTAACCATTGCAACATCAACGCATAAGGCAACATAAGTCCAACCTCAGCTGCGCTGCCTGTGCGTCTTAATCATTGGCAAAGGGACAGATAAAGAGGGAATATAGAAAGAAGTACTACTGCTGCTCCACTAGACCAGTGGTTTTCAACCTTTTTGATCCAAGGGCCCAATATTTATTCAGCATTTCCCCAATCCCCCACCACTAGCCTAATCATTGTGTCTATCAGTAGGCCTATAGAGATATACAGTACAGTTTTGCCATTGAGGGGACAAAACTCGCAGTGTATCATCAGCTGATGGAAGAAAACGCTCCCCTTGTCCAAACTCTAACCCAGGGTTGTCCTCAACTCAATATGAATTGTCATAGGAACAAATTCAGATTCAGGTTTACTGAACAGATATGTACTGTACAGTAGGATTATGTTTGCTGATTGTGTGAGGTTGGCATAGTTGAAAAATGAACTTTCTGTTATTACACGATGGCTACCGCCGGCAATTGAAAGTTGGGTTATATTTAGTGTTATTAAGATATGCCTGAAAAAAAAATATGGTTAGGCCTATGTACAATAGAACAAGAACATACTGTAAGTCAGTGGTGTCTCTCCTTTGTTTGCATTGCATTGGCACTCTTTTACGACTGGGCCCACATTAAATTCTCAAAAAAAAAATCTGCAAAAAATATAATCAAAAACAAAATTGCTTTCAAAATGTTTTGGGCATTAACTCTGGAATGTAAGTTCCAATCTTCTCATTCAAAGCTTGTTGGGGTTTTAAGGACATTACGCGCATTGATTTTGGGTCAACATTTGGCCTGTGGGCCGGAATTTGGTAGAAAATGCATAACTAAGTAAAACAATAGTCTGTGATAGGACAGTGAATGTTATTGCACGCATTGCCACGTGGTTGGTCATCCTCATGTGTGTGTGGTTGTGTGTCTTCCAGTGAAGGCAGTCATCCAGGGGGCATCCTGACTCTGGAGCCCGATCTTCATGAGCAGCATGTGGGATTACTTTGTTGCTTCGCCCCCCTGCAGCTTCTGGACTTCCTCCAAAGCTCTCAGCAGTACAGATTGGAGGAAACCTTACAGGTATACAAAGAGAGGCAGAGAGAGTGTGTGTGTGTGTGTGTGCACGTGCGCTCAGTGCTGCAAAATCCATCAAAGCACTTAATCCGCGATGCAGACTGTTTGTGTTGACCATTCCGTTAAGCCAATGCATGAAATCCCCTGAACACCACCTCAGACCAGCGGTCAGACAGATACAGATGTTTGTGGTTTTTTCCTGATTCTCTGAAACCATCAGTTCGATTGAAATGCCTTGAATTGGCGGACTACACCTCTGGGTGTCTTATGAGACGCACACACACTAGGTTTGAGACCATTTGGTTTTTATGCTATGCCTGTGAGAGACAGATTTTGTGATTCAGTAGAACATCTTTAATTTAGTTTTGATTCAACCAAGGTTTTCAAAACTACAAGAATGCTATCAACCACACCCGTTAGGAAAATAACAATGCCTGTATCCTCTTCCTCACTTTCACTGTGACCGAGTTAGTTTTCCAGCAAGTATTTCTCTTAGTGCCTTGTAACTGACCAACGTATCCATGCAGTAAATTCATATTAGTGAGGTTCAGAATGCACTGGGTTCTTCTGTAATTCATCCATAGTAAATGTTCAGTTGCTCTTGGGCATGGGTGTCAAACTCATTTTATGTTACTGGCCTGATTGTGTAAAATGCGACTTCATGAGGACTGTATCAGTTGTGCATGCATCTGATCTTTTGTTGTTGTTGTTGCTTTCTTTTCTTTTTTTATCCGCTCTTACGTGTCTCAGTCTCTGTAATAACTACAAATTGTGTTTCATTTTCATTTAATTTCTTATTATGATGCTTGCTTAGAGCAGACCCCCCCCCCCCCCACACACACACACACAAAAAAGAAAATTACATTTTAAATTTGCAGATTACATGTGGGTTTTCATGATTGTATTAACTAGGTTGTACGCTACAAGAACATTCTGACGAGAGGATTTAATAATGTATGCTATTTTTGTTTTGGAAACCCTGATCTTTCTGTGAACCTTTCAAAACCATCTGATGACAAAAGTAAAACTAACAAAATAAGTTGTGAATGTAGGCTACACAACTGCACCAAAATGTTACCGCAGTAGCCAGACCGACCGTCAAAGCACACAGGGCGAGACATGCTGTAGAGTATATCAGTGGAAATTGCAGTATTAGGTCTATACTGCCTAAGGAAATGATGTTGACGATAGAAGCCCGAATACAAATCATTTTACTTTCTCCACAAATGAAATAAGTGCTGTTCCGATGGACACTTCCGCTGATAGACACTCTGCCTTAGATTGTGCCCAGGCTTTCCTTTTCGCAGTGCAGATGGCGTAAGCCTGGAGACCGAGACTACTGTCAAAGTCAGACAATGAACACCGCCTTGACATTTGTATTGAAATGCTCACGTTTACAGTAATGGAATAGTCAGAGAATAGTAATACCCATGAATCACAATGTTGTGACATTGTGAGTATTTCCCAACACATTTGGCTGACATGTCACAGTGCATTGAACACAGTTTAGTCAGCATCAGGGTTGTATGTAGACTGTTTCTAAGCAATCACCTGCAGTCTCTTTAACTCTCTCTGTGTCACTTCTACCTCTCTGTCTCTCTCTCTCTCTCTCTCTCTCTCTGTCTTCCCAATAGATAACGCAGCAGCATCACCACAGTGAGGCTACAGCCTATCTGCTGGAACGGAAAGGTGATGCACATGGAGCCTTCACTGTACTCCTCAAGGTAGAGAGAAGAACGCGTGCGCATACGCATGCACGCACACACACAGCAAGCCCTCGCATTGCATGAGAAAGTTGACGTGCACACACTTAACTTTATTTGCTGCCTTTTCTCAAAATATCTTGCCGAGCCACATGTGTATACTGTAGTATACTGTACACACACACACACATACAGTATACTGTACTGTACTGTATACATTTTCTTGCACATCCCAATTGTCTCTCTTCCTCTCTGTATCTCTGTCTCTTTCTCCAGACACTGAATGAGAAGCTGACTCTGCTCACGGCAGAGAACCAGGGAGGGGAAGACGGAGGCGAGGGCAACAGAGAAGGAGAGGAGGAAGAAGAAGAGAGGAAGAGTGAGTCATCTCTGTCGAGAGTGGAGGACTCGCTGAATGAC
>CM076974.1:26577703-26605203 GCA_039105355.1 Benthosema pterotum | reverse complement strand
CAGAAATACCAGATCTGCAAGCGCACACATCTTGACGCCCCACCATCAGATCCTCTCCACGTGCCACATCAAATGTTATTTCACACTATTTCATCACTCTTTATTGGAAAGGCGAGAGAGGACGCCAGGCTGGGGTGTGTGTGGTTTCTGTAGGAGAGGAACACCGTTCATCGCTAATGATAGCAGCTGCCACTGGTAGCGGAGCACACTTGTTTTTTCGTGGGTGTATCACTTAAAAGGAAAACTGCCTCCTCATGCATTATTCCTTTGATCTCGGACACTTGGAGACAAAAACCCTCCCTGAAACAGGTCTGCTCTCCCAAACACCAAGTGGCTCTTGGTAGTAGAACTAGAACTGAAATATCTTGATCCTTTCTGCATATGATACTGTGCTGCAGCCATATCTCTGTTTGCATTAATGAAGTGGTTTACCTATTAAAATGGTAACAAAGGGTATACAATACAAATGAAATCAAAGAAACTAGAAATCTCACTATATAGTTTGGTGACACCACAGTGCCACTATGATTCAGACGCTTCCTCTATACAGTATATTTCTATACTGTATATTACAAAATCTATACTGTGCTTCTTTCTTGTTTGCCCACGCTGAGCCTTGCCTCATTTTCATGTATACAGAACCGTGTAAATGCTTTCTGTGACTTGAATAATAACGTTCCCACTTTCCCCTTTCTCTCTCCCTTATCTCTATAATTGTGCTTGTACTTACCGCTGTCTCAATCACTTTTTCCCTGTGTCCCCCCCTCCCCCTCCCCCTCCCCCAGACCTTATTGGAGACCACTACCAGTCTATTGAACCATGACCTCCACTGGTCCCTGGCTCACCTGCGTGCAGCAGTCACCAGGGGTCTTCACCCGAGACAGGACCACTGTAACATCTGTCTGCAGCAGTACAAGAGGAGGCAGGACTCTCCGGACGAGATCATCATATTCAGGTGCCATGATTGATACCACACACACGTTTTTCCACACCCAGAATACTTTGATAATATTTAGAATTCATCAAATTTTGTCAATACCGACTTTAGTTGGCCCCGTTCCTTTTCAGTCTCCTTCTCTCAAGTTACATATTTGCTTACCATTAGTATAATATACAGTGCTGTAAAGGGTGCCATGGATGAGAATGTTATTACAGGGATGTGTGTGGCGCGCGTGCACGCACACACACACACACACACGGTACATGCAGGCACACACAAGATGAGGTGCTTACAGTCTCCTCAAAAATGCACGTCCATTTTGGGATGCCAACCTGTAAGGAATAACCTGTATAGCCTACAGTAATTATTATGTAGTCACTACTCTCTGCTGTCAATCAAAATGTCGAATAGCGTGTGTTGTGAACATGGTTGACACTTTTTACTACCTTTGCATGACCCCAAGTATATAATATGGCATTAATTGATGTGCAACGATCTCCGTGTGTGTGTGTGTGTGTGTGTGTGTGTGTGTGTGTGTGTGTGTGTGTGTGTGTGTGTGTGTGTGTGTGTGTGTGTGTGTGTGTGTGTGTGTGTGTGTGTGTGTGTGTGTGTGTGTGTGTGTGTGTGTGTGTGTGTACTTTATGTCATAGCTGCGGCCACCTGTACCACTGTCAGTGCCTGCAACGGAAGGACAGTGGGAGTGGCCTAATTTCGGATCGCTCGCAGGGGTGGAGCTGCTACAAGTGTTCCTCCAATCAGGGAGGAAGGGGCGGAGTTGGCACCGAACCTGGAAGGGGTCGCAGCGCCTCTCTGGCACAGGTGTGTGTGCTGTGCGTATTTGACAATTGATTGATTTTACCAAGTCCCTTGAGATAAGCAAACTGTCTAATGGATTATAGGCTAACAATGTGTTTCCCTCCTTTCTTCCTTCCTACCTTCACATCACATTTTCATCCTCCTGTGCTTTTCATTCCTCCTCCCCTGCCATGTCTTTCTCCTTCTCTTTTCTCCCCCCTGCATCTTTTCCTTCGTCCCACTCTCCTCCTCCCTCGCTTCCTCCCGTGTTCTTCTTTCCTTCCTCTCGCAGACTCGTGTGACATCAGCACTTCGGGAGACGGGAGCAGAGGCTCATGGGAAAAAGGTACTTTATAGCAGTAGTTCTCAAAACATGTCAGGGACTCGTCACGGTGATGCATATTTTATTTACCCACTATTTGTTCCCAGAAAATAATGTATAAATATTTTGTTCAAATGTTTGGAAAGCAGCAAATCTTGCAACTTCACAATGCAAATTTGAATTAAATACTGTGTCCGTGTTTAAACTTTTCCTCATTTTGCCTTTGGAACCTCCTGAAACCTTAAAAACTTTTAGACTGGCTAACAGATTTGGTGTAGGGGGCAAGTGGAGACCCCCGAGACATCTCATAAGCTGTACCACTGCCACTGCTTGAAATGGAAAGTGATTTGCACATCCTGAGTTTTTTTTAAATGAGCTAAACTGCAAAATCATGAAAAGCAAACTCACTTTTCAATGCCACAATTTGTATTCCCAGCAGCACTAGATACATTTCTGTAGTGAATAATAGTTTTTAAGTATTTACAGTAAATGCCCCCCCTCTTGTTTTTCATACACTGTAATATTGTAAACCGTAATGAAAAGCATCCTGGTTAGACCTTATAATCTTCAGCAGGAGAGCGGTGTAGAAACCTTGTGCCAACCATGAAAACGTCCAAAGGGCATCTCTATCTGTCTTCTACAAAGCTCCCTCACTTCCGCATTATTTCTTGGAGTGACTTGACTGCAGTGCAGCCCATGCAGTCTTCTGGTTTTAAACAGGCTATTCTGTTTATGAGTGGAATCGTATCATGATTTGTGATTAAGGCCAATGTTAGCTGTCCAGGGTGGGAATTTCTGCATTGCAATGTACAAGTACAGTACAGTGTATGAATGGCTGCCTTTATGCACATTCTCGCTCACAATTGTCTTGCCTGCATGTACTGGTTGAGCTACAGATACTGTAATTTGAGCGGCGCTATTGGGTTTGGGTTTGTTGTACACAACAACATTAAGGATAGTTTGGAGAAATGAGATATTTTTCAAGTTGCACTGTTACATCAGAAGGTCATCACAGTATTCTTCTAGCATTTTAGGATTTTCACAATGTACTGTATACTGTGTAATAACGAACTTAGTCCCAGATGTTTTTTGTTATTTATATACATCGATACTGTGTATAGATATGCAACATCTATTATTTGTCATCAGACATTGTTGAGCTTCTGAAAGTGGTATGTTTAATTTCACAATTTGCATTTAGCATTTGGTGTACATTTTGTGGTGGACTTATTCTAAGCTGTATTCTAAGATGCAGACATGCTATTAATGGAACAGCCCATGTGAAAATTTATATCATGTTTTCCCACTTTTCCACCCATATATATGCATGCGTGGGTATGAAAGTGTGTTTCATAGGCGCGCCGCGCATGCTATGTGCAGCCATCCAGAAAATTACCTTATACTTTTTCACTAAGTGATATTTTGGTGCAGTTCAGAGAACATTAATTCTGGTTCAGGTGACACAATTGCTGTTGTTTTTATTAAACCAAACCTCAGTGTGACAGAAAACCTAGCAGCTGTAGTGAAATCTTGAAAATGAATTAATTGGGAGATACTAAATGAATGCTGTTGTTCAAGTCTGTTAGATGTTAATAATATTTGCATACGGTAAACTGTAGTGTAGACGAGTAGATGCAGTTTCTTCTTGTGTCAGTGGGTTAGTATGGTATATTCTGCATTCTGCACTGTCTCAGAATTCAGGAATCACTGAAACTTGAGTTCAATCGCAAAAAAATGTCTAACCACAACAACAATGAGATGAAGTTATGCTGCTTCTGGAATGGATGTTTCTCTTCACCACAGGATTAATTTTGTTCTTTTGGGCGTTCGTTGCTAATTAGCCATATGGAACGTTGTTATTAGTCTGTCAACAAAAGAGAAACACCGCAGGGAACATAGCAGGTCCTGCTAGAGGCTGTCATAACAACTGTAAATAGAGGCGAGAATTGCGTTGTGAACGTCAGCCTGTCAGTTTATGAAGATGTGCTGTGGCTTTTCAGAAATTAGCGTGGAACTGGGTATGGTTACAACTTACAAGGTGATTGCACTTAATTGCCTGTCTGAACAAGTTCATCACATCACACCGATTAATATATATTCTGATATTGCTATAGAGTGCTATTTCAGTAATCTCTCTTGCTCCTCAATAATTTGATTAGATTGGATTAAATGTCATACAGGAAAAACATATTTTGAACATTGAGGAAAAATACATACATACAGGCAGACCGTAAACCAATATACAATTACATAACTTAGGTTAGTAATGTATGTGTTTGTTGTTCACTCAGTTACCAATACTGTATCTGACTGGTTGCTTTAGTTTTGGTAGTGCAACCCAGTAAATGGACAATAGATTACAGTCATGGACGAAAGTCCTGTCGCCTATCCATTGTGTAGAGACAACGGCTCATAACTTGACTTTAAACTAACCCATTGTTCCTAGAAATGGCTCATATGAAAGCTAAAACCCTCTAGAATCATGTGTTAAATCTACATTAAAATCCATTTAGTGAAGCAAGATTGATCCTTTAATGAACACAGAATGGTCAGATTTTGGCCGGACAAAAGTCTTGTCGCCTACATAAAATTATGTGAAAACTGAACAAAATATTTAATTCAAAAACAAAAAAAATGTTGCAAAACATCAGCAAATTAAGTAGTAGTGCTGTGACATCCATATTTAATATTTTGTGTGACTTCCATGAGCCTGAAGAACTGCATCAATGCGGTTAGGCAATGACTCATACAATTTATTGATGAAGTCATTGGGAATAGCAAAAAATGCAGTCTTACATGCCTCCCAGAGTTCATCAAGGTTCTTTGTTTTCATCTTCCATGCTTCCTGTTTCATTCTACCCCAGATATGCTCAATGATGTTCATGTCTGGTGACTGGGCTGGCCAGTCTTGGAGCACCTTGATCTTCTTTGCCTTGAGGAACTTTGTTGTAGAGCTCGAAGTATGGGATGGAGCACCATCCTGTTGCAAAATTTGACCCCTTTTATGATTGGGAATGTAAGAGGTAGCTAGTACTTCTTGATATTTTAAGCTATTGACATTGCCTTGCACTCTGCAAATGTTTCGCACACCTCCATACTGGATGTAACCCAAATCATGGTCTGGGGTTACATCCAGTATGGAGGTGTGCGAAACATTTGCATGGGTTACATCCAGTATGGAGGTGTGCGAAACATTTGCAGAGTGCAAGGCAATGTCAATAGCTTAAAATATCAAGAAGTACTAGCTACCTCTTACATTCCCAATCATAAAAGGGGTCAAATTTTGCAACAGGATGGTGCTCCATCCCATACTTCGAGCTCTACAACAAAGTTCCTCAAGTCAAAGAAGATCAAGGTGCTCCAAGACTGGCCAGCCCAGTCACCAGACATGAACATCATTGAGCATATCTGGGGTAGAATGAAACAGGAAGCATGGAAGATGAAAACAAAGAACCTTGATGAACTCTGGGAGGCATGTAAGACTGCATTTTTTGCTATTCCCAATGACTTCATCAATAAATTGTATGAGTCATTGCCTAACCGCATTGATGCAGTTCTTCAGGCTCATGGAAGTCACACAAAATATTAAATATGGATGTCACAGCACTACTACTTAATTTGCTGATGTTTTGCAACATTTTTTTTGTTTTTGAATTAAATATTTTGTTCAGTTTTCACATAATTTTATGTAGGCGACAAGACTTTTGTCCGGCCAAAATCTGACCATTCTGTGTTCATTAAAGGATCAATCTTGCTTCACTAAATGGATTTTAATGTAGTTTTTACACATGATTCTAGAGGGTTTTAGCTTTCATATGAGCCATTTCTAGAAACAATGGGTGAGTTTAAAGTCAAGTTATGAGCTGTTGTCTCTACACAATGGATAGGCGACAGGACTTTCGTCCATGACTGTATATGGTGGCTCATCAATTTCATCCAATGGGAAGATAGTACATGCACGCATTTTCAGCATCAATTTCATAGTATTCTAATTCCATTGTTGCCTTCGCATTTATTTATTTATTTCAACGCATCCAATTTCACTGGTTTATCCTATATGCAATCTCTCTCCTAGATATTGGCATCCAGACATGAAAATGAATTACTTTAGAGACATGGAGGCTGGTGTTACTGAACACTCTGTACCAGTGGTTACTATCTAACATACAATAGAGTTGCTCAACACTTATGTTAACAAAACAAAAAGCACATAAACCACTTTAAACTCTGAGGATATCAAAAAGGCTAGTTGTATGTGAGAATTATACCAAGTAGTTAGAAACTGACTCTAGAGTAAATGCATTTTTCACAACCCACAAATAATACAAATCAATAGCTAGTCTGCTTGGCTGGATTTAATCAAGGTTCCAGCATGTCTCTTCCTTTTCTTTTCCATTACAATCTGGAGGATATTAACTTGTACATGGACCAAAATTGTTTGGCTAAATCCACAGATGGGGACTGTTTCTGAAGTCTTAAAGGTCACATCATTTTACAATTTCACTTTGCACCTTTTTTTACTCATAATTTGGGTTCTGGCCAAAAGAAAAGTGAATGTAGGCATATTATTTTCATACTTGTTAGAGTTTTTCTTCTCCTTATCTGTAAAGAAAATGATTAATACTTATCTGTCTATGGTATGTAATGCATCCTCTATAATTTAACATTAATTAATGTTTAATTAATTTCAGTGACTTGCCCAAGGACACTTAGACATGTAGACCGGAGGAGCCGGCATTCGAACCGTCGACCCACGGACCATTGCCTGACCTGCTCTACCTCCTGAGCCACAGGAGAGGCTTGAAAGGCTCTGGAAATGCATCTATTAGTAGTGGAGCATATACTCCTAACAGAGTTCGTGAGCGGAGCGGAGCGGCCGACAATTCCGCTCATCGCTCTCGACGTATTTGGTCCCGCTCGCAATCCGCTCACGTGGACCCCCTCCCAGAGCGCTCCCGCTCCGCTCTGCGCTCATATTCATTTGGGCAGCTCCTCGCTCCGCTCAGCCCCGCCCGCTCAGGAGCAAAATTTGACGGCTGGAAAAAAAAGGCTGCTGCTTTTTCTTTGTCGAAACACATCGTGGTTATTGCCCCCCTCACAGCATATAAACATTTAAGACAGGAGTTATATGTGCAGTTACACTGCTGTCTATATTAACCCAGACAGGTGCGGCGAATAACTAATTAATCTTATGCCGCGCTATTTCGTTTCCAAAATGCTATACGGGATAATAGGTTATTGATGATGTTACACTGTGGGGGAATTGGACATAATTGGGGGGGTCGCTGCGCTCAAATACGTTGCCGTTATGATGTGCAGTGCTTCAAAATAAATAGCGAGGTGACGCATCTAAGGCAAGATAGACAGCAAGACAGTCAGCTTACTTTTTCTTTTTTCCAATTTCCATCATGATCATCATCTCCTCCTTCCTCCCGCACCTCGGAGTGGATTTTAAATGTCTTGATCGTGTTGCTGGCACTGTAGGCCTATAGTCGCCATCTGAACCACAACCACACGTTTATGCTGTGCTACTGAACACGTGTGCCGTTGTCTGGACTGAACGGCTTGGAGCGGCCTGGAGCGGAGGATAATTCTCGCTCCAGAGCGCGCTCCGACCCATTTGAAAACACGCTCAGCGCTCACTTAAAAATCCACGCGCTCCGCTCCGCTCCCGATCTCTGACTCCTAATGATGGCAGAATAGTGTAAATAAGCCTTGGCTTATTTATTGCAGGCTTTGTTATATTTGGGATTGTACTGTATGTATTATAATGTCTGCATCTTTCTTCTTCAGCCAAGCAAGCCAAGACGATTGTGTCATTTTTTTCCCTGTCGTGATTATAAAGATGCCTGCATTGACACAAAAAAGAAGCCGAAATTACAATCCACTTGTTTCAGATAGCAAAGTTATTGGCACTTTAACAAAATCAATATATTTAACTTATTATAGACGTCCAGTCAAAGTACTAAAGGATCTTCAAACCCTTATCTCCCTTAAAATAGAGCTGTCTGTGGTTCTAATCCATTCAAGGTTGATGTGATTTTGTATCACATCACTCCCGACAATGACCTTTCACAGAACTTTAGATTAAAGTATATTGTAGGTTGTAGTGTAAAGTGATGGTGTGATTGTTACTATTGCATATTTACAGTTTCCATGTCGCTCTGCTGTGTTGCAGGTTTTCGTAGAAGCAGCGTTGGACCCCCAGCAGACACAGTCGTGGGACCAGCTACGCTGTTTATACAGAGGACCATCCAGGGTAACCATATACTACTGTACACTACAGTGCATGTTGTGCACGGATGTCTCCTCGTGCATGTGCGCGTTCAATCCATGCATCTACCCTTTTTCTGAGCTTCAAGTCCCATTGCTCCTTTTCCCCGCTTTTCTCACACATCTGCCATTTCTCCTGACATGTCCTCTCTGCTCTCCAAATCTATACCACTTTCTCTCTCTTTCACTTCCGTTGCTTTTACTTTCGCTCTCTCAATCCGCTCCCTCAATCCGCTCCTCTCGCCCTCTTTCAATCTATCCTCACCTCTCCCCATTTCTTTCTTTCTGCGTGCTTTCATTGGTTCTTCCTCAATCCCATCAGACCATGATGGAGAGCTGAATAGTGTGACCAACCGCTCACACAGCACATGCAGTCTTCCAGTCTAGCATTGTAAATAATGTCAAATCTTTGATTCCTATTCGCTCCTGAATCAACTGGTGTTGATAACGTGACATTGTACCTTTTTTTTTTACATTGTATGGGTTAGCAGTATAACAGCAACACACATATTAGCACGCATATTCTTTACTACAAGGAAAGATAAGAGGGTTGTGTGTGTTATTGTCTGTCCATGTGTCTGGACTGGAGCCAATATGGGAACCCATCGGCAAAAAAAAAGAAAAACGGCACCCTCTGCTGTTTGTTTGTTTTTCCTTTGAATTTGCGCAGCTCATAATCTATTCTTGGGAGATTAATCTGTTAGCTAAGATTTCTTGTTCGCACTGCCAGAATGGCAAATTAGTACCCCGCCTCCCACATGCTTATTTTTATTTTTATAATGGGACCAGCTCAGGCTGAAACCTTGCCTATATTTATAGTCGTATGCCGTCATCGGCCTCGTCTGATCACGTAATATCATATCGGATCCCCGAGTTCCACAAAGAAATGGATTTTCTTTCTCTGAAGCGTTCATGTCCATCCATCTCTGTCTTTCTACATTATCTCCTTCCCTTGCTGTAGTAGATCTCCTGTATACTTTTGTTTCCTTTGTCTTTAACCCGCGTAAATAGTGGCATGTCGTGTGTGTGTGTGCATTGGTTGTGTATCCTTCTCTGTATATACTATATTAGAGCCTGTAATTGTAAAGAGCATTGGATTGAAAGACGGTGTAAAGGTTTAACAACACATTTGGGGATATGTTGGGACGTGATGATGACATGAAACCGGCGCGTTCGTTGCCTATGCATTTGGTGTATTACCTTGTGTTTTCCTTTGCTTACTTACTGTAACTTGCTCTGGTTTAACAGCATGTGTTAAATGCCTTAATTGTATTTTATATATACGCATGGGGATAGATGGATGAGAAAATCAAGGGAGAGCCGTCAACATAGTAGTGTAGTATACACATGTTTTTTTTTCCTCATTTTTACTACACAGCTTTCCTCACGTTGTCTCTCACTTTGCCTCCAGCTCGCCATCCTCTCTGAACTCTCCCATTGCCCTGGCAATGAGAAGGCTGGACTTGTAAGCACTGCTCAGCTGGGAACCTCAAGCATCTTCCACAGCGAGAATTTTGCGCTCAAACTGTCTCCTCCGCCGCTGGTGGAAGAGTAGCGGTGAGACTACTAGGTATAGCTGGAGTTAGATGTTTTGGTGACCCACATAGGGCTTGGATCGGGAGGAACCGGATCAAACATTGAGCATCCAGGAATCGGGTCTATCGTGTTTGGAACCGTTTTCAATCACACTACTGTCAGAGGAATAGCGTGAGGACTTCATGTCTACTGTGCAATTGCAGTACCAGTGGTTCTGAGATGTTTTCTTTTCATGAGTCACCATAACTCTGAGTTACAGTTGTGTACGGATCCATTTGGAATGCCCTATAGAAATCATTGGAATTCAAAGGTCCCAAAACAGACCTGTCCATGACCGTTGTGACTTTTGCAGCATGGAAAATTAGACGCCCTCTGTTCATCCTCTGTGCATGTTTGAACAAAATGCTTGAGGACAGTTGCTGGCTGGCTGCTACTCCAGATATAATAATGATACACAGTAAAGTATTAATTTCACTCTTAAGAGCAGACGTTTTCAATGTTTTTCAGGCCAATAACCCCTTAACAGAGAGTCAAATAGTGTTGCAGATTCTTCAGATTGCTTGTCATGTTGCATTCATGTTAATGTGTATTTTAAAGACGTTTAACTACTTAAACCATCAGCTTTCACCCTGTACTTAGTTTGCTCTTTTTCCCCCTGTACACCAAATTGGCACCTCCGCCCGGTCTCTGTAGCACAAACGAGAATAGAAAACTGCAAAAAGACGAACATTTCTTTTCCCAACAGAGCGGATCCTCAAAGGAGGCATTAGTCATGCTTCACGCTGTTGTTTCCAACCCCATTGAAAGCCCCTTTTTACCGAGTTCTAAACAAATTGCCTAGCCGCTCTCAGCGCTGTCAAGATTGTGCCAGCACCTCAGAAGGGTCTTGTGCTCATACTTGTGAGGCCAGGAACAAGTCAGCCTCTCTACACAGCACTGCGATGTGCTGATGAAACACATACTGGCACCTTTCCACTGCATCATACAGATGACACTCTCCTGGACTCGATTTTGGTGCATGGTAGATTGTTTTCCACTTCAGATTCTCTTCTCCTCTTCTTTTTCTTCTTCTTTCTTCCTTCTTTTGCTGCTTCTTCTTGTTCTTCTGCCTCTTGTTCTTCTTCTGCTTCTTGTTCTCAGTGGCGTTTCTAAGCAATTTGGAGCCCAAGCCAAGATTTTCCCTGGAGCCCCCCTCAACAATGAAATTCATTGAATTTCCATTTGGTTTCAAAGAATGTAATTGGTAAGGGGGCTCAATGAATTTCATTGGTTCCATGATTACCTAGCATTGTAAAGGTAAAACATCGACGTTCATACACTGCTGTGTTTGTAATGAAAATGGCAACCCCCACTGATTAAAGGACTATAAAACGAACAGGGTGAACTAGGTAGACAAAATATACCCCCCAAGGGATAAAAATATGAACTATTTTTAAACTAAAGAACATTATATGTGTATAAGTGGGCAAGTAGAATGTATTTATCTATATGAGGCTTATTAGCCTGGGAACCTTTTAAAGGATGGTGCCCCCCCATGGTGCCCTAGGCAATTGCCTAGTCTGCCTAATGGCAAAAACGTCCCTGCTTGTTCTTCTGCTTTTTGTTGTTCTTTCTGCTTCTTCTTTATCTTCTCCTTCTTGTCGTCAGCCAGCCTTCTGTCTTCTGTGCATTCCCTCTGACCACCTAGTAGCATTCTGCAATGTTTTCACGTCACGACTTGGTACCCAAATAAAGTCCCAGACACAGTGATGTGTCTTTGACTGACTGACGGAAAACGAACACAGTTTGAGTCCAGCCAGTGTTGTGCTGTGGAAAAGTGCCATATGTTTTTTTTTTTTTTTTTTGCTTTTACGTCCGGAGACTCGCGTCCAGGAAAGGCTTTCGCCACGACTCCTCTGGAGACTTGGCTCAGATCTGAACCCATTTGATGTGGCGTCGGGAACCTGCTGCAAAGTGCCATATAACATACTGATCATAGGCTTAACTCTCAAACTGTTTTGATTTGTAGATAATTGTAGATAATTGTCTGACATGTGATGAATACATGTATTCTTAATTATTATTGCACTACAGTGTCAGTTTGCTTACGATACAGCCGCGACGATGTGTACGCCTTGTGTAGCTGCCTCTTGTGTCGGGCTATACGAATAGCGGCGAATAAAATGTGTTTCTAACATTTTGACAGGTTCTGTCTTTTTCCTCATAGATGTGCACACACACACACACACACACACACACACACACACACACACACACGCACACACATACAGTAATAGCGCTCACGCAGAAGCTCTGCTGTCCTTAGGTGATCTCTGTGGACACACTCCGTAATAACTATTATCACAGTCTCTTTATGTAAGCCACTCAGCCCTGACAGATCTTATTGATTGTCCTTTCAGACAGCTTTTCACAAAGAATATACCCCGGAGTACCTTGTGACAAACACCTACTCACCCGTGCAGACATACACCGTAAAAACACACACGCACACGCGCGCACACACACACACATCACCCGCGTGGGTGACCTGGTGAATTCGCTTGTGACTTGCTAGGATGGATTGTCTCTCTCACACACACGAACACACGCTGTCTGATACATTGTGAGGCTTTCCGTAACATTTTGTCAACGTTCTACAAATAATATGAAGCATTCTATTTCTGCGCTCATCATGATTAAATAGATTTAATATTGTTGACATTCACATTCAGAGCTCCCAGCGCAACAGTAGTTGTGATGTGTTTGGGCGATTATGACGATGAGTCAGAGCCGACCTTCAGACTAACAGTACAGTCAGTGGGGATAAAATGATGCCTATAAGTTGCTATGTCTTAGTTGCTAAGATATAGCAGTTTGGAAGGGGATTTCAAGATAAAAAGGAATACAATTCTCTATTGATTAGAATAGTCTGTGTCAGATTCAGGTCACCTGGAGCTACCTGGGTGAATTCATTGCACTGATCGGATGGCTGTGTGAATCTAGCTGGGGGAGAGGAGACTCGCAGCAGAACAAGGAGTGAATGACTATAGTCCACTTGCCAGCCCACAGAGACCCATTGTGAATCCAGGCATGTTGAGTACACTGAGGTTTTATGTTAGACATGTTGAGTAGGGGTCCCCAGTAGCCTATGTACGTAGAAACCTGGATGCGTTGAGCAATTTTCATAATTGGCGTAATGTCACTGTACCACAACAACCTACGGAAGGTCAAAAAAGGTCAAATTTTCGCCATGCTTTATGTAGCATGTGATATGTCTAACTTTTTTGACTGGCATTGTTGTTTTTAGCCCAACAACTGTTTTCTTGAGCAAAATGAATGCTTGCTACTCAGCGGATTGAGCATTGCGAAAACCCCTTAGTTAGACATATCACATCCAACATGATGAAATTTTAACATTTTTGCCTTCTATGGATTGTTAGATTGGTGACATGAAAATTGCTCAACATATGCAAGTTAACATTCGGCAGTTTCTACATGCTGATACTGGTGACCCATACTCTACATTTTTAATATAAAACCTTGGTGTAATTGACGTACATAAATACATGGTGAGTTTGAGAGGTTAATGTGTGTAATCGAAATCTAAAAAGTAACTACAATAAGTAATGTTTTCAAATAATTGTATTGGAGCACAAAGTACAATGTTTTCCTAAGAGATGTAGTTAAGTGGAAGTGCAACGCCTGCTGTGTGTTGGAATGCAGCCCTTAGGCTGGCGCTTTGGGATAGAAATGCAGACTACTTACCATTCATGATGGGTGTTTATGAAATGCCAGGGTTCTCAAAGAAGTGGAAGAGGTTGAGTATAATGAGGTATTTGGGGAAGAGTGTGTGCTGCTTAAAATGGGCTAATATAAGAGAAGTGAAGCAAAAGAGATGCGTTGCTGCATTAATGGGCCCCTCGCAATGCCTGAAAGCGTTCTGAATTATCAGTCAGAGACGTCCGCTGGTAGCAGCCATTGTGTGCGTGCTGTACTATATATGTCAGCTTGCCTTCTTGCTCCCGTCACCTCTAGTAGCTACTGGAGGCTGTGTGTGTGTGTGTGTGTGTGCGTGCTTGTGCGCGTGTGCGTGCGTGCGTGTGTGTCATTTGCCTCGTGACAGAAAGGAGGGAGTCTCGTGTGAGAGCAGGAGGTAGAGTGTGCTGTAAGTGATAATTGTCTGTGAACTCATTTAGTGAGGTGCAAATGCGAGAAATCGTGTGTGGTTGTCCTGATGCAAGTGGTGGGATGTGCAGTTGGAGACCAAACAACTGACCTTATACTTCCTTCAATGCATGAGGAGTTCAAGCTGCTTTTTTTCCCACTCGGAGTTCCCCCAGTTGGACGTAGCATGTGAAACATGTTATTCCAACCAGTTCCTTTCCCCTCCATCAGACACCCGGCAGGCCAAGGGGAGCAACGGTTTATGTTTAGAACCATTGCTGTGAACTGTGTGTTTTAGACATTTGTGCCACCCTTATGTGCCGGGAACATTGTGGGAGAAGTAGACAATCTGGCCGACATTTACGTTTAATTGACCTGATTACCGTAATTTCCGGACTATAAGCCGCTGCTTTTTTCACTTGCTTTTGACCCTGGGCTTATACAACGGTGCGGCCAATCTATGGATTTTTACAGGTGTTTCTTTTTAACAGGGGTTTTCAAAAGGTGGTCCAGGGACCACCAGTGGTCCCTGAGAGGGTTCCAGGTGGTCCCTCCAGTCTAAATGATGGAAAGTTGGTTAACCAGATGTAACTCTTTGAGAGCGTAAAAATGAAACCAAATGGACCCTTGCGGGTCCATTTGGTTTCATGTTTACACTCTCAAGACTTATCATATTTATTCACCATCTAAATTAGCACCACTTAATAAGTCATGGTCATTTTGACCTCTATGTTTTGCCTGTTTTGTTTGTAAAAATCCAGCCTGGAATTGTGGACAAAACCAAAAGAGATCTTTAGTTTTGGGCTCTGTGGGGTGAAAATGTTGTCAAATGGTGGTCTGTAGCTCAAATGCTGAATAAATAGTGGGCCCTGGGATCAAAAAGGTTGAAAACCACTGCTCTAACATGAAGCTTGTTGTCTGGTGCGGCTCATAGTGAGGTGCGGCTTATACATGGAAAAATCAGTATTTTGCCCCAAATTTAGCTGGTGCGGCTTATATTCAGGTGCGGCTTATAGTCCGGAAATTACGGTACATTTTTTACCCCACGGACTGCTCGCCCCCCGGCGGCTATTTCATTATTATTATTATAATTCTAATTTTACTTTTACTGAGGTATATATAGGTTTAGGAATGGTTAAGGTTGGTTAATGGTTAAGGTTTACAAGTTTAAGTTTACATTAGTCATAGTTTTACCAAGTTTACGTTTAGGAATACCTGGTGGTGAGTGGTGACTGGGACTGGGATGGTCACTGGGGTTGACCCAGGGTGAGCGATATTGTATTCTCTCAGCCAGCAGAATTAGACAACCGTAAACCGCAAAGATCTTTGTGCATGGTCTCAACCAGCAGGACTGCACAACTGCATACCAGAGCTTTGTGCATGGGTGAATGTACAGTAATCCAGATTCTAAAGTTCTCTGTGACATGCTGCCACACATTTCACTGCCTGTACCCGTGAGCGAGTGACAAATACCACTGCTTTTGATTCTGTTGAAATGGCATGGTGGTGGTAATGAAAGCGGCGGAAGAGGATGAGCAGCCACTGTAAGAAAAAGTACAGCCAAAGAAAAGTCATGCTGCTGCATAATCAACCCCTCACAGTGTCTGGAAGAGTTCTGATTCACCAGCCAACCGTCTGTCACAGGGGGCGCGTGTGTGGGTGTGCGTGCGCCCTGTATATCACTGTCTTCACTACACATCTTCATCTCTGCCTCCGTCTACTTCACGTCCTAAAGTTCCTAGATCCCCAACATGTCAAAAGGCCACTGGTAATGAATTCAAGATGTCTGATGTCGGTGAAGAGCTGTAGAATGTTACATGATGGTCTGTTCTAGTTGACTTCTATGAATGTGCCTGAACAGCTGGACAAAATGTTGATAAGATGGAATTTGACACATCCGTTGTTTTTCAACCTTTTTGATACCAGGGCCTACTATATATATATATTCAGCATTTGAGCCACGGACAACCTTGATGATATTTTAGCCCTGCAGACCCAAAACTAAAGATTTTTTTATTATTATTTTTGTCCAGGCTGGACTTCGCAAACAAAACAGGCAAACATCAAAATGACCATTATTCTTTTACAGTACATTCCCTAAGTATGTACACTAATTAATTAAGTGTGTTGATTCAGATGATTAATATTTTAACTCTTGATAGTGTAAACATGACCGGTCCATTTGGTTTCATGTTTACGCTGTTAAAAGTTACATCTTGCTAACTAACATTCCTTCATTTTGCTGGGGGCTACCTGGAACCTTCTCAAGGACCACTGGTTGAAAACCTCTGTGATAGATTATAAACCATGATGATGGGGGCCGGACTCAAATGTAACACATTCATAAGTTGTGTTTGCTTTATTTAAGGAGATCACACACTTGATCATCTGAACTGCACCATTTGGATGGAAGGATGGTTGGGTTTTATTTCCAGCAGGTAGGCCTACAATGAATTGATCATGGTGGCATTAATCCAGATGCAAAAAACGCAGTGCATCGAACACAAATAGATCATGAATTGTCAATTTCAATTGAATGCAGTATGAATAACAAATGGCACCAATAGCAGGAAGCCTGGATTCCAGGCTGTCCGTTCGGCTGACTTTAATTTTTCACTTTAGCTTCTCAAAAAGAGCGAAGTGAGAACAAAAGCACACTCTTGTGAAGTGAGGGGTGCCTATTAATATTTGTTTTGAGCAATTTAAGCATTACCAGGCAAGGGTGCTCAGAACTAACCTTAAAGGCCTAGGTTTAAAGTGCTCTAAACAAACAGTAAAAAGCCTACATGCGGCAGCCATATTCCAAGCCAGACATTGGACGGGATAGCACCCCTCAAACAACTACTGTATCTCCACCAAACCGAACCGAGGGGTTCAAGTATCTCAGATTGAAAGGCAGGATGGGGGCATGAGATCATCCATAGAATCTTGAGCCACAGGAAAGCTGTGCCACTGTGATGAAAAGAGCAAGCCAGAAGGCAAAAAGCATCTCAATCTACCAGTCGATCATCATTCCCACTCTTAACCTGTGGTCAGGAAATGTGGGTCACACTGCAGAATTTTTGCAGACAGGAGCAGCCGAAATGGGTTCTCTCAAGAGGGCGGCTGACATCTCCCTCAGGGATGAGGTGAGATGCTCAGTCTTCCATGAGAGACTGGCAGCAGAGGTACTGCTTGCGTAGAGAGGAGTCGGTTGAGGTGAGGAAAAAGCGTGCATATGCATAAAACTTAAATTATCAATGTTTGCCAAAAATGACATACAGTAGCCGATCTTTAAGCTCACACCATATTGCGCTGCAACGAGTTGTGAGCTCGCAGATGGTCTATTTTTTGCTGAATTGAATTCTGTTGACAAAAATGCGAGTGTTGCAATGGAGAGATAGCCAGCACTCTGAAATCCATTTAAGGTATCTGTTAATTGCAGCATGAGGCGCTTTGAGCCAATCCTTCCTCTTCGCGTATATAAAACATTTAGTCATAGACCGATTATCGGTATCCATATGCATATTTTTATATTAGTGCAAAAAATAAATGGTCGAAAAAAGAGCTGCCAGTTATTTATATTTCTTATAAATGTGCAAAAAAGGTACAACAACCATTTTCATTGAAAGTCCAGTACATTATGGTTGACTGACTGCAAAATGTTCCAAATGAGGAAGGCTTAGCTCTGAAATGCGCATCAGTGTTTCTGTTTGTCTGTGCTACTAATTCAATAAAAGATACCTTAAATGGACTTCGGAGTGCTAGTTAGGTTTCTGTTCGAGTGATTCTTTGTGAGTCATGCACCCAGTAAACTGCTGGTTTTGACGGCGAGTGCTTGTTTTTCTCTTTCTATGAAATGGGAGAACACCAAGTGTATTTTTCCAGGTCTGTTGTATTAAGTATAAAGGGCCACTCAAAGTCAATTCATCCTAGTAGTGTATGACGGAGGACAATTTTGCAAAATGATACAATTATCGGGAGCGTTTTTGAATTTATATAATCTAAAGTTGAGGGCATCTAGGTACAGACTCCTGGTCGACCTTCCTAAAGGGACGATTTCCAGTCCCGTCCAGCTGAGAGGAGGCCACGCGGGAGACAGAGGATTAGATCCTCACGCTGTCACTGGCCTGAGAATCCCTCAGCATCGCCCAGTCTAATGTACAGTCCAGTAACTGTTACTTTGTAGATTTTTATTATGTGCTGTGCGTAAGTGAAGCCTTGTGAGCTGTAGATAGGCTATTTTCGTTTTGATGAAAGGGTTACGTTGGGCCTTTGACTAAAATAAATTTACTTTAGGACTTTGTATCGGAGCAATTATACATTACAGTATTTATATTTTTTCTTAAGAGAAATATATAGTGTACTGTAATGGGGAAAATGGGGAATATCCTTTTTCTACCACTGCTGTCTCAGGCCAATGCGGCCCTGCCAGGAAAGCGCTGTCTGTCTCGGACTGGCACCGCTGACCACGTACCTCTGTGACCCTGAATTAGGATTAGCCCATGGAGACGGATGGACGAATGAAATGGTCCAGGCAGTGATGGAGTCCTTTTAAGGTCTGAGGGAGAAGGCTAGCGAAGGATGGGAGGAGGAAAGGTGTCCTCTTAGTTCAGAGGGATGAGGAGAAGAAAGGTGGACGATGGATGGATATATATATATATAAGATAGGAGGCCAAACAGTAATCATTTTATAGGTCAAAGTGAGGCAGAGGGCTAGGGGAGCAGTGGATAGAAAGGTGGGTCACCGATTTGTCGCAATTCATTAGGATTACGGACAAGCAGTGGTGGAAGAATACAAGAATGCTAACGTAGCAGTGTACCACCATGTAGAAATACAGAAAAAATTGGACCTTGAGGGAGACTATAAAATTGAACCGGAAAAAAAAATTGAAATGGGTGGAATTCTCCTTTAAGAGGCGTCCCACCAATTCTAAAAGTCCCACTACAACACTGGGCAGAACAACCGTGGGTCTGACTGACTCAACACCGGGCCTCATTGTACCCGTTGTACTTGTATCAAGAGTACCCAATCCACACATATGTCTGTGTCTGCCCGTATGTGGATGGATTACAAATAGTCATTACTCCTGGTTTGAAGATCATTCGCTTCCAAAATCACATTTTCTTAAATGGATTTTCAGGAGCATCTTATTTTGTTTGTTGGTTTTAAACTATATTCAATAATGTTGGACACGTTCGTTTGAGTTTTCTCAATTCAATAATAAATTGACACATTTAAGTTGTCTCATTCAATAATAGGTTGACAGATTTATTTAAGCTTTCTTATCCAAACATAGATGCATACAATTATTTAAGGATGCATTGCCCACTCCTTTATGAGTTGTAGTGGCAGTTATTTACATTTTGATCCAGTCTGGTGACTTGGACACCAGCTGGGAGCTAGAATTGCATGCTGCCACATTGCAGCTATTTCTGTGCTTATCCCATCGTGTTTTGTGATTTCAAAAAGCCTAAGTCTCAGTCACGAGTGTTATCATCAAACATGGAAGTTACAGAAAGATGTGATGTAAAAAAAAAAAAAAAAAAAAAAAGAAAAAGCTGATTGTAGAATGAGAGGAACATCAAATTGTAATACAGAAAGATATTTATTGGATGGTTAAATTATAGACATAGACCTTCATTTATTTATTGGTCAGAAATGATATATTTAGCATTACATATACATAATCGGATGTGGAGATGAGGTTGTGTTATTGTTATTGTGTTGTTTAATAATTTGAGCTACTATTTGTGCTGTTGTAGTTGCTCAAATAAATAAATAAACCAGTCAAAAAATGAAATCCACACCTACATCCTTTTAGATATAGTTTGTCCTCTGTATCCCATCGACCCCTACAGTATAACTGACGGCATTGTGCATTTCTGAGCAGTGGCTATGTTTTGGCAGCAGTTTGACAAATGTCTTGAATTCAGGGTCAAATGACTTTTTTTTCCCTCATTCAGGCCACATCCTTGAATGAGTTCTGCTCCATTGTGGTCTGTGGGCCACATGCCTGAGAGAGTTCTGTTCCACAAGGGGATTTATAAGACCAGTGGTTCCCAAACATTTTAGCTTGACATCTCGTCTCCCCAAGTAGTGAAAATAGCCATATCTACAATATGTATATTTTCACTACTATCCCAGCAAACACAGTCAGGACCGGGACCAATAATGATGTCTTGATTGACCCAGTGTTTGGGAATCATTATTTTGTGAACTATTTTAATAGTGCTGTTTTCAATTGTAATACTTTATATTAGATGTCACTGTGTGACACCATAGAGACTACTGCTGTGCTAGCCTACAGATACCCCTACTCTCTTCATTAAACCCTGAAACATGGACCTTTTTTAATTATGTAAAATATCTTTAAAATCAAAGTGCAGATAGACAAAATCACTAGGAAGGATGGACATTAGAAATGTCCAATTTTCATCTACTGTAATTAAGGGGTCATAGAGCCATACTGTATTCAATAGTACAAGATACAATTGTTATTGTATAAGTCTTGGGAGGAATTACTTGTCTACTGTATAGTTCCACAATATGCTGCCTTTAACGGGGCTTTGTTATTGTAATGATTGTCAGAAAGCATTGTAGGGACCTTTTGTAATGTTAATATTAATAATGCAATAATCATGGAAATAGCACTGAGACAGTTGTGTTAGTATTGCAGGCACACAAGGCTCTTACACAAACATAAACATAACATGAAATAAAATAAAGTTTTTCATTAAGACACTGTAGAAAATAAAGTTACAGTAAGTCAAAATATGAAAAGAAATCTATAAATATAGGTGTGATTATTTGTTCCTATTTCAGATCAAGAGATCAATATTTTGAAAAGCTCCCGGCTGTCAGTCTCTAGCTCGTGTTTCTGCAGTGATGCACCGACTAGAGCAGTTCATAACTACGTCTGCAGCGCTCTGCATGGTTTTGACCGAAATGGCATTGTTCTGTCTTCATTTCTGACGTAACCTAGCAGCATCTCATTTGGAATATAAGACAATAATAATAATAGTAATAATAATGGAACATTATGTCTCCCAGTTTTGGGTGATCAATGGAAGCCAGATGTGCTGGGCACTCTAGTGCCTTTTATTATGAGTATTCCTGGGCAAAGAAAGTATTAATCAGAAATAAAGTTTTACGAGAGTGCAGCGGGAGCAAAGGGGAGTAAGACTCCAAAAAAACGATGCACACAACTGGCTCAATACTTTTGCCCTAACTTAAAGAGTATGCAATATATTAAAACTACAGAGATAGCAATGGGAATCTGGTGATCTTGTTTTAGTTTTCTTTTTTTAGGGGGGGGGGGGGGGGGGGGGGGGGGGGGTGTCACAATCACAATCTTTAAAAATCTATAACAGGGCTACCAACTCTCTATCATGTACCTAGCTGGGTAGTGGGTATCACCTGGAACGCCCTCAAGGCCCACGGCCTTGAGGCTCTAGTAGTCCCATGTGCGTTGGTGGTGTGTGTGTCACCATAGTTGGACTGACACTGTAAGAAAATATATGTTGGCCTGGAGTTACTTGGCTAGCTAGCATGGCTGCCATGGAGAAATCCCATGGCCAAGTGCTTTTTATCATTCAACTGTGGTCTTATTTATGACTCCATCGCCATGGTAACAGACTCTGTAGGCTTCCAGGCCTGCGTGCGACATTGTCTTGATTATGATGAGCGTGACAAGCACAGCGGCTGGCCTATGTGCTTTTCAACTTACAATGCATGGATGTGGAGGCATGTGTGTCTTACTTAGGATCTCTCTGTTTCTATATAGTAAGGCGCAGACCCCTTTGGTTACAAAACTAGTTTGTAAAAACGTAAGGGAATTTGAAGAACCTGGACATAGTTTCAACATAGTTTAAACATTTCACTATTCACACCATGTGGATTTGAATGCCTCTGCTTTTTCACTTGCTGTTTCGGAAAAACACATGTTTAGTATGAAAATGCAACCGCAGAGTTGTATAATGCAACAGGCTGGTTGGTATTTGTTGTCTGGTCTGTTCTGATCATCACAAATGAAAAGAAGCTGTCTGATAGCCTCTTGTCATGTACTAATTGCCTTGGCGTGTACATAACTTTTAGTCTACTCTACACAATACACATTTCACCATTTCTCCGGAACCGTTTGTGGATCTTGCTCAAAAACTGTCTGCATCAATATAATCAAACCTGGCAGGAAGCGCTATTTGCAGGCCATTCAAAATGTTTTCCTGTCCACCACAATAGAACTGGCAGGCGGAATGGAGGAAAAAAGTAGAAGTCTATTCAATGGACCCTTTTTTTGTTTGGCCTGTACGCACTAACTAAACCGATTCTCTTTGGTCATCTAAGGTAAACTTGAGTTTCAAATGAAGGATAACAAGGCACATGACATGCAGATAAAGCAGCCATTAGTTTCAAAGAAAGTGCCCCTATTGTCCACAACCTTGGTATCCTTCTTTTGACGCTATAGACATTGAAATGGACTTTGTTTTATCCAACGTTTCATACCCCGGGGACTGCCGAGCTGTATTCTATATTCAGATCATACCTTTTTTCTGTTAGAATATCTGAGGATAGCCAGTTCTCCACACAAAGCAACACAACAGTGATACACTTGACATCTGGATGCCACCAGACGATCGGTCTGTGTTTTTGTCCAGTGAACAAAGTGGTGGCAGTCCCAGGCTGCCACAAAGATGTCTGATTGTGTTTAGTTTAGCTGTTGGTCCCTCTTGACTCTGCTGTGGAAATGGAATAGCTTAATAAGTAGCAGTGCCAACCGGCTCATATTGCAAAACAGGAGACCATGCGTGAAAATCAAGCCTTTATATTAAACCTGGAGGGAGTCGGGATTGAAGGGGGGAAGGTTGACAGCTCCGCCGTCGTAGCAGCTAAGACTAGTTAGTGGTCTGGTGTGTGTGTGTGTGTGTGTGTGTGTGTGCGTGCGTGTGTGTGTGTGTTAACTCTCAATTATCTCAATTATTTATGCATTTGCTGGGATTAGCTACAGTTTATACAAAGGACCATTCGTGTCACGCACTGTTTGTGTTGCACAAGGAGTGTGTGTGCGTGTGTGTGTGTGTGTGTGTGTGTGTGCGTGTCAGACAGTGGTCTCTATCTTCTCTATAATCTCCACTAGAGACCTGGACGGAGCCAGCAGGGAGAACTCCTCGTTCCCCCACAGAGAACCCCGACTCGACTCCACATCACTGTTCGTCTCCTCTTCTTCTTCTTCCTCGTCGTCGTCCTCGCCGTCCTCGTCCTCGTCGTACGACTCCGTATACGTCCCGCCCACTGCGTTTATCCCAGAATCCTCCGAGCTGGAAGGGGAGGAGCAGGGCTGCGACTTCTGCCCAGTCGACTGGGACGACTGGTGTTTTTGCGGCGTAGAGGCTGGGGTGGGAGGAGACCTGGGGCTCGGCGAGGAGTCGTCGCGGGACGACGTCGTCGTCGTCGCTGCCGTCGCCAGGGCTACTTGCTCGGCCGCCTTGGGGGGCGGGGTCGGGGGCAGCCTCTGGACGTAGCACATCTTGCCGTTGATCCTCTTCACCACGTAGTCGTCCACGAAGAGCTCGGCGATGACGCAGAACCGGGTCTGGCTGGCCGGGGGCGGGGCCACCAGAGCCGGCGCGTTGCGCAGGAACCGCTGAGCCAGTGACACAGAGAGGCTGGAGGAGGACGAGGACGAGGAGGCGAGGTGGTTGTGGTGGTGGTGGTGCTGGCCGGCGTCGGAGGGAACCGGCGTGCTGGGAAGCTGGCACACGTTGGTCATCGGCTGGTACACGTATTTACCTGCCAGAGAGAGGATAAATAACGATCAATAGTGAAGTCATACCGGTGTTCGAGGTCACGGACATGATGTGCATGGAATTACAGCCTCACAGCCTCACCTTCACCCCTAGATAAATTCCTTCTTAACTCAATAGAGGCCAAAGTCGAGATGGACTGTAAACAAGCATTTACCTGTAGGTAAAGGTACCCAAAGACGTACAGACAAGCTTTGTTGAATTCTTTCCACTTTAACCGTGGTTGATGCTAACCGAATTAGAAACTTTAGCTAATGAGAATGGGATCGTTCTTTTGTAAATTATGTCCACAATACGGGGGTGCATGCGCATTCGTGCACGTGTGTGGTCTTTAGGTCCATATCTGAGCATTTTGTGGCAATCGGCGGCCAGATTGAAGCTGATTTCACTTAAGTATGACTCATTTTGGCTTTTTATCATCGTAGCAATCCGTCCACATTGTGTGTAATAGACTGATGGCCTGTTGTTGGTGATCGTCAGCAAGTGACCCAATGAAGCCATGGCAACGGTGGGATCGGCAGGGGTGTGGGTGTGTGTGTGGGGGGGTTATTTTTACAAGGATCCCTAGCTAATTAGTCAAATAAGCTCTCAAACTTAAAAACAATTATATTATTTCTTTAATAAACAGCGCGTGTTTCACTCATTGGGGACTGTCTCCTGTCGCAGGTTGATGATGTCATATGTCTGTGTGATCCAGCTCTAAAAAAACAACAGCATAATACTTTTTAACTTTAACATGAGCATTAAATCAATATTTCAATTATTTTATTAGCCTGTTATTTCCATACATTCCATAAGGCTGGACCTCTCATGGACGTGTGACATCGACATCCTCAACCAGTGTCAGGAGTATTTCCTATTGAGCGAAATATTCTCTATTCATGAAAGAAATAAGATGTTGAAGGTGTTTTTGTCCTTACGTTGTCACAAGCTGTTACAAGCAGTAAACCTTCCTAATACATCAGCAATCAAGTTGGAAATGGAAAACGAGTTGGGGACCCCCATCTCAGCTCTCTCTGAGAAAAGGCCTTGAAGAGGTTAATCATTGCTCTATCAAATCAAGACATTGTCTAATACAGTTCCCAGTTATACGTAGACTCCATTATTCCAAATTAAGATTGCATTACAGATGTCTTCTCGCATCGTGACAAATGTAACACAATAGATGCAAATCTCCTCCGCAGCTTCGCCCGCTGCCTCCAGATACAGAGTTATTGCATATCAGATATTTGAGACATTGTCTGATATTCTGAATATTCTTATTGACCCCTGATCCTGTACTAATTATTTTGAATTCATAAGACTCCATCTCTATGTTGATGGGAGCACAGAAACAACTTCTCTCATATGGTTTGATTAAAAAATAAATAAATAAGTATTCTAATGCACTGGAAAAAAGAGGAGGCTCCTACATGTAAACATTGGCTGAATGAGATGACTAGCCCCCTGAACAAAGGTTGCCTTTTAGATGTCTAAAAATCTGTTTAAAAATGGGGTAAAAATATTCTAATAATCGAAGTTTTTTAGTGGTCTAGGCTTGGATTAGACATTGAAACAACAATGTTTTTTCAGCGTATATTTAGAGACAACGTTGTTTCAACGTCTATATATAGTAGCCAGTTTATATGTAGACATTGATTAGCAAAGCTATTTTTTAGACCCCTATAAATATACGTTGCTTCAACGTCTTCTGGTAGTTCCTTCTTTTCTTCTATATAAAAAAGTAACAAAAAATATAGAGTACTTCCCCTAAAGAGAGAGAGAGAGAGAGAGAGAGAGAGAGAGATGAGAAAGGCTTAGGATGAAAGGGAGCGAGAGATGAGGAAAAGGAGGGATGGGAGTAAAAGCACTTTAAGGGCAGAGATGAGAAGAGTGGTCTTCCCTGACATGATTATGAAAGTTGAAAGACGGAGAGAGAGAAAAAGAGAGAGAGAGAGGGAGCCTGAGAGAGAAGAGAAGCAGTGGATGGGTAGAGGGATGTGAATGATACAACTGAGAGCCTGAATGTATATGTTCAGTGTAGCCTTTCAATTACTGTTTCGCTCACAGGGCTGTGTGGGTTTCCCGGCAAAAGTAGTTACCCCAGCATCACAGTCATTTTAACCACTTCTCCGTTTATACGTTGGCGATCAAAAGCAGACGATGTACCGGCTCATGCCACGCTGTGAGCTCGTTGAATTCTTTAAATGTTTAAACATAAAACTTCTCTTGGCGGAATACGTTTTCAGATGGGGGGTGTCCACTCAATACTTTCTTCATATAAATGTGGTTGTCCTTTATTAATAGTTAATAGTTAACTGCAGTTGTACTGCATTATATTCACAGGAATACACACAGGATCCTGTGAGATATACCTGTGTGTATATATAAATTGCAGCCTCCGTGTACACAACAAACAACTCTCTCACAAAAGGAGGTATTTTAAAGCGGCATCTGCTGCTACGTAGTGCTAATGTATTTCTGTATCGCTGCCGTCAAGGTTCCCTGAGGTGATAAACAACTGAAGGTGACAGACAAGTCAGTCAGATAATCGTCACAAGTCTTGTTGCGTCGTGACAGACTCCTCTGTACTGCATGGCCATTTGAAGCGCAAGAATACAGTATAGGGTTTGGCAAACTTTCAAACTAACATTATTAAATGTGCAGTTTCTTACTGAAACTTTATCTGAATCTATATAGACTGTTAATATAGGAGTTGATCAGTTTCACTGATACGTATTGTGAAAACTGCAGATTGCAATTGTTGTCTGTTCATCGTATTATTTGGCAATTTGAACAATGTTTGTCCAGTTTTTATATACTGTTGATTACATTTGATGCAGTGAGGGGATTTCTTTCTTTCTTTCTTTCTTTCTTTCTTTCTTTCTTTCTTTCTTTCTTTCTTTCTTTCTTTCTTTCTTTCTTTCTTTCTTTCTTTCTTTCTTTCTTTCTTTCTTTCTTTCTTTCTTTCTATATATCTATCTTTCTTTCTTTCTGGAGCACTAATAATCAACAATTCTTAAAGGTATAGTAAGTGATTTCACTTCAAGTATTGTTGTAGTACTGTATTTTTTGGCTAGTCCTCCCTACTATGTGGTGTTAGTGTGGTCTCCATATAAGGAGTTCCTCCCTGTCCCTGAAACATAGTTTCAGTTTGAGCTTCAGCAGAAAAGCCTTTCGTCCAATCAGGATGAGAGGGGCCTTCCTCTAATCAGAGTGTGTGCATGTGCACAACTTATTACTGCGGGGACCGGAGGGATTTCCAAAACACCCAAATCACCGACTACCCCATTAATGTCACTTTAATGTCATCTTAGGATTCCTGGGACCCCCTAAGTCATATGTGGACCCCCAGGTTGAGAACCATTCTTAGATCATGTTGCTTTTGGTTGTCATGTGGCACCTGGACATGCTAAGCTCTGATAAACATACATGTTACAAAATGTAACTTTTTGTACTGTAACTTTGTACTGGAAGTTTGTGAAGGAGGGAAAAACGTGTGTGCGATCCTTTGATGGTCCCCTAAAGAATAATCAATTGACAACACAAACACACTTCCCGTCGTTCTGGATCCAGAAGAAAGGGATGAGAGAAACGGGAAAACGGGTTGTTGGAAACGGGAGGAATGTGAGAAGTATGCGAAGGGGAGGGACAGACGGACCGATGGACAGGAAAGAGCGAGAGAGAAGGAACGAGGGAGGGACGGAGGGGGAGAGAAAGAGAAGACAA